>MU382623.1:348060-948060 GCA_022495115.1 Xylaria castorea | reverse complement strand
TTTGCTGTTCTATGTAGTTGCGCGCCTAAGTTGTAAAAGTAGAAAGACGTGATAAATAGGCTTTTCGATCCTTCTTTGCTGCTCTGATACGGCGGCCATTGGCTAACATATTTTATCAACGTTGATTTTCCGGTTCCAGGATGGCCAAGTATCCACAGTATTTGGGCCTCTGCGGTCGTAACCCATCGCTGGAACTTAGGATGCTTGAGAATCCAAGCACATGTGTCCGCGGCAGCAGCCGGAATGCTGTTTTCCCTCGAATTCATCTCGGGGAACGCGAGGATCCTTAACCATCTTGTCCAAATCTCAAATGCATCATTTGTATGGGATGTCTGAGAATTTTCCGTTTCGTTGAGGGAGTCCTTGGTACTCGTAATAGACTTGATTTGTCCAAGGATCCTTGCGTAACCAATTGCATTTCGAGAGGAAAATCTTGCCATGTCGCGATGGTTGCTTGGAATTGGTAATAGGATACATCCCTCCAAGATGGCAGACTTTTTGGGGACGACCATACCGACCCCTGGTAGCTCATGCTCTTCATAAAAACAAGCGAGCGAGCAACGGCTTTGATTTCTTACCATCCACATACCGAATGATTCTTGGACATCTGCGAGCACTTCTGAGAGTCAGCAATGAGGACTTCGTATGGACTCTACTCATCATGGCTCACCTTCGGAATCTGGTCGTAGAACACTAACAATCACATCATTAACCCGTTTCCCAGTCAGCTTCAAGACCCGAGCCATAGTTGTGGCGTAGCCAGCGAGATCCGATCCGCGATGGGGAGTACCGATAAACAATAACCCAACGATGTGTTGATCCAGCGCTCTATGCTCATCGTAGGCGGACTCGGCAGAGACAATTAGAGCTTTCTTGGCAACAAGGCCGCCGAGGCTATGGGCAATGAGGATCAATCGCTTAGGGCGTTCGGAAGTCCCAACCTGCAATGCAGCGTATTCCGCTACGAGAGTCGATGCATGATTCCGCAAGCTTCCCTGTCCCACACCACCAGCGATCTTGGCCACGTCTGCGTCATATCCAAAAGACAGAATTCGGGCTCCGGGGATGTCATCAGGGAGCAGGTCTCTCGGCCAATAGATGCCCGATGGATGTAACCAAGTGCGGTAAGAGTCGCCAGTAAGTCCATGGATGAAAATGATTTCAATATCTCCGGGTTCTTCTGGCTCTTTTAACACCCGTAGCCCACGAGTTTGCTTGCTAGCAAATACCGCTCCTTGTGCCGACGCTGCAACACTGGGTATACGGAAGTGTTCGTCGCGAATCCCCTCACTAGGTTTCCCGTTGTCTATTGATGGCGACGGTACGACTCCTTCCTCTTTTACTTTACTGGCCGGTTCCAACCCCCTAAGCTCTATATCCTTACGCAACTTTCGTATGAATTGTCTCATGCTTGAGAGAACATGGGCAAGAAATTTATGTCGATACGTAAACTGTAATTGTCTGCAAGGGCGGGACGGCTTGATTTGAAAAAGACTGTCTCTGTATTGAAGTAGCTCAAATAGTATCGGGAGTGCAGAAAGCCTGCAGCCTTGCGATGGGCAGTGCCCTCCATCTTAGGGTAGCACCGTAGACCCCCTTTAGACCAAGTCCTGCATGTACCTAGATGTAATTCAAGCGACGCGCATATTCTTACTACCGCACATTTTAGCTACTAGGCTCTTATGATGATTCAAATGGAAAGACAAGAAAAGTTTGCATCGTGAGTGTATTCTTCGGATGGCATCGTTGTACGGTATTGAACACTGACCTGGTGTAACGAATATAATCGGTGAGTATAGCATACATAATATCTAGAACTCATAATAGGAGAAGAGCTTAAATTTATGACTGTTACGCAGTATTAGAGTTAGCTGTTATCACTTTGTGATAAGTATTCGTAAGTGCTCGCGTCTGACAGTCGGCTACCAGGAGTATGATGGTGAATACGTAGGTATATTTCACCACATCGCCCCCCTGCGCTCGAGTAGGCACACATAGGTAGTACTTAATCTTGTTCACATAGTTGCCTCAATTTGTACGTCTTTCTGACTTTCGAGATAGCACTATATCTTTCCTATTCACTGATCAACTTCAGCACTGTCCGGTTTTGCGCACTGTCCTCGACTTGTTGCTATTTAGTACATCGAATTATCGCCGTCGGTTTGAGTACTAATAACGGGACTATTCATAACTCGATGGCTTAGAAGGTGTGTAACGATGTAGACTTGATAAAACATCAGTATGACCCCTACACAGTAGCTACCTTCACGATACGCTTCAGACATCGCTCGAGTTAGAATTAAATGCCCTTAGGAAGATGGCTTTGATAAAACGTGGTACTCATTTTCACCCTACGTGGATCATCTCATGTTCAATCACAGCTACGACTACCTATTCTGTTGCATGACTTGCTTGGCTACGCTGCTTGACTTCAAATGCTGCCGAATTGCCGGTGGCACTGAGTCGATAACGCTTATTGAAAGGCCACGACGAAATTAAGCTGATTCGGCAGTATTGTCGACATCATTGTATGTGCTTAAGAATTGGTATGCATATCTCTATTGAACAAAGTCAGAAGAGCTAGGGGCATGTACCATCAGCCTATAAGTAAAAAGCCGCATGAAGATGGACTGTATGAAATGCGTTTAGTGGGTGGCGTCCAGTACTGTAGTGTAAGTAGGGAGACATCGGAGAACCATGAGGGACTTTTGATTTCGCGGGGTTAGATTACCTTGATACAATAAGCAATTGTTCACGTCTTCATGGGGGTTGGGGTTGATAAGCATACAGTAGGTAGGGTACGACAAGCAGTATCAAATCCAGGCCGGCATTAGAGGGTCTGTGCGCAATTTAACGGACGCTCAGTCCCTTTAATGTTATCTTCAGAGTCTCTTCAGAGCACTTGTCGCTCCAACCTGCATCTCATCGTCGTTCGAGCCGAGTATTTGTCCCAAGCACCGCTTGTAGGACAGATCCATTTAGCTCATTTATATCTCTTTGGTGTTTTCTTCGTAGTAACTATTTCCTCCTCGATTATGTGTTGCTGCGTGCTTCTGCACCAGATGGCCAACTGTTCACTTACACTGTGGACGTTTCGCGGCACGAATCCCTTCCCTTGACCATTCGCCAAATCCCTCATTGAGGCTTTATTGCACTAAATGAATAATTATATCATCGCTGTCTTCGCGTAAGTGGATTGACTGGACCGAGTGAGTCTTTGTCGCGATGGGACATATGCTGCCGAGCCGTTCTGTCCCATTTAGCATTTAGGGGTCATTTAGCGCTAGCCGGTGACTTTCCCAAGCATACGTCTCTTATCCAGATACTGATCTTTTTGTGCTTCCTGTGACGGTTCATGAAAGTAATTATTGTTGTCCGAGAACATACCAATTATCCGTCTTGATCACCCTTGCCGTTGCGTGCTGAGTGAAACTACATATGAAACGATCGCGACAGGGTCTTGCCGACAGGGGTGGACCATTACAGCGCTTGTTGCTCTTGGGTTCGACTGGCATTTGAAGCCCACCAATACCTCATCTCCTTGATCGCGGGCTTCAGGGGTTGTATGGAGGCATCTCGAACACGGACCCGCCAGCGTCACGTTTGAGGTAGCAACCTAAACCAAGATCGTGAGAATCCAGGTTAACGGGGATGCGTGAGTGCAGGAGCCCCAGTTCTTGCAAGCGAATAACTCGACACGAGGCGCGATAGGTCAATTCGCTGCTCTCATTTACTTCGATTGCTTCATTCCTTCTTCGCTCCCTCACGGTACGGGTTAGAATACGTGCTGTTTATCGCCCATTATGGCGTCGTGATGAGACATCTGGATATGCCATCATGATATAGTTCTTTTGTTTAATAACTTTGCTAACCCATTGAGTGGGCATTAACTTTCTATCTGCCCTCCCGTAATTGCTGCTCAATAGTATCACTCTTACCATGGCGGTGCCTGGAACAATTCAGGCCTTGATCGCCGCATTCTCATTGTCAGTACTCAACTACGATAGAGTTGTGTGTCCATACTTACATTCTATCGCAGTGGGATTTTGTTCAACGCGGCATCCGGAGCTCTGGTTATTCACATCAAGGGCCATGGCTCAGCGATCTATCGGGACGGGCTGAGGCTGGTCCTCGTTTTATTCCTTTTAACAGCTTCATTATGGGCTCTTGTCGAGTTTCTTGCCACTCTAATCGACCCGAGCGCAACATCCACGTGCCAGGTGGCGGTGGTCTTTTCTTCTCTTTTCGATCAACTTGGAAGGGTATTTGTTGAGCAGTATCTGGCTTGGGCGGTACCAAAAGGAGATACCAAAACAATATTTTCCCTCATACCACAGATACTGGTTTTTGGTCGACTATTCGTTGGCATAGCGTTTACCGCAGTGACTCGAACCCAGTTCAAGCCTACTTGCGCTCCTATATCCAGCATACGAGCGGTCTCAATCACGACTATCGCATTGGATGCGGTCATTATTGGTTTGTTATCGGTACAAGCTTTCAGAAGTGGCTCGGCCACAAAAAATTCAAGTTCTCGTTCGACGACTCTTAGGATTGGGACTGTTCGCTTAGTCGTGGTGGGAGTTGCTGTTTGGTGGGGGGTTCGTTACCATCTTTCCCCTCAATCATATTCGGTATATGCTTACTTTATACAGGCGAGCGTGACTTCTTTACTGGGATTGGATAGTGTAGACTTGTTCTATAGAACTGCCTTACCTGGAATCGGCCTTACGATCTTAGTTGGTTAGTTCTATCATCCACAAATTCCTTTCAAATAGCTGACATTGTCACATAGGGCTGGTCACAATTTTATCTCAGACACTTGTCGTTCCCCGAGAGCCCCCACAGCGACCCGATTCTCCGATATCACGGGAGCCCAGAGACCTGTCATCATCAGATTCCGCGGAATACCCACCCTCCCGTTATGAGGATCTGAAGGTGGCCAATACTGTGTCAACATCCGCGTTTGCAACGAAGACAGAAGCCAGTCGGAGCATTCGGCGGAATGATGATGGCACGTTCCCTCCAATTTCTAAACCAGTAGCATTTGGGTCAGATCTGAACGGAAATCCAATTCAAGAGCAGCTTTTCTTGGCTACAAAGCCATCAGGTCTGGTACCGGCTCTATCCGCAGTACCACCTCTTCCGGAAAACTGGGGGATTATTAAGAATGCCGGTGGCCGTATCAAGGCTGCTTCGAAACCTAAGACCAAAACAGGGAAGTTGTCCATCTCGAATCCAATTCTCGAGGAAGATGAGAACATGCAAAACCCTTTCAAGCGGATTCCTACAATCGATCTAGCGAAGGCAGCAAGCAATGATAGGCTAAGACGAGAAAAGTATATGCAACGTATCCCGAGTCTCATTGCACAGCGTCCTGCTCCAAGACCTCCTAGTCCTCCTACCGCCCCTGATACGATGATCGCAGAGCCGCAAGTAGCTGGAGAGTTAGGAAGATCTGAATCGATTAAAACAAGCAAGACATCAAGCGGACTATCTGTTGAGGGAAACGCGTCTTCTACAGCCACTCAGCTATCTCCCGGTGCTGACGTCGTTCGGCGTCGATCTCCTCGCCAGCCGGAATCATTTCCGTCGGCGGCGCCGTTTAAGGTGATCAGACCCGGTGAACCCATTCGAATACCTATCCCGCGGCCTGCAGAACGAGACCAATATTTACCACCAACGAAACCAGAACCTGTGAAAACGCCTCTCCAACGTCGCCCCACCACTGGACTGCCCTCTAACCCACGCGCTCAAACACTGAAATCGTCAACGGAAGGAGCCAGCAACCAAAAGACCCAGACTGTCATGTTTGTTAATGATATCATTTACAACAACCCGGATGCCATTGGCGACATTATTCAGGGGGCTGGTAAAGTACTTCAGCCGCCTGATTCGGGTGATTCTGTTGTAAATCGCCCGCGTCCTATTCCGAGGAACGGTGATAAGGATCGACAGGTCTTTCCGGCCGAGATCTCCCCAAATCATCAGCACAGGCGATCCAAATCAGGCGGTTCTATAGTAAGTCGCAAGTCAATACTGCAATCGGTCCCTGGTAGTCCGACGGGGCTCCCCTCTCTACCTCCAATGCCACCGACGACTAGAGGAGCACCGAACAGTGCTAAGAGTATGACTGTTGAAGAGAAAATGAGTCTGCTCTATTCTACGCCACTGAGTGCTCCTTCGAGCACAGAGATTAGCACAAAACGGCGTTCATCTGTTCCTGATCTACCTCCTATCCCTATTGCTTTCCAGGAGTCTTGGAAAACTCCAATGGACGGTGTATCGGACTCAGAGTCGAATAATGATATGAGAGCGTCTAAGGGTAGCAAAAGGACAACGGCGCGAACATCGAGCTTACTTGGAATTGCGCTGGATTCCCAGAGCGGAAGCCAGAGTAATGAGTTGGCAGTATCTTTCAAAAACCACAACCCCGTGGATGAACTAGGAAATTCCTGGCTACCTGGAATACAATTCAATGCACTTAGTGACGGCTCTTCGGCGTCTGGAGAAGTTAAACGTAGGTCATCGCCAGTTCTGCCTATGGGTAGGCATCTGAGTATGTCAACAACTCAAAGCGAAGCGCGGTCTGGTGATGAAGAAACGATAACAAATTGGGGCTCAGTATACTCACCTATTGCCCCAGTCTCGAGACAAAATGCCCGTTCAACTTACATCCGAAAGGGATCTCGCAATGTTTCCAGCTCGGAGGAAATTCCGATTATCATGTTTGATGAATCCCTCGACGGTCCGTTATTAGACTCAGAACGCGGTGAATCATCATTCAACGACTCGGATCGTTCTCAACACTTGTCGGGGCAGTTCCATCACCGCCTAGGCGACGACTGTCCTACTTTTTCGGCTCGAAAAGACAACCCTCGACCAAGGAAGATGCCTCCTCCTATGCCATTGCTTCTTAACGGGAGGGCTAACAAGCGTGCAATGGCCAAACAACCAGCAATACCCTCCCCAGTGGAGTCCCCTAGAGCTGCTTGTGAAGTCATTCAAGCCCAGCTGAGGAAATTTGAGCAATTGGACCGTGACTCGGTAGAAAGCCCAGCTCGACGCTTAGCCCTCTTAGCAAATCTCGAGCAAGAGATGGGACAATTAGAGTCGGAATGGCAATCAAACCATGAGCACCTTGGTCGAGATTCAATGTCGAGTATACAAACATCCCCTCAACATTCCCGTCGCACTTCGATAGTCCCGTCACTATCTAGGCCACCTTCACAGCGCTTGTCCGTTTCATCTGCTATCGCCGAGCGCCGTGCTTTGCGAAGGGCTCGCATGCAAAGTGGAGGCGGCGAAGAAACGCTCGGTCCGTTATCTCGAAACACATTGCAAAGCTCCGAGAATGCCCAAGGTGCCTCCTGGCAAAACGGATTGGCCCAGGCACGTGTACAATACGTGGAGAATGCACCGGAACTCCTCGTAAAACGCAACGATTTGAATTTCACGTCGAATTCGAAGGCTAATCTAGGAAGTCCGAACCCTCCCCAAACGAACGAATTGCATTCACGTGACGAATTAGAAAAAGCTGGTAGAAGTTCTGGCCTTGACGACAAGCAGTCAATTGCCCCTACTCACGCATTATGGTCTCAAAGTGTATCAGATCGACAGTCCACTAAATCATGGCTCTGGGAACCTAAAATCAATGTGGGTAGTGAACGGAGCCAGTCTTGCGAGCTGCTAGGACTGTCTATTCGACGCGCTACTCGGAGGCAGTTTGGTCAATTAAAAATTGAGAGCTCCCGTCTGTGGCAAAATGAACCTCTATCAATGCCAATGGGACCGCACGAGGGCCTATGGAATAATCACCCCTCTCAGCATCGAGAATCGGTGAAGGCTTTACGTCGTCCAGTTACTATACGCCCCCCAAGGAAAAACAAACGCATCACAGTCCTCCCTGATATCATTGAGAACCCCCAGCCTCTACCGGACAAACGGGATACACTAGGTATTTTCCAATTTCCCTGGGGCGAGAAAAGCGAGCATGCCACGCTTCAGTACTACCCGAGACAAGCAGTCATGGCAATGCCTGGGACTATGGCCACTGGGCGTCCTGCAGTCGATCCTGTGATCGACTCTCAATTAGCGCAACTAGAAGATACTGAGTACTCGTCGTCTTTCTTCGATGAATATGACGAGGGTGATGGTTTCTCGGATTTCTCTGGTAGTGGTGATGATGACTTCGACGAGACAACGCTCTGGGAAATCGCAAGCCTACTTCAAACGAACCAAATCCCATCCAAGAATAGCCTAGTGTTTATGCCATCAGAATTCTCTTCATCAGCAGACACATCTGTGCTCACAGAGTACGTCGCAGATACGCCATTTGACGATGAACATGGTGATGACGCCGTAGCACAGATTTCTTCTCCATCCAGAGATGCGGTGGCAATCGATGAACAGATTATGTCGCATGGTATTGCACAGTCTTGGTTATGGACTCCGAAATGCACTTCCCAGGACCACCTCCAAAGATTCGGTTTGCCTCAACGCGAAACACTAGATTGGAACGAGCACTTTGGTGAAGTAGTGAGAAGAATCAGATCGCGGCCGCTGACCAACGATCTTGAACACATATGGAGCACTAGACTGTGGTCGCCAATGGTTAAAGAGACGGAAATTTACAAAATATCATTCCTTTGGGCGGCACTGAAGAGTACCAGCGAGTCTCAAGAAATGTCGAATTCCATACGGCCAGTGCAGACCAAGAACCGGATTCCAGGCCTGTGGATAAACTCAGGGACTGTCACAAACCCCCCTTCCTTTGGCCTACCTGAACCCGAGGCCCAGTTCTGGCAGGAACTAATATCCCAGACCAGTGTTGTGAGGAGGTCAGGATCACGACTAGAGAGCTCATTACTAAGTATCAGCAGTTCTGATTTGTGGTCTCTGAGTAAGGCGACCAAGCCATTGATGCTGTGGACTCAACCTGCCCTATTCCCAATGCTCGAGGACAACAGCCTGTTCAGTCCCAAGGCTTCAAGAATGGCTTACCGCACTACGTCAAAACCTCCGGCCGCGCTTTCGCTTTCCAAAAGAGTGTTTCGCCGTAATAACTCCGCTGTAGAACCGCTGACATCGACTTCTCTATGGAGTTCGAAGAGTACTACTTTCGTCGAACCTTCAACCACTGATCTCTGGAAACCCAGTTCCGATATCCCACAAACGCAAACGCTGAAACCCGTAGTAAAATTTGCGGCAGCAGAAAGGCCTTCCACTGGTCTTTGGAAACAACCAATAGAAGTACGAACGTTGGAGCCTTTGGGCTTATATGACCCCAAGAAAACTGGGCTTGACTTCCGTAGGACCTCAAAGCCTCCAGCAGCCTTGTTTGCTTTTGCAACGTCTCGTTTCGTCAAAGAGAACGCACCAGTTTTGACCAGCCAGAGTCTTTGGGCCCCGCAGCTTGTGCAGACTACCGGCTTGAAGGGTGAAGAAACTAGTTTCCTTTGGCAGGGAAAATTACCTGCGAGTATCAGGACGCCCACTCTGTTCAGATTTGACGCACGGAGAACCAACTATCGTACTACATCCGCCGATCCTGCAGCGTTGGTAGTGGTTAGAAGACCAAGGACTATTGAACAGCCACTGGAGCGCCTCCAGTCAAATCAGCTGTGGGCAAATGACCAAGTAACCCGTGAGGAACTAGACTGGATTGCTATGTGCACCCTCCACTCTACTAGTCTCTTGCCATCGCCGCCATCCTCAGCGAGTTCATTGCCGCTTACCTCTTCCACGGACACAACCTTGGTAGACGCAAGCGCTTCAATGGTCTCAACTGATACTACGCCAAGCAAAAGCAAAGGAAACTTTTTCAACAATTGGTTTGGCAAGAAAAAGGACAAGAATTCGGCAATTGCAAACGTCCCAGAAGTTCAGCTAACTATGACAACCTCTAACCTTGATCTCCCTAAGCTATCGCAAGATATTATGATCAGGGACCTTGACACAATCCCTCATGCAAAGCCCACTCACACTGCCCTGCGACATCGTCACCGCGGTACTATTGCCTACAATGCCAACTGGGAAGCTGCGCTCGTTGAAGCCATAACAGCTAGCTACCCTAGAACCATGCTTACTTTGCGCGCCTCCTACCCGCAAGACTTGGACGGCCAGTTACATGAAGCGATAATTACAGGCCATCTCGCACCGAAGGTGTCTCCTCAGCGAGCAACACCCCGAGACTGGTCGGTAGCGCTTCATCAAGCAGTCTTAGAATCGTGCCCTGAGCCGAGATACTCGAGAGGGCAAACTGAAGACATTCCAAAAGGCGAGGACTCGAAATTTTCAGATTTCGATGTAACTAAGAAACATCCAGTTTTCTTCGGTTCGTTGAGAACACCAGCGGAGTTTGTACACCCAGCTTTGACAGGCTATCGTGTCAGTGGAGACCCCGCAGAGTCTAGGATACGACATAAGGACTCCTCTACAATTACTGCAGCTCCGTCTAACACATCCTACCTATGGGCTAAGCCTGTAGAACCACAGGCCACTCTCAAGAATGGGCTATGGACCATCTCCAGTGAAATGAATCCGAGCCTTGGTCCCACCTTTCACCAGACTCGAAACAATGGCAACACCAGTTGTTCCCCTATGAGAAGGAACAATACTGCTAATCAATCGATATTTGAGGTGACGGTTAGTTTCAGGAAGCAGGGGCTGTGGAAGCGTAGTAACGAGAGTAGCCGCCCGTGTCATCCTTCTTTACTTCGAAAAAACTGGTTGGAGGACTCTGTGAACAAAAGGTTCGCTCGGATTGAGTTGCGATATTAAGTGGTGTGGTTATCCGGAATTGAGATTCTTAAAATCTAGTATAATGACTTCATATAAGGCCACCGACTAGATGTTAATCTCATGCACATATTTTATTTCTCTACAAGTTGTCTACATGTATCACTATTTGACAATGTACCTCCATTGGGCTCAATATTTCTCACCAGTTATATCCAAGCTGGCAGTATACCTTCAATTTACGTCCGATTATAAAACTATTAGGCGTAAAACGTTCGTTATAGCAATAGTTGATTATTTCTATTGAATATTGCTGCTAAGCTAAAATATATCCTGTCGTTTTAAAGGCCAGTCTATCAACCTATCGAGACCAACAACGACGAAAGTGGTGAAGGCTTTTCTGGGTTGACTATAGTCATACTACAAAGTAATTGAATAAATGCGATACACCGAATGCAGTCGGGCCAGTAATTTGGATATTCTCTAAACTTATATATTAACTTCAATAAGACGGCTGCATATGTGCACTTGCTCAAAGCCATTGGATCGTCTTCAAGTATGACTCATCAACTTTCCGACCATTATCACTCGTGATCCATGATCCCTTCAGCAGTTCCTTGCCCTCAAGCTCACCGTCTGAGCCAATCTTTAGCGTTCCCAGTGCCTTGCCCTGGTTATCGAGGAGTTCGGCGTTCGCCCCGTCCTTGGCTTGGTAGAGACAGACTTCAACATCCTCAGCATAGTCATAGACAGCACCTTTCATCCCAGGTTTGCCGAGGATGAGTATTGTGTTCTCGCGCACATACAGCGGCAGACTTCCGAATCCGTGCTTCTCCTTGAACCAGCCAGGACCCTCCCGGATCTGGTTTGTGAAGAAAGAAGTCCACTTACCCTTCGGTAGATAGAACTCGACCTCGCCGGACTCCTCGAATACTGGCGCGGCGAGCAGACTATCGCCAATCATGAACTGGCGATCGAGATACCACGAAGTCTGATCGTCGGGAAACTCGAGACACATGGCCCTAAGCGAGAGCGGCCAGCCGTTCTCAACAGCCTTTGCGCTCTGTGCATACAAATATGGCATTAGTCTCGTCTTCAGCGCCGTCCACTTCGCCAGCGTGCGCGAGCAGCCTTCTTCTGATTTCTCATCGTTGTCGATGGTCCATGGCACCCGGTACGAACTGCTACCGTGCAGCCGACTGTGCGAGCACAGCAGCCCGAATGCGACCCAGCGCTTATAGATCCACGGCGCCGGATACCCCTCGAACCCACCGATGTCGTTCGACCAGAAGGCATAACCACATAGGCCGAGGCCGAGCCCGCCGCGTACGGATTCGGCCATCGCTTCGGGCGTGGACTCGCAGTCGCCGCCCCAGACGAGTGGGAAGCGCTGCGTGCCAGCACATGCGGAGCGCGCGAAAAGCACGGCTTCGGACGTACCGTAGCGTGCTTGTAGGGCTTCGTACACGACTTTGTTATAGATGAAGGCGTAGTAGTTCTGCTCATTTGTCAGAATCAATAGTCAAATGTTGGTAGACAAAAAAGTAATAGGAGGGTTAAACCGACATGCATCTTATGAGCATCAACCGATTTGTCGAACCATTCGACGTCCAGAGTAGGAACCCTCTCTCCAAAGTCTGTCTTGATGCAGTCGACGCCCTGGTCGAATAGACCATTGAGGCACTCGACATACCACTTCACGGCGTCGGGGTTAGTAAAATCGACGAGGCCCATACCCGCTTGCCATAAGTCCCACTGCCAAACATCACCATTCTTGCGTTTTAATAGGTATCCCTTCTCAGCTGCTGTCTTGAAGGCTGCACCGTGCTGCGCGATATAAGGATTGATCCACACACAGACTTTCTTAACCAACCCGGACTCTTTCAGGCGGGAAATCTGTGCCTTGGGGTCGGGGAAGCGCTCCGAGTCGAAGACGAAGTCTGTCCATGTGAAGGCCTACCACAACACCAAACATTAATGAGCCTACTTGAAACCATGCAGGGGATATTAAAGTTGTCAGGCTATAGTCTTACCTTCATCCAAAAGCAATCGTAGTGGAAAACGTCAACTTGCGTATCTCGCTCCTTCATTCCCTCCAGAAACGAGTTCACAGTCGCCTCGTCGTAATTCGTAGTGAAGCTCGTGCTCAGCCAGAGGCCAAAGCTCCAGCTGGGCACCGTGCTAGGTTTCCCTGTGAGGATCGAGTACCGTCGCAATACGTCTTTGGGCGTGGGCCCGTAGATTATGTACCACTTCAACCGCTGGCCCTCGATGCTTGTCTGTACACGACTGCATCGCTCACTCCCTATCTCAAGCTCAACCTTGCCTGGGGTGTCTATGAATATGCCGTAGCCACGCGAGCTTAGCCAGAACGAAACGTTCTTATACGCCTGGTCGCTCGAGGTGCCTCCGTCGGCGTTCCATAGCGATATCGACTGTCCAACTTTATTGAAGGCCCCGAATCGCTCACCGAGTCCGTGGACGGACTCGCCAATGCCTAGCGTCGTTTGTGTGAAGATGTAGTGTTTGAAATCTCGCATATCTCCCGTTTGCAGGGGATTGCTTGGCGCAGGGTTGTATGCCAAACCGACACTGCGCCCAAGCAAAGATGTCAAAGCCTTTGATCCATCTGTGCTATGAAAACGGATGTCGAATGTGTGCTGGTCGGGGTGTATCGTTGCTGATAGCGCACCGGCGCCTAGCGTAGTTCCCTTATCCCCTTTACTGACTTGAGGTTCGATCTTCGGCTGCCCATCGGGGAACAGGTCAAAATGAGGCCCCTTGAGTGCTGCCCCTGCCCAGTGCGTCGTCTCGACAGATATAATTCCATCCGATGCTGCTTCTATATCCTGGTGTCCTCGTCAGCTGCAACAGAGCACCCTATTCCAGCGATAGAAACTCACGATGGTCAAAGTGCTCTGATTCAGGGTATCTCCTCGCCTAATGATTTTCCGTGTTGGGCATAGCAGACTCAATCCCTTTTCTGTCTGCGTAATGTTGTAGACATCTTCAGCATACTCTACCCTCATCCCCTCAGCCGTTAGCCACATACCATCACGGAACTTCATCTTGGATTGGTAATGATGCAAATTGCTATTTTTGGTATGGCTCCTTTTTCCTAATATGAAACTAGGGTTATCTGCATCCTTAGATAGAGCGAGGATTACAAAATGTCGATTTCGGTATCACCGCTATGTTACCAGTGGCTGTGAGGGGACAACAATAGACTAGCTCGTAGGTCCCGCTCTCGTCGCCTCGATATAAAGCTCCCCCGAGCATTCCCAAGACCAGAACCAAATGACATGCGACACGACGGGTTACGGGCCGTGACTGCGAGAGCGGGGCTGCTTCGAACGACGTTCAAGTGCTGCAAATCGATTCGTAGCGTCTTGTCAAAGTCACAACTCGCGTTGCATGCATCGGAAGCGGCAGTGCGGTGTTCTAAGTTCCACTCACGGCCGCCGTGCTTCGGTGTGTGGAGGTTTACGGTAGAATGCTTCCCCACCAATAATGAGAACTCCTTTCTTCAAATTTGGGGTCCTTATGTGCGCTTGTACGTATACGCTTTCTCCAACAACTAATCCCCAACTCATCTCCAAAACTCTACCCCGGAATAGGTGTCCGAACACAATTCCCAAGAGCTACCCAAGAGCTCAGGGGTCTGCATAATCCAGGCCAAGCGCATTAATGGCCTCGGTAGAGCGGTGATGGGAATTCATTAGCTCGATCTCTGCGTGCAAGATCTCGAATACGGAAGGGAGTATTACCTTACCGATGGTAAATGTTGCCTAATCCCCGTAGATGCTTGCCCCTACCCTGGGATACGCATGTTATATATAGTTACAATGCTACACCAGTTATTGAGTGTTTGATGAGATGTTCACTTCGCTGTACCGCAACCTCTCCCTGACTCTGTCGAACCACAATGGTGAAAATGAGGGATTCTATCACGGCTATCCTCGCGGTTTTAACTACCCTCGCATCTAGTGCATTAGGCGACAATAGGAACTCTACGCCAGTGTACAAAGATGCTCATGCTCCAGTCGAGAGCAGAGTTGCCGATCTGCTGTCGAGGATGACAATCGAGGAAAAGACATCCCAATTGGTCCAAGGAGACCTTAGGAATTGGCTCAATATCAGTGACTTCGCGCATAATGAAACAGGTCTCGAGTTCAACATGGAGTACCGTGGAGGCCAATTCTACGTTGGTGTACCCATACCGTGGAACGAGCTCAGCAAGGGTATCAAAAGGGGGCAAGACTATCTGATGGAGAAAACGAGACTTGGGATACCTGCGTTTGCGCAGACCGAGGGTATTCACGGTTTTCTTATCCCGAATGCCACCATTTTCAACTCGCCAATCGCCCAAGCCTGCTCCTTCAACCCGGCCCTTATCGAGAAGATGGGCAAGGCTATAGCCCAGGAGTCTCGAGCGTTGGGAGTCAATCAGATATTCGGCCCCCTCGCCGATCTAGCTCGTGAGCTACGGTTTGGTCGTGTAGAGGAAACCTACGGAGAGGACGGCTACTTGTAAGAATATTCCTTCATTCAGCCTGTCCGGAACGTTGACCACATATTCGTTTCAGAGCGGGAGAGATGGCACACGCGTACGTGAAGGGTCTCCAGTCCCTCAATGTTACGGCGATGGTGAAGCATTTTGTAAGAGGACCTTCTGAGACCGGATGAGATCGTTGCTGACTAAATATGCGACAAGGCGGCCTTCGCAACCCCAGAACAGGGCATAAATACGGCGCCTGTCCACGGCGGCGAGAGGGAACTTCGAACCACATACCTTCCTTCGTTCAAGCGAGCGATCATCGACGCCAATGCGTTTTCAATCATGAGTGCCTACCACAGTTACGACGGTGTCCCGGCGGTTGCTGACAAGCACACACTAACCGAGATCCTACGGGGCGAATGGGGTTACAAGTATTTTGTGAGTTGGAAAGTCCTTTTGGCGAGGAGCACGGGTCTGATATGTGAACCTATAGGTTTCAAGTGATGCGGGCGGCACCGATCGACTGGTAAGGAATTCTCGGCATTATTTTCTTCTTGACCTAGCGATTTCAAGAGTTGAAAAACTCCATTCGAGAAAATATTGTTTTAATAGCTTCCGATTAACTCACAGACTGCTCTCAGAAAGGCGAGGACTGACTCTAAACGCTATAGTGCAACGCGTTTGGGATGTGCGAGGCTGATCCTATAGATTCGCACGCGGTCGTCAACTACGTAAGTAATACGATTATGATGAGTTACTTTACAGCGGCTAATGTGAAAATAATAGGCCCTTCCGGCTGGTAATGATGTTGAGATGGGTGGCGGATCCTACAATTTCGAGAAGATTCCCGAAATGGTCGAAGCCGGTAAACTGTCAATCGAAGTTGTCGACGAGGCCGTCTCGCGAGTTCTGCGCGCTAAGTTTGAGACGGGTATGTTTGAAACTCCCTTCACTGGAGTCTCGGAGGAGAAGCAAGCCGAATATATTCACACGCCAGAGATCGTTGCGCTCGCACGTCAACTCGATGCCGAGTCCATCGTTCTCCTTGAGAATCACAATAAAGTCCTACCCCTAAAGAAGGACGCGAAAATTGCTGTTATTGGACCTATGGCTCATGGCTATATGAATGTGAGTGATCATATAGCCACCGTAAACTGCTAGCGACTGACACCAGTTACTTCAGTACGGAGATTACGTACCCTTCCGATCGCAGTATAGGGGTGTAACACCACTTGATGGCATCAAGGCTGCCGGTAAGGGCACCGTTACCTACGCGAAAGGATGCGAGCGATGGTCAAATGACCAGTCAGGTTTCGAGGAGGCTATCTCTGCCGCCGAGTCGGCCGATATTGCGGTTGTCGTTGTGGGCACCTGGTCGCGCGATCAAGATGAACTCTGGGGTGGTCTAAATGCAACGACTGGCGAGCACGTTGATGTACACGACCTCAAACTGGTTGGCGCGATGCCGCACCTCGTGAAAGCCATCGTTGACACAGGCAAGCCAACGGTTGTAGTATTCAGCTCGGGCAAACCGATCACCGAGCCCTGGATTTCCGAAGCAGCGTCCGCGCTCGTCCAGCAGTTCTACCCGTCAGAAGAGGGCGGACATGCGCTAGCTGACGTACTCTTCGGAGACGTCAATCCATCCGGCCGCCTTTCGGTGTCGTTCCCTTACGATGTCGGCACCACGCCTATCTATTACGACTACCTCAACTCAGCGCGTGCGTACCCGGACCCGGGCGCTGTATACCCCAATGGCACTATTGTTTTTGGACACAATTATGTGCTCTCGACCCCAGTGCCATTATATGTATTCGGCCACGGCCTCTCCTACAGCACTTTCTCTTATGCCAACCTAGCGCTGTCAAAGAAAACAGCGTCGGCCAGTGACAGTATCACAGTGACTGTGGACGTCACAAATAGCTCGGACAGAGACGGTGCCGAAGTTGTGCAGCTTTATGTCAAGGATTTGGTGAGCAGCGTTGTGGTGCCCAACAAACTTCTCAAGGGATTTGCGAAGGTCGATATCAAGGCTGGAGAGACTGAGACGGTGAGTATCGAGCTCAAGGTCCAAGAGCTAGGTCTTTGGGACTTGTCTATGAAGTATGTTGTTGAGCCAGGCGCCTTCACCATCTCTGTCGGGAGCTCGAGCGAAGATCTACGAGCGAACACGACACTCACTGTTGCTTAATTGAGAGGCGGAGAATCTGTGCGGCGAGCATCTAGAGGCAGGTAGTAATCATAATACCTACATCCCGCAATTCTCGCGCTTGACGGTGTTTTGAATTGGGATCTTGATCGAAATAAGGGCCCAGAAAGATGGTCGCTCCGTTTGTAGGAGCTTTTCATCTCCAACATCATCATGGTTATCATGTTTCTCCCTAGAACTGACCAACTTTTCACACCTCGCTTCGGTTGGAGAAGAAGCTGTATCTTATCCGAGTAGTACCCGGCCCATCTCATGACCTACCTATCTGCCCACCAGAGACTTGATACCTACTATTATATGAATACATCCGTCACGAGTTCATCGGTGCTGCCTGTTTCATTTCCAGGGTAGGAATAACTTCAAACCTCAACGCATTGACTCTCAAGATATTTGTTGGATTGGTGTACCAGCTGAAATTAGAAAATCATCAAAGATCGCCACTGTCATTGGTCCGACTGGGAAATAAGCTGTCAGGGCAGTCTGCCGAATGATCAGCCCAAGCCGAGTATGTGCTGTAGCATGTGAAGGTGCATAAGAGCTGCGTTTAGCGTTTACCCCGGCCCCAGGTGGCCAATGTGACTTCGCTTGGGTAGCAGCCGTAACATTCCAACCAATCGCGTATCCCGCCGGGCCGGCACTACGTAATGGGCCATGTGATGGCTGGTGTAAGTAAAGTTAGCATGCGACCTTTTGTGTGTATGCAGTATTGTTACTACAGTACTACACTACACGACCTTTACAGCATGCGCTGTCCAGCTATCCTATCCTATCCCTCCCCTTCCTCCACCGCTGCCTGCTCGCCTGGCTTAGAACGGGTCAACAAAAGCAAGCGACATGCAAGACGGATTCGCTTGCATTTATGCGTATCGACGCCCTGATCGACCCGGCTTTTCGCCATTTTGGATATCGGTCTAGGATGAATCTGGCATCGTGTTTCCGCGCATTCCAATCGCGGCCTGCCTCTCTCGGATCTGCGCATCGTCATCGCGTATGCAAATCTGCAAAGCTTGGCCGCCAGGTTCGCTCTGCATGGGTTTTGGACCTGCTTTTTGGGCACTCTCTCCATTGGCATGTACCGTATTGTAATCTCGTGGATAGGATCAGTTCCATTAAGTAAAAGCGGCCATACCACACGCATATGGCAAGGCACGACCGGGTACTAGTCTGGTGGGCTGAAGTCATATAGTCCCCGGCTTTCATCTACGGTGGGCTTTTCCTTGTGTACTCGTTGGTCTAAGTCACAAACGGCTACCACTATTATAGGTAGTAGCTGTGAACTTGTCGACATGATGGCGTTGAACTCTCAACAACGTACTCCAGCACGGAGAGCTGGCTTCGTCATATTTTCTGTTGTATCGCTGCTGGTATTAGGCATATTCTTGGCCTCTGGCCTCCAGGGACCGGTGGAAAAACATGAATTTGAGTTCGACCGGACTACGCGGACAAAATCGTCCTCCTCCTCGAATGCGCGAGCAGAGGCAAAGGGCGATGAATACCTGATCGGTGTAGGCAAGGGAGATATCACTGGACCTACTGGTATGCAATAGTTCTCTACTCTTCTTGAACTTGTCGCTCAACTTCAGTGCTGTCTTGAGTGTGACTTGGGATTATGAATCTCTCGTGTCGTCCAACCAACCCACCGATGGCATTCGTACTTATACAACCCCTATTAGTTCAATGCTAACTTAATGTGCGAATAAGTCGAGATCAACTTTGCTGTACGCATCACCCGACTTCCACCATTTATCCAGCGTCAGAGACAAGATACCGAGACGCCTACTAACACTAAGATTCTAGGGCTATGCAGACCTTAGCCAGGTGGGAACTGGGCTTAGGCAGAGGATATTCTCACGCGCTTTTATTGTTGGTGACGTGAACAACCCGAAAGATCGATTCGTGTACCTCGTCCTTGACATGGCGACTGGTGACACAGCTTTGCGAAATGGAATCCTCGAGGGTATTGCAGCCCTCGGTGACGAGTACTCTGTTTACGGCCAAGGCAACGTTGCTGTCACTGGCACACATTCGCACTCGGGCCCTGGCGCTTGGTGGAACTATCTACTTCCACAGATCACCAGCTTTGGCTTCGACAAGCAGGCTTATCAAGCTGCCGTCGATGGAGCTGTTTTATCCGTGAAAAGAGCTCACGAGTCTCTAACTGAAGTAAGTAATAGAAGCATAGGCACTTCGTAGATCAGAGACTAATGCTCGGCCCACTAGGGATATCTCGATTACGGTAAACCTAGGATTTGTACATAGAGTAAGCGAAAGCCGGCTGACCGAGTCTTAGGAGCTGTGAACATTACCGACAGTAATGTTAGCCGAAGCCTGTATGCCTACATGAATAACCCGGCTGAGGAGAGAGCTCAGTATAGTGACTCGGTGGATAAGGAGATGACTGTGCTCAAGTTTCAGCGCGCCTCCGATAGCAAAAACATCGGTATCCTGACCTGGTTCCCTGTCCACGGCACTTCCGTCTACCAAAACAACACCCACGTGACCGGCGACAACAAGGGTGTGGCAGAGCTCATGTTTGAGAAATCGATGGAGGGCGAGGCTTCAGCTGCGGACGGCTTTGTGGCCGGGTTCTCCCAATCAAATGTTGGCGACACAACCCCCAACGTCCTCGGCGCATGGTAAGCAGTGAAAATCGCCAATAGGCACCCTACATATAGAGATTGACATGATCCAAGGTGCGATGATGGCTCGGGTCAGATGTGTAGCTATGAGAACAGCACCTGCGCTGATGGCAAGTCGCAAGCTTGCCATGGACGGGGTCCCGAATTCGGGAAACTTGATCTTGGTGTAGCGAGTTGCTATGAGATAGGAAAGCGGCAATACGACGGAGCTCGATCCGTCTATGTACGCATTCTCCTCGCACTTTAGTAGCCGGGTGACTAACTTTGACTACAAGGACAATCTCGACTCTACAGGTACCGCTGTAGTCGGTTCAACCGTCAAATCGTTCCATTTCTATCAGGACATGAGCTTTTGGAACTTCCAGCTAGAAAACGGGTCGCAAGTGCAGACTTGCCCCTCGGCACTTGGATACTCGTTTGCCGCAGGCACCACGGACGGTCCCGGGGCGTTTGACTTTACACAAGCCGACTCGGGTACACCAAGTGCCAGCCCTGTTTGGGAGGTTGTGAAGGCCTTGCTCCGGGAGCCATCCGCGGAACAGAAGGCATGCCAGATGCCAAAGCCCGTTCTTCTCGACGTCGGTGAACTCTCCACGCCTTACGCGTGGAGTCCAAATATTGCCGACATTCAGGTATTTCGTGCGGGCCAGCTCGTCATTATCGTCAGTCCAAGCGAGGCTACTACAATGGCCGGCCGCAGATGGCGCGCCGCCATCAAGACAGCCGCAGAAGACATCACTGAAGCCGAGCCTAAGGTTGTCATTGGTGGTCCGGCCAACTCATACTGCCACTACGTCACTACACCCGAAGAGTATGCCATCCAGCGGTACGAGGGAGCCAGCACGCTCTTCGGCCAATACGAACTGCCTGCGTATATCAACCTCACAGTCAGCAACCTCAAATACCTGGCACCGGATTCAACGAGCTCTCCGCCCCCAGGTCCCAGCCCTCCCGACAATCGCGGCAATAGTCTGTCGTTCATCACGGGTGTAGTACAAGATAACCCGCCTTTGGGGAAGAAATTCGGCGCCGTGACAACGCAGCCATCCTCGACATATGCCCGTGGTGCGGTGGTCGAGGCAGTATTTGTGGGCGCAAACCCGCGCAACAATCTGCGTCTCGAGGGCACCTTCGCCGCGATTGAGCAGCTGGGCGCTGACGGAAGCACCTGGACACAGGTCCGCGACGACACCGACTGGTCGCTTGTTTACACGTGGAATCGCACCAACAGTGCTCTCGGCTATAGCGACGTTACCATTTCCTGGGAGACGGGACTTGATGCCGAACCTGGTACTTTCAGGATTAAATACTTTGGTGACAGCAAGGCGCTATTTACTGGCTCTATTACTGCGTTTACGGGGACAAGCAATAGCTTTAAGCTCACGTAGGCAGTGGAAGTGTGATGCGGGATGAGACAAGGATGAAGAATGCACAAGTGAAACAGAATCTAATATATTTTGGAAGGATGTCGCACTTATCAAATCACTTGATGATAAGTGTCTACACAGATATGAGATATGGTAGTATATACATAACTTTAATTTGACCCAGATTCACATGCCCTCATGCACCAAACGAACGGACTTGTGATCCATATAAATTCGTTCGTTAGATGAGAATGGAGGGGATCTGGGGACGAGGTGTTTATACAAACAAATTAAAAAGGAAAATGTTATTTACACCAGAATGAGCGAGAGATTTTATCAACCGGCCTTCGCACTATCGGTTGCATTACGTTCTTATGTGCAGAGAAATAAGAACAAGTTGCCCCTACCATATGCGTGTCTGCCTACCTTGTATACCTGAGATAGTCCTTAACCCAGTTACAAGTAATACACCGATAACCATCGTCCCTAACACAATCACACACACACCCCTAAATGTCATGCTCCCGGGCCCGTTTTACGTAACCCGTATCTCCTTGAAAGCTTGGAGTAATAAGCGGCAAGCATTTACTGCTCTCCCTTCCCGAAGTACTTGGCACCGTACAGTGTCCAGAGCTCGTAGTCAATAATGCATCCGACGGTCACTGCGGCGGCGAGAGATGCTCGGCCACGCGGGGTCGAAGCTAGACGACGCAAGAAGCCCGGGCTCTGTGTTGGTGTGGATGTAGTGGTAGTGGATGCGGCGCGATAGCTGGTGGTGGTGGTTGAGAAGTCCGATTTGCCAGTGGGCGCGGCGCGGATGATTGAGTTGAAGAGGGGGGTTTTTGGGTGATAATGCATTGCGGTGGCTGCTTTTGTTTGTTTTCGGTGTTTTGGGTTTAGACGTGATTATCTTATTTTGAGACGCAATGAAGTAGTTGTGGTAAGGTGATGATTTTGATTTGATTTTGATACTTGGTGTTGAGAGTGGATGGATGGTCTGTGGTGAAGCTAGTGATGAAAAACATGAAATTTCGGAATGACGGACTTATTTATAATACTTCACATGATACGCACTTTTCCCAACATGTTCCGTAAGAGTCATGTTTGAGTATTAGCCATCATGCTGAGATTGAGATGTTGCTGTTGCTATTAACTAACATGTCTAAGAGTAAGGCTTGGCAGTAAGTTTGAATGCAACCATCTCAGCTTATCGCCAAATGATTTCAATGGTTAAATAAGATATAGAACGACACATGTGACACACACATGAATGAATGAATGTAATTGAAAATCTTTATCATAAAATATAACGTATATGGGTATCTTAACGTCTTTAAACCTGAGCCTTACTATCTAGAATGAATTCATTTAGACTGCCAGCTACATGTAGGTATAGCTTATACGACAACTAACAGTCTTGGCCAGCCCGTACCCTCCAAAAATATGCCAGTTAACGATTGTTCCTAAAAAGATACAAAATCTATACTACAGCTCTCAACCTAAGTGTCAATCTTAACCTCACGTAGCTAGCACAGTCTGGTGCAATACAGAGGGCGATGCATCCTCGTCACATCATAAGGTCGTAGTAACCTTCTCATTGGTGCATCGCGTTTATGCGCCGACGCTGGCTAGCCGCTGCTGCTGATGCTCGGGTTGGGGAGTCAGTCGGCGAGCGAGATCTGGCACACCGACTCGGTCGGCCATTCGGTCCGGGATCAGGTCAGGCGACACTGATCTGATGGGATACTCCGTCGCGGGAGTCGCGCGCAATAGACGCGATGTCATGGGCTGAGGGGCCAATATAGTCGGGGACTGAACCTCGTCGACGACAGTCTTGGGAATAGGAGCCGGCGCAGGGCCAGTTCGGATGCTCGAAGGTAAGATTTGCTCGAAACCCTGGTCTCTTGCGACCTTCTCGATGCTCTTGAAATACTACACGAGCTTATGTTAGGATCGACGATTTGAGTTAACCAAAAAAAATATCAGAATGACCTACCTTCACAGTCTTCACCTGAAGCTCTAACGTCGCATCCTCGTCGCACACAATCATCGGGTGAGGGTGAAGTTGGAGACTCGAGAGAGTCCACATGTGGTTCACGCCCTGCTCAATGCACCTCTGCAGAGCTAGAGATTTGCGCGCGCCGAGGATGATGACGACGACTTCTCTCGCCTCAAGGACGGTCTGGACACCGACGGTAAGGGCCATTTTAGGGACCCTTTGTACATCGTTGCCGAAGAAGCGGGAGTTGGCCAGAATTGTGTCATATGCGAGGGTCTTGACACGAGTTCTGGAAGCCAAGCTAGAGCCGGGCTCATTGAAGGCAATGTGGCCATCCTCGCCGATTCCGCCGAGGAAGAGGTCGATACCTCCGGAGCGCTTGATCTTGTTTTCATACTCGACACACTCGGCTTCAAGGTTGGGTGCGTTGCCGTTGAGTATGTGTACATTGTTAGGGTTCACATTGACGTGAGAGAAGAAGTGCTTCCACATGAATGAGTGGTAACTCTCAGGGTGATCCCGAGGAATCCCCACGTACTCATCCTACATTATGTGTTAAACTACGATACGTGTGTTGGGCATCGAACAGAAACGCATACCATGTTGAAGGTGACAACATTCTCGAATGAAATCTGAGAAATTACTGTTAGTTAATACCTCATTGTGTAATACACTGGTACATACTAAGCCGGCCTTGTATTTCTCGACTAATATTCTGTATACACCAAGAGGGCTAGAGCCTGTCGGCAGTCCAAGCACGAATGGATGTGAAGGGGTAGGGTTGAAATGGCGGATCCGGTCGATGATGTAATTGGCCACATACGAGCTGGCAGTGCCGGCGTCGTCGCGGATGATGAGCCTCATGTTGACGATGTGGAATCTGAAACTGGAAGGTCCAATAAAAGAAAGAAGGGTCTAAGGTAGTATCACACAAGAGCTGAATTGTATTGGGGGGTGTCTCGTGTTGAGTAGTTCTAGTCTTGGGGGAATGAGAGAACACACAGAAGAGCAACAGCCAAAACTGGCTTCATAGCTATTATGAGGGGCAGCATCATCCATTAGGTACGGTAGTGGCAAGTGGTGACAAGGTTCGTGGTGCTGACAGCAGGATGAGAATGAAACGTTTAGACTAGGTGGTGTGAACGACGCTCCACCAAAGAGAGGCAGCCAGTTGATTGCTCGTTGTCCCAGACAGGATGTGAGGGTGTGGAAGCATCAGGTCCACCACCGTTGAACGTTGTAGTCGCTAGTCTCCTTCCCGAGCTTCCAAAACCACGTCGCTCACGTGTGAGGCCAGTCAGTCATGTGGGACGATACGGTATCTGGTTGGTCCACAAGCTTTGTCCGACCAACTGGTCGGTCGATCCTATCAACCTGCCTTCTCCGGCCATCTCGGCATTACTCAACGATCGAAGGGATAGAAGGTTCTATTGGGCACACTAACAGACAATGGTGGAGGGCTATTTTGCTCGGTGCCTGACACTTGGACTAATGCAAAGTTGCGACGTTCCCGCAGCGGGAAACGAAACGAACCCGATCCACGCTCAAAAGCTAAAAGAGCCCGAAGACGTCCACGATGATGACACATCGGATAATCTATAACTACTGTATACGCGCGTTTCGAGAAACGGAATGGAAGTATTATGCAAGCCGGCCGCCTTCAATATGGGGTCTTAACAGAGCCTCAACGCCAAATTCGGATTAGGGTCCGTGAACTGTTGAGGTGGGACGGTATTTATGCAATGGCCATGTCGCGATTGATTTCAGCAACGGGTGAGGCAGAGAGTGCATGTCTGCTTGGGCATATCCATCCCGCGCTTGCATCTCGGCTCAGGAATAACAGATAAACTCTTAAGGAGAATGAGGCCGCTGATTCGTAGATTGTGATGCTTCATTGCGTAGCATTGGCATTACAGATACTTGACTGACTTGCAGGGGTGTCGGACGGAGATCTCCTTTTCTTTCCCTTATGCTTTGGAGATCACTAGCCACATTACTCCGTACATGGGTTCGATATGCTGTATCACTGTCGTGCGCTGGTTCCAGCCTCATCAAATACCTACCTCCTGGATGAGCGGTTGCATTCTTGAATTAGATCAGCTCAATCAAGGTGTCTTTGAATGACCATTGGCCAAACAATAATAACTGCACAACATGGCATTTGAAATTCGTGAAATTCGTGAAAGTCAAGATGTGGCTTGTAGAGTCCAATCATTCCAAGATGATCCTTGCCCCTTTAAATGGTACTAGCCTAGCATCTGGTAACAAGCACAAAGTCTACTTCTCGGGGCCTACAACGTTACATCACAATCGAACTCCCTGAATGCCCGTCTCGCAGCACCGAAGAGGAATGATACAAACCACCCACGGTAAGACATTACAGACAAACTGTCCAATTGGCGTCCAGTATACCTGGTTACGCTCCCAATCTTGCCATTCCCTTGTTTGGAATGGTCTGTCTTTCCTGCGGTTACAGCACTTTTGCTGCACTCCATCGACTAAGTATGCTGCTCTACCTACACGAAACGAGAGCCCCAGTAACGCCATCTACCGCTGAGACCAACGGGAGCACCACACAGAAAGTCACCTGCCTAGGCCAGCATTGTTGATAATGAGATCTTCCTAACCCGCCTCGTACCGCCCCGTCTTGATTGTTCCATCTGCCCTGTTCTCTCTAGTCTAGGTACTCTTCGCTCTAGTAGGATTTTACTAGTTTGAGGTCTCAAGTGCTATGATCTCCACCCGTAGCTTTTCATAGCTTTGTAACTTCGGGTAGTCGATCGATCCATTTCTCTTGTTACAACAGGGGTCCTTTTTATCAGCGGGACACAACTTCGTATTCTGCACATTTGTGCTTTTGGTAGTGATCATGCTGTTTCTGTTGGTCGTTAGCCATTGCTGTCACTACGTGTACAATTGATTGCTGCTGGTTCGCTCACCTACTCTGGTTCGCTTTACTATCTGCTTGGCTGTCTTAATTACAGTAGAGCGTATCGCCATCTACCTAAAAAGGCCCCTTATTCATCCACCTACATACCGTTACTTCATCCATAACGACCACTCCTCTCACTATTACCTACTTAGGTAGATTACATATCATTGTATCTACACATCATTCGCTCGTATATTGCATCACTCATTCGTGCTGTAACTTACCATTGGGGTTGTCGCCTTGTCCCGTTACCTGCGTTTCTTCTCCGGGTTCGAGCTCTGCGGTTGGCTCCTCATTGTCGTCTCATCTAGGGATCGTACATGGTCCAGATCCAACCATCGGGCCTTCATCAGCTTCTACATACATCGCAGCAATTGTACCGGCAGGTTTCATTTCTTCCGCTCCAGTCCTTTTGCCGCCTATACGGGTCTCGACGCGTCCCCTTTGGACAACGTACAACATACACTCGCTTGCCCTAATCTCACATGCTCCCTTTACGTTACTACCTATTCTGAGACATGGCAAGCACTGTTTGAGAGGTAGATCTTATGTTCAATTATCCATTCGCTGTTGTGTTGTGTTTATTCAGGGCCTGCGTGTCCTGAGGTTTATGATTTGAATATATACCCCCCACCCCCGCCTCCAAGGAAAAATAGACAAAGTCGTTCTTTTCCCTTGTCATGCGGCCACTCGTTTCTGCAATGACAACATTTAGAAAATCGCTGCTGGCGGCTCTCAAGTCGTTCCTCCGGGGCAAGTCCTTTTTGCAGGCGTTATTCGCATTCTGGATTAGCCCCCGGAAGTTACAAGATCAGCATGTCAATGCTAAGACGGCAAGGACTTTAAGAACTATTGCGGAGTTTCTAGGGGAAGCACAAGAGCTGCTCTTGAGTCCTATTGAGGGAGACAGGTTGAGGGCGTTCTCGTCAGACCTCAAGGCTCAGTTCCGGGAACGGTTACAGACACATCCCGAATGTATGCTCCCGTCTTTTAACCATCTTCTACCTACTGGCAAGGAGATCGGTCAATATCTCGCCCTCGATGTCGGAGGATCAACGTTGCGGGTTGCATTAGTTGAGTTAAGAGGCCGGGAAACCGAGGGACGGGAATGTGAGATCGTACGGATGATAAGCTTCAAGATCACCCCAGAGATCAAGAGGCTTGAAGGCATGGCCTTTTTCGACTGGATGGCTATGCGGATACACGATGTAATTCACAGAGATGGAGTGGTCAATATCCAGGAACCAATACCTATGGGCTTAGCATGGAGTTTCCCAGTCGAGTAAGTTCTCCCTTCTGGTGTATTTTTAAGCCTACTAACAAATTTCAAGACAAGTGTCCCTAGGAGGTGGTCTATTAATGGGAATGGGTAAAGGTTTCCTTGCTACTAGCGGTCTATTAGGTCAAGACCTGGGAGAAATCATCAAGTTCGCCTGCCAACAGCATGGCCTTAATGTGCAACTTGCCTCTATCATTAATGACAGCACCGCAACTCTACTATCCCAGGCTTATACACACGCCGGGACACGGTTCGGCCTGATTCTAGGTACCGGTACGAACATAGCCGTGCATCTCCCGGTGTCGGCACTCAGTCGCTTCAAGTATGGCACACGCCCCGAGAGCTGGTTCGACTCGGCTCGTCACGTCATCGTCAACACGGAATTGGGCATGTTTGGACACGACATTCTCCCCATGACTCGCTGGGACGAGCTTCTCAACGCCTCACACCCGCGCCCCGACTTTCAACCGCTCGAGCACCTCCTGAGCGGCTACTACTTGGGCGAGATATGTCGGCTTGCCATCGTTGAGGCTGTCGAGACAGCAGGTTTGCTAGGTGGCAAGCTACCGCCGTCGCTTATCGACCCATACTCACTCGACACCGAGCTCCTCTCACGAATTGAAGCGTTAGTACAGCCCACATGCATATCCTCCGTCATCTTCACTTAGGCTTTCCAACCAAATTATCAACTATCTTGGAAGATTAGAGTCAAAGGCTAACATGTAAGCGGAAACACAGTGACTCCTCTTCCACACTCGAAAAAGCCCTGGTGGCCTTCACATCCGCGCACCCATGCCCCGTTCCTGCCACTCCCGCCGATATATCTGCGATCCAGACACTAGCTTATTGCATCTCACGGCGGTCTGCAGCTCTGCTTGGCGCAGCTGTATTTTCGCTCTGGGAGCTACGATACGAAACAGCGATCGAGCAGGTGTGCGAAGACACAGAAGAGAAGCCCGCGGGTGAAGAAGACCTCACCGTACCGCCACACACCAAGGTCGCCTTTACCGGCTCCGTTATCGAGCATTACCCCGGCTATCTGGCGCAATGTCAAGACCACATCGCCACTCTAGTCTCCGGCGCCGAGAACCCTGTTTTGGCCGCCGGTTCCATCGATCTCGTTCCCGCTGTCGAGAGTTCGATTACCGGCGCTGCCATCGCACTAGGGTGTGCGCTTGCTGAGGGGCAGGCTGCGTAGATAAGACTGGATCGTTCATGTGTGGCGAGGGGGCCGTATATATTTGCTTTGAGCCATTTTTTGTTATTGTTTTATGCATAATGATTGGCGACGACCATATCGGAACATGTTTCTCATCATTTTCAAGGAGCCATGGGGTTAACAATATCCTAAGTCTATTGGAAAGACAAAGAAGCAGCAGTTGTTGGGCGAGCCGTTGTAGAAGACTCTTATGATGAAGCGCGCATATTTTACAATGGGTAGAGCGGTTGGGGATGGTGATCCCGCAATGCATTTTCCTCGCTTTTAGCTGCGTATAAACTATAATGACGTATACACTCCCTATATTACCCATGCAATGAACAAACGGTGTATATTATACAAAGAAAACTACTTATTCAGCCGAGTAGCACGATATTCACATCTAAATTCATATGTTGACAGGTGCCACGAGACACATGGGCCTCATTAGAAAGTCTACGGGAAAGATCTCGATAATCTTAACAGGACGACCCTTATTTTCTTAGTTATTTTGCTGCTAATCACTAAGAAAAGAAGGAAAAGAAAAGGAAAAGAAAATTAAGCAAAAAGACACCGCCGAAACACTTAATCTACCCGATATCAACCTCAAGCAACTCACGTAACCGAAACCTGTTTCGAAGAACGACGTTACATTGATAGCCAAGCCGAGAGCGATAAGGCTAAACGGGAGAACAAAACGAAAAAGGAGCCAGATAGAGCCGGCCCCCCGACTCATGTACACCAGTCCAACGATATGCTCCACGTACTCGTCCAAGGAAAGGACACCCAATCGAAGTCCTTGGTTCGGACTCAACAGGCCACACGCTCGCATTCGTCTAGCATTTGTGACACTCTTCGGTTCTAGCTAATGGGGTCATACACTAACATGTCTTTCCATTAACACTCACTTCCAACAAAGATATTATATATCAAGGATAAAGGCCAAGCACCTCGAGACGTTATCGCTCTCTTTGAAACTAGTAACAGCCAAGCATGATTGTTTAAGAGACCACCCTTCGCCTTCCACTAAGCATTTCGACTCCCGCCCGTAACTGGCCAGGCACATATTTTATTAGTAGAAAAGTTGATAGAATAAATGAGAAGTCAATGCTCGGAACGTAAGATTTCCACAATCTCATAAGATACACAGCGCCTGCTTATCTAGACTTTAGGTAGTTCCAGCCTAAGTTTGACCTACTGCTTATCGCCGGTTGTCTGGATAATACACAACCTAAAGGACGCCCCCTCAGAGAGCTATCTACCATATGGCCGTGTGCCATGATAACCGCTCCAGAACATTATCAATAAAACATATAACTAATCCTATTAGCCAAAAAGGCACAAGAGATGGGGAAACAAGTTGGGATCCCAGGTATCTCACCTCGGCCATGTGTCTAATCAGGAGAGATAACCCCGAGGGTGCGGATGCTGCACGTTAGATGGCTTAGGGAGTTTTGGCGCTGTCACGAGGCACATGGGCAACAAAGAGACTTCTGTATATAGTTAGACTAGCCCACAAAGGCGGTTCCAGAGACCTTCGCGCGACAACAGGTGTCTATTGCCTACCTCAAGTACAGGATTCCCAACAGGCGCGTTCGGGCTCGCGGCCATATTGAACGCGATGGGCGTAACGGGCGGGGTCAGTCTACTTAGATGCTGTGACTACTACCGGAAGTGCATGGTAGGTGACCAAATATGTTCTTCATTTCTTATTCTCTTCGCCGTCGCTCTATTCCCCCAATCATGACGACTTCACGGCTTTCAGGGGTGAAGAAAGGGTTCTTCATCGACAATCCTCCATCTGTTAGAATCCTCGACGGACAGAAGCAACAACCGTAGCGGCACCTTGTACCTATCCGTGTACAACCCGTCGGAAAGAAGACTGCACTATCAATACGCATATACAACCTTGGAGCGACTAGCTAGCTAGCTGGAAAGCTATGTCTGAGTCGAGAAAGCTGTCAATGAGGGGAGTACCCGATCCTGTCCTCAACGCAAAGAACAAGGAATAATATACCGCAGCTGCGAAAACTCTTTTACGGTAATTATACCTGGAAGAATAGCGCTCTCTCACAAATCTTTACCTAATGGGATTAATAGTTTATCCCCGTGGTAAAGCTGCGGAACTGGATAGAGAGTCTTTGATATTCTGCTTGGCCTCAACGCGGAGGGCGGCACCACCTATAACCGAAAGCAGCAGCATCAATATCAAATAATAATTGTAAACATGTAGTTACAAGCAAACGATACGCAAACTAATAGCCTAATTACTTGCCACCTACAGTACAAGCTGGTTAGCTTGAGCTACTTTGTAATCAAGTTGATGACGCCACTATAATGACATAAGGCAAACACGACACAGTCTACCATCAAACATTGTAAACTCAAAGAGATATCAAGGGGTATATTGAGGTTGCAACAACAACAACCAATGTCTTAAAACCTAGATTCCAACCTTGGGCACAGTGGCTCAAACACCAATAAAAACAGCGGAGGACAAACAGGACGCCCTATAGGTTCCTCTGGTATACTACATAGGCCAGTAGCCCGAATCGCCGCCTGACTGGCCATAGACAAGATGGGTGCGCCTAATAAAAGGAGAATACATGAATTTTCCTCGTCATGTCGGAAAAAGAATTTCACACCGTAACCTCCTGTAGCTGTCGTAAGTGATCCGTTTCCCATTCCCTCTTCGTCCCGTGTTCGCTCGCTCGAATCATGCATGCCGTCAAAGTCAATTTCAATCCGCAGAGAAATATCTCTTCGATTTGCTTCTAATCTGTTGCGCTTTGATCTCTTGTGGCAAAGCTATATGATGCACAAGATGTGGGCGATAAACCGTATCAACAAGCGGTGTCCTGTAACGTGTTAGTAAGTGAGTATATGGTTCCCTTTGTTGCTGTCAGGACTAACCAATCATCCACACTAAGTGGAAAATATTCATATAATTCCTCCTGCTCTTCTCCTGGACTACCCCCCATAGCATGATTTGTATATGTCCGCTGTATTCGTGGGCTCGTTAGAGAATCTGTAGTAGAGCGATTGTTTGGGCTGCGTTCGTCTTCCGAAAGTGATAAGTTGATCGGAGCGGTTATAGATGATGAATTCTTCAGATTCTTATCCCAATTAATCAATTTATTGGGACTTTCCTGGCCCCATCCTGGAACAGGCGGCCTGTTTAAATTTGGTGACAAGGCCATCCTTTTAGCTGGATGCTGCTGAGCATTTTGTCCATGTCCTTGCATTGGAGCTGTCCAATCACCTGGCCGAGCACCATTGTGTGACGAATACTGATTCAGCCCCTGCGATGAGTCCGTCTTCTCGGTCTTGAAATTCGGGGTAGGTGCAGTGCTGGCGTCGCTCTGAGTACGAGCTCTCTCGCCGTTGTTCGGCACCTTCTTCTCTCCAATAAGAGGGACATCCTTTTTACTATCAAAGTTCCGCGGGCTCCGTCCACGCACGATTACTGGCCCGCTCTGGATATCGGCGATTTTCATCATTTCGCCGCTGGCCTTCATCTTCCCCAACAAGCTAATCTGCACCACGTAGTGTTGCTGCAGGCCTTTTCGGCGACCATTGTTCGCCGTAGCGCTTTTGAACTGTAAGCGTTTCCACGAAACAGGTAAGCTGACCCGGTGGCCATCGATTTCCTGGCCTCCGCTTAAGTCCAACAGAATCTTGGGCGGTGCGCCTTGCACTTTCGTTTCCTGGCCCTCGCCGAGGGCTGGATTATTGCTCTTCCATGGTATACTGATCACTTCAGTCGGTTTGCCCTCAATGCTCTCAATTGCCGAGATAGAAGCGTAAAACTCGACGATGGGGATCGCGCGCCCTTGCTCGTTCATAACTTGTGTGCAGTGCCTTGGCATGCTGATCTGCCCCGAGCATTGCCAAAGATTGCGCCGGTAACATGTGAGTTCCATAGGGCGGCCCGTCGTCTCCCCGCCAAAAACATCTTCGGCTACAAAAAACATGCCATATAGTTCGGCTGTCATGTGTATCTCTGAGTATGTACCCAGAGCATCATCTAAAGGTGTAGCCTTGACGGCTGTGGCCCCGAAGCCCAGGAGTTTGTCGTCGGGTTGCTGGGGCGAGGATCCTTCATCGTGCAATGTCTCGGGGTTTGGTGTGGTTTCGTAGGGTCTCGAGTAGTTGAAAGGGTCCTCGAAGGTGGTTGTAAACGTATCGAAGTCAACCGACGGCGTGAAGTTGAAGGGGGGAATGTTTCCATTGACGTTTTCCCTGCCCGGATTTTAGCACCAGATCTAAGACACGTACACAGCTGCTCTCCTTGCGCATTCCAGCCCTTTGCCCCTTGTAGGGATAAAAGATGCACCGATCCGCCGGGACGCGACTTACAACATGGCATCATCAAAATTTATCTCGGGATCGAACCCCTCGATTCCGAGCCCCGGACCTGCCATAGCAGGATTCATTCTTATAGCTTCGCCAGGACTAGGCGCCGGCATCGAATTGAAAGCGGCCATCGCATCGTAGGGGCTGATACGCCCCCGTTTCGGCGTTTGCCCGAGGTCCCAATATAACTGCTGTCGCGGGGGTTGCTAGTAAGGAGATGGACAACCACGGAGTCCAGTTCGCCGTGCGGAAAAGAGGATCTGGATGGCCGGACACCGAAAGTTTTTCATTCGTTGCGACAACGTGACCCGGACGTGGGCTGTTTTTCCTCGTGCTCGCGACAGACAGAAGACGGGCAAGGTGTGCAGTATGCTGTATGTCGTAAGGGTCGAATTAACGCACCATGTAGCGTGGTTTCGCGCAAGTAAACGCACACGGGGAACGGAACAGGCCACACGAGCTGAAATCTAGATAGTCTAGACTAGGTACGCCGCAATGAGCGGATGTGGGCACTCGGAGGTGGAGAATCTTAGGATATGGCGATCACTTGCGACCGGTCCGTTGTAAGTACTATGTAATAAACGAATAAACGTCGCCGGGGTCTGGCTGGGCGACAGGGGAGTGGCTCTTGGAGGCAGAGGGTGCCATTGGGACCAGGTTTTGGCGATGGCTTGCACCGAGGACCAGTCAGATAGATAGCCAAGGTCGGCTACGGCACATACGCATAGGTACGCAAGTACTGTAGGTCTGTAAGTAAGCTGATATCTGGAGCACTAGGTCATACGCTCGAGATAGTCTCTAGCAGTGGCAAACGGGCTCATCTCCGGTCAGGCCTCGTTATCTTTAGGAGGGTGAGAAGAGGTGCTGATGCGCTTGGGGACGTTGCATACTTGCAAGGTCCCTGATAGCAGCCTTCTTCCACAGGCCAGCTTCGATATGCAGGGACAGAGGTAGCTACTTAGGTAAAATTACGGCGGGCAGATAGGGAGCTTGTAGGCCACAACGGGTCGCTATCAGTGGGGGATTAAGTGCTTAGATGGGGGCAGGTAATGGTGGCTAACGGTGGCTAATGGTGGGTGTCGTTCCTCGTTCTCACCTTCTGGAATAGCACACCTCTCAGTGGGGGAGGAGGGACTTTTGGCTTTGATAGCGTCTCGATAGCGTTGGCGCCGGCGATTGAAGGTCGGATGTCGGGAGTCGGTTAACTACAATAGGTACATTCATCAAAGGACATGTCACCAGAATAGGCTTAGCAGGCGCTGCAGGTGTCTCGAACCCGCCCCTCCTATTCCTCCTATTCCCCGCGTCGGGTCCTGTAACGTGCTGGAATCTGGGGCAGCGAGCCTAATGAGGGAATGTATTCTGTCACTCATTAGTCAAGCCTGTTGTCTCGGTCCTTCATATGCTCAATTGCGCCGGTGTTGACGGTCACGATACCTCCTAGGCTTGGAGTATGACCCGGTGTATTTGTGTTTGTCTACGGCCACATGTACTCGAGCATTCTCAAAACCGGCAACATGGTCAGGTTAGTCGTGAAACACAACGACATTTCGGTGTTTTCACCAATGGATCGTGGCACGACAGAGGGAGGGGCTGAAGTAAATTGGAGGGGGCTGAAGGATTAGTTTGCAGTTCAACCGCCAGACTGCCTTGCCATTGACCTAAAAAAAGACCGCTTGCTTGTAGAACTATAATATTCATACATCGAATTTCGAATTCTTCAGTATCTATCTGAGAATAGCAACTGCTCTCGTGCTATAAATCGCCGCGTATATATATATATATATACACTAGCATTTGTTCTCTTTTTGGGATCCCGAAAAGATATTCGATCTAACAAGTTCACTGACAAGTTCACACATAGGTCGTGTAACTAACTCGATAGCTATCCACGTGTAAATAGAGCCATGTGCTTATACATAGAATACTTAACTCAGATCAAGCCACTAGTATCTTTGTTGTCAATAGGTAAGCGGGAAACGGGCGAGACACTGATAGGACTCCACTTACATGCTCTGGTGAATTTACTACCTCGTCGAATGTTTGTTGCACTTCGAATCCCATAGCAGAAAAGAGTTCGTGCGTCTCACCCGGAACCTATTTTCTGTCAGCTAGATGATTTTCGCGACTGAGGTAGTTGCTACTTACCCAGCTCAAAACGCTCTTCGTCGACTTTTGTGACTTATTCTGCCTCACACCCATAAAGACCAGCCCTTGTAATACCAGGCTCAACTGTGATGTGGTGGGAACTATTGGGGCGATAATGCCACCAACGTCATGCTTTTCAGGAGTGTATAGGGATGGTATATACGCCGACAAATGACTCGTGTTGTTGCAAATGATGACAATTCCTAATACATTGTCTAGAGCTGCTTTCGCTCTCACCACGCCGCAATGCTGGTCTCGTAAAGCGGACCGATACAGCTCCACGATCTCGGGTCCCGAATGCGCTGCGACAAGAGCCAGAACTGATTCGCCATTGTCCATGGATTTGATCAAGTCAAAACTGATATTAGCTCGCTGAAGGCTCTGCAATAAACCTTCCGGGGCAGACCAAGACCCAAGATCTTCGATCACCATGTTCGCCAATCGTTTGGGGAATTGCGTGTCCCAGCCTATATTGTCAAACCAGCTCCTGATGCTACCGCTCTCATCGACTGGCACACCGGGAAATATTCCAGGGTAAGCCAGTCCCAGTTGGATTTTCTTGACCCCTGACTTTTGCAACAATGATCGCATAGCTCGCCGGTGCAAGGATCTCCCGACGGATACATTCCGCTTTGTAGGATCCACGAATATCGCTCCGATTATGGCGATACCCTTGAGGAAATAGGTTGCAACAAAGCCATATAGCATATTAGTACTGCTATTTCGAACGACAAAATGAGATTCCTCAAATTCCGAATCATGAAGCCCGAAAGACGCAGCAGTAGTAGCGATGTAAGGGAGACTCGGTGTGCTTGATCTTGCTAGTGTTCTAAGCAGTTCGTTTAGGCCATGTTCGTCGCGGCTCCGCTCATAATTCTCAACAAGCCATTGCTGCCTTGTTTTAGTCATCTTTTTGCTCTTCCTCATTGTACCTGGCATGGAGCCTTGTGGAACAAACTCTCCGTACAATGCTCGTACGAGCGAAGCCATCGCAGTTTCGGTAAAATCAAATGTACACATATAAGTACCAATCGTTTTCTCCATGGCGAAGTCATACGGCGAGCTGACTGCTACTACGATGAGCGACTTCTTTTGCCCCGTTCCGCGAAGCATATGACACATCGTCGCCACATGCTTCGTGAAGCCATTTTGATACATATTACGGTTAGCGTCAGCTGTCACTATTATGATAGCAGATGCTCGGTTGATAAGATTCTCGTGTACTAAGAACGTCAGCTTGGTGCGCACTAGGGGAAGTTGAACTGAGTTGCGTACCTGGTCGGAGACCATTGGCTGTGTATGAAGTATGAAGAAGTTTTCCATTGCGGATACGTGCTAGCGATTTACCAAATTCTCGGAAGACGCCTTCTCCGCTCATGATTGTCCCCCGTTCGTGATGAATCCATTTCTCATGTAGAGATGAGAGTTTTCCGTTGCCTTTCTCTATCATGCTTTTTGTAGCAGCGGAAGCAGGCAAGGGTTTTACTAGTGGTGTTAGCAGTAACAACTCCTCCCCCTGTAGCAGGTTTTCTGGTAGAGGGAGAAGATTGTCTTTATCCCGTACAACTGTGATTGACTGGTCGTAGGCCTTTTGTGACAGAGCAAGGTGAGAAGGGTGTATCTTGGACAGGAGAGACAGCCCTGGAGGGTTCAGAGCCTTTTCCCATGACGTGCAGGCATTCTTTAGTTTGAGAACCCGCCGTAATGACGTGTATATCCGCTTCTTGGAAATAATACCATTTTCGATGCCCAACTTTAAGCCGGATATGGCTTCTAATTGGACATCATGTGCCCGGCAAAGCAGGATCAAGTCGTTGCCTGCCTCAACAGCCATGACAGTACCACCTTTAACGCCATATTCCTGAATAAGGGATTGCATCTCCAAGCACTCTGATATAGCAACACCCTTGAATCCTAAGTCATTCCTCAGCAAATCATCGACAACCTGATCAGAGAGGCAGGCATGTGTAACATTCATGCCGGCATTCTGTATTCCGCAGCCACCAATAAACATGGCATCTAGGCGGCCAGCCGCCACAGCATTCCTAAAAGGAACTAAGGCGCTGAGGCTAAGCTCTTCCAATGTTTGAGTGATAATGGGCATATCTAGGCTGGAGCCGAGGAAGTCAAGATTGCCATACGAAGGGAAATGTTTGCCACATGTGGCTATACCGGCATCTTTGTAACCATTAATGGTTGCAACGCAGTATTGTGAAGCCTCTTGTGGGTCGTCGCCAGTAGTTCGTACTCCAAGGGGCTGATGGCGGGCATTGGTCAAGACATCCAAGACGGGACCAAGAATAAGATTAACGCCAACCGCCGATATCTCAGTGGCCGTAGCTTTGGCTACACTATATGCCAGTTCAAGGCTGCCAGTAGCCGCAATTCCCATGGCACTGGGGAACTGGCATATGTAGTCCTCGTCGAATAGACTGTTGACACCTCCATTTTCTTGGTCGACAGCTATCAGGAGAGGCTGTGGGTGTCCGGCTTGATGGGCTATAGTTTGGAGCTCTTGAACGAGGGCTGCAGTCTGTTCAGCCGCTATATGCATATACGTCCTCGAATCAGTATTTGGATTTAGTCACCACGTAAGTCGGTCACAGAAGGGGTCAGCCTTCATGCGGCTCAACTGAATGGGGATCTGGAGAGGTACATTTGAGGTTCTTAGCCGTTAGGATGATGGAGCCGAGATGATGGTTCTCAATTAGGTTTCTGATAGGAGGTGTTACTTCGGCACCATCCCATCCCATAATCAGCATCTGACCGATAGCCCTATTCGTGGGGTGTTAGTGAGCTGTAATAGCTTCACCGGCAAAGGTGGTCCGTGAGGCGACAGCCTGATAGGCCGCCATGAGGTTTGAATCTATGGCGGGACGGCTAAGAGGGAGGGTTGGATAGTGGCGAGTCCACGTACCAGTCGAGGTCCTGCCAAAGCGGATCAAGCTCGCCATCTTGCCTTGCCATACTGTCACTAGTAGTAGAAGGAGGTAAAGAGGGTGAGGTCGTGCCACTATTCCCGTCTCGGTGGGGCGGGAGGCCTACAGGTACAGCAGCACGGCAGTAATACAGGGTTCAGAGTAAACAACATCAGCTATACAAAGGTTGAAACACGGTGTCACTATGAAAAGGAACGTGTGTCATTGATCCGGTGAAGATGCTATTGTTCGCGAGGCAGACAATATTAGGTAAGTACTGTAGACAGTTAGTAGTTAGCCAAGCTTGGGTTGGTCGTTACGGCTGATGCTACAGTAGACAGCCATATTTAGCATACCGGGTACGGAGTACTACCTAACCAATAGGTGCGGTATCTAATCGCGGGATACCCAGCTCAGAGCCCAGCTGTCTCTACAGTACAGTACATAGTACGACGCCGAAGGGGTTTTTTGGAGCTACGGAGATAGCTCGCTCCTCATTGGCTGATCAGTGAATATCTCCCTATTCCCATTTGGGCGCTATGAAACTGGGTTCCGTCAAGATAGATCCGCTTAGGTAACACAGCTCGCGTTGCCTCTTTGCCTCGTTTGCTTCAATTCTCGGCTGGATTCGGCCTAATCCCAATCCCACCAAGAGCTTGAGACCTTCCACTTCCAATACCCAAGTATGTACCTGGCATTACCTAGGTAGTGCTTGTTTTCTTCCTTCTCCGTGCTCCGCAACGTTACGTTCGTCGACCTAACCAAGACCAACACCGAGTGGGCAACGTACTTAGTGGGCTGTTGGAGCCTCATCCGAGACATGACCTGCCAACCGGTGCCACTATTCACAATGCTATGGTCGCATCCTGATAGTGTGCAGTATACCCCAGATACCAATACGCGCCATATCGACAAATGAGATGGTTCTGACTAGTCGTGGTGCAACAACTTAGGTACTGTAGTGTAGACCAGCGAATCAGCTATTATTCATACCTTGACGGTCGAATGCGGGACTCGCTATGGGAAATTGTCCGCTTGTTGCATCTTCGTCTTAAGTAACCACGACCCTATTGCCATTGGCTCAGCATATCGGGCCATGCTAGCCAGTCCTTTGATTCACATGGCTGATCCTTTCGCTGACTGATGTTCTCAACTGGTACCAGTCCAGTGGCAAGGTTCCTAGGAGGGTTACAGTCAAAGTCACACGCGCGAATACCGGCGGTTTATGGACGTTAAGTGCCACGCAGAATACACTTTCTATGATAGCCCCACCGTGATGTTTTCGGAGACATGTGGTGTCAATATCATTGGGCGTGTTAGTAGCGTTATCTCTGCTGCTCTCTTGGTGGAGAGACTGGGCCAGTGCCAACGAGTCAGTCCGACCTACGTTCTGACACTGTTAGTACTGTGATAGGTATCATGGATAATAAGTATCTGAGGCACGCAGTCTCACTCTTCGCTGTGGTATTTCATTCATGGAGATCAAGATACTTGCTGAAGGGACCACGATCCTACTACTCGACGGAACCTAGCAAAGCCTTTGAAGTCCTTTTATAGTTGTTGTTGTCTATACCCTCTACATTCAGTTTACTGGCTTCGATATGCCCCACTCACTTCCCTCGTCACCAAAGTCCGCACCTAGGGTTGGTCGGAATGGTATAACGAAATTTACTAATTGCCGTATTTTACGAGGTAACTCGTTGGTGAACGAAGACCTATGGGTCGACTCTGCTACGGGCAAAATCATTCCTAGTCAAGCTGCTTTCTACGACGACTTGATTCTCCCTGACGATGTTGTCAACCTCGGCGGCCGTATACTATCTCCCGGACTCATAGAGTGCCAACTAAACGGGGCTTTTGGCTTCAACTTCTCAACACTTCTTGAGCCCGCCGCCTATGCCAAGAAGATAAGAGAGGTGAACAGACAGTTAGCCACAACAGGGGTGACGTCGTATATGCCGACGATTACGAGTCAACGGAGCGAGATATACAAGTCTGCCTTACCACATCTCGGCCCATCAGGTGAATACCAGTTGGCAGAGGACGGAGCTGAATCCGTTGGCGCGCATGTCGAGGGTCCTTTCCTGAGCCCGACCAAAAACGGCATCCACAACGTCGATGTTTTGCGGCAGGCTGAGAGCTTTGAGGATCTTGAGGACTGCTACGGAGCCGATAACCTCCGTAACGAGGATGGCTACCGGCCTGCAATAGTAAAGATGATCACGGCGGCCCCAGAACTAGGGCAGATGACTGCTCTCATTCCAGAACTGACGCGACGGGGCATCGTGTACTCAATCGGACACTCCGAAGCAACATATGAGGAGGCATCAGAAGCGGTTGGCGCCGGCGCCACCATGATCACGCATCTGTTCAATGCGATGCGTCCCCTGCACCACCGCAACCCGGGTATTTTTGGTGTATTGGGTATTGCTGAGAGCCTACCACGGCCTTGGTTCGGCATCATCGCCGATGGCGAGCACCTTCACCCGACTACTATCAAGATCGCATTCAATGCACATCCAGATGGCTTCATCCTCGTCACTGATGCCATGCACCTTGCTGGTTTGCCAGACGGCACCTACGCATGGACAAATGGTGACTGCACAAGTGCAATCATTAAGAAGGGGCCAAAACTGATCCTTGAGGGATCGGATCGCATTGCAGGAAGGTGAGCAAAACCTTGAAAACATATAGTAGTCTGCTCGAAATAGGACGAAGAATGATTGGCTAACAGTCCGAGTACAGTTCCATCACACTCATTGAATGTGTCAACAACTTCCTCAACTGGACCGGCGCCTCGATCCCACAGGCTCTCAGCGCAGTCACATCAACACCGGCCGCAATGCTGAGTCTGCAGGGGGTCAAGGGTTGTCTCAGAGAGGGCGCGGATGCCGATCTAGTCGTATTCTCTGAGAATGTGAACTCACGTGGCGGAAGCGAACTCGTCATCGACGAGGTCTGGAAGTTTGGAACGAAGATTTTCAGCCGATAAAGTTGAGCTAACTACATACGTCTTATATTGGTGATGAAGGCGCGGAGGAAGCCAATAGACGCACGATATACTGATATACTGGTACCGAGCCAGAAGGGAAGTTGCAGACTGCGCACTAAAACAAATCAGGTAACGATGAAGATGACGAGATGACGTTTTGTATACCAGAGTTTTACTACATGCCGGAGACAAATTATATAGCACATTCATCCCTAGATCATCTATAAAGTTAGATCGGGTATAGTCATCTACATTTGCGGAAGCCTCACGGCGTTATATTTGCATCGCAAGGGTTCAATAAAAATCATCATATGTCATGATATAGATACATGCCATTAAAATACAACTGTCTTTATCCATACAGAACTAATACTCGTTCCGTTTCCGTGTCTCGTCCCATTTGTCTCAAGCCATTTATATAATTAAACACCGTGATTGCGTTGAATCTTTAACCCCCCCAGTCCTGTATCGTCAAGGCCGCTTAACCGTGAGTTTATACGGCTTGTTGAGCTTCTCCATCGGCGTGATGCCCGCGCGTCCCAGGCCCGCTGGTCTCTTAATTCCCGCGCGCCAACCCAACGGCCCCGTGACCGTCGTGGCGTGGAAGCTGACCGCCGGCCGAGTGTACTCATCCAGGGAGATGTTTTCCTTTTCCGGCAACTCTCTTCCCGCGTTCTCGGCCCCACCACCACCACCACCGACGGAGGCAGGCGTGTGCGTGGAAGTAGAAGGGTCGGCAGACGGCCGCGTAGGCGAGCTCGAAAAGCACGTGTACTGCTGCTGCTTCGAGAGCGTGGGAGCGGGTTCGTCGTGGCGTGTCGTGGGCTTGCTGGCTGGCAGCTTCGCGGCGCCGAGCTTGTGGCTTGCTAACGCCGGCTCGATGGCTGGCGCCGCGGTACGCGCTGGAGGCGGGAGCTGGTACCCGTTATGGGCTGGGCGGCGGCGGCGGGCGTATGGCGGCAGCGCTGGCGCCGATAAGGTCCGTTTGGGCACCGATGCTGTCTCGGCTGTGTGATCAATGCCAACCTCCTTGGACTTGTCGTGATTCGTGATGCCATAGCCATACCCTAGCAAACTCCTCTGGTTAGGAGGACGATTGCTTGTTGTTCTTCTCTGGGGCCCGTGAGCTGGTGTTGGTAGTGGTTTACTGGCGGCAGCGTTCTTCACTTCTGCAGCCGCGACGTTTGCCATGTGTGCGCCGGCTGTGGTGAAGCCGGCTGCGTGTGGCACTGTGAAAGAGGTCGACTTTTGCATGGTCGTCTTGTAGGGCGCGACCCAGCCCTCTACAGATTCTTCCGCCACCTGTACACTCTTAATCGGGTGTTGAATTTTCTGCCTTTTACGTGGCCATACGTCCTGGGCCACCCCGTCCGCCGTGTGGGAGTTGAATGGTTTATTGGGATCAACCGGAAAGAGGTTATCTTCGGGTGCCGTCATGGAAGGTATACCCTTGTAGATGACACCGTCGGGAGGCAGTTCACGGCCCAATATTTTAGCCATTGAGGACATTATGGGCCGGTCGAATGATGGGCCTTTGGGAAGGAATGCAGAAGATGGTAGAAGATCGATAAATGACGAGAGCTCGGTGGGTTTTCCGCCGCCGCTTACGATACTCTGCGGGCAGCTTAGGTAGAGGAGGGCTTTGGCTCTTGTCATAGCGACGTATAGCAAGCGACGCTCCTCGCTCTGGTCATCAGCTCGTATGTGGGGTATAGATCCGTTGTAAACGGCAGGGATGAAGACAACGGGCCACTCGAGGCCCTTCGCAGCATGTATAGTAGATATTGTCACAAGTGGCTTCCCCTCTTGATCCTTGTCTTCGGTCTGCTTGTCGGATGCTAGTGATACATTTGAGAGAAACCTGGCGAGGAGATCATCGTCGGATGCTTGTGTAAATCCGTCGATGGTAGGGAGAGCTTCGTCATCTACCTGGTTCTGACGCATGAACTCTTCAGCGAGCGTAACAAACTCCTGCACATTAGCCCACCGCGACTCATATTCAGCGCCGTAAGTCGCCTCTAGATAATCTTCGAATTTGAGATCGCGAATTAATTTCTGGAGCAGGTCTACCAAGTTCATTGGTGTGCCAACCCCAGCGTCTTGGCGCAGTCTTTCCCGCAGGTTGTTGAGTGGCTTCGTCAGGCTCCCACTGAGAGCATTCTCAGTCTGCTGTCGGATATTTGTCTTCGCTTTTCTCTGGCCTCGGAAATGCTTGTCAAGTAGTTGCCAGAGGCTTATTGATGACTTTTCAGCTTCTTCTAAGAGCGCTTTGACAGTCACTTCACCGATACCTCTTTTAGGAACATTGATAATACGCGCGACAGCGTCATTATTGTCCGGTTGGTGGATGACCCGCATATAGTCCAATAGAATTTTAATTTCAGTACGTTCATAGAATTTGAAGCCACCTGGACAGTCGTTAATAACGTCGTGTTGCTTTATTCGATGGAAGAAAGATATTACGTACCAACCATTCGGTAGGCTATACCTTCCCGTCCCAGTGTCGATTCGATGTGTCTAGATAAAGCTGCAGATCGAAGTAATATGGCAAAATCGTCAAAATCTATCATGTTCCCTGACAACAGCCGTATACGCTTGATCTCGGACACAATCCAGTCCGCCTCATCGGTTGAGGTTTTCAATCTGCGCAGAACTGGTCGCGTTCCTTTGTCGCGCACGGGTAGAAGCACCTTTTTGTATCTTTCTTGGTCTTGCTGAATGACTTTCAACGAAGTGTCCAGGATACAGCTCGAGGATCTGTAGTTCTCCTCCAATGAGATCTCATCGGTACCGGGGTAGTCACGGAGTAGACGATGCAGATTCTTTATCTCTGCAGATCGCCATCCATAAATACTTTGATCCGGGTCTCCGACAATGGTGACCCTACGGCTTTTCTGCGCAAATAGCTTCATAAGGTCGTACTGAACCCCATTGGTGTCTTGATATTCATCGATCAAGACTGTTTGGATGTTGGAGACACACTGAGGGAACTTGCGGAGAAGTTCAACACAACGCACGAGAAGATCATCGTAGTCGAGCAAATTCGACCGCTCAAGCTGACTCTGGTATTCCTGAAAGCAGTTCTCCAGAGCTTGCGACTCGACACTTTGGCCTTTTCTGTCCTTGACAGTGCGCTCATCTGACGTACCTTTAGCTTTGCGTTTGCTGATCCAAGCACGAGCTACAGGTGGCTCTAGATGCGTGTCCGATCTCTTGCAGATACGGGTGATGATTCCCCTCGAATCCGAGTCGTCTGCAATACTAAATTTGGGGTCTAATCCAATGCGCTGCCCATATTTGGCTAGGTAGCGGCGTGCAATGCTATGGAAGGTGCCAATGATGATACTCTTTTCGCGCCCGTCACGGAGAGTACGTCCGATGCGGGCTTTCATCTCGTTGGACGCCTTGTTGGTGAAAGTGGCGACGATAACGTCCTGCGGCGGTATACCGACATGATCGATGAGCCAAACTACCCTCGAGGTGAGGGTATGCGTCTTTCCACTCCCCGGTCCAGCCAGGATGGCTACCGTTTGAGCTTCCGAGCTGACAGCACGACATTGGGCCTTATTCAGCGATTTAAATATGTCGTTTCCACCTGCCAATGACATGGTCTAGCAAGTCTAGGGCAGGCCCAGGTTGAGCATTTGTCTTGTCGACTGCTTCGACCGTGAGGTGTACCGGCCTAGCGACGCGTCCCGGGGTGAGGTGAGGCACGACGCGATGGGACACCAGGGAGGAGTCGGACACGGGATCATGTGACTGTAGAAAGCTCAGGCCCCACAACTCGTTACACCCGTGAATTAGCCAAGTATAATAGGTATTAAATTCGTAATCGCTTAGAGATCAACATATTCAGTCAGTATCCGACGAATCCGCTGTACAAAGTTTATTTTCGCAGCTACAGTAAGAACGCATTAACGACTTCCTTCGTATAAGTCAGAATGTGGCTCAAAGTACGCCAATGTAACGATGTTTTGTGGCTGGAGTGTGCACGAGCCTTCCAACCTATTGCGAGTGGCTCAACTTTCCAACCCATCAATAACGTACCTGTTACATACCGCTTATTCATGAACACCCTAACCTAAACCCTTTGTCTTGCAACTTACTCGTCAATTACAACACCCAGCCAGCACCCGCAGTCGGGAACGAGAGGATGGCCACTCTCTACACTCTTACTTCAGAAGATTTGGCACGCATCCCGTCCGACTCTCAATCAAGTTGTTTCCTCAAGTTTTAATTGGCGCGCCCTGTATATCTACAGTCCATGTTGTCCTAGCTCGGTCACAATCCAAGATGCAGACTATCTATGAAGTCACACTTATGAAGTGATATTCGCAATCCTGATAGGTAGACGAGCTGTGATAATCCGTGAGTGAGCATGGAAAAAGATGACAATCCATGGAATCATTCCATCGCATCCCATCGCCTACATAGCTACACAATCACCATTATGCTAGCACCTGCAGGGCATGACTCTAGGTATGATATCTGGTGTACAATAGGTGGTATGTGACGGAGTACATATCCAAAAAGATGAAAGGCCAATGGTACCCAGAAAATAAAAGAATGGGGAACAACCAGGCACAATAAGCCAGTCGAGGCCAGTCTGACCAGGGACTGCAGGGACTGGTCGAGGGGACTGGGGGCAGCGAGCGATCCGGGCGGGGTCCATGGGCGATGCATGTGGTGATCGCCAATCAGCGCCAATAGCTCGACCTGTCGGCGCTTAGCTCCCCTGCCATCTCAGATCTGCCGTCCAACCAGCGTCGTGGGAAGCGGTCAACTCCCGCTTGCCGTGGACATCACTGTGATCGGACATGGCAATTCATCACGCTGACTGGGTGCCATTCTGGGGGGCCGTCACGCATGTGCCCCCAAAATCCCAGCCGCCTCGACAAGTCAGAGTGCGAGTTCACAGCGCAGCGCCTGTCGTGATATGTTGGTATCGTCCTCCATGGCCCACCACCTCGACACACTTCCGAACTTCACCAGCCGCTATATACCCTTCGCCCTCCCAATTTGTGTCTAGCCCTTACCGATTCTCTGGCAATATGTGTTTCGATTGAATGGTCAGGAGGTCCTACGCGAACAAGGAGATAAGGTGTTAGAATATGGTTATATTTTGTGAAGATCCGTACATATAACCAACCATCACCATGTACCGGAGGTATTATAGCACGCCTTCCTCGCCTGGTCTCGCTCTGCTCTTAACCTCTGTCCTGGCAATCGTGCCTCTTTGTTCTTCAACGCAACTCAAGGCACCTAGAGGCGCACTTGATCTCACCGTATACTCAAATTATTTCGATCCGACGCCGTCTCCAGAGGAAGGTCCTCCGCTGTCTGCCGGGGCGCTTCGCAATCCAGCTTACCTTCCTGCTCAGATTGGGGCCATCGTAGGCTCATATGCCTTATCGCTCGTCATTGTAGCAGCTGTCCTGTTGTTACTCGCAAAGAGACGTCGGAATCATCTCACAGCGGGAGACGCCGGACTAGATAGCGACGTGGAATACAGTTATCAGTTTGCGTTTCCTCCAGGAGACAAAGCGGGTGATAATTCTCAAAATTATCCCTACCCTTATCCCGCTCAAATACCTCAATCGCCCATCAAGAACTTCTCATACCCAACACCTCCTACTCCATCGGCGGAGCAAGGCCAAACACCCTATACCTTCACTGGATCTTTTTCAACTTATTCGACAAGCACTCTTGGCATCAATCCTTTGGTCGACCACAGAGTCGTCGCTGCGGATCGCGAAATGGCGCAACAGCAACTGGAAGAGATGTACAAATATGTGATGGAGCACGAAGCTGCCAAGGAGGCCGGTACGCCCATCGAAGCACCTCCAACTCCCCTGGCAAAGCAGTTTCCAACACCAGCTACGCCAAAGCAGAGTACCCCGAAGAGAGGCAAGAACAAGCCTACTAATCTGGATCTCTCTCGCAACGAACCTGAGAGGAAGTCTCGGGCATCTTCCATCCTGTCGGTTCTGAAGTCTCCGAGGAAGAAAAACATGAAGGGCATGAGTATCTCCTCACCTATAATGACACCCAAGTCGGGAACTTTCCCACGATATGAGGGTGAAGAAATGAATGTAATCCCTCCTCGACACTACGCACCGGCTTCGCCGCCACCTATTCCCATGGATCAACCAGCATACCTGCAAAACAGCAGGTACCCAGGCGCAGTAGCACCCATTACCCCTCCAGATCTATCGCCACAAAGCACACAAAGCATAGACGAGCGTATCGGTGCTCAATTCGGCCACTCGCGATATGATTCTCAGGCGCCGACTGAGGTGGATCCAGTGTCAGCAGTCTCTGAGCGCTCAACTGCACCACTCATCGGCTTGCCTAGCTCACCGAAGCCCAATTCAACTCGATTTCCTTCGCTGCCATCCTCTCCAAAGCCTGGAGCGACATTCCCAACATCACCGCGCCCGGGGCAATCTTTTTCCCGACCCAACCCTCCCTCGGCTATCCGCACAGGAGGTGCACTTCCACTCCGTGCTTATGAGCCATCTCTGAGCTCACCATCGGCGCAAACGACGAAGCAAACGACTTTCGAACGAGCGATGCCATTATCTCCTGGCAATCGGACACCTTGGACTGGTGCGCCAGCTCCCTACTCGCCATATCAGCCGTTCTCGCCTGTGGTGCCAATTACGCCGTCACTAGTGACCAAGGCGGACCGTAAGCGGATGAGGCAACTTCAGCCGAAGACTCCAACAATGCAGATGGTGCAAGACACGGATGATGTGTGGTAGTTCATAGGTGCTAGACTTGTAGGTGTTGGTATGTGTCTTCAAGACGTGCGGAAGAGATAGGCGTAATAATGATGGTTAAGGATTTTCATGATTGACGCTGGGTGCTGTATTGGTTGAGGCGTTGCCAACCCCGGTCGATACGAAATTTCCGGCTTTGGCGAATGATTTGACAGTTATACTGGATACCACGGGGAGTCTTTTGGGGGTCGATGTATTAGTTGATTATGTATTGGTTTGTCGCAACAGCACTAGACGCGCTGTCTATAATAGACACTTATTCTTTAGCCACTCACGTGTAAACCATCCCTTTTACTACTGTCAACTTGCTTGCAGAAAAGGACTTATCTTCCTACGTGTATCTTTTTCCATCGAAAAGCATAATTATGCTTTGCCTGCGTACAGAATCTGTGCGAAGATAGTACTCTAAATCACATTGGTGTATTTCAACAAGATTGGTGCGGTTTTCATAGTTAAATGCATCCACGGAGTGGACTGCATGCTCTTCGCGTGCTACGGGGGCAACAATAGATACGAAAGTAATATTACAGGCGTCGGATAGGCAATTAATAGTCAACGACGAAGTGTTCAAAGATACGCACGAGCTCTGCTGGTTACTTGCGATTGTGGGTGCCAATAAACCAGAGAGCCTAGACTATTGGTTAAACAGTGAGAACGATAGCCTTTGTGTACTTACACTAAGAACCATGCATATCATTTCGGGAGGCGATGAAAAAGAAAAGTACTAGGTAACCAAAAGCCTCATATGACTATTGAAATCGCAGAGAAAAAGACAAGGACTTTTTATAGGCCGTATCAAGGTTTAGAAAATCCTACATGACCTGACCACCTGAACATTGTACAGAGTAGGTATTTTAAGGCGGTTTGCCAAGCGAAGTCCCAGTTTGGTGGTATAAGCGAGATGATCATCTCGGCCGTATGGAGAATCTGTGAACCCCAGAGCTGCCCAGGCCAACACCCATGGGAATTTTCTTTGTCGTGGGCGTTTCTCATGTACACTTCCGTAATAGCCATCCGGCTGGCTTGTTATCACGCAACAGCCGACCTGGAAAGCAGGATCTCGGTATTAGTTATCCAAGCCACGTTGCACCAGACTGGGGCCCAGGTACGGCTATCGGCCTCGTTCTTGGCGGCATGCAACAACAAGCAATATTTCCCTCGTATAACAGTAATATCTCGGGACATTATTAACCCTTTTGTACGAGCAAAACCCACACGTGTCGAAGAGGTCTAGCTACTGTGGTCTGTAGTGTACACTTGATGGAAGGATTTAGTGCCCACCTTTCACCAGCGTACCAGTACAGAGTCTCTAGACAACATAGTTTGTTACTGTAGTAGTTAGTGTATCAATTAATATAGAAACCTAACCAATTGTTCCTGCTGCCATATAGTAATAACTCAGTAAGAAGCAGAAACTAGTAAATTTAGCTGAACCCATTAATAACACCCAATTTCTCCCAACGGAGTGCTCCGGACTTCGGGGCAGCACCAAGCACGTGGTTTAGCAGTCTTCATGCATCGTAGCGTAGACGATGAGTGGCTGCTAACACTGAAGAGTTATAGTGTCTGCAGGGTCTAGCGCGCCTTGAGCGTTCGGAAGTCAACGGCCTAACCCGCCGAGCGCAGCGCTGAGGGCAAGGAGAGGGGTCGCAAGTGGCAAGCCGGTCCTAGTGTCTCAATTAAGGGGCCCGATCTGTTCCGCCATCGTATGATCTGACCTCTGGCGTGTTCTCCCGCGTGCAGCACCCGCCCACCTTCCCGACACGCATCCATCCTGGCTCCTGGCAGCTCCCAATTCTCTGCGCACCTCGCAAAGACAATGCGTGCCGCTTACAGTAATGTCGACGTCGAGGTTATTCTCTATCCTGCCTCGCCTACCTACCTTTTAGCGATCTAACCGCCTCCCTCCCCTGCCAACGCACCTGCAGTGTCGTGTCGTGTCTTGTCTACAGTACAGTACTTACAGCACCTACACTACACTACACTACCTACACGGGTATACACAAGCGACGGGGATATTGCCTGTGCAAAGAATTCCACAATTCCAAACATCGAGATCTTGTGCTCCAGCGCCGTGACGCACAGCTTCTAGGCTAGGTAGCGTCTCGAAATACAGCAGAGTATTGGATGAATTTATTCTGCTAAGCGTGAGCGGACGGGCTCAGACTTCAAGTAAATATCTAGTCTAGTGTAGTGTGCACAGCATTAGCCTTTGAAAGCTTGGCGTCACATATCCAGGCTTCCTGTCCCTCAGCTTCCTCCCCTTCTCTTTCACATCTCTCTTTGAAACCCGCTTGATTCGCACACACAAGATACCTAGCTTAAAACTACTTCTCCTCTCAAAGGATTCGGGCCACCTACCAGCTTCTCGCCTGTTTTTTTATTTTTGTTTGATTGCTCGTTTCTTATAGTAGAAGCTGAATCACTCCCCACTATCATCACATTTTCAATTTCTCCAGACGTACCATTCATCCGGTGTCCGCCTACGTTCGTATAGGTACATACATCCGCCCGTTGGTCGATCTGGTGAATCAGGCCACCGACAACAAATCAAGATCACGAACCACTCCCCGCCCTCTCAATCCCGACCCAGTCCCCCCCCTTATCGCCCTTCGTTGGTGACCAGAGTGGTGGAGCGGCCCCTACCCGCCCGGTAGCTGTTAGGCTTCCTCTTTGCTTAGGCCATACTTATGTCGAACCACGTTCGCATCTGGTGATCCCATCAGCATGACCGATCGTCAGGATGCTTCGGGCCTCTTTGGCCTCGATAGCTCCAACTCCTCATACTACCAAGGTACCAGCACCGCTGGTGGCGGTGGTAATGGTGACGCACTGAACGCGACTAGCGACGATCAGCAATTCTTCAACGACTCAAACTGGCCCTTCCAAGACACCCCTCCATACGATACATACGACGCCAACTCATTCTACCACGAAGGATGGAACATGAATCAGCAAATTCCAATGCAGGCCGGCCTTCCTGCTCCGCAACCTGTGCCACTACCGCCGCCGTCCGTGAACGAGCCTGGCCCCTCTGCCTTTGCAATGACGACTCCTGTCGCCTCTCCCGATGTTGCGCCGGCGTTCCCAGCTGCTCCCCAGCAAACGGTCAATTTGCTGAGTGAGGAGCAGCGGCAAAGGTTACAGAAGATAGCTATGCCTACGACGATACCGTATCATTCTCCCCGGAGCGAACCGAGCCCCGGCTCCGCTGGTGGAGTAGGCAAGTCTTCTACCTCTTCTTCGCCTGAGGGTATGAGGGATTATGAGAAGTCAAATTCTCGTAAACGGAAATCGTCGGCCGATGATGACGATGATGACGACGACGACGACGACGCTCACCAGCCCGTGAAGAAGACGGCCCATAACATGATTGAAAAGAGATATCGTACCAACCTCAATGATAAGATAGCAGCTTTACGAGACAGTGTGCCCAGTCTACGAATTATGTCGAAGAGTGCGCGAGGCGAAGACACCACGGAAGACCGGGAAGAGTTGCATGGTTTAACGCCTGCTCATAAGCTTAACAAAGCAACGGTATGTCTGCAGAGCGTATTCTAATCGCGGATTTCAGAGCTAAACTCTATGTAGGTTCTAAGTAAAGCCACTGAGTATATCCGCCATTTAGAGAAGCGTAACTCGCGGCTCATGGATGATAATGCAGCCATGCAGCAACGAATTGCCGCGTTTGAGAAACTTTTTATGTCGGGGGCCATGAACGGCGCTATTAGTCATCAGCAGCATGCGCCACCTACGCCTACTACATATCCTCCCCAAGAGTCAAACACCTTTGCACCCTCGCCTATGGGTGCACCTGGTCGACCTGATCCGCAGGGCATGATCCAAGTACCAGATGATATGAAACGTATTCTTGCCGCACAGCTAGCCGCAGGACAACCATACCCAGTACCGCAGCAGCCGTTTAGACCGAATCCCAACACAATACGTCAACAACAAATTCATCAACAGCAGCAGCAGCAGCAACAGGTACAAGCGGGAGGCTGGCAGGGTGCTGCCCCGTACTACGGTAGACTAGTAGTCGGCTCTTTGGCTGGTCTAATGATGTTAGAGGCCGTTCGCGAGAATGAGCAAAGCAATGAGACCCCGGACGGTCGCGGTCTTTTCGCCCTTCCAATACACTTGCTCAAATTCCTCACCTCTAATCTCAGCATTAACTTTATGGGATACTCCGTACATGGAGCTCGAGTTATTTACTCGATTAAGATTGTTTTGCTATTGTGTAGTCTCTGGTGGGCTATCATGCCTTCGCTCATGGACCCCAAACCGCCAAATCCGAAGCAAGCCAAACAAATTCACATAGCTCTTAAAGCAGCGCCGTCACTTGCTTCTCCTATACACGTGCGCCGACAGGCGTGGCTTACAGCCATTCAAACTGTCTGGGTACCCCGTCATAATTTCTTCTTGGAAGCGGCAGCGCTCAGCCTCAAGACTGTGAAACTTAGCCTGAGGAATCTGATCGGTGTGCATGGATATCAGATATTGACGGGGCTGACAGAAGACCAAGAGATTGCGCGCGTCAAAGCTTGGGGAATCGCACTTGATGCTCAATTGGCTGGAGGCGACGTGGAGATTAGCAAGGGTCGGTTGACTTTGACACTGCTTGCTTCCGCGACGCTCCCAACTACTCCTCTCCGTCTTATGCTCAAGGCACTGCATATCCGTGTTCTCCTTTGGGAGCTCGGCTTAACTGGGGTACAGACAGGTCTGCAAGTGATTGCGACGAAACTGGCAAGATCCAAGTGGAACGAGGCCAAGCAACTATACCGGCTTACCACCCAGCTGCAACGAAATGGGCAGGAATTTCCCGATTATGAGCTGCCTGACCATTTGGCAGCTTTGCTCGAGCAGGACTGCGACGAGGTATTGAACTCGACTATTATTCAGCGAGCTCACAATCTGGCCTGGAATCGCGCCACCGAGCACAAGGCCATTAGTAGTATTGATAGCATGGCCTCTGTCACTGACGACCCGGCGGTCCGATCACCCATGGACGCTGTAGCTGCCTGGTGGTCCAGCATGACTTTACAGGGTGTACTCACCACAAGCCTTCTCGCTTCGGAGAATGAAGGCAATGAGACCACTCTACATATCGAACATGAAGTGTCTCTCGCCATTCGAACCGCACCGATCGGGTCTGTAGCGCAACATCGTGCGTTGGTTGCGCGAGCCTTGCTCTCTGATGAAAAGCGAAATATCAACATCGTAGCCGCACTACAAGCTATCGGCCCAGTGACAGATGCCCTCGCGTCAGACAGCGCGCCCAATCACGAAGCACCACTATCCCCGTTAAAGGAGCTGCCGTGTTCTCTGGACATGACAAACGAGCTTCGCACTTCCTTACTATGTGCCATGGCCATCGCGCATCTTGAGAAATATTCCCCGCCAGATGAACCAGTTAACATCTACGGCGTGATCAAACAAATCAAGCCCGCCTGTGATATGGGCCTTCTTGGGTACACATCAGCTTACAAGTTGATGGACCGCCTTGCGAAGCACGAATTTGCCGCTGAAGCATGTGCCAGTACATTGGAACGACTCTCCGGGACCCTAAGAATATGGACAGGGAAGGAGTGCTCTTTTGAGCCCGAAATAAGACAGCAAATTGTTGATCGATGCCTTTCTGTAACTCGTGGTATCATGGGAATGAATTTCGATACTGATACCGGCTACGGGAGCATGAGCGACACCGAAAGTGACTACGGAACCATTTCAGACCCAGAACCTGACATTGAACCCGAAATTGAAAGGACAGCTGAAACGGCTGACACTCCCTGTTGTGGATGCGGCTCGTGAGGTGCTTATCGACACCAACTCTCATCATCTCCTTCCATTTGATGAAGCAGATACAGTCTGCTAAGGATCGATTATCTTTGTATTGTTTTAATGCAAGCATTTATTTATATTACATGCCGAGAGCCTGGCGACTGTCATGCCACCTTTATGCACACTGGCGTGGTTTCTCCTTGTTTACAAGGACAACACTCATATTTAACGTGTATTTTCATTGCCTCACTGCGCATAAATTTTCTTCATATGTTTTGGCGAATCGGCACTTGGTCGGAGTATTACCCGGTCTTGAGGGAAACGGTACGGATAAAATTTTTATTTCAGCTATGGGGTGTTCACATACAGGGCAAAGCAAACATAATCTATGGGGACAAGGCATCTTCAAGTTCAAGGCGTGATGGTTTTGAACGAGATGACAATGCTGGGAGAGTTGTCATTCCATGTACATGTTGATATGCCAGTTCCAGATTGTACGAGGGCCGTGAAGTGCAAGAATAGAAAGCTGTATCCCGCTCTCACATTATCTTACGAGACATTCAAGTTAGGCTATCACATTCTAGCCCACCTTCGCTACTTTTGTGCGATAGGAAGCCATAGAGAGATATTTAGGGATACTCTCTTGTACTTGATATTGACGAAGCCTAGCGATACAATGGCTGACAATAGATGGTACGCACAATAAAGACTTGTGAGACAGCTGTCAATTATGGGAAAGGAAGTTCTTATAGGCCCTTACGTCGCTGCTGGTCCCAGTGCCTTGTATAACCATCTTCTCTGTATGGTTATTACGTATCTTCATGATGTAGTGCTTGACCAGTGAGAGGCGCGTTTGTCAACCTTTACACACGACCATTATTCGGATTCGAATACATTATCGTGGTACTTCTAGACCTCAGCGTTTACTCCCATGACGGCGAGGGAAAGAAACCGGAAGAGGTTTGCAGCTCAAACTTCTGTGAGTTGAAGGAGTGGGTGAAATAGGTAGGAGGGTGGGATACTTCGACTAAGTCACACTTATTTACTATGTACTTATCGTATTGTTTAGCGCACCGACTTCAAATCTTGGCCCTCGATGTTGTGGGTTAGTTGAGTTGATGTAAATTTTCCTTCTCGTGGTCTAGATTATGACGGTCTGCTGTTTTGGCTCTGCGACAGTTGATTTAGCGAGCTAAGTCTGTTTTATCTGTGTAGTGATTTGAGTGTATCCATATGTCTTGGTAACGCCGCGAAGAAGCCAGCGAAAGGTCTCGAGTTGTTTTTTACGGTCACTTGCTTCGTATCTGTGTCGGATAGCCGTGTTCGGCTCACGGAAGGCTTGCTCGCGTTGTTTTCGATAGCTATGAAAGGGGTGATGCGTCGGTATTGGTACACGGATGGTGCGATAGAGTGTAGTATATTGTAGTGCTTGTTCATTGTGAATATGTTCAAACACCGTGATTCTGCGATGAGGTTGGTTATCCCGAGCTGCGGTAGATGACTTACAATAGTGATCTGGTTCGATGTTCGCTGCATCGGGCCATACAACCCCGAATGAGGCCTTTCGGAAAGATACGGCATTACTGTCTGCTCTCGAATCTAGAGTCGTTCGCCATTTTCTTTTCTCTATCGTAGATCTCGAAAGTCTAACTTACGTTTTTCCTCTCCTGTCGTGTCGGGTGAGACAAATCATTTGTAGTTAGGCGTACAAAGCAATTAATATCAGATTTCCCAAGTAACAAGTCGCTCCTGGGAAATATATTTCCAAATTATTCACAGTGACATAGTTATTGAGATTTTGGCCGTGTTATCTAATATCGTGTTAAATTTGAAGTAAATAAAGCGACCGCTTTACCGAGAACCAACGAGTATAGTTTCTGTGCGTTGCTAGATAGTCGAGCTCTATAAAGGAGGGATCACAACACCCTGAGGCTATGAAAAAGCTTCAACTGCAGCTGACAATTTACATTATAACACCACTCCTACAAACCAAGAAGTGCGGTATATCTATGGCCAAAGCAAGCCTACGAAGATATTTAGACCCATTCGCGCAATGACGATCATCTTCAATCATCCTACTCTTGACTCCCCAACGAGATCCTGACAGCAAAAACATAGCAACTCCCATGATGCCACCGCAACCCTCCTCCTATGAACATATTCTCATCCTATACCGTGATTAAGGCATTCGCCTGGGTAAGTTATTTAAAGCACGTCGGTTCTACCAGTTCTCTCTTATCAGGTGCAACCCCATCAGCTACCGGCTAGCACGAAATTTCCAGATAGTCTAATAAAGCCTGTCGCAGGTGCGCGCACTTTTGGCCCATCGGCGCCGCCTCTATATACTAATATGCGAGTTCCTAATCCGTATCCTTCTCTAAGTGTTGGATGTCCCCTTACACAATCCAATCTAATAGTTTCAACTCCTACTTCACCACATTACAATTGAAATGGATAGCTCATGATTTCGTACATAGGCTCAGTAAATAGTACAACTGCGCCTTTTTAGTGCTATCCGTTGCAGCACACCTCTAGATTACGCAGGAAGACCAAGAAGACAGGACGTGTAGTGAGGGCTAACCAACAGAAGTGTTTTGGGGCCCTTCGCGCAACAGCAAAGATGATCTTCGTCCACAATTACGATTCGCTATTTAGAAAGATTTTAATACGACTCTCCTATTCAGAAAGACAGATCCAGCAAAGTAACGCGCCCACTAACACAAACCCTAAGAGCACAACCAATCTTCCAATGACGGCCGTAGAGGCTTTATGTAGCGCCTGTACATCGTTAATCATCTAACACAGTGATAAAATATGATAGCCAAACCACAGAGCGAAATTAAAGATACAGAACCAAACTCAAGTGTCAAGCTCTCGCTACTAAACCCACTCCAGGGCAGATGAAAACCATCATTGCTGCACCGAAGGAATCTGAAACACTTCCATGGGCTAGGCTATACATACTTTTAGTTCTTTGTTCTGCAGAAGCTATATGGCAACACCCGGTAGACTTGAGAGACTAAACGCTAAAATCAAGAATGTCATATCTTGAAAAAAAGCCAGTGATGGCTGATTACCAGGCCGTCCTTCACCATCTTCCGTTTGTTTGAACCAGATACCGAGTCTACGGATCCCGTATTACGTCCCTGACCCGATCCGACTCTGCGGACCGGCCCTTATCGGCCATACAGCGTCCGGCCACGAGGCATCGACCCGCTCGACTGTACCCACCTAGCTTACATATAAACGGTAGCCTGAACGGTAGCCTGAACGGTAGCCTTAACGAAGATGGAGAGTTTGAGATGTAGTGCTCTAACCTGCATAGGTAATATTATCGTGTTTATGCTACGGGATGTCGTGGAGTGTTTGGATGCAAGGGTTGAATAGGAAGATGGGGTCCAGGCTATCTACTGTAATTACTTGATGGTCCTCGTCGAAGGAAGATCCGAGACTTCCACGGTATCGGTTTTAATGTATCTATCTAAAGCCGCCGGGAATGAGCGAGGGCATCTGATCCCAAGTCTATGATGTACCAATATCCGTAGCTCTTTGGCACGCTAAGATTCCTTCCAGAAGACCATCGCCGCTTTTCTGGTCTAAGTTCAGTAATTATATTGTACACTAGACGTACACAATCCTTCCAGAATGAATATCCCCAGTTCGAGGGAGAAGTGCCTACGCTAGATGGACTAGTCTACGGCACAGCAAAGCCTAGCCTATCCGAGGAAGAACACACCCGCAGATCTTGCCCTTCTTTGATTATATCTGGAACTTACACCGTACACTGCCTATCGCATACAAGGCGCTGTCGATCTCGTATGTCAACACGCAATCATCTGATAAGGGGCGTCCGTTCATGAAGTCGTGTCGTTCCCACTATACCAAGACGCCGGGAGTATGGTTTCGGATGTGTTGGACGATCGGATGGCGGTAAGAGATGATGGGACGAGGAATCCAACTCTAGGATTACACGAAAGCTGCATCGGAACTTTTATTTTTGCAACAAATAACGAAATAAGCCAACTGCATGATCCAACTGCCGAGATCATTTCGTCCTATCCCACTACTGTACGCACCTCTCCGTATATACAATAGCGCGAATTACACATTGCAGCACCCCAGTTATCTAGCCGTAAGTCAAGGTACCTACCTAATCAAACTGTTCGATGGCCCCTGAAACTTCTCTCAGCCTTGTTGTGATGGGTCCTTCATCTCACTCCGTGCTGTCGGGTTGTCGACGCATACGATGTACCCCATAATTTGTATGATCTAGCGGGACACGGGGGAAACTTGAACGTCATTAAGTCCTAGACTAATCGATTTTAGATAGGAGACCGTCATTAATTTACTGGGGAGAACACTTGCTATGCAGGACTTCCTACATAGTACACCACGCACACACATCGTGCCTTTCGCTCTCTTCAAACGGCAATACATACCGAGGGCTTGGCACTAGGACTCCTTGTGACACTTTTTCGCCACCGTGTATCTACTTTGATAGCTATTTCATGGGATATTTGGAAAAGACGTGACTTGGCTTTGTCAGGAACTTTTGATATGACACACTGTGGGCAGTGGTTTAGAAATTCCACGGCAATACGCGCGGAGTTTCCCAACGCAGGATTTGAGGGTTGGCTTGCCCGCTATCTGATCAATAAGCCTCGGCTTAGGGGACATCTGGGGAAGGAAGAGGCATCGAAGGAGCTCCTTACGCGGCACTACGCAATCTCGACACATGTCTGCTCCTGAATTCGAGTAGCCTATGTGAGGATCTTTGGCTGGGTCAACGCGACATATACACTACAGATAGCCTTGCTGTGACACCTACCCCATTTGTTGCGTTCCTGCGATGGGATGATTGCAGAAGTGCAATATCGCGTATCTGGATTATGTCCACTTACCCCCAAACGAACGATTCCTGCGAGATATCAGGGTATGAAGCCTACCCCAGTTCATGAGGTACCCTAGCTAATGCTGTCAGATAGTACACGTGTTTTCTCTATAGTACTATAGGCTCCCATGCTCTATCATATAGTTCTAGTAATGAGTTTCTCCAGGTAAAGGCGGTAGAGACATAAGCACATTCCAACTTTTGATAACACTGTCCTTGATGGAAACCTTCTGGGGTCAACAACCCCCTTGACTGGAGCCGCAATCCTGTAGAGGAGGAGTACTCCTGTGAGACCTCATGATCCATCTGATGACAATGGTTCCTGAGCGAACTGTAACGCTTGGTGGCCACGCTCCAGCCTCTGCCGGCAGATCGCGTTCGTGCTTCGCTCTCGATGAGCTATGAAAGCAAGTCCCCCAACAAGTTTTGGTCTCAACCCTGGGGGTAAACTTGTGAATACATCACCCCTGCAAGTATAAGAGAACCACCGTAGACTGGCTGTAACTACGGATAACTCGCCTCACATATCTACGCAATGTTAGAACTGTAACATTTGTTGGATAGTCATGGGGGACATATGCTTAACATACGTACCTATAGTAATTATGAACCAATTGGATTTACCCGCGGAGACGTGTATTGCGCTTAGTCCTGTCGTGAGGCTCTCTAAAGTCTTTCAGATAACATACATCTAACTATCACATCCCAAACATACAATGGCTTGCTTAATCACTCCCGATTCATTTGACACGACCTTTCCGAAGGTACGCAGAGCCTCCTCGCCCATTCACCCACTCGACCGACAGCATAGGCGAGCATCGGCGATTCCCTCCGAGAAGTGCATATATAGGTCCCATGGGCTGAACGTTGCATTTGCGGGGGTACCGATCGCCTCGTTTGCCTTTCGAAAAGCAACACAACACAACCATTTGATTCCATAGCCGCCCGGAGTCCGGAATGACTAAGTGCCAACTAATATTCATAGAAACCTCTAGGCATGCGACCGCATAATCCGCATCCGTCGGCAGGTTCAGCTCCTTGAACTGGTTGCTGCTGCAGCAGCAGAGTATACCTCGGCAGTAGTATCACCGCATCAAAATCGTAAACGGTTTCTGATGTGCCATGTGAGACGGTAACAGCGACCAGGTAGTTAGATTACCGGTGGTACGGAACACTAATACATTTTCGTCTGCTTTTTTTCGTTTTAACTACATAGTACGTGGATAGCTGAGGTCCCTACCGGCACCTACAGACCACCTGTTCAGCTGACGCAATCAGGGTGCAGCTCTCAAATCCAAATCCCTCTCTTGATGCCGAATCCAGCTTGTTTCTGTCGTGTCGCGAATCCATATTCAGCTTCTCGCAGGGACGTGCATGTCGACGTGCGCACGTCTTGTGAATTTTTGCGTAATAGAGCAAAATGTATTTTGCTTTTCATGTCAGCCAGTCTGGTTGAGTATGCACGGGCCGAACGACGTAGGGAGGGTATGGTATCATTTAGAGACGGTGCATCCATTCAGAATGCGCTGCAACTCTGTTTCTGGCACTTTTTTCAACCACCTCCTATGACCTGCTTCCTGGCCAACTAAATTTACTGACGTGCATTACCTGCGGACTATACTATTTCAACGTGAATACCGAAGCTAATGCTCGCTGGCTAAGGAGTTTGCTTTGCTTCTCCCATAATTAGATCGACAATAAGGCGGTATAGCTAAAGGCTCGGTGCCGAAGTCATGCGGCACGGACAAGAAGAGGTGTGATATCAATTATAGGCAGGATCACGAGGGTAGCGTCGCTAAAAGTTCCAAACTTGGCTATTCTTGGAATGAGTTTGGGGGACTTTTCGAGTCTTCCCCCCTATAGTCGTTTAATCAATAGCTACGTTATGTGTATGAACCAGACCGTCGCAACATTTTTACATTGTCGAGAAGATCCTACGCTATAATACAGGAATTATCAAAGCAGGCATCTATCTATCTACAGCGTCACAATTCTCAGCTCCATCCCAACGCCCACATGAATAACCTACCCCTCTACTTACCCCCGTTGATGGCTGCGCGTGATGGTATGTGCTACTGCAAGTAATATGGCGCAATGGTGGTGTGGCCTTTATAGTGGTCACAAATACAGCCTTCAGTTAGTTCAGCACAAGCCAACGTCTCGTCTCATAGGCGGACAACGAGTCGTGTGTATGTATACCGAGTAATTTAAAACAGAAAGCATTGATTTTTCAAAGTCCCGTTTGCCCCAGAATGTCAGTTGCCGAGGGTCTAGGGTCTCGACTGGTCCACACGAGCGCCTCAATTGAATCATCGGGTCGCACCTATACTATAGCCTATGTATAGATCTAGGTATTGTATGTATAGTAGGAAGACTTCTTCATCCCGTGTCTAGGTAACGTTAGGCCGTCCAGGGCAGACTCAGAGTAGCGGTGGCGCGCCCATGAAGGGTTGACGAAGATACGGACTTGACGGAGGCTTCATACTATGTCGTGCTATACCAAGTTGTTCCGGATTGATAGATGGTACATGGGCAATCTATCTAGGCGATGGTAACGTACCACGACAGGAAGATACGCAGAGCTGAGCCAGATGGGCGCTTCGTTAGCTGTTCAAATCTGAGTCTTGGGCAACGAATGGGATCAAACGAGAGTATCTTGGTACCAAGAAAACAACCTTGTCCTCATGATCGAGGGTTGCGGGTGGGCGAGTCGTGGTCTCTCGCTTCCAGAATCTAGACGGAATCCACTACATGCGCCATCACCGCTCAGCTGTCGCTGGGCATGTTCGAGATACGGGCGTTCTAGGAGAGCGCTTCTCGTGATATTAATGATTGCCTCGAGTATACAGCATCGCGGGGCACGGCCCTAGTTAGGAGAGACCATGGCAGCACCGAATTGTAAAAGCCCTCATCGTCCCATATACGGTAATAGAGTTCCATCCTTGCTTGCATCCACGCGCCCGAACAGATAGCTCCAGGAGATAATTGGTCGCCAATGAGAATTCTGGGAACGTGTACTATTCCTGTTATGTATGTATTCGTTTTGAGACCTTGGCTTCCTCCAATGATCCTAAATTGGGGTTACACATGGAGATCATCCTGTCACTGTGACCGCGATGTCACTGAGTGTTTTCTTTTAGTGAAGGAAATCCAACTTGCCAGAGTGCGTATGTTCGCCGAGATCTTCCTGTCGATTCTCTCCTTATTTTTCAGCTGGGTCAAGCGATGTGACACGCCCATTTGTTCTCCTATTTGTACTACCGCGTTTGCTCATCCCCGGTTCTATTCATCGCATCTCAAGTAGGAAACTCCTGAGAACAGGGAAAAAGACGTGTATCAACAAAAATGCGAGTATTCCCGCTTTCGTCGTACCTGATACCGAGCTAGCTTCCATGTCTCAGTATTTAGTTAGTAGGCAGCAACACTTCTCAATACCGACGCTCAAAGGGGAAGCATTATCCGACACCTTGTGTCTTGGTTTGTCATATCCTTATTTCGGCGTGACATATCCATTCGCACGGGTGGAAGTGGGGTGCCATGTGGTTGTCTTAATTAGGCCTCTTTTCCTTTCTTTTTCTTCTACTCCGATAGGGTGGCGGCACCCGACGGATGGGGTAGTCCCGTGTCTGTACGCTAGATGTACTAATCTACAACATTGTCTTTGGAAAAGACCGAAATAGAAGCATAGAAAGTACCAAGATGGAGCAGTCTAGATAGCTTGGTATGCATATGTAGTTAGATACGAGACAAGAGCCAAAAAACCATTGATATAAATAACATAGTTTCTGTAGGGATGTCGTGAACATACTCAAGAACAAGAATCGTGATCACAGGTCGCAGCGGGAGTTGGGGTACCGTCAGCTTCTACGAGCGGCACGAGGCGGCGTGTAAATTTTGGCGAGACAGAGTCAACAGAGAGAGCGTCACTATGCCGTCACCCCTAGTGCGCATTGGCAGTTGGCTGTGAATGCAGAATGTAGAACTATTACGTGACAACCAATCCAAGCAAGAAACACGGCACTATTTGTCAATAGTACCAACATTCGACGGGTGAGACCGTTAAGGCGCCAAGACGTAGAGGAAGGCGTTGTAGAGATTAAACCTAAGAAAACGCCATAACAAAAAACTCGGCGCATTCTATCAGAGCTTCGGGGGATTTTCTCGCTGACTGCATGAATTAAAAGCTAAAAATTGTAACATTTGGAGCGATTTTGGTTTCTAGCGGGATTCTATGCATGTATCAGCACGCCTGGTTAGCCCTTTGTCTGGGGCTTTTGCTGAACTCAGACAGACATGAGTATAGTCTTGGGGCGGAGCAGACAATGAGACATTCCATGCGAACCCTGGACTTCTACGGCAAGCCAAGTACTAGACAAAACAATGTCTTCTTAGTGTCTCGCTGTGTTACCGATGATGGTTTGCCCAGACCGGTTTCCTTCAACCAAGCCTCTAAGGCGCCCCTCAATAGATTGTTGTTATATTCGGATCTTACTGGAACGTTGTCACTTATGGTGTTATCGTCCCTTGCAAAGTCTCAGGCATGTGAAGAATACAGCAACATATCAATTCTAGGCCGATTGGCAATATATTAGTAACCTTGTCTCATAACAAGTCCGCCCAGCATACGCCTTGAGCGATCGGCCGATAGATCGCGATCATGTGGTGCTTTTCACTAGGACTATGTCTGGTCGACTGCTACTATCGAAGTAACAGTTTCACATGGCTTTCATGGTTGGGTTTGGCATCGGAGTAAAAGAGTGGTTGATGAGCGATTCAGCCGCCCGTCTCCATGCTAAACCGTATCCAATACTAGACCAGTGAAAGACGGTGATGTCTCCCAAACGACACACGTATCGCCCTAGCATTAATAGTGCGGCGCATATCGCAGTCCCTAGATATATCCGGTACTGGCACTGAGAAGCATAGGCTTGATTAGTTAAACGTTAGTGTAAGTACAACTGTACGACATGTGCTTGTACCTCAAGTCCGCATAGGCAGGGATAGGGCTTCGTATACAGCAGCACCTATCAGAGAAGAGAATTCTAGGGTGTGATTGGATAGCTAATTAGTCCGCTGTTGTACGTTTTCTCGGAAGCTCGGAAGCTGCAAGAGCCTGGAGATCTAAGTAACTAAAGGATTCATTTGGCATCTTCTGTAACGCTTCCTTTCCTTTACTAGTAAATATAAATTCTCCATTTTGACTTCCTATTAATGGTAGGTCCATCTTCGTAGTCTATCGGTCCCGAGCCTCACATGTGAAGCCGGGAGATGCGGAGATGGGATATGAATAGGTGTGATGAAAGAATATTTGCTGAAGGATGCGACACATGGCTCAGCATGGGTCTGGTGTTGCAGTAGTAACCCACAATTGATGTTTGGGACCTTTTAAATGTCACCCTAGCAGATTGGTCGTTGTTCCATGGGATTGTCAATGTTACGCACCAAGGTATCACCAGCATTATGCGAATAAGAGCACCTTCAAAGTCGCCCAGGCAATTTGCAGGCCGGCTAGGCCAATCCGAGTATGCCGCTAACAAAATGGCTGAACAGTGAAGTGAGTTAAACGTACTGATAACTCACCAACGATAAGTACAGCACTATAATAAATCCCTCTACATTCCTGGTTCTCCACACGACTACGCACGGAGCCCGGCAGGCAACTCTTGATTAAGTTCTTACCTAATACGGCAGTACACGTGTATTCCTCGCATGGTCCAGCGCCAGTGGATAAGGAAACTAGAAGCGCTGGGTAAACCGTCGAACCATCTCTCGGTGGTATTGCCTTGCGGTACAAATTCCTTGGGAAAATGGCGATAAGGGCGATGATCATCAGGATGATCATGAGCCTGGCCATTCAAAGCCATGTCTTGTGCCTCACTTGAGCGAATTTCCCCAGCATGAAGGCTAGGCACGGTCTACAGACGCATGTTGTTGGGCAATATACCTTCCCCGGCTCAGCTCGGGTTTAGCAATTACTCTGTGTAGCAGGTGGGTTACTCTGCCTGTAATGGGTAATTTTGTTGACAGACAGGGCACTGTTTCAATTGAGAGATCGAGGTCATGCTACCACACTGTTGGTAGGAAGCCGAGAGTTGCTGCCTATCTATCACCTCTAAAAGTGTCTTACACTAGTTAACTAGTACTTAGTCAGTAGCTTGATCCACGGATTGAGGGGCCCAATAATGCGGTGTGGGGCGTTATCCCTGCTTGAGACAGAGGTTCTCGAACGCTTGAGATCCCTGTGTCCAGCAATGATAGGGTGGCTTGAACAGGGGAGGCAAATATTGATGTCGCTCTACCGATCGAAGGAGAAACAGACAGTTACAAACATTGTACTTATTCTCGTGTTTATGGAATGATCATAGAATCAGGTGCTTCCTAGATAGGAAAGTGGAAAGGGAAGATAAAATGTACTATGCGGAACAGCTAAATGAGCCCTTTCGACATGTGCAGAGCTAACACTGTGGAAGTCGAGGCCGTTTCGTATACGAAAGGTCTAAATTCGACACTGCTTGCGCTATTGCGACTGCGAAATTGGTCGTTTGATTCCCGTCTATGCCGCCTAGACGTTCTTATTAGAAATAGCTACAGTAGTAGCTTCTGTTGCGGTAGGCTCTGGCTTCTGGTCTAGGTATACTAGTACTGGCACAGTGTCCGCTTTGGCCCTGTAAACCTGACTGTCTGCTGTGCTTTGTGAGACGAATGCGGTTAAGGAGGTTCGCAGCTATGCAGCCTTGTGGTTCGCATTTTGATCATGTGCCGAATGTTCAATAAGTGCTTGTTTCCGCGACCCCTATGCTGCTTGTTGAATGCGAGCTCTGAAGGCCGGTTCTGGTCCGGGACGGGCTACTGTAGCTCAATATTGCATATTGTTTAAGGGAACTCCATGTGGTCGATCTGTATTAGACTGCTTAAAACGACCACGAAATGTATCTAAACAAGGCCGATGCCCGTCCCTCGATCGATTCTCGGAATCCTGAGGCCGGCTTCTGGATTACGCGGTCTACGTACTGTATGTCCTATATTGGGGGCAATTAACTTATTGGATGTTAGTCTAGGATACTTCAAATCGGATATTATGTGCTCCTGGACTGAGTGTAGTCTTGTATGAGGCTAGGTCCGGGCTTAAAGGCGTCTTGCGCAAGGCAGTGACGCTTCGAGATCCGAGGGTTCCGAGGATTCCGAGAAGCAATTTAGCGCCCGTTTTGATTGCCCATGTTTCGCGGTAACCATATTCCCGGGGATCTGGGGAGCTGACCGGCAGTTGGTGTCAGACATTGCGTGCATGTATGCTGTAAGCATCAGGGAACTGTACCTTGTGACACTTCATAGTATGCTCTATTATGCCCATGCAAACGGGACTTGCAGTCGAAGTCGATCGAGTTGCTGACGTTCAAATGAACATTAACATGATAATTAACATACCTCGGAAGCTGCGTGCGTTGTGGAGTTTGTTCTTTTGGTAACCTATTACGCGTCGCCAACCCTTGTCCTTGATACCGAGGAAATGTGGCAGGGGGACGCTGTAGAATCCACAACCGCCCTCTAACTACAAATGAAACAGTTTATGAGACACATTCATCATCGTCGTGTACAGACAATAAACGAGTTTGGTTTACCCATAGAGTTGTCACTTACAAGACGGGTAATGTTCTAGAAGTGAAGATCAATTTAATTGTCAGATTGTTTCAGGAACCTTTTGCGGAGCTTGGCCATGAGAATAGTTCAGAAATATCCTAAACGGCGAGATTGGCCGTTGGTTTAGAAAGAGGATTATACGTACGAGGACTGTAGGGAGTATACCGGCGGAAAACGATTGGACGGTACTGGTGTTGGGTACATGTCGGCACTCGGTCTCAGATCTTCGACCGAAACTAAATATCAATTCTCGGGACCGCAAGATGAACATATGTCAAATATAGCTGTCCGGTGATCATGGTGTTGGCCAACCTGCTAAGGAAGAAAGCCGAGTCGGCCGTAGTTCCGAGCTACGGTTGATGGGGCATTGCGGAGAGCGGCCGGTGATAAATACACGCTGAAAAGATACCGGAATGCTGCGCCTGGTGTACAGACCGCCAACATTATCTAGTGCGGCAAAGATATCGCATGCGAGAGGAATTTGGAAGAAAACAGCCGGAAGCGGGGACAAAAAAAAGCTCGCTGCTTCAGTCCTCTCTCTCCACGCGGCAAAGCGGCGTGGTAACATCATAATTCGAGCGGCCATGACTTGGCCATGTGTAAAGGCGGTATGCATCAAGTCCCATGATAAACTGTTGCGGATCTCGCATGAGCTTCTAGATGGCCGTGGGCGGGCTTGCGAGATCTGCTTTCATGGTTCGTGGTGCAGGGAGAGGGCTGGCGCCACAGCAGATGCAGCCATCCTGTACTGTACCGTAGATCAAGCAGCAGTTGGCGTCGCCAGTTATGTAGTAAGTTGCATGCCCAGCAGTAGTTAGGTACCGCATTTGCTTGAATAGCATGTTAGTGGCGCGAAGAATGCAGGCCGTTGCGTGGCTACCTGGCCAGCAAGCCTCATCTGCACCGCGTATCATTGACCATGATGCATTGACAAGAGACGAATAGTGATGGACGCCCTATTGGGGCGCGCCTGGAGCTAAAGCCAAGCTGCATATTGTCTCACAGGCACGGGTATGTCCACTTACATATGTGTAGCGTAGGCATACTGTAGGTGCTGTAGGGTGCCAAGGGTGCATAGAACGTGCGACTGAAGGTGAAGAAGAAGGCTGTTCAACAACCTCGCCGGTCTGGGTGGAGTCGTTAGTGGTCAGGGAGTTGGTTAGGTGGGGAAAGGCGGGCTGGATCCACCCAGCGTCGACCGCCAGTCTCTCATACAAGACGCGGGCGACAGTGAGAAATATCCCTGCAAAGAGCGGTGGCCTCTAGCGGACTCGGGGTCTTTTCTGCTGTGTGTCGCCGCTAGAGAAAGCTTGTCCGACTCCCTGTCACTGCTCCCCGGTCTCTCATTGGTCAACTCTACCTAACTACTAGTACAGCACTGTACTCAACCCGGTCCATCCCCCACTAGGAGCTTCCATCATGCAATCTCCATCAACCCATGCCACTGGCCTTGTCGGTCCTGCTGCATGACGCTCTGTCTGGCAGTTTTCTGCAGCCTTCTGATTTTGGTTTCACAGCAGGATAAGTACGTACCCCATCCTGCCATGTGCGGCGAGTCCCCATTGGACTGAAGAACGAGCCAAATGATGGCCAATGATGATCCGCCGCGGTAAATATTTGAATATCCCCACACAACAGTTCAGACCAGGGACTTCACAGTGCCGGCTCTCGTCAGTGTATATGTAGCACGTGCGAGTACAACGGTGCCCCATCTGCCTGCAGCTGGATTGAAAACTAGGTCGTTGTCACTTGCATTATCAGTAGGCGTTCCACCTGTTCACCCGTACCGAGTACATCACGTCCATTTACGTACTGTGCGTATGTATAACTTTTAGTCAAGGTAACTCATCGAGAGACCCTGAAAGAAGTACACATGCACACTAGGGCAGAGCCTCTCTGCCAAGATTCGACACAACCCCAGATGATAAACTTGGGTACTGTAAGTCTAGTAGGCCTTTTCTTTTTTCGAATACCGGGGAATTACGTGATTGGGTGATATATACCTAGAGAAGCTTTGGAAATTACCATCCATCTACATAACGCAAAATAGAGCGCTATGTATTAAGTTAGTTGTTCACGCAATATACGTTCTTGTAGTTATTCTTGAGCGAATGAGAGACGTCGGAGCACGCTCCGTGGGTACGGTATGAGGTCCGTCGAAGGGGTGCACACAAGATGGGTACAGCGTTTGCCGGAGTGATTGGTTTGGAATTTGCATATCTGTCACCTCACCGAGAGGGCAAGGCATATCGCGGCAAGGCAAAAATGTCGATATTTCAATATTGCAATCTAATCTATGGCTATCCTCGGCGTGAGGTTTGGGCGTTTTGATCGAGGCAAGAGTGTGCGAGATGTTGACGTCGTTATTTCATGCTACATATCTAAGATCCGCGTAGATGCAAGGCTTCATAATGGTGCCGGTATCAGTCACAACGCATGGTTGCTGAATAACAATCTTCGAACGTGGAAATGATCTCGCATTGACTCGGGCGAGATTGCTGATAAATGGTCCCGTTACCGGAACTTGTCACGTGGGATGTGCAGCCAATGCTAACAATGTGATTGGGATATTCTGATGTGATGGTAAATCAGCCTGATTGGTTCGACCACTATTGCATGATCGCAACTCGTTCTCTTGGGAGTTGTTTGCCAGTTTCCAGTGTCTCCAACCGCGCCCATTCGTCACGCCCGTACTGTAGACTAGACTAGCAATGGCAATAACACGTGAATAGTGCCAAGTCGCCTTTCTGGGCGAATCTCGGCATGCCGCCGGAACGGGGTGCGCGGAGTTGCGGCCACCTCCAAATTGATCTGATGATGCGTTGCTCTAGATGCCTATCCGCCTGGTGTAATTGCCTCACTGAGTCACTCACCGCTGAGCTGTGCATACCACACGTATACGTAGATGCACATACCCCTTGGCAGCGTAACTTGTGACGCTTGGTGACACCGAAAAGTTCAAGCGACGGCGATGCATAACCCGTGCCACACATAGCGCGGTCGTCGCCTGTTGTGCGTGCGTCCACAGAAGTATTTGCTCGGCGCAAGGTTCGTACAGCGTACTTACAGGCGTGGACATTGAATACGGTGCTTTGCACGGTACTCCGTAGCTGTGGTGGTTAGTATGGCGCTCTTATTGGTGGATAACACAGCATTAGCACAACATTCTCCAGTTCAGCCCTATCAGCCCCCTATGACGCATATGGGCACGGCAACCCCGAAGAAAGCGAGCTTGCGGGCGGCTGGCGGGCGCTTGCTCCAAGCCTAAGACCCTGTTTGGAAATGGTCTCTCATTTTCGGGTACGGCAACACAGCTTGCCAAGGAGCCAGTTGATTACGCTAGAATGCTAGAATGCCTAGCGGGTAATGGAACGAGTCTAGCATCGCTGCAATCTTTGGCAATCGATCTATGCTGTACAGCCGACACACAAGTTCAGTGACACGTTTAAGGGCGTGCACTACACTTGACAGGGAGGTATCAATGCGTCGGGATTCCATCCACAGCCGGGCTCTGTTCCATATGCACAGCAACTAGCAGACCGCTAGACGGGCGAGATGGCGCCACTGCTATGATGGCCAGGCAAGACGAATGTCACTTTTGACAACCAACGGTGGTGTTAAGAACAGTATCTGCACTATAGCCCATGAATAGAGCAAGAAGGATGGCAACAAAATGCGATCCGGTTACTACCTTAGCTAACTAGCGCTCCACAGCTTAACGGAGAAACGTATCCTCGGTTTTAACGACCTGTAGGGGTTTGAATTCCGTCGCCGACAGGGCCGCGTGGTCATTTTTGGAACCACACCGCATGATCCAGCGATACATAGTACAATTCAGAACCCGATAATGCGAAATGGCCAATGGATAATCTATAGCTTGGTGCCGTAAAAACACACTGAAAAATTAGCATAGGTATTCGATTCCCCACTCGATAGCATAGTTGAGACATGTAAGCTGCTACGGACTCTGCATAGAAGAATGACATTGTCTTGGCAGTGCTCTCTGGTAAAGTCATTTCAGCCCTATAGAATCCCATAAGACAAAGTCCGCGGAAGTACAGCACAACGACTCTGGTCGCAACGGCGAATAGACTGTTTGAATAGCCGTTGTGAGTCAGAGTTTGATAGAATGATGAGAGCCTGCTCACGCCTCGGATATTCATTTGTATCTACAGCAAAGGTATCGTTCGGGATTCTATGCCTTGATCTGTATATGGGTCATTAGTCGCCCAAACAAAAGTATCGAACATGTACGCATCTAGATAGCCGGCTATCTCAAAATGGAAGGGCTAGTGCGTACGTAAACTCCTTGGTTTCCGTATTTGAACCCTTGTGGTGTGCTGGCAGCGAGAAAAGGAATGTTTTGGTAAAATGTCAGCAGGGCCGTGAGACGGGATGTTGTCTTGGCACGAACCCAGGCCAAGGGGACGGTAACTGAACCACCCCAACCACGTTGTTTCCAGATTGCGGGAAGAAGCTGCGAGCCGTTGATAGACAGACATGTACCCAAATGGCGCCTACATACAGTACAGCACCTACCCTAGCTGTCGCTGAAATGCGCATATCTTAGCTACGACTCACGAGCACACTACAGTAACATAGTACAGAGCCGAATTGCAACGTACCAGGTAATTTATTATCTGTTCATGAGGACTTCAGAGTATTTCCGAAGCTATGAGTACCACCCGATGTAGCCGAGACCGATATTAATTCATGTTGCTTTTCCCGGAGCCAAGATTTGGCGGTGATAGTACCAAATGAGTTGGCTGAGATCTAGCACGCTATCGAGATCCGACGAAGGCGCAAAGTATGACCCTTCCTTCATACATACGCCGAAAGAAGGGTCGCAACGTACCGCAATCCCACAGCAAATAGGTCGCGCACGCGGTGAAGCGTGTCTCGGCTGCATTGGCATGATGCACGGCTAGGTCATCATCGTGTCTGCAGGATCTTGTGGACTGTGCAGTGCACACCGTCGGTAGAATGGAATGATGTCGTCTGTTTCACAGCGCTTCTACCGTACGAAAAGAAAGATATACAGTGCCTAACTACTACTTATCATTGATCATTGATGTGTGTGGGGATGAAACTAAGTACTGAGAGAAAATACAAATTCACTAGTCTATGACTTTCCCAAAAGGGTAATTTGGCTGCCAGACTTTGGAAAGTCCCGCCGCCCTATGAGGTGCCCGGCTCGCCGACCAGGGATCCAAATGAAGTATGTACAAACGTAAGAAAAATTGGGTAGCCCTCGAATTTGAACACCAATCATCGCAAGTGATCAATAGCTCATTGTTTACACGCCCAGAGCACTTAGGTGCACACACATGGAGTTGGAGAGTCCTACAGTAAGTAGATTTATATACGTAGATATTCACAAGTCAGAACAATCTCACTCCCCAGAAGAACCCAGCACACTGACCTGGATCCTGAAACCCACTGTAAGCGAATATCGCGTGGCAGTAATCGCATTTCATTCAGCTTTCTAGGGTAATGGCATTGCATTGGGTGTTCTTTTCTGGAGGATTGCCTGGGGAAGATGGGGGCTATTTCGCTATCGTTCCCTCAAGTAGTCCTATATCGTGATTCTAGACGCGTATGCCCACCATCTACGATAGAATGCTTCAAAAATAGTTATTCCCGCCGAAAGTCGACCATGAATCCTGCTGGTTACTGCTGCGCCTCCATGTGCTCGCGTTTCATCCGGCGTTTATCATTCTGAATGGAAATGTGTCATGTGCGCTGATTACGATGCATGCAGCATAGATGGCATATCTAGATAAGTTGGTTGATATAAGTAGCTTGATATTGAATTCAATTTCAGATTTTTCGGAGGGTGCCGAGAATATTGCCTGTCTAGAACCCCATGTCATGAACCAGGTTAGTGAACGGCAATGTAGCGACTGAGCGGAATCTCGGTCATCTGCCATTGCTTTGCGCCAATCACTGTCACCGATACGGTCGCATATCCTTTCCCGCATATATGAAGCCGTTCTAGCATTTGAATTGGTACGTGTCTCCATTACGGACAGTACTGCTTTTCTTCTTCTTTTATCTCGTATTCGCAATCGAATTAGACCATCCCATCAGTACTAGGTAGGTCGATATGTACTATGCAATCCGGGCATAGTATCACGATCTATTGGCTTGGGTGTGTCGGTCCTGCTCATCACAAGAACTCCAAATTAGTAGATATTTTTGGATCGAGTATAGAAACAGGAGAGAATGCAAGTACTTTTTTTTTAGGTGGGCTAGGATAAATCCTCGCGAACATTCTCACTACTGAACGGTGTACCGAAGCAAAGGGCTCGGTGCTCTTGGCGTGAGAACCTTATTAGTCCACCATATGCCTCAACGTGACATGCTTCGAGAAGGGTGGGCAGACCAACCTCATGGGTTTTGGTGGCTGCCGGGTCCCAAACCAATGGCATGAAATATGACTGGTTGATCATCTCTGATGTCAGCAATTCACTGCGCTTGTTGAAGAATGCCGGGGTATTTACACTACTACTCTGTGTACACTAGACACCACTGCATACACCTGGTTGGCAAGTGACGCGATTGTCGAGACAATCGAACGCATTCCTGTGCATACAGGTACGTAGACAATAAATTAGAGGTTCCAACCTCGCCAACTACAACAATTTGTAATCGGCTGTGTTATACCGGCATCGCAAAACATTAGCACAGCGCTCGGTCGGAGAGTGATGGGGGCGAAGCGAGTTCGAAATTCCGCAGGGACCGACAAGTGCCGCTTGGCTGGCGCCAGCAACCAGAATAGCAGTATTGCACTACACTATTACGTTTACAGTCTGGTAATGCCCAATAACGGATAGTAAACCAAACTAGTAGTGTGTGTACCTTAGGTAGGTAGTAAAGGTGTTATGTTAGAGGCTTTGTTTACTTTAGCCTAACAACTAAACAGATCCCGTCCCACAACCCGGAATTAGGTCATTTGTACAGAACGCCCTTCCCAAGGGGCTTCCCATACACGAAAACGAAAGGTGTGGATAGGGTGGAATTTTTAGATGGAACAGGAGAGATAAGGCTGAGATGACTATCAAACCCAGCTCCGATCTGTGAATACAAACGACTGAGGGATTTGTGTGGGCTATATACGACACCTAGTATAGATAAACCTGGATATGAAGGGCGGGTCCTCAGCTGGGTGACCACGGCCCCTGTGTCGTCGGTTTACATCATACTTGGCGACGAAGTCGAGCTTCAGAAATGAAGAATTACACTAGGTAGGCGGTTAGTTTCAATTGCTCTTAGTTGATCCACGAATATTCTGTGTGGAAAGTTTTCCCTGGGTTAAAGTCCAAAAGCCTCCTCCATCTTAATAGAGTGATAAAGGAGCGTACATACGTGTGTGCCCGCCCATTTTACTACCTTTAGGACTCAGGAGGACATGCGTACGTACTTACAGCATCTGCTGGCACAAAGGAGCCTGGCAGTTGTTGCTTTGGAATGTTTCGATTCGCCAGCCCTAGGAGTGTTAGCCGGTTTTGGCAAGGTGACCAATAAAGGGTCGAATTGGCGATTGGTAATGCTCGTTCCCAAAAATAGACAGACTTAATCAGCGTTAAACAACAGAGCTCCATTACTACCGACACTCGCTCTCGCGCCCGTACTTGAATAGCCTATAACACACCCACCACACCGCGTTTTTATTCCCCCAAAATCTGAGGAGACATCGCTCTATCCTATTTGCGTGGCACCGTTCTAAGGCCATCCAGGGGTCCAGGATTTACCCCCAGGACCCTCCAAATTACAAAGCGTACAATAGGTTGATATTCTTATCATAGCGGCCAGTCGCGCGCTGGCGCCTTAGACCGGGACCGCCCTCCAAATGATCCTATTTAATTAATGAAAGGAATAAAAATAACCCCAAAAAAAAGGGCAGGACAAGTGTTGCTGTGGACATGACGTCTCTTCTACGAAACCCGCGACAGGGCTTCTCACTTAGGCAGGCTCAGCGTGCTACTTCTGTACACGACCTACCAATCAAATAATATCCTTTTGACATGTTCGATTTATGCACGGCGTAGCCGTCAACTTGTTGACCACCCTATTTCTCTTGACAATGACTCCGTATCTGAATTTATGTCAAGGATGGCGGCTGTAGTGTTTCAGGTAATTGTCTAGCTTCCAATTCTAAGTATACCTACTATGCATGCGTAACTTACGGGTTTGTACACCACGTGCTCTGAACGTCCGATTTGTTTGCAACCAAAGTTGCCTTGTCCTTCCAGCCTGCTTCAACTCCATCGGATCCGAATTGATGGTGTCACGCAATTTAATCACATGATGCACCAGCTAGGTACACAGTTCTAGCGACAAGTCCGTCGAAAGTCCATTCTCAAGCGCTGCATCGATAAATAAGTATAACTGTGTCACACCCTTTTCGAATTTCGGTAACCCCAGTACCTACGGCATTATACGGAGTATACACTAGAAGCATAGCACGCAACCACAGCCGTATTGCATTGCACACCAGCCACCCTCTCATGGCAGTGTCTACTATAGTGAGGAATATGCAGTTTTAGCCATAGTAAAAAGTAAATCCTCTGGTCACTGTAAACTACCTTGCGAGATGACGCTACTAGCTGACTCGCCCATAGTTTTCATCGTCTATTGAATGAATGAACCATTCGTCTATGGGTATCGCAATCAAAGGTGCCATACCCAGCAGCCCTACAAGCCGGCAACTGATACTGCACCTAACCTACAGTAGGTGACTAGCCAGGTGGTTTGACTGTCGCTGCTTTAACCCTACCTACCTTACCTATTTTACGGAGTATGGCAGCGGCCAGGAAGCCCGCCTCCACCAGACTTCGCCTAGCCATTGCCCAATGTAGTTAGACGGGACCAGATTTGCTTCTTTTCTCAGACCAGGTAGGCTGCCCATGATCAACCAACTGTTCGGTACGGTCTCCCAGGTACTGTACCTTGTATAATATGCTGGGATCCGGGCCCTGCCACACCTCGCACTGGGCGGATTCTTGGGTGTCCCAACGTTGCACCCAAAAGGCGGACCTGGAATCGGCTGCATATGTACACTCGCAGCGAGATGCCTGTCAGTCTGGTGGTCGAGTCGGGGTCCCCTGTCTGGTACGTACCCGCGTGGCATATCGAAGTGACAATGTACCTCGCAATGTACTTCACAATGTACCTCAAAGCCTCTCCTACCACTGTACTGTAGATTACGAGAGGGCAATGCCAGCGCGGCGTACCTCCTCGACGAGCGAAGGAAGCTCTCGTTCTACTCTGTATATATTCGCTCCCTCCCCTCATGGTCATCATGTCCCACCAACACGGTTTCCAAACACCTGCACTAGCGCTGAAGTTATCGTCAGCTCAGACGTCTCGATATTGTGCTATTCTCTATCTCACATCACCATCACCATCACCACCTTCGCCTCGGTAGCTTGCCACCACATCAACTGACTACCTAGACACAACCGGGTGATCGCTCATGTCGGCCCCAATGTACGCCATGTCGCAACATCAATATTCTTACCCTGCTGCTCCGGCACCCAGGCAGTACGCGGCGCACGGAACAAGCTCCGCTTTCTCTAGCTCTGCGAACCCTGATGAAGACTGGACTAAGATCTCAGACCTCGCTGAACGTCGGCGGATACAGAACCGCATTGCTCAACGTAACTACCGTACGTGACTTGTTGCTGTCCGTGCCGTGCCCGCTCACATGTTAACACTTCTCCTCCAGGCAAGAAGCTCAAGAGACGTCTGGAAGATCTGGAGAGACGAGCCGGTTCATCGGATGAAGGGTCATCGCCTACCCATGCACCTGAGAAGCAGCCACAGTCCAGCGGCCGGGGCACTAAGAAGAACTCCAAAACGTCCAAGTCGAGTGCCGCGGCCTCGCAAAAGCCAGCACACCCGCCCCAGTTTACACCGCCCATGAACCCCGAAGACGAGATACTCTTTCCTCATCCGTATGATGATCGTGAACGGTCCAACACGCCGCCTCCTTTCATGTACTCCAACTATCCTCCTCCGGATGAGATCATGGGAGCACAGTACAGCTCCCCTCAATCCTACCATGCCATGACTACGGCGGAGGGCTATCCCGGCTACATGGCCACCACGGTTCCCTGCACGCTGCCGCCCATGACGCACTTCAACGATGCCATCAAGCGGGAACCGTACCCCGGCGAGGAACCGATGTCTCCCTATATGAACTATTACATGCCAGTGGAGGTTAACGCGCCCGGCCCCTACGACCACTCGAACCCTCATGTGAGTCATGTGCGCAATCAATCTCACCGTCACCAACGTAGCTGATGGGTGTCATTGTCAGACACCACCGCTTTCTCACTATGATCACTCGGCGAACTGTTCCGAGGCTGGCTACGACTATCCGGCGACACCCTTGTCTATGCCTGGGTCGCCGGGTATGGGCTCACATCACAGATGAAGCCGAGAGCTAGTTTCGATGGTGAAGTGAAAACAAAAAAAAACGAGATTGGAAGATGTATACATCTATATCGGCCGTGTCACATGACGATCACGCATGGGGCTGGATTGCATAAACTGGTTGGGAATGAGGAATGGGAAGGCTTTTTTCTCTTATTTATTTTAGTTGGAAATTGGGGAGTGACGGCGCAAAGGTGCTTGCATTAAAGGCGAAGTGCTCGACCTTCCGATCGTGTTGGACTTTCATTCTCGGGCATATATATCCAAGGCAAGCGTGGCGATCGTTATTATTGAGAAGGAAATCTGAGCACTACAAACATATATACATTTAGATGATACAGCTCCCCCGCGGGAGCTACGAGAGCCATATCGTTCACAACAATGAATGAACAATGTCGCAAGATACATGGTATATTCTTCTAGACTATGGACTGTGAATGTTTGAAAACTTCGGCCAGCTTCGGGCGTGACACCCTGGTGGCTGCCTACTGACTTAACACGGTCCTACGAGCAATTACACTTGATGGACAACATGAGCGTGAGAGGAGCGCGGTACCAGAGTCTGTTTGCCTGCCGCACTCGTAGTGGCATTCTCATCAACCACTATCGTACCTCGTGCACTTGAGCCGTGAAAGTTGGAGGGAGGCTAGACTAAGTAGACCACGAGATCCGGACTCCGTATTGGTCCTCGGCGCGACGCCTAGCATCCAGCATTCATTTAGTGCAGCGTGCCTAGCGCAGCCCAGGTCGCCATGTCGGTTAAAGAAGGAGAAAGAAAAAAAAAGGCTTGGCTATCCGTACGCCAGGAAACAAACCTTGAATGAAACTCTTTTACACGTGCACGTGTTAAGTACCTAGTCTAAGTCTCAGCCCAGGTCTCTCAATTATTTACTTACTTATCTCTGAGCATTGAAGGACGATACGGAATCCTACGAGGCCGCGACGGTGACGCGGGTGGGCTCTCCCCCCATTCATCATCATACGACCCGGTTTAGAAATAAGTGAACACGCTACAGTACGCTACAGTACAGATAGCCTGCCGGCTCGGTTGGGAATAACAGTGGCTGTGTTGCCCATTCACATCCGCACAGCTAACTTAGCGGGATAGTCTAGTTATCGTGAACTTACGGGATAACGGTGCCTAGTTCCGTGCACTACTAACTATATATTAATAGCTATCGTATATGTCACCCGAGCATCGATAGATATCGTCGCTAGATTCGATTTCGAGCTCATGTAGCAAAAGATTAAGCAGCTAAATTGCTACAGTTAACTCTGAGCTCCTATGGCATTAAAAGCTGTAAATTCAGATGTCGTTTCTTTGCCTTGCGTGGAAGTCTACCTACGTAAACAGTTGTACGACCGGTAAATCGCGGGAACATTGTGGAGTGGGTAGGTTTCATCATCAGATAAGTTACTTGGAGACATACTATATTTAGGTGCTAAGGCACTTGAAGTACCTTATCATTTGGCAAGCCGCAACTTTTCAAGACAGAGCCAGAGCTGGCCATCAGGCCATATCTCACATCAACGTGGTCTAGACAGGAAATAAAGCTAGGTGAAGTATGCATGGTATATTGTACTATGTCTCGTGGGTAAAATATTATGATTTTGCCCTGGAAGGTTAATACTTCGATGAGTAAATGCCAAATGTAGCGAATGTCGTAATCGGCTTTAACAAGTTCAGTCGCTTGTGGGGGGTTTCCGTATGGTTGACATTCCCGAGCTACAGTAGAGGTATTGTCGAAGCCGACCCCGCCAGAAATTGCGGGGCAAGTCTCGCAAAAGGGTCCTGACGGTTTTGACCCAAACTCAAGAGAACGCTGGATGCTTCGCTCTTGACCCCGAGGCTACTGTATCTCTCCGAAGCGTGTTCGAGCATTGCGCAACATATAAAACTCATAGCACTAATGTCTGACGGACTAAATAACAAGAAGAAGGGGGAACGCAAAACCAAGGTGCCCAGGTCCCAAGGTATTGTACCGATATTCTATTTACTACCTACGATCTGCTGGACTCTATGCTGTCAATACTATCTTCTGTACTAACCATGAATTTTATATGTAGGCCCGGTCGATGTCGAGAGGAAGTGCGGTGTTATACTGCCAAATGAACAACCGTGTAGGCGCTCCTTGACGTGTAAGAGCCATAGTATGCGCGCCAAGCGAGGCGTCGCGGGCCGCTCTCTTCCTTACGACATGCTACTCGCCGCCTACCAAAAACGGAGGCAAGCCATACAAGAGAGTAAGTCCCAAAAGACTTCCATAACAGTGGGAGGCGAGCATAGCAAGCATACTAACGAGAGTGAGTAGAAGCGGCGAATACGCTCCTCGAGGAGGAGGACGAGGCGAAGGGAGGACTGGTTGATTCTGTCTTGCCACAACCCGTCCCTCAAGAAAACCAATGGCGATCCGCCAACTGATACCACACCGGTAGCCCGAGGCAATATAGTGTGATCACAGCCTATTTCATGATAGTACAGAATATGGAGTGTGCGAGAGGAATCAATTACTACCTAGGAGGAGTCTGGCTTCCGAAGCCTCTCTCTCGGCATCCCGGGAATCCAAAGCCAAGAACAAAGCTAAAATCAGAGAAAAAACTTAGCCTGGGTTGCGGGCTATAAGATATACTGTAGCACTGAAGATGATATGGCACATGTAGAGAGCACTGGAGAGGATTTGGGCAGTGTACAAGGATACTGCTCCGCGGCAGTTTGAGGCTGTGAATGCGGCTATTTCACGGCCACGGTCCGGCATCGTGGTTGCTCGAGATCCACATTCAACTGCTCCTAGATAGTGTACAGCAATAGTACAACGATATAGAAGGTACCAAGACCCCATTTGTCGACCACGCCAAACAAGGGAACGAACTCGGACAACAGGCGCCGTATACAGTTCTTCTGGCTTATCTGTTCGACTCATACTATCAGTATACTTAGTGTAGTGTACTTTGTGATGATCATTATCAACTAGCTAATTAATCTGCTTCGCTACATTAGCAGAAGATATAAGTAGCTCGTTTGTTAACATGGAGCGCACTAACTAGGAGCATTGAGACAAGTAGCTAGTAGTCTAATTGCTTCTCGAACTACTAGCCTTGGTAGCGTAGCGTGTCTACGGTAGTATCATCCTAAGGGATCCATCGCCTCAGAAACTCGCCACAGTCGGACTTCATTTAGTACATCTATAGTGTACTCATATTATAGATTGGCTTTCTAAAGTAGGCAATACTGTTTCCATCGAACCCCACGCTCAACCGCTAAGCTAGGGCGAACACCATAAGGTTCAGGGACGATCCGTAAATCTAGGGACTAATCTAGCGTAGAGTCTGAGACCTCAAGCTAATTATTAGGCATTAGTAATTAGTGCCTTACGCTATTACCACTGACAAGCTTCTGACGTCCTTCCTTAACTAGGTCCTCTCACAGCCCGGTCGCTCGACGAGAAGGCCCCATCTCTACCAACGGCATAATCCCGTTTCAAGATATGACGACGCTATCTAAATCAGGCACTTACCTCTTTGGGGGAGACAAGTAAGTTGCCCAAGCCGAAATCTTCGGAGGAATGCCGAGGGCGTTTTTCTCCGCTCGGCGTTCCTCCGCCTATATCGTCGTCGTCGTCGGACCAAAAAAACAAACTAAACTAACGATCCCCCCCCTCCAAGGCCGTGGCTTGCGGAGTCTTGGGTAGCTTCGGACGATCGTGTACGGGGCGGAAAGAGCCAGAGTCACCTAGATTACACGTCCGAATCGAAAGAAGCCGTACGTTTCCATGGAGAGTTGGACATCACCGCGCTTGGCGGAGCTGGGTTCGCCTCCGAGAGATCTCCGGATCCACAGCACTGGGATTTGTCAAGCTTTCAGGGCCTGCACCTGGCGATTGGGAAGGGAGACGGGAAGAAGTACACGCTCATCGTCAAGGATGAGATCCTCCCCAAGCGTCCCGACGGCCGGGAGCAGAGCACGGTTAGCTGGGAATACGATTTCATCGGCACCGGGACCGAGCTGGATATCCCTTGGCAGGATCTCGTACCTACGTATAGAGGAAAGCCAAAGCCAGATGCCAAACCCCTGGATCTTGCACGTATCGAAAGAATCAGTATTATGATGCGAAGGTTCGTCAGTTTCCTTTCCAGCTTGGCCTCTTATCTTTCAACAGCTTAAGACTATACAGTTTCTTTGGGGAACAAGAAGGTCCCTTTGACCTCGAAGTTCGATATATTGCAGCAGCCATGGCCCAGGGACAGCCAGACCAAAAGATTTAATTATAACGGTTCGCGTGAAGGCGGGACCCGTTAATACGAATATTAACTTGGTACAGTACCGAAAAACAAAAATAGCAAGCCCCTCTCCCAGCTCGTTTGCTACGAGACGTCAAAGACTTGTCCAGTTAGATCAAGTCAGAATCAGTCGTATACCGAAATACGAAAGTTGTATCAAATGAAATAGAATAGCTGCGTAGCCTGTCCACCATCTCGTTCACTTTATAAAGCTAGATCAGCATTTGTGCAGCGCAGCAGATTTACCGATGCATGATGGTATCTGAGCCAGGGCGTTTCTCAAAGTCTTCCATGCCCCTATTATCTCAACTGAACTACCTAGTCTACTAATGGCTATACAATCTGCCTTTCCCGGGCACGAGATAGTTGGATTGTTTATGACACTTCGGGTTTCATCTCCAGTCTTACCCAGTCCAGTCCCCCGCTTAAGATATGTACTACCGGCATCACCGCTAGAATTCTAAATACATGCTTCCACAGGCATATAGCTGCCCAACGGCTCATAAAAAGCCTGAGGTAGTTCACGACTTATTCCTTTTTCCCCAACAGCAATTCATGATACGCAGTAGCTAGAACAATTATCTACACGTTAAACTTTCTTATTACGGTAGTATATAGTCCCACACCAGAGTCATCATCCTCTGGCGGACTGGAGTTATAACAAGCCTATCTACTCATCAAGCCACCCCGAGGTAGTGCGAAGTAAGGACTTCCCCCTTTGGAGCTTATACCATGTAGGTGCCCCTATTCCAGGGAGCTAAGCACTATTATTGCCGTCCCTGCGTCTAATCATCCGCCAGTGTACCTATACAAGTAGCGGAACCAAACTATACAGTAGTAGAATAAGTAGGTAACGGCTATTTCGTATTTAGTGCTTACGGAGTGAGATACTAGACTTGTTAGGATAGTAGGGCTAATAAAGTCCACAGTCACATGTCGCTTGCCGGAGTTCCGTCCGTAATACTGCGAAAAGCTTTCTTTACTTACAAACCCTCATCTAACCTCCACTGGTGTATGGCTGCTAAGCTAGTTGTAATTTAAACTTAGACCTCGCCAAAGCCATCTTGCTCTCAGTGACTACATCAAATCCGTTCGTCAGGATCTCTGGTATGGGATATGTATAGGTTGTTGTTGTTCCGCGAAGGGTTTAAACACCTTTGTGGGATAGTCTTTGGCTATATACACACATATCCTTTGCTCTAGGTGATCGTAACATCTTCAAATATGAATTCGGCGGCTACGCCTCTTAACCTATCCTCTATTTGCAGAACGAGATTAGTTAACGTCTGACAGACGTATTCAGCCCCTTACTGCCATGAGTAGCACGAATGGGAATCCCGAGAATCTAGAAAGCAATACCTGGGATCTATTCATTCGAAACTAATATGGCAAAGAGACAACGTCGTCACTGGGCTCGACGAATGATGTTGCTCCTTAGTTCTTATACATCGATATCTAATCTTAATCTTTCCCGTGACTAATAACCTGATAGTCGTAACCTCCTATGCCATCTTGCTCGCCGATATCAAATTAAGTCCCTTATCGTCTGCGTTCCCGTTTCGATAGCTGTTTAAAAATGCCAAGAAGACACCTATATCCCCATCGTTAGCGCCATGTCGAACGAAACCCTCTGATGATGTCGAGTCGAGTCTACGCAAACACCACGTCATAAAAGCCGCGAGGCTGGGAACGCTGGTAATCTTACTGTGCTCACTTGGTGCCGGATGCTTTTCAATGTCTGGCATATTAAGAAATTGGTGCTAGAATAAGTTTGTCTAGGCCTCCTGTGCCGTAAGACAGCCCAATGCTTGTTTGCTCCGCTCATGGATGAACGTCAATTTAATCACAGGCTGGCAAACATACAGTAGGTGGTGTTCACTGATGGTATGAATACACACATGCCGAGGCATAGCAATAGTCTGTCACGATGTAGCCAAAACCGAAGAAGTGGTTCAAACAACAAGTTATCCATTGGGTATGTTCCAATCAAGGCTTGAGAGCTATCTGGTAGGGATATGGAAACTATGTGCATGATATGTGAAGCGTGACAAGATATCCTATCCTGCATCGCAAAATCCAAACACTAGTACAAGTGCACTCCCGAAAATCAAAAATTCCTGATAACGAGTAGTTGAGCGAGGGATTAGGCAAAGAAAGCTAGATTCATTGTGTTGATAATGTCACACGGACCTAAGGAACTGGGACTGCACCCGAGACCCTTCGGCCCAGGACTCTAATGTCATGTATATAATCATATGAGCGGCTGGACTTGCTCCTGTATATGCCCTGATCGAATGAGACAGACTATACGAGAGCGAGCGAGAGAAAGGAGCGAAAGCGAGGGTTTCACATATAGGGACCTCAGGCTGCCGCCGGGCTGAAAGAGAGGGCTAGACCTTATGGCCCCCTTGACGCCCCGGATGATTATTGCAATTTGAACACTCTTCCAAGCCCTTGATGCAGATAGCAAGAGGCGCAAATCATTACGAACCGAGACCCGTGCCTGCTGCCTGAATAACGAGGATACTAGCTCTTAGACCACTTGTAGTAACCTTCTCTCCAAGCACTCCGACTGTTTTTTGCATTTCATAAAGGGTGCTCGTTTGCTCCGAAGTTCTGACCGAAGCTGGTAGCCTAGGATGTCGACGACCAACTACGATAATATCACCAGAATTGCGGGGGTTCTGTCCAACACATTCAGAAGCTAATTCAACGATGAGCGCTGAAGCTGAACTTATCGACACCGATGCCTCGATGAAGTCGATCCGGTCAGTCAGGTCAGGCGACAGCCTTGATCGGGTACCGGCTAGAAAAGAGCTATCCTGTGCTGTAATTTCCGTATTTATAATAGTTTTCAGTGTCGACTCGTCTACAAGAGTGCTCTCAGGGGCGGTTGTAATCTCGTCGTCATCGTCCACCCAACTCAAGTGAGCAATAGTTGCCGTGACATTGGCGTTCCTGGCAAGCTGAAGAACGAAGTTTAAGGCTACTCGGTCATCAACGCCACCAATATATGGGAGAAAGATGTGATGTGACTTGTCGGCAATAGGGGGAAGAGCAGCTTCTTTGCAACTCCGCATGGAAGTTATACTGACGGTGCGAGAGAATGCAGAACGTGACGTCTCGATGGGCGCAATGCCGCTGAACCCATTGCTTATGAAAATGCCAGTATTGCAGACAGCCTTGCTCAGTGTATTCCGGATGAAATCAAGATGAGATTTTCCAGTAAAGCGGTCTTCTGACGAGACCCTATATGAGATCGACTGATCTTCCGTAGTACTACCAATCTCGCTCCAAGGAATGAGGACGAAGTCGGACTTCTGCTCGGAGGCATGCATAGTCACGGTCTCGGCGTATGATTCCTCTTGGGCAACAACAACGCTGCCAGATACCGCCACATCATTCAGCTGAGAGAAAGTTCGGACTGCATTGACCACCGGATCTCTTCGCGAGGCGTCCTCTCCATCGGTAACCTTCATCACTGAGGAGGTACGTTCTGTAAGCTCGACAATACGCAGGGCATGGACTTCGAGAGGGCGCTTCTTTATTGGCGGCCTTTGATTCTTGTCATCGTCCGACGTGCTCGTAGGTCTCGACACCTGCTCCTCGCCTAGGAGGGAAATGAAGGTAAAGAGACTTGGGAGACTGTCTAAGCGGAGATATATTAAAAGCCGGCGAATGTTTGAATTCGGAAGCCTCTCCGGTGGATCGACTCCGTCCGAGTCTGCAGATGTGATAGGCTTGCCGTCCCAGTCAATCTCACCACGTTTCCATTTCTCCAACTTCACCCTATACCATGGTGGGTACAATAGCTTTGTTAACGGCGTTGTAGCGACAGTAGTGACAAGAGCCATCACGACAAACATGGTGAATGTTTTCTGACTCAAAATATGGGCTTGGAGACCAACATTCTATAACTACAGTTAGTAGGTTTCGGGTCAGCTGAGTTATGCGACTTACAAGAACAATCAACTCGACTAAACCTTTGCAACTCATCAAGACGCCAATAGTAAGACTTTCTCTCCATACGAGTCCATTCAGTTTGGCAGCTACAGTGCCGCCTATGATCTTGCCCGAAAAGGCAACTACAATGATAGCTATCACATAGGCCCACGTGATACCGTCATTCAAGAGACCAAGGTTGGTGCTCAACCCCGAAAAGGCAAAGTATAGAGGAATGAGAAGGACAGTGATTAAGTCTTCAATTTTCTCGGTGACTTTGATAGCGAAACCGCCATCGTGTGGACATATCAGACCCACGAGGAAAGCGCCGAAGATGGCATGAACACCGATAACACCTGTTCCCGTTAGATTTATGCACTATCCGGTGTATGGCAGAAGAAACATACTAGTGAACCACGCTGACGTGAGGACAAGCAACAATGTAACTGCTATCATGCCCTGAGTTGGGCCATTCTGGATGCTGCCAGTCTTCCGCAGGGCCCAGTGAAAAACGGGCCTGACCGCAAAGACCAGAAAGAGAAGCCAACCCACAGTGACGAGAAGGACGTAAAGGGCGGTTAAGCCGTTGGCATTATTAACCAGGGCTACAGAGAGCGCCAGGAGGATCCAACCCACCACATCATTGCCAACACCAGCAGCGAGGACGGTCACACCGACGGAGTTGCTGAGGAGATTAAGCTCCGAGAGGATACGACACAATACGGGGAATGCGGTGATTCCGAGGGCGGTACCGACGAAGAGGCCAAAGACGCCGAAATTGACATTGTTGGTGATCTCTTCTTTGAACTGGTTGTATATACCCCAAGCAACGGCGTAGCCCAACCCAAAGGGCAATATGAGGCCACCGAGCGAGACACCAAGGGCAACCCGCCAGTTGGAGATGAACAAACGTATGTCGACTTCGAGACCGATCAGGAAGAGAAACAATATGAGACCCAGGTTAGCGGCATTGTTGAGTACCGGCAACGAATCGGTGGGCAGGATGTTCTCTTTGAAATGAGGAATGCGTGACAATACAGACGGACCTAGCAAGATGCCGCCGATGACTTCAGCTATTACTCGGGGCTGGCCCAGACGAGACAAAGGGTAGTGGAGCAGGCGGCACAAGATGATGATAATGCCGGCCTACATCGTTCTAACGATTAGTGCTACTACCGTACGGTTACAGTGGGGTAGGTACAATCTATAATGCTGAATGCATCGACAGGTACATATATTTAGACGGACCGAAAGATATAAGTAGCGACGAACAATGCGAAACTATGACAAAATGACGGAGAGCTTGGAACCCCGTACCTGGATGATGAAGAGGTTGATGGGATTCGAAGTGCTGAAGACATTGGGTAGAACACCTTCCAGGATACCGCCCTGGGGAGGCACAGCGGTGGAAGTGGGTTTCGTAGATGCGGCGGTAACGGTGGACACAATAGTAGTGGTGATGGTAGCCATGATGCCCCAATGGTTCTACCACGGGGAGTGCGACGGCAGGCGCGTGTAACTTGCGTCGCACTGAAATGAAGACAGCGGAAGCAACAACGCAACCGCAGCACGGCGACGATGTTTTGGTCTAAGGGGGAAGGGACGAGCGGAGAATTGGGGGAACAATGGGGCATACGGGAAGGGATCAACAGGAGAAAAGGAAAGCCTAAGTTGAAGGGTCCAACCTCAATATTGCTGGGACGGGTTGTCAGCCACACCATCCAATCCACGTGCGGTGGTCTCAGCCTTTACTAAGCCTTACTAGTATTTGTAGTCAAACGCCTACCTAGCTAGGTACTGTATGCCAGATTCGCTGAACTTGCGTATAGACCTACCAATTACTTGTGATAGGCTTGCTATTAGACACAGCGGATGTAGACCAGATCTATCCATATAAGTAAGTGGCTTGACCGCTTCGTGAAAAATTAGAGTTACCTACCGAGCCTACCTACTGTATTTGGAGTTGGAGATGCTGGTGATCATCAAGATGCCTTCGGTCCTCCCGCAGCCCGACGTAGTAGTGATCATACCTCCTTTCCTCGAAGTAACTATATATACATTATGATATGACACCCAAATGTCCATAGTACCGACTATGTAAGTACCCTGCATTTAGGTAGCTTGCACGGTCCTTGAGCTGCAGTGGTATAGTTCCAGTCAATAACGTACCTCCTATGATTGTTTAAGGCTCGACAAACTCGAGGGGTCCTGTACATACATGCAAACTTAGGTAGTGTGACGTACCTCAACGATAGCTATCCAAAGGGCTGGGTGAGATGGGTAGGGCAGGTGACGGGTCACTCGGGGAAGCTCTCCATCCCCCGCATCAAGCCACACGCCAAATGAACTGTCTTAGAATCATGCGATGCACACTAACCCGCGATTACCTACATACCTAGTAAGTACATTAGGTGCGGCTCTACCTTTTGCGCCTACATAGTAGATGTGTAAGTAAGTACGGGCAGCCCTCTCCTGCTGGCCCCCCACTCTCCATCCGATGCTTACTGGTGGGGTGGCATGCAGTCTAGGAGGTACGGTACCTATCAGGATTTTCAAGGCAAGAAAAGCCTCTTTATGCCGTGAAGCTATGATGCGTGAGAGCTCGTAGCCTGTATTGAGATGTATGCGTAGGTAGCGATGCCCTCTTCCTAGAGTCTACAGGTGAAGAATCATCTCAGTTATTAGTCTCCGTTTTAGAAGTCTAGTGTACAGGGCCAGACCGCCATCTGGTTAATAGCTTGCGTGGGGATATATATCTAGACTATACTCTATCCGGTATAGACTCTACCACCTAGTATAATCCAAGGTTCTTGGCAACGGTAAACTACACTGATATCTCGTCTCGTAGTGTAATAGAAATAAAAAAAGATCGAGGGGAATCAAGGTTGTAAGTAACTCTATTACCGACTTGCTCAAACGTCTTGAGCTGTACGGCTATGCACGGCTTGATGCTAAGTTCTGTCGGCGAGCCTTCAGGATTGGAAATAGGTACTGTCTACTGGTGCAGTATGAATATTGCGTGTGGATACCCATATGTATCTACATGTAGGTAGGGAGTCTGGGTACCTTAGGTAGGTAGTCTTGGAAATGGTGACATGAAACAGAAGCTTTGCTTCGACAGTAATGTTATGTCTGTACAGTCGATGAGGACAAGTCAAGTGATTCTGATTTGCACATCGTAAGCTGTGAGGCGCAGCCTAATCCTGTCCGAGTGACCATCAGCACGGCAAGACTTAGACGAATGAGAGCCTGCCTACACTAGACTACACTAGATAGCTGTCGATACCCTGAGCTATGACAAGAAACGATTGCTACGGGCGGCATCTTCATATTATCGATGCTCTCGAGATTTTAACAATTATGATTGAGAGGTAGATCTCACAATGGATCATGTCCGTTTGTTGCCCATTCAGTACCGAGGTAGGAAATAGCGTACCATCTTATCCTCCTTAGACTTCTCGTGTTTTTGTTATCACGTAATCCTAAACCAGGCGGTCTACGGGAACACCACTTTATGACGGGGCCGCGACGCTGCACGAGGCTGAAAACAGCAAAGCTAGGAATCGATCTAATGCAGGTGAGCATTCGTCAACGCGCTGACGGACGAGTCAGGATGCGCAGATGTCGTTGCGGTGCCGCTTGTGCTCGTGCCCGATCATCGCTGGACTGAGTGACCCGGCGCTGTGGTAGGCTACGGCGCTTCTTGATCACTAGGTTAGGTACTTTTTGCGTTGCATGTGATGAACTAACAATTACCACCACGATCCCGACAATACGGATTACGCGAAGAGCGAATACACAGGGTCGGGAATGAGCTGGATGGGAAACCTGCACTAATGTCTCGTTTACCCTTAGGTCCCAGGCACCTGGGTTCGGCAATTTCGAGATTGACACCAACAAGCATACCTTATAACTTATACCATCTACACCTAACTAGTACGTAAGCCCTCGTCCGCCCAGCCTACCAACATAAACAGAAATAGCTATCCACAGTGTTATATTATGTATTAAAATAAGGAGGAAAGGACAAGGTGGGTGAGATCAGGCCACTACTTATATGTCTACCTAGTCGGACTTAATAAATACTGTTGTCCACTTACACAACGGAACACCCCGCGTTTGGCGACACGTACTGTAGTTACTACAGTACGTATCACACCCCCAATCCAGGGTATGCAACTTCGCCCTGGCGAGGCAGGTCGGTGAGCAAAAATAGGTAGTTTGTTACGGGCTTTCCCCAAAAACTAGCTCGTTCTGCATGGATCAGGTAGCTAGCTGAACAGCTAGGTACTTAGTTTGTCATATTCTGACAGCTCACGACAGCAGAGCTTTTTCGTCCCGAGAGGATGGCTCACCAATAACGAGCTGGGGCGCCGGCTTCGATATCCCCCATCGTCACTGGTCAGCACTACCCAGCCCTGGAACCTTGGGCTTGGAATCGGCCTGCGCACCCCTCCAAGCTCAAGCTCCAAGGGGCCCAGGGGGACCGGGGGGCATGCTTGCCGGCGACCAGTCGCTGGCTCGAGTCGGTGCCATCGTGCCTCGCTTGGGCCTCTTAAAAGCTTCTTTCTCTTCTTTCTCTAGCCATATTTGATTTCGCTTCGGCGGTGTCCTATCTCTTCACCCTCCCGGTTCGCCGTCCTTGCTCCCTCTCCTTATCCTTGCATTATATCCGAGCCTTTTTGGAAAATCCCGCCCAATTTCTAGAAGCACTTAAAGAGGCCCTCCCCACACTTCTCAGTATAACATACTTAGTATACACTAGGCAGACTAGACTACTTCTACCTTGCCTTACCTGAAGGAACTGTTTTATCCCGGAAAGCAACCAAATCAGCGAACCCCTGCCGCATTTTGTCGATTTGCCGAATCAATAAAATTTCCCCTTCCTTCTTGGCCACTTCCTTGAGTCCATTGCGTGCTCGTGAGCATTTTCTTTCTCTTCACCACAATCAATCTGTCGCCGACTCCATCGATAATTCCGTTCGCCCTGCGCGAGGCGCATGCTACACACAATGGCTTCCACTCATGGTACATCTGACTGGCTCACTGAGAGGACTAGCATGTCGCTGGATACTGGTGCGGACCGACACTTGTGGGAGGGCGGACGAAGGTGAGAGCACTAATAGCCAGATCTACACGGGCTGACTTTGTATATGAAGTCGTCACGTTTACTGACCCCATTAATTTTCAGATATCATGCGTACCGTGAAGGTCGCTATAGCCTGCCGAACGATGAGCTTGAGCAGCAGCGTGAAGAGCTCATGCATATCCTAGTCATGGACATTCTAGATCAGCAGCTGTACTTAGCACCCATGACCGAGCCGCCTAATAAAGTCATGGATCTTGCGACCGGTATAGGATTATGGGCAATCGAAAGTAATCAACCACTACCAATAACCCTCACTCATCCAAACCATTACTGACAGCAACCATTTAAGTGGGGGATCGATATCCAGATGCCACCATTTTAGGCCTCGATCTCAGTCCTATACAGCCCACTTCGTAGGTCTATGTTGTAATCCTCCAAGGTGACTGGCGCAGTCGACTGACCGTTAGAAAAGGGTCCCGCCGAACGTGGCATTTCAAGTAGACGACGTCGAAGACACATGGGTAAGTCTTTCTCGTAATCAGACCGTTTGGTCGATTGCCTGAGGGGTCACTCATAGGTTTGGTGGGTATAGGTCCATGAAAATGACTATGACTTCATCCACATGCGCGAGGCTTCCGGATATATGAGGTCAACCCCGACTGTCGTCGAAAGTGTAATAGCGTAAGTGTTGCTCCCTCCTCTTCCCTCCCCTCCCCTCCCTACCCGAGTACCAGACACACAAAACTAGGAACTTGATGCTCAAATAATACTCAGCCACTTAAAGCCCGGCGGCTGGTTTGAACTGCAAGAGTTCCACTGGGTGGCCGAGAAGGAGGACGGAACGATCGACCCCAATATCCCAGTCAATAGATACATGGAGCACATGATGTCCGCGGCGGCATCCACAGAGGGCCGAAAGATCCCCATCGTGCCGGAAATGGGGGAGATCATGAGGCGGGCCGGGTTCGTGGACATCAAGAAGAAGACATACCGCGTCCCCTACGGCGCGTGGCCCACGGATCCGGTGGCGCGGCGGCGCGGCGCCGTCCTCAGCGTCAACGCCGAGCTACTGTTACCCACGAGCGACAAGGTGCTCGGTTACATTGGCGTGACACCGGAACAGGCCGAGGTCCTCTACGCCGATTGCGTCAAGATGTTCCACAACAGCTCGATACACTGTTTTGCCACATATTACGTGTGGTGTGGACGGAAACCTGAAGATACCGACAGCAGTTTAGGAGAATCGGATCGGTAGCATTTGGAATAGGGCCGGGTGTGCTTCATGTTGGGGGGAGTCCATGGCGATAATGACCTAATGATTAGTTGGCAGTTGGGTTGACTTTTTGTTTGTATCTTCCGTCTTTTTGGCTGACGAGGGCGTTCCTCTAGTGATTGAGATTCCTCCCCTGGAGCTAGACGTTGTCCTCCGCACAGTTGCGTTTAGACGATCTGACATGCATGGTGGCGTCTGGTAGCTTACCGCTTCATTCAGTCTCAGAAGATCTTGGTCAAGGAAGCATCGCTCAGGAGCACTGCACCGGGATGCATTCAGCACAAAATATCAATGTCGAGTATTCTACTATGACCTCGCAGTTACACGATCTCTTCTGGGGTCTTGAAGGGGGTCACTCGAGTTAAAAAGGAGGATAGGCGCAGCGGCAGCGAGGTGAGAGCCTATTATTGACGGATATTGGCCAGACTGCCGATATGAATCTTGTTGATTGATGACGAATTTGTTGTATCCTAGGAGGGACAAGAAGGAAAGATCGCTGGATCTGTCACTAGTATCCTACCAAATTGGATGACTTCTTACCACCGTGGATGGTTCTGCGTATATGAAATGAAGGTGTCCAAATGCCTGCTAATCGAATGCAAAATGAACGCCATCAAAATATGATCCTCCAAGATCACGTCTATCCGGCTACTAATATCTATCATACGGCATACTTTCCAGTTCTATGTGCCAGCACATATTACTGTTCCATCATTGCGCTCTTCCCTCCCCTCCGCTCAAGCTCAGTACCCTATATGATACCAGCAACGCAAATCTTAAGACCCCAACATTCTACGCACTGGATGGCTTTCCTAAAATATGTTGTTGGGACTTCAACATTTCTCCAGTTTGTAAATATCACTCTCGTCGCACCCTTAGCTGCGGACGACACCATCCCCAGCACAAGCACCATCACCACGATCCGCATTCTACCGCCTCGGAGCCCATTTACACGATAATTTTATGACGGTATGAGAACCGCCATCGTACCGAGTGACGGACAACCCAAAACTCTCGCTAGGATCCTCAGCAACGTAAAGTGGGTCTCGCCATTTTGACCACCCACGCTTAAAATAGCTTCCCATATGGCCTTAGTGTTGGCCTTGTCAACGGGAATGTAGTCAGAGATGACTTTGTACGTTAACGCGAAACCGAAATTGTTTTTCTAGGTGTTTTAGATATGTCTGCGGTCTGACGCGCAATAAATCATGCAATGTGTTAGGGTGGTGGGCTTCTACGGATGTGCTTATGTCACGATAGGGACACCAGGTATGTACATGGGAGAAACGATGGAAGGAGATACCCCGTTCTCAAGTATGACGATGACGATACCCTTACACGCCATTTTACTTCCGCAAGTCGATGTTACTCCCGGCGTGTTCAAGTTGCTCTGTTTTCGCTGTAGGTACATCAGGAAAGAGCTCGGGAACCCTCCCGAGTCCTAGTTACTCTTTTATATCAAGATACCTACCTACAGGTAGATATTCATATGAGTTACGACATGGTGTAGTATGTATATATCTGCTAGTCTGCCACATCTGAGATCGCATGCGAAATTAAGATCCCGACCATGATTATGCTCGTATACACGTAATGAGTTGCTTAAGTGATGCCTACTACAGGATTTTAATATGGCTGCCAATAAGTTGACAAAACTAAGTTTTACCGTCCGCCTAGTCGAAGAAGTCGCCTCTTACAACCCAATGTTGGATCTCTTTAGAGAACATGCTACCTTAGCACGTTGAGATCGAATGACAATATCGCTTCGTAACAGGTCATAGGTAACCTTCTACCATTTGATCTCAACGAAATAGGTACATCTGTTATGTAGGAATGCATACCTCGAAGAGGATTTTGTCGCCTTCGTTTAACATTGCAAAATAATGAAAGGGGAGGAGCAGAATGGGAATGACGGGTACTATCTCAGACAACACGGAATCAATGTCGCAAGGATACTACATATCACATCTCTCTATCGCGATTGTTGTTCTTACCAACGGAACTACGTCAGTCTGTAGCTCTCTCCAATGAGGCGCGGTATGCCTAAGCTCCTGGAGGAAGTTGCTGACCTAGTTATAGGACTGGCAAGGAAATTACATCAGTCGTCTACGTAATTGGGCAGTAGACTCTCGGAAGGTGTATCCCACTAGGTTATCCAGACCTTTGCCAAAATCTCTTCGCGTCTCTCCCCATACTTTGTTGTCTTCTCTTATCCAACATCTCATTTTTCAACTCTCCATTTTATCATCTCTTGAACTGTCTTAATCACGCAGACGCTCTCCGCTCGCTCGACTTTGCTACACTCAAGAGCAGCCATATCTCTACCAGCATCTAGCACTCTCCGGCACTCAACGTCGTCAAGTAATTTCCCTGCAGATCACTCACAAAGCCATGTTTCCGCTCAATATGGAACGTCTGTGTCAAGCTTTGATGACTCTGGCCTTGGTGGCCCCAGCACTAGCTGTCCCTGGTCTCCTACCCACCACCCTCCAGCAGCAGCCCGTGAATCAGCAGCCCATGGACAAGGCACGGGACCCATTGAAACATCACCATCCCTATAACAGTCATCATTCTCCTGAAACTCCAGTGGTTGTCCCTCAATCGACCGATGAGGTCACCACGATGACGTTCTCACCAACAGAGTTGCTCAAAAGAAAGAGTAACGCGAAGCCCGACAACGTCCCGTGTACCCCCGGTGACCGTTACTGCCACGCCAACCTCGATTATATCTTGTTCTGCAACGACGACCGACAATGGGTCACGTACTCCGAGTGCCCGAAGGGCGCAATTTGCCATCGCTTGAACATGACATGCGTCACAGAGTACAAGCCCTCCACCTTTTTGGGACCGTACCTACACAGTCAACACGTCAACGATGACGGCCCCCATCAATGCAAGGAGGGAGATAGACGGTGCAGCCAAACCTTCAACCGAGTGGACAGATGCAACAGCAGCCACGAATGGGTCACGTATCACGATTGCCACCAGTCGGAACTTTGTGACGGAAGTGTTCTGGAATGTCTTCCACTCACTGGCCTTAACGCCAATCATTGAAGCCCCATGGTACCATGACGCCAAATGGCACTGTTACAATGCCTATTTAATCTTCTCTTCTGCTTTTCCCGTGGCGATGTGTTTATGACTTCTCGGGCTATCATCAAATGAGACGTGGGGAATACTTGTGTGAGCCAAGGGGCATTGGTTCACCCAATTCCTCCGATTTGGTTTAGTATTGAAGGGATCCTAGTGGGCACAGCAAGCAAGGTCAGTGGCTACCCAGGCATTGTGCCGAGAGTATTCATGCTGGAGAAGATATGATGATGGAATAGGAGATTTGGACGGGGGACGATGGAATAGACGCTAATCGGTATCATTAACGTGTATTTTTCCTGTTTGTTAGAAACAATTCAGTACCTCCAACCTACCTTACCTACTACAGAACTGGACTGACGCGTATTATCGACTGGAGTCCGATGCAACAACTCTATATATATTATCCATCTCCAATCACCAGTGCGAAAAGACTGCCCTCTGGTCGGGGAGGGGGAGGGGCGTATGTATGCCGTTGGTGTAAGGAGTATGGGTCTACCATAAAATTCATGGGATATACAATTATTTAGTGTGACGTGAAATGGCATAACGAGACAATCAAAATAGACTAAACAAGAGATCACGGCACTACAAGATTGCTAATACTCCCATTCTACTTCCTTTACCTGTTCTATGGGATATACTTAAGAAGTGAGCCCGCATTCGTTGTTTATCGACTCGTCACTGCACTGCTTAGACGTGGGGATGACTTTGCCTCATGAATATATATGGAAAGAGTCATGATCCCGAATATACTATGGGTTACGCCGTTGCCAGTTAGCTGGCATTGGTAACCCATCCCCCCTTCTAAAATATTGCTATAAAAATTTTGTAGGTAGAGAAGATAGGAATGGGGAGGGGAGTAAAGGCTGAGGGCAACATTTATATTTCATACTATCATCAAGCATGGATTATACAACGATTAAAGAGCTTTCTGTGTATATAAACTGGACTAGGTAGCCGAGCCCACGAAGTTTGTTTTGGGACCCTTCGCGTGTAACTAATTGGAAGTGCTCAAGACATTCCTCAAGTTCGGTGTGCCAATCCGAGGGTTGTTCTGAAGCACGTCAAAGACGGAACGAAAGGGGGGTGGAACTTAGAGGGGGGTATGGCTACTCAGGTTACTAAGTTTCTTCCCCACGGTCTCTTTTTATTTCTGTACTATTTCGTACTGGAAACCTACACGTCACTAAACCCCCGGTCTTCAATTGCGTAGAAAGCTTTTTCCTTCCTTTTCTTTTCGATAATTGATATCTTGAACCACGGCGCCGGTTTCCGCTGCTACTCATATACACGTACACGAAAGCTTACAAAGCCGATACACCCACGTATGTAATGGAATGTATGCAGCATCCAATCACATATGCGTGGCGCCTGAAGTGACGCCACGCCCCGAACTCCCATCCCTGATTTCGAGTTAGAAAACCGACCTGCTACCGATTTCATCATGAACTCCTCCTTTTTCTCTATCGAAACGAGAACCGAATGCTGAGCATATAATAAAATAGATGAAAGCTGAAGCGTAACGACGTATCATGAAGATGCTCCCCAACGCCTGCCTGACGAGACCCGTTCTTTCCGACGAAAATGCAGCAGGCCAAAAAAAAGAATAGCGAGAATAAGTCGTTACCAGCCCAGCCAGCTACCCAAGAGCTGCTAAGATGGGTGATAATGGATATGTAGTCGAGAACTTAACCTTGTAGAACCATAGTAAAGTCCCCGACCAATTTAGGTTCTGCGCGCACGACTTCGCGCTGCTAGGAAATGGAGTGCTAAGTGATTTGTGGTATTATTGTCTGGCAGCGAACGAGTGACTGTCACGGGTGTGGCGCGAGAAAAGAAATCAAGGAAACCGTCGCTGCAACGCCGTCTATGCACCAGAATGCAGGGTTTGTGGGGTATGAAACTCGGGCGTAGACGAGTATATAGGATGCTGAATTCCTGATTATCCCACACGGGTATATCATCTCTTTAACTCCAGAATAAATTTGTGAAAGAAACACAACCAGGGAGGAGCCACACCGGAACCCAACGAGATGTCCTTCGGACGTATTTTTGGAGTGACTGGGCTCGGGCATTGAACGCTATCAAACTTGCCGTAAGAGTGGAGTGGCCGTATGTTAATCGATTCGAAAGGCAAAAAGAGAATTCTTCTCTTAGGGTATCAAGTATCGATTAGTTGGGGTACCGACAAACATTGCCTGCAATGGTTCCGATCCTTCCGTCTTCCATTAGGTAATCGTAATAAGCATATATAACCTCCAACAGGAAAGGGGACACTTGGCTATATCACAGCCGTCGGGTAGTATTGAGAGCCACAGATTCGCCTCGGGGGACAATTCTAGGCTAGACGGTGAGCATCTCCAGTAACAGGCTCGACGGGAGGATCTGAGAGGTTGATCAACAATTGTGTAAGGCAACGCTTGGTCGCCGCATCGTCACGAAGAACCGAGCTGAATGTAGCATCGCGAAGCGGCTCTGGTAGGCATTGGCGAAGGGCTTCTCGGGCACGTGCATTATCACTAAGACGCAAAAAGCAGCGCACAACGTGTTTGAGCAATCGAGCGGTTTGTTGCTCGACGAGCTGAGCGACCATATTGCTCAACACAGTTCCCACAGCATAGAACCGCTCATAGGTGGCGCAGATATAGTTGAGACCATTGTCATCAAGTAGGATCTTCTGGACGATGAAGATGGCCACGGTTTTACTAAGCTCAGACCCAGTCTCCATGATGCGAAGGCAGAGAGGAATGATCTCGGTCGTAAGCAGGAAGTTGATCACCTCAGTTGAGTCGTTCTTAACAAGTGCTCCGATGACACCAAGGGACGTCAGGCGCAGATACTCGAAAGGGCGAGACTTGGATGTTGTGTTGAGGAACGGGTAGAGGAAGAGAGGGATGTGAGCTGCATTAGACAACGTTAGAAATACCTTGAATGAGTGTACAGTGGTAAGGGTGGGCGCACAGCGAGGGGCGCATACCATTCAAGAATAAGGTCCGGGTATCATTGTGGGACGCCACACACTGGAGCAGTGCGAGAGCATTGCAGACTCTATTAGAGGCAGCAGCAGTGAGCTGCGAAGGGTTGAGGAGGTTATACACCGAAATGATCTCCTGCATGAGGGATGTCATGACACCTGGAGGCCGTGGCGCGGATTAGCCAACTCATTCCTTCGCATTGCTTTCGGATATTCGGGCGGGGAAGCTTACCAAACGAGTGCCACAAGATCATAGCCAGTTCAGGGACCTGCTCACGCTTCTTGCTGAGCTCCAGGAGAGCGGCCTCGCGCGTGCTCTCGTTAAGAAGGTCAGCAACGAAGCCCATGGTGCGACGGTTATCCTCGGTCAAGGTTTCCATGCCGGTCTCCTGGATATGGCCGCCCATGGATGTGGCCATATTGGGCCCACCTTGGATGCGGCCATGATGCTGGTGGGCGGCGTTGATGGCGACCTGCTGTGCCTGATGCTGGTAGTTGGACGATGGGTGCATCCACGACTGGTCGGGATGATTGTAATGATGCTGCTGGGCGTACATCTTGATAGTGGGCTTGGTCGGCGTGAAGAGCGTGATGTGTATGCTGGTGTGGTCGGGCTACGATACCCTCTTACGTCGAAAGGACCGTGACAACGTGAATGCTTCTCTGTCTACTGGACGTGCCAGGATAGCTGGCTTGTGGTAATCGCGTGGAGGGTTGTGGGTGAGCGCCGGCAGCTGTCGGCTTTCTGAGGACTCGCAGCGTGGGCCCTGACAGGGCACGTCTGGACTGGAGTGATTGACGTGACTAGCGTTGGTTGTTTAAGACGTGATGCAACAGGAATGCGGCGGAGGCAATGGATTTGAGTATAAGTCTCTGTTGGGAAGGCTGCGACAGAAAAGGCGTTGGTTCGTTGCTACAGTTGTTTTTGTTTGAATGCCGACAACTGGCTAGACTAGTTGTTGGGTTGGGTATTGGCTTTGTTGGACAGTTGTGGTGGACTAGGATTGCAGGAGGTTTGGAAAGTGCTATAAGCTTGCGCGGTAGGTAGGTCTGGAAATACAGAGAAGCGGATCTCGTCGAGGGTCTGGTCGAGAGCGAGAAGACATGTGCCGTGCCCGCGATCTGGAGGGTAGGTTGTCGATGTGGCTTTGCGAAAGGGAAGTGCCGACCTCAATAGAACGAAGGTTTGAGGTTGGTCATTGCTGGAAGTATGGTTTCCCCAGTGGCGGCAGCTGATGCCACTTGGTCGATGTTGCTCGCTGTTGCGCCTGGGCCACCTGTTTAAGGACTTGGCATCGCGGTAGGTATGCCATCCAGGCAATCCAGGCAGGTCTTACCTGCCGACTGCTTACCTGCTGCAGATACAATGAACGAATGGGTGGAGCACGATTCAGCCAGTCTGATGATCCATAGCTGCTAACCTTGCTTCTCCTCGACAGATCCTAAATCTACGAGATGTGGGCCCGAACGGCTTCCTCCGCTGGGTAATTCGGATCTGATAAGCCAGCCTATCCTGTACTCTATTATATGTAGAGAGCACTAACTAGTTACTATCCATGTACAAGTATTACGGTAGTTTGATACCAGGTATAACCCAGTACTACCCAGTACTACCATGTACCTATCTTAGATACCCCAAGTATATACGATGTTAGATAGGTTTGGGTTGCACAAGTCTCGGACAGTTCAGTCCTTACAGCATAGTACGACCACACTGGCAAACAAGTCATTTGTGACGGTGTATGCACTTTCTACATTACTACTTATATCCACTATTAGGAAAACATGATCGTCGTGAAGCCCGGCTCGCTAATCCTTGCCCCGGAATCATATTAGTCTTATACAACCATTGCCGTCTTTATCTCCTCTTTCTCCAAGGAGCGCTCGCTTTCTGGTTGTATGTCTACCCATCTCTGTAAAGGGGCCGCGTTAGCGACCATGGCTCTGATCTGCTAACGGTGGCGGTGTAGCAACGAAACGAAAATATTCAACCGAACGACCGCCCATCTGTCTATGTTCCCAAGACATATAGATTAGTTTTAATTAAAAAGCGGTTCATGACTACTTATGCTGCAGAATTTGCCCCTAGACGTGTGCTCGTCCATTGCTGGTTTCACAAGTGAATTCCCAGACTTGAACACCCACCTCTTTCGCTGTCAACTTGCTTTATCAAACACCAACTGTTCATGACTATGATGAGAAGGTTGGGCCTGCCAAGTCTCCTCGGTAATGAGTGCTAGGCTTACAACCGAAGCTCTTTAAGAATCTGGTCGGCCATGCTCTTGAACTGCCATGTATTTCCCTTCATACGTTTGAATTGAATACCGTGCAGTGAGAGCAGAGGGACCTTGACAATAACGATTTCGAATTCGAGGACCATGTTCCCGCCCAAATCGCTTTGTACCTGTGTTGTAGTCTCACCAGGTTGTACTCGTCTTGAGGACCCAGTAGCGTCTCGGTGCATGCTGTCCTGATCGGATACTTCAGATGTGGAGTCGCCCCTGTCGGCTGATCCTTTTCCGGGAGTACGAGGTGTATGCGGTACTCGATCCATCTCTCGAAGCTCGTCCCGTTCTCGCTCACTCCTAATGCCAAAACTGAAGCGCCGGCGAGCACCTGGAGTCAGAGCCGGGCTCTCAGGCAAATCTACAATCTTTTTTATGTCGATACTTGGCGTGTGTCGGCAGGTGAACCCTCCTCTGATTTCCGTATACTCGACGCCCAGCTGTTTCAGGACCCTCTTTAATTCTTTGCGGATGGCTGGGACGGATTTGGTCGACGTCGTAGAAACGCTGAAAAGACCTTTTAGGAAGACCGGTTTGGCTAGTTCCGAATCATCTAACCTGTCCGCTGAGTTTCCACTTCCTTCACCAATTTCCTGGTCTGTTTCCTCGGGAAGGTCGGTTGCCCTTGCATCCTCTCTTCGTGCCCTCCTTGCCTGAATACTCTCACGGCGAGCATGCCCTAAAGGCCGTGCTCGCATAGACGTGCCTCGAGAATTCAATGCGTTGTGCTCCTGGGGTGGCTTGTCGGCACCTGCTGACTGATCTGAGCCACTTGTAGGGGGTGGTTCTTTGGTAATCCTACTGGCAGAGCCAAAAGGCCGCCTTCTATAGTCTGCCGAACTGACACTGGTGGAACGTCCGAGTACTTTATTGCTCTCGGAAAAATTAGCCCCAGCTGATAGTGGCGGACTGAGTAGATCTCGGTGTTGAGGCTGGCTGCTGCCGGATCGGAGCCTCGGCATCTGCTGTTCATCCCGGTCCCGCCCCCGTGATCTTCGGATACTGAAACTTTTGCGCGGTGTTGTAGGCGTTTCTGCTGGTGAGTGGACTTGGACTACAGGAGGGTGAGACCGATCTCTGTCTAGCCTTTCTGGTTCCTTTCGGCGTCGGGTGCTGAATCGCCTCAGGATTCCCGCAGCAGCGCTTTCCTTTTTGGGTGGCAGTTCAGCAGGAGGCTCCGGAGGCACAGGAATATTCGTCTGCGGCTGAGGCCTCTTGACTTCCTCTGGAGCATCATCTTCGCCGTGAGTCCTGGCTCGAGGCCTTGTTCTACCGCCAGTGGCTTTCTCTCCGGCCATTTCATAAGTCGAGCTATTGGTATGAGCCTGTGGGGGAGGAATGATTTCAGGCATAGGGGTGTCGGCAACGTTCTTCGGTGCGTGCGACTTTGGTACTTTGTCTACCTTGTCTCGGTCTTGCTTCTCCTTTACCAAGTAATAGATCGAGACAAGTGGGCTGAAAGCATTGAGGGGGTCACTACCAACTTGAAGTGCTTCTGAACTGGGGGCCGTTAAGTTGTCTCTACTACTGGTAGAATTTCGTCGCTTGTAAAAGTCGAATCCAAATCCGCGCTTCTTTTCGGGATCCTTTGGAGCAGGCGGAATCTCTTTTTCTTTCTGCAGTAGATGCACTGCTCGCTTATACTCGTCGGATTCGATAAGTCTAGCAAGCTGAGATTTGATTGCCTCTGGGGTGCCAAAGTTGAATCCCGTCATGGCGCTAATCACTTCAGGATCTAAGGGAAGCGTCAAAGCGTCTCGCTGTGGCAAATAGTTCTCCGGCGCACCACCGTATCCCTTGGTGAGCCATGGATGGTTCATGACTTCAAACATCGTTGCCCGTTGCCGGGGGTCTGTGACAAGCATCCGCGAGAGAAGGTGTCGACACTCTAGGCGAACTGTTAGCTCGGACGCTCAAAGTCCAACAGGACTCATGTCAACTTGCCGTTTGATAGCCAACCCGGGTAATCAACTATTCCCTTCTTGATCTTTGCATGCAAAGCCGGCATGCTTTGGTCATCAAAAGGAACTTTCCCACACACTAAGACGTAGAGAACGATACCAAAACTCCACACATCAACCTCTGGGCCGGTGTAGGCGCGAGCCTGGAGTAGCTCGGGCGCGGCAAAATATAGACTACCACAGAAGGTCTTTAAGTGACCTCTTGGAGAGAACAGATTGCTGAGGCCGAAATCAATGATCTTGATATCGCCCGTCTTGCTGATGAGGATATTCTCGATCTTCAGGTCTCGGTGAACAATACTGTTCCGATGGCAGTAGTCAAGGGCACTGGCGATCTGTCGGCTGAATTTCCTAGCTTGTTTCTCTTTCAACTTTCCATGGGAGATGATGTAGTCGAGCATCTGCCCGCCGTTCACGTACTCAAATAGCATGTACCAATGATAATTAGTCCGAACGACATCTCGTAAACCGCAAATATGTGGGTGTTGCAGGAGCGTGACAATGGCAGCCTCACGCGCAGTACGTATTTCCTTGGACTGATCTGCCCGCTCCTTATCCGCCCGACTGTGATGACCATCTTCAGTAGACCCGCGCGGGATAATCTTGCATGCAACCTACGACGAGTGTCTTGGTAAGAAAGGAATCACACAACAAGAGAGAAAGACGAATGGGACGCGAGTAGAACAGAGAGGAGAAATATGAGCAAGACAACGACTACAAGAAAGGCCTAACCTGTTCAGTCCCGTCCTCCTTACGTGCAAGTTTCACTTTGCCCATGCTACCGGCGCCAATGGTCTTCCCAAGAATCCATTTGCCAGATTGAGTTGGGATAGAAGTTCGCGTCGTCCTTTGCTTGGCGCCCGTGGCACGAGCATCGGCGGCGGCCTGCATGACCGGGGGTACGGCAGCAGGGCCGTTGTTGTTCGCAGCAGCAGTAGCGGCCATGTCGCTGTTGTGGGAGGAGTGGTTGGAGCGGGTGCTGGCACGGCGATGGACGCCCTTGGAGTCGGTGCCTCGGGAGACCGGAGGAGGATGGTCTTTGCTAGAACTTCGCTTGGGCTGATGGGCTACGTTCGAGGTTTCATAGTCTTGCTGGGGTAGGATATCCTGGACTGCACGCACGGACCCGGAGCCTGAGTGCCGGCGACTATGATGGCGTTGGGGATGGGAGGTCGAGACAGACCGATGCGGAAGCGGAGTGGCGTGATTGTTATTGTTGTTGTTATTGCTGTTGCTGCCGTTGCCGACGTCGTCGTCGGTGCTCAGGCCGGTCGAGGTTGGGCGTGAACGTGTCGAGTGGGCTCGGGCGGGCTGGACGTGATGGTCGGACTGGTGTTGGTGCTTCGGTTGTTGATGATGATGGTGATGATGGTGGGTGTGGGTACGGGATGACGAGGCAGTGGATGAGTGACGGTGAAGATGGTCGCGATGCTGTTGCTGTTCTTCAGTGGCAGACATTGGCTTGCTCTGTGACGAGGGCCAGCAACGACACGCCGGGCCAGCACAGCAATTCGGGCAGGTGGTAAAGGTAGGCAAGGCAATAAGGCAATTTGGTAATAGTCAGGTATTTTACCTTGTCAATCTACCAGGTTACAGTAGCGGTTGGATCAAGGAGAGAGTAAGTAGGTACAGTATGCGTGGATGTAGTGAGAGGTACCTCCACCTGGTCGAAACCGTGGTGCCAGTCGGCTACTAGCTGGGAGGTAGAGTGGGATGGGGTCGGGTCGAGATGTATGAGGTGAAAAAAGGGGGGTAGCGGAAAAGGCTGAAAGCCAACAAAGTCCAAATACATATATCGACGGCCTGCAAAGGTTGGCCAGTATCCAGAGTGATCTAGTATGGTTAATCAGACCAAGATCTTGCTTGACTGCATTGCGTGTACACTACACATGATGTGAGCGAAGGCATGTACTGCATGAGCTGTCCAATCTGGACCTTCAATCCATGATGCAGTGGTCTACCGTATGTATGTACATGTAGGTAGGTACCTAGGCTACATGTAGGTACCTCTGAGGCAGCGAGTGTATGCCACACGGGACTTTTAGTATCTACCTCCAACCCCCTTTTGACGATGCCGATAGAAGTAGTCTTAATATCTACTCATATATACATTTTACCTTTGTTGCTACTGTTATATCGTTTGTTGGTTGTTTTGTTCACTAAGATGTTTATCATGTCTTCGCGACCCAGGAACATCACTTCGAAAAGACGCAGCAAAGGTGAACCAAAACCTAAGGTTAATTACAGTACACGTATGCTGCAGAAAAAGATGCTAAGGGCGCTACCGGTAGGCTAATTGGCGCGATACCTCGACTTAACACCAGTGGGACCCACAGCTAAGCTGTATCAGCGTTGGAACCACGCGGGGCTCACCAGAAAGATTGCGCATACCTATATAACATACCTCCTATATTTTATTTGCCCCCTACCGCTTATAGACTGTCATATTAATATTTCGTGAGGGGTTGCTTGATCTGGTGCAGTAGCTCTGAGAAACTTAAATACTTTTCTCATCAGTTTTTCAACAACAAACATCTGGCGGTCCATAATATATATAGCCCTCTCTTCATTAGATAGTACAATTACCAGACAAGGATATGACAGCCCTCACTTGGCCGAATAATTTGATTCCCAAAGAAAAGAAATAATTACGAAACAATGCTACACAACATCTTCGCCTAATGCTCTCATTTCAGATGTCAGCTCTATGTAGTAGCTAGAGGAAATAAATGAAACCAGGGGACGCCCCTTTCCCCGCTGACCGGTCTGGTACGATGCACTGCACCACGCTCAGCAATAACTAGCGCAGGTAGTTGGTGATTCTATTGCTTATGTGGAGATATTGGGCGACCGTGCAGAAAGGACTCTTGACATGTGTAATACATTTCTTTGGGCGGGAAACATGACGTGACGAAAAGTGAGCAACGATGCCCCTCAAGGTCTAGGGTACTTATCTTATCTAAGACCCGGGCATGATTCTCCCATTTGTCCGGTCTCGATAGGAAGGATTTCTATGACTCTCAATGTGAAACTAACTCCTCTACATTGTTGGTGGTGAGATTTGAGACTACCTTCGATAGCGTGATATACCATTACTGTACATGATCCGTTTCACCCGACTTGCGTCAAATGGTTCTGAGTTGTTACCGTCAGGAAGGATGCCAGTGTAGAAGACCGTGGCCGTTGGTGAGCCGAGGTGAAAGCTGTCGTAGTATGGCGCTCCGAGACAAGACCTTGCCCTATGAAAATCAACAGACAAGATATACCGATATGACGACATATAAGAAGGAGGCGAGGGAGGGCTGTTTACTTCTTCACTTAGATAGGAACGGGACAATGTTGCATTGGCTTAGATGGCGATAAGCACTTCTAGCTTCGAAGATGGGTTGTTACTCCGATGTTAGTCCTATCGTTCTTGGCATCGCTCACTGACAATAAGTGCCGTTTCCTTTTTCAGCTCGTCCTGCTGGTCCATTGCATTTGATGACGCTCAGGAACGTATGCATATAGGCCTCCCTATGCAAATGAAATTTGAGTTTAGCTAATTTGAACATAACTCCTAAGTCCCGATGTATACGAGTGAGCCAAAGTGTGGTGTAACAAAGAAGACCCCAGTTCATGATAGTTTGCCGAAGCTGAACATAATGTATCCATATCATACAAAAATCGACGTGGGATCAAGGTTATCATTAGCCTCAATGAGCTTAATTACTTACCAAAGGTATGTAGACCACCTATGATGTATGTATACAAGGATGCTAAATAGATGTAGATAGGTAGGCTCTACATATAAACACTCGCTGTTGTAGGTAACCTGGCAAGGTCTGGAGCGTGTCCAGTCGGGTTTTATAGCGACTCGAACATGGAGGAGTGCTTGCTCCACAGCGTGGCTCCGATAAGCTCGTGTGGTGGGCTTATCGATTCGCAACTACTTACGCTACCTACATGTACCTTTCGACAGGCATGGTCCGTAACATTACCTAAGGTACTTACAAAACTGTATGTATTTCAGTATTTCGAACATCTCTCTAAGAACTACATACGTATGTGGTTTCCCTAGCTTCTGCACATTCTTCCAATAACCCAAACAACCGCTGCCAGCCCGATGATAGACTCGTAAGGCGCCTTACGCGCTGGCAAGGCCCAAATGTCCTTCAAACGGAACCGAGCGCAATTCGAAGCCGACCTCCAAGCCCAGCAATCTCCCTACGTCCTCTTCGGTACCCCACTACCACCCTTTGACCCCGAGGTCCGCGATGACGGCTCGTACGTGCCCGTCTGGAAGCAGGAAGTGAGGGATGAGCAGGGCCGGAAGCGCCTGCATGGCGCCTTCACCGGCGGGTGGAGCGCTGGCTACTTCAACACCGTCGGCTCCAAGGAAGGTTGGACGCCCTCGACCTTCGTTTCGTCCCGGTCAAACCGCCACAAAGCCGAGGACAAGCCATCGCAGCAGCGCGTAGAAGATTTCATGGACGAGGAGGACCTGGCAGACGCAGCTGAGGCCGAGAAGCTACAGACCGCGCAGGGATTTGCCGGCCTGGGCTCTACCGAAGAGGATGGTGTTCGACGGGGTGGCCTGGCCGACCTCCTTCGGGTCCAGGGAGAGACTATGGGCGTCAAGCTTCTGAGGCGCATGGGATGGAAAGATGGACAGGGTATTGGGCCCAAGGTGCGCCGAAAAGCCAGGCTTGAGATGGGCAGCAAACCGGTCGCGACGCAGAATGCTGGCGAGACCTACCTCTTCGCGCCGGACAATGTTTCCATGATCGCCTTTATCAGGAAAACGGATCGCAAAGGTCTAGGATACGAGGGCGAAGCGAGGTTAACGCCAATCGGGAACACCTCTAAACCGGAAGCTGGTGAGAGCTCCGACGAAGAGACGCTGGGTGCGCCGTTGCGGCGACCGGGGTTATTGAAAAAGGAAAAGAAGAATAAATTCGGAAAGGGTGGTATCGGGATAGGTATTCTGAACGACACCGGCTCCGATGATGATGACCCGTACGAGATAGGCCCGAAAATATCATATAACCGGGTAATAGGGGGTGACAAAAAGAAGAAAAAGACCGGCACCACAGCAGCCAATCCAGCCCTTGGCGCCGTACCAGTGTTCAGATCAAGAAAGAACATCTTAGCAAGGTCGGGCAAGAGCTTACGGAAATGTCACGACGGTCGTCTCCCACTGGACGGCTTCGTCTTTGGCACCGAAGCCGACGCCCTGACATCCTCCATCAATTCAGAAGACAAATACCCGCCCCCACAAATCCCACCGGGCTGGAAATCCAGCAAGGAACGCAAAGCCGAGGCAGGAAACGCAAACTACGTATCCACAGCCGACGCGGCAAAGGCGTCCAAACTCGACCCCAAATCACGCGCAGCTCTTTTAGGCGAGGCGCAACTGCCCGGGAAATCAGTCTTCGACTTCCTGTCCCCCGAGGCCCGCGAGCGTCTCGCGTCCGCGACGGGCAAGTCGAACCTCCCGCCAGCGCTAAGCGAGGTGCCAGCAGAGTTCGCGCTCACAGAGGCCGAGAAACAGCAGGAGCTGCTACGCCAGCTCCCGGAGCTCGACAAGGCGACGGCGGTCGCGGCCCTCGCGCGCGGGGCCAGCAGCAGCAGCAGCAGCAGCGGGTCCGGCCCCGCGCCATATGCGGACGACGAGGCCAAGCGCGGCCGCTACCGCGCGTACCTCGAGTACGCCGCGGGCTTCGCCAAGACAATCCCCACTAAGCCGGTCGGGATGAGGGTGCAGGACTGGACGCGCGAGCTCCACGAGTTCGTCAGCTGCGCGCGCATCTTCAAGCCCATGACGGGTCTCATGGCCTCGCGGTTCACGACGTCGTCTACCGCGACGGGATCGGGAGGAGGAGGGAAAGGGGGAGAGGACCTCTTGCACGTACCCCCCGAGAAACCGAAAGACCCCGCGGAAGAAGCGGCGAGGTTGGGCATGTATGGCGCTATGACGAGGTCCGTTAGGGATTTCTATCCTACGAGACTCTTATGTAAACGCTTTAATGTCCGCCCTCCCGCACACGTGCAGCCCGACGCCGAGATGGAGACGGGTGGTGCTGCTGCCAAAGCTTCCGGGATGAGTGCGGGCATGGGCATGGGTGCCGGTGAGGGCATCGCGGTGACGCTCGATGAGCTCATGAGGCAGGCTCAGGCGGCTGCTGCCGGAGGAACTGATGGCAGCGTCAACCATAATAATAGTAATAACAACAACAACAACAACACGGATCGAAATGGCAGCACGGGAAATAACCAAGGATTGCTGGAAGACGCCGCGCCGCAGCGGCAGGCTCCGGTCGAAGTCAAGCCTGACATCAACGAGGCACTGGAGGGTAAGCGTGCCCAGGACCAGGTGCTGAAAGCCATCTTTGGGGATAGCAGTGATGAGGAGGATTAAGGAGTGTGAGATATGTGTAGACGACGATTAATGTAATCATACCCACTGTTAAACAACAAGAAGTAGGAGGAGGTATACACTAGACAGACACCTTCACGACCCTTTTTCGGGTTATGAGCATCATCAGTGATAATGTTAGCCGTGACATATGGCTAGCTGAATGGCATTAACGCCGTGATTCTTCTGGGTAATATGAAGTACTCTCTACATATAAGCCCTCCATTATCATATTCATGTCTCGATATCTGATAACGTGCGTGGCCTCTAATTTCTATCTCTACTATATCCTACTTGTCTAAACAGATAATATATCTGCTTTGCTATACACTGCCGTACCGTCACAAAGCGTTCAAAGTTTCGAGACAAAATAAACTTGTTCGTTCCACCCAAACCGCATCAGTGCGTGGGCTTAGATATAGGCGCGATAATGCCCTGCTTGATGATGACACGGGGCTTCGTAGCGTCTTGGAACGACTGCTTGGTTAAAAACTCGGGACCGATGGGTAGTCGTAGACTACGCTCGTACTGTGTTCTGCTCTCGTATTGATGAGGCAGTTGGGAGGCGAGATATTTGTCATTCTGTGTGTGCAATTCTCATTAGGACAGAGCCTGGTTGGTAGAAGATGATAGAAACATGGGAAAGACGGAGGACAACAATGAAAGAGAAGTAGTGGTTGCGGAAGAAGAGACCGGAGAGAACTAACCTTCTTGGCGCGTTTCTCGTTTATGATCGCCCTATTATTCTTGAAATCCTTGCGGGCCTCGGGCTTCACGCCCTCTTTCTTGGTGAAGAATCTACGGTGATTCTTCTCGCGTTTCGTCACGCCTTCACCAACCCACTGAGAAGAAGAAGAAGGTTAGTACTTCTGGGATATTCCCCGAGTATGCACTCTATTATTTGTATGCAGTTACTTACAGAGCCCCAACCGGGTAACGTCGTCTCGACAGTTTGCTCATCGTCCTCAGCGACGGCAGCATCTTTTTCGGCCTGGAATTCGGTCTCGAACACGTCCAGACCGCCAAAGGCTCTTTCGATAAGCTCCTGCTCTCGAAATTGGACTGGCATATGTTGCTCTTCATCGTCTGAAGAGTACTCGACTTGTACCGTATCGCCCTTCTTCTGCGCTTTGGCTTTGGCTTTGGCTTTTGCTGGAGCTGGAGGCTGGGCAGATACAGCTACAGAGTTGATGTCAATCTCCAATACGTCTGTGCTGGGACCTGCCTTTTTGCCCCTTTGTTTCTTTGAGGACCCAGACGTCGTCGGCTGACTCCATGCGCCCGCCGTTCCGTTTGTATCATGATTTTGAGGAGCTGGGGTTGAAAGGACTTTGGATCGACCAGTTATCGGCTCCTGGAGGCTACCTGTGTCCTCTTGAGACTGGATTGCCTTCTCCACTTTTGCCTTCGTGCTTGATTTACTAGCCCTAAGCGCGTGCTTTGAATTAGTTGGCTGGCCAAACGTCCGTCTGCCGATGTCTTCAGGCCCATGATCGGATTCACTGAGATCCTCAGCGTCCGAAGCGAGCTCCCGCCTCACATCGGCGATCAGCTCATCGTTCTCCTGCTTCCGTCTCGCCTCCGCCTTTCTCATGAACTCCATGTTCATGAGTTTTGACTTCGGTTCAGAATCTTCCGCAGCATCGAGTTTCTTGAGCTCACGTAGAATTTTCATCCTTTCATCAACGTCGGAACCGGCCGAGTCATCCGAAACATCAGATTCATCGTCTGAGCCCTTATTTACGGATCTTCCTTCGATGCGACGACGAAGCTCTTCGTCTCGTCTTGCCATCTCAGTTACTCCCACACGGACATCCTCGTCCCAGGCAGCTCGGCCGTTTTTGTTGGCCTGCTTAGCCCACTTGCTCTCGCGATGACGTGCTCCCATTCTCTCCGTCGCACGCTGGCGATCCAGAGCCTCTCGCTCTTCCTCACTATCGATCTCGCCAGATGCAGCCATAATCTCCCGCTCTTTAATTTCGTCCCTTTCCCTTTGCCTTCTGTGTACACGATGGTAGGCCTTGGACTTGATCTTTTTAATACGCTTCGCTCTAGCTTCTTCTCTAGATTGAAGCTCTCTCTCACGACGTTTTTGCTGGAGCATGGCGCTCCTGGAGATGGTTTGGCCCTCTTCATCGACCATAACAGCCTTTTTCTTTGGCTCAGCGCTTAAGCTTAGACCGCTTTCCTCCATGATGGCCATGATTGTATTTTCGAGCTCCGTTCCGGCAGTCTTCTGGTTGAGTGGTGCAAGCTCGCTGTTGTCGTGGCGAGCTAATCCTGTCTCATGCTGAGGTAGTGGGAAAACAAGACTCGTATCTGTTCTACGCATGGCTTTGACTGTCTCAAGCCAGCGACCGAGAGACTCGTTGGTCTTTTCGTATGCGACTTCACGATCAAGCTTTGCTTGTGCTCGTCGCGCAAGAGGAACTTCGAGCTTTTGTTTCTTGGTAGCCCGCTCGTCCTTGCTCATAAGTTTGAGAGACTTCTTGAGTTCCGAATCTTTTATACTTAAGAGACCTAGCTCTTTGAGACCGAGTTTCGGTCTTGAAGTTGTTATCTGCGCCTCATCCTCCTCCGCATCCTTGCCTCCCGCAAACTGTGATACCCAAGCATTGATATCTGCTTCTTCCGAGTGGTCCTCACCATCTGATTCGACATCGGAAGATTCGTCGCCAGAGTCTTCGTCTTCGGCATCAGAGTCGTCTTCCTCCTCGTCTTCCTCTGGTTCATCATCATCATCCGACATGGACATGTCCAGAGCATCGGCAAGATCTATAGCATCAGAGCCAAGCGAGGCACCATCAGCGTCGCCAATGTCTTCGTCATCCTACACCCGCAATTAGCTATATTGATCATTGGGCCCCCAGTCGTGCTTGTGCTTTGCTTACCTCCTCTGCCCGCTTCTTCTTTTTCTTGCTGGTAGGGAATTTGAAGTTCTCAAAACGCTCTTCGTCGCTCGCGCCCAAAGCCTCATCGCTGTCAATTTCGGAGTCGTCGTCAGGGTCTACCGCGTTAACGCGCCACTCGTTGCCAGAGCTATCACTGCCATATTCGACATTGTCATCCTCCTCGCCGTCCCGCCGAGCACCACGGTGCATTTTCCTAGGGCGCACCTCGTCCTCGTCTTCATCTTCGTCGTCATCGTCGTCGTCGCGGGCGTGCTTCCCGCGTGGCGCACCATCGTCGAGATCGGCATCGAGCTGGCGATATCGTGGGGTGCGCTTTTGCTGCTCGCCGACCTCTGCCTGAGCGGCGGCATAGGCGCCTAGAGCTCTAACATTCGCCCTTGCCTTCGACCGCTTGTTTTTCGCTCTGCCGCCGTCACCGTTGGCTGCGATGAGCGGTCGGCCGTGCGCTTGACGGCCGGGCATCGTGAATTATGGGGTGCCAGATCAGATCGTAGACGGAAAGTTCAATTTTCTCCAATCAATTATAACCACCTGTAGCAGCAAACTTGAATTTGTCTAGTATCGTCTAAAACCAGAAGCAGTAGAGTACCAGTGCGGTACCTCGTCGTAGGTATATTTATCTATGTTCGTATGCTGATAGGTACCAATAAGTCGATAACCAGAACTTTTTCTTATCGCGATAGTGGGGGAGCTCTTATCAATTCATAGTGACGGCGGAAGGCGACCCACTGCATGAGCAGTACCCACTGTAATTGGATCCCTGTCAAGGATATGGATTTTCCAGAATCGCGACTGCATAGCTGAAGAAGCCATTCAAGACGACGCATCACATCACCTCGGCCGTCAAAGAGGCAGCGACGCACGAGGGATCAATCTCGTTAGATACCAAAGCGCAGCGCCGCGCCGTCGAATTCCTAACGCGAGAACGGACGGACGTACTTCAGCAGCCCTAAGCAAGCCAGGCACGAAAGAAATAGAAGGAGAAAAGGAAGAAAGAAGCAGGGGAAAAGCAATTAGGGAGAGACAAGAAAAGCAGAAAAAATGCAGCCGACACCAGTGCTCCAGAAGCTTTTCCGCAAGCTGCCGCTTACGACCAAGGACATCAAGAAGGGCTTTTACAAGGGCACGCGTACCGGATCCATGGGCCGACACACAAAGCACGGAGGTTATATCATCGAGTGGAAGAAGGTGCGGACCTATGTCGTGCCCGCCGGTCTCGCAGACTTCAAGGTGCGTTTTTTTGTCAAAAGTTCTTCTTTTCCTTTGCCTTTTGGGAGTGATAGGGAGCCGAGGTCGAAGCGATGAGTAAGAGTAAGGCCAACCAACCAGACCGATTTCGATCAGCGGTTTCTTCTCTCCTTCCTCTTATTAGGACGACCGGAAAGGAGGCGGGGCTGGAAAGAGATGGGACGGAATGGTTATTGGTCCAGAGATGATGCATGAAAACCACAGGAAAAGCATTCCACTACGTAAATACATTCGTTACCACCGATGCTAATTACACATCTCGAAATACAGTTAACCCCCTTCGTCACCAACAAGATAAAGGTCACGAAGGGTCGTTACGAGGGCTACACAAAGGGCCCCAAGAGCCCTGAGCTATATCTGGACCGATGGAAGTCCGAGAACGGACTGGATTAAACGCAGTCACCAAATCTACCAGGGGATGTGACGACTCTCCTTCCTACCATCGAGGACACGAAGGCAAAACAACTAGTAGCTTGGGATGAAATGCAGCGCATTGAAGTCAATTTTCAGAGGCAAGAGACTCAATAGCTCTCGTAACGGAAGAAGCGCGAAGATATCGACGTGACTCTGTCGGTACTCCCGTCGACAGACATCTATCTACAAATGTACTATAAGGTCATGTACATACACACTCAAGAATCCGTAAACAATGTATTAAAATCATCATCACCAAATAAGAGTTTCAGGGACATAAAGAAACATCACGGTTAGACAGATATACTACATATACTGCTAGCGAGGGTATACGAAATAAAAGCTATTCAAAAAAAGACTTGGGTATAACGTCTTGCGCTGTTTCTCCTCTTTCTCCTCCTCCTCTTGTCCAGATAAAGAATCCAAAACAAACCAACACAAACTTCGCCTCACTGCGCCCTAGGCAGATCTTCTTGTGCAGTCACAAACGTCTCCAAGGGCGGACGTTCTCCATTGGTCGGGAGAGGCGTCATGAAAGGCGTCATGAAAGGCGTCTCAAGAGGGCTGACTCCGTTGGCGTCTCCCGCTCTCGGTGTCTCTAGCTCATCGGCTATGTCCTGATCTGACTTCTCCACTGAGGGAGTATCGATAGCAGGAGTACCGATAGCGGGTGCAAAGTCCATCTCCCGGCGTACCGACGTCGGACTGGCGACCCGCGACTGGTCCATTGCCGAGGTCAGAGTGATCATGCTAGCAGTGTCCGCCTCCTTATCCAGGCTGAACGGCACGGCAATGCCGCCCATAATCGGGCGTTTCCCCGCGACCCCAGTTGACGGCGGCATATAATGGGGAGAAAGCGAGCCCGTATCCTGCGACGGCAGGGGTCCATTGGCATCTTGAGGTGCTTTGCCTTCCCGCTTGGCCATTAGAGTCCCGATGGGGGTGTTCGCATCGACGCTGCCCTCCGAAGTCTGATTTTCATCTTTGACAATCTTTGTCCTGGAAGGAGTTCGACTATGCGCCGGTCTCTGGCTCGCGAGGTCACGCTCCTGTCTCTCGAGATCCGAGGGCGAGCGCGCGCCGTGGCCTTCCTGTTCCGTGGCAATTTTGATCTCGGGCGGCTTGTCGGCTTCTTCTTCCCTCTGCACCGTCATCTCGTCGTGCTTCGAGCCCCAGAGCGACCACAGGGCGAGACCCATGCTCTTCTTCTTCTTCTTGAGCGCAAGCTCGCCATCGAGCTTGCGTCGTGCCGCCAGGGCGCTCGGAGGCGGCGTCTCACCATCGAAACCCTGGTATCCGGCCATCATTTCCCTGAGGCGCTTCTTGTGGACTTTAGTGCGGGTGGTGCCAAAGCGGTTATCCCACTGGCGACGCGCCTCGAGCCACTTCTTAACCGGGCCCTGCTTGATGACGCCAACCTCATTAGGGTCGAGAGTGCATCCGGGGAGTTCGGGGGCGGGTTCCAGATGTCTGATAACGCCGTGGCGGCTCACTCGCTGGCGGATCATGTGGTTCTTAAATGGTGGTAGAGGATCGCCAGCTTTGCCGACCTGCGGTTGCTCGGCCTCTGGCAACTCAGCTTCTTTCTTTCCCAGTGCCGCCGGTTCCTCGGACTCTGAGTCGGAATTGGAGATAACGGAGATGTCGTCATCATCCAATATCTCGATCTCGGTCTTCTGCGCCCTGGCAAGGGCCCAGGCTCCAAACTGCGCGATTGACCTGTACATGTACTTGGCTGGTCGAGTGAAACTGAGGGTGGGAGCAACATGGCATAAATCATCCCATATCTGAAGCTGCACATCGGTGGGCTTGAAGCGCGATACCTGCTCTCGTGCAGTTTCGTTCATGTGACTATCTCCAGGAAGATACTTCTCTGGATCCGCACACTTATGAGCCAGGTATATCTGCTCGTCTCGAAGAATTTCACCACCACCGGTCATGATAAGCAATGGCGGCAAACCGCCAAGTGATGGCTGCAAGATAGGACTGACCAATGGGTGCGACAGTAGTTCATTAGTTGCGTACATCTGGACTTTGTTAGCTCGTGAAGTAATGGGGCTTCCCGTTTGAAGGACCTCACCTGAATTTGGTCTTTAAGCAGAACCTCTTTGCCATCGATATGTATACTAAGATACGTAGTTTCCGCCCGACTTTCGATGGGGAGCTCAACATCTAGATTCTTAGCTTCGGCAAGCTCGTCTGGGTTCTCAGAGTGATGTCTCGTCTCCACCGAAGCTGGCTTCATCATTTTCGTGGCCCCAGACTGAGTTTTCTTCAATATCTGCTCTTTTAATGTAGCATATTCGTCCGCATTTAGTGGCGGCCAGGATTGGGATGGCTTGTGATGAAACCCGTTTGGCGGAATGTAATCCAACGGACAGTCACCAGAAACACTAGGGAAACTATGACTCAAATCAACCCAAGGCGAGATCAAGATAGCCCCGGCAGGAAGAGGAAGGCCACGATCCCTGAGAGTGACGAGCGTACTCAAGACCATACCGGCACCTGCGGAGTCTCCTGCCAAAATGATGGTGGACGGATCCTGAGTCTGGAGCAGGTATAAATATGCCGCCAAACAGTCCTGCAGACCACACGGGAACGGAAACTGGGGCGCTAGACGGTATCTGGGCGCGAACACTCTGGCTTTGAGCTTCCGGGCATGTCTCTGCATTTGATATCTGTGCTCATCGACGCTGCCGAAGTAATATCCACCTCCGTGAACATATAACATGACCCGTTTACCTGGATCACCTGATTTCGTGCGTTGGTTATAGTCAGATCGCATTTCGATCCATTCAGCCTTCAGGGGGCTCTCTGGTCGCCTCCATTGCCACCAATTCTCCCCGCCCACCTTTCGAATTCCCTCGGGACCCAGCTGCTCTTGTAGAGCATTCGCCGATTCCATGAGTGTCTCCTCTGGGATCTCAACCTCCTTGACCTTTACCCACTGCGGATGCGGAACCCATTGCGAGGTGAAAGCTTGCAACTCCTCGACAGTGTGTTGAGCCGCAAATGATAAGAATGACTTGACCAGGTGTAAGCCTTCATCATATGATAAATGTGCCGTTGGCCTTTCACGTAAAGGTTTTCGATTGAGGTACTACCGGGCCGTGAAGAGTCGCGTTAGCACTATTATCTCTATTACAGTCTACACATACCAATTGCCCCAGTCTTTCAAGCCATAGCATAGCAGAAGGGGACAATCCAGGTCAAGGAACAAATAGATAGATGCTGGCTGATACCAATTGGGCGGTAACAGCAGGTAGTAACACATACATGTGATAGGAAAGTCGAAAGGACGGTAGGCGTTACCGCCATAGAAACAGTGGCTGTATTCATGGTCGCGGATTCGGGTCTCGAGGACTCTACGAACGGTTGGTGAGAACAAACAAGAGAACAAACAAACAAATAAACAAATAAACAAAGTAAACGCACCCCTTCAGCGGACAGACAGCTAAGCTACTATGAGGGGAATCGTTCTTATCGGAGTAAAACCAGGCTGGAGCTGTCGTCTCTCAACGCATGCCAGAGCGGTCGACAACATCTAATAAAGACCGACAATCATGTCAGGAAATTAAGGGGTGATGTCATTACCAGCCAACTGGGAGACGATTTGGGCTTAGCAGCATCTGGCTGAGCCCTAGCGTCAGATTCGCATCTCCATCTATTGCGTGTACTTATAGGTAGTTTAGGTCGACACGTAGATAGATAGTATTCGATGAATTCCAAGGTTGTAAGCAGGACATTGGTATTTATTCTTGCCGATTCATTCCACGTTGGATGTGATTTTGATCCGTTCTCAACGCTACGTCATTCCCATTTGTACGGCTGGCTGCAAGAGCTTCCTTGGGACCCTGACACTATCGCGTACCCCAGACGAAGCCGACCCAAATAGGAAACCGAGGTTCAAGGTGCCAATCTACTGTAATACAGGCCAAATAATCGAGCGGTAAGAGCTGGCAGAATCACGAGAAGGGTCCATGCAAAAAATGCCCCTCCATGACCCAGCACAGCACCAACACTAATGTAACCTGAGCCAGATCCGCTTTTCCATAGACCCACTATGAACAAATTATACGTAGTACATATTACCGTAATTATACTGAAGTAAAAAAGGGACCGTCACGGGTGCGTTATTAAACGGATTTTAGTATGCACTACAGTACAGGATGGTTCGGTACAATTTGAGCAACTTCCTAGGAAGCCGCTCCACAAACAAAGTAATAAAGTTGAACGTAACTAAGCATAAAGATGTAAAACGTGAACATAACAGCGAAGATAACCACAGGCAATCCAGCCGTCACCCTCCAATGCCAGACTACGTTTAGTGACACTGGCAACGCTATATCTCAGCCCATGAAGTAGGGGCCTTTCTGTTGGTGGTGCTGGCACTTATCTTTTGTCTTAAATAGAGGCGCCCGCAATGAGATCCTAGTCACAAAATGTGCATAGCTCGAGCAGCGAAGCTCAAGGTCCGTTCCAAATCGATTCATAAGAAGCCGTCATCATTCGATAACGCATGTTTCCTCTACGCTCCATCTGGTAAACCACTGATTGAACGTATCGCGGTCATGTAACTTATGTAGCCTCAGCGGGGGTGATTCGACATAACCCCACCGCTGGAGAACGCCATCATCAGCAGCGGCCCTCTGCAGGGCAATACATAAGGTGACGGGATATTGGCAAGTCTCAGCCACCTGCAGCAGGTGAACCGATACCCGAGTCTCATCGCCGGTTGTTGACCCGTCCTCACTGTCTCTATAGACTTGAATATCCAGCCCTAGGTCCGGGTGATCGATGAAATATTCCGTTTCACGTCGTCCGACGGTTTTGCGAAGTTCGCATGGTATCACGCGGCCTCTCAAGGCCAGATGGCCACGTTCGGCGAGTCCGAACGGATTGTTGTCGACGTAAGAGCACGACACATCGACTACGTCGGCTACTGCGGTGACTGGGCCTTCTATGTCGATTTCGAATCGGACCGCGGACCGCACCGATGCCCAAGACCACGTCGGCGCTATCCAATCGTCCGAACGTCCCGACCTGGGGCTCGTCGATCTCCATAGTAAGTCTGCGTGTAACGAGCGTGACCAGAGACCTGCCAGGTAAGACTCGCCTTGTCTTGCTGCCATCACGTACTCGGCCAGTGCTCCTATTGCGAGAAGCTTGTCTGTTGTGTTAGTCAGTGCAAGACTCGAGTAGAATTTAACCATCCCTCTCCAAGACTTGTCGAGCTTGAAGCGGAGGTCGTTGCCGTCGTCTGGTGAAGAAGCATCGGCGTAAATGATCGATAGGTCAGCCGATCCATGATTGTTATGTAGCGGGCCTGGAATCATCTGCTGCGGTAGATATTCGAAGAAGGTCATCTTCAGACTCTTGACGTTTTCGGCACCGTTGCAATGAAACCCACACTGGCAAGACGTGGTCTGATAGCATTCCCATACCAATTCTTTACCAGTGAAGTAAAGAATGCGGGGAGAGATGATGCGTTCCTGGAATGTCCATGCTCGCTTGAAGAGCGGCTCCGTACGGTGTACGAGATACGGGTTGGTTATATCTTCGAGAGACAGCTGCGCATACAACGAGCACTCTTGGCTCCCATGGCGAATCTTTCCAAGTTTAAGTTGACTTTTACGCTTCAATCTTGAGAACAGTCCCTTGGTGCTGTCTGCTGCATGTGCTGCGCCGATCGTGAGATAAGCGTGTTGATACACATGCATCATTCTCCCCGCTTCTCGCAGCCAGTCGTCTCTGTCCCGCTGGATGATGCATATTGAGTCTATCCAGACAAACTGGACGCCCAACCTGCGGCTGAATAGCACAACATCCCTAAAAGTCGCCGGCAAGGACGACCATGCGATCTCCCGTTTCTGAGCCTCGATGTTCGCCCTTGTCGTCATACACTGTATAGGCTTGAGGCCCCAGCAGTGACTGAGCGCAACGTAGCGAGCGTCCCTAGATAGTGTCATACTGTCTACTAAGCGCACGGCGTCACCGGCCTCAGATCCGACGTACAAAAGACGCGTAGGGAAGAATTCACCAGCCCGCTGGCTTTGGCAGCTCTCATGCGATGTCACGCAGTGAAATAACTGGCTGCGGGCCCAGTCCAACGAGACGTCTGCCTCAGTGGTCTCGGGGATAAGCTCGCCGCGGGGCAGTCCGGACAAAGGCTCCGAGCGCTGCTCTTCTTCGTCACCGGCGTCGACGTCGTGTGCGGCGAAAATGTTCCATTCGTAGTCGTGTCCGGACCTAGAGGGGTCACGAAAGACGAGACACGGCTTTGCCTGGTTAGTCCATCGATCGAGCTCCCAGCTGGCCAGCGCCGGGCGATCGGCGACACATAGGTCATGGAATTTGATGGTGATGTCGCACGATACGCAAGGGGCCGACTTGGAAATTCGGTTGAAGAGGTAGCCGCGCGAGGATTCATCCGCATCCCAATGGGTTTCTGTAACTCTCAGAAGGTGGGCTGGATTGCCGTCCCATCCACAGCTAGGACAGGGTCGTCGCAGGCGCAATAGTGGCCCAAGTTCATGCAGCCAGTTCCATCTCTCGGGCAGGACGATTACATCGTGGCTGTCCTCGACGGACTGCTGAGAAGGAGGATTGGTGGTAACAATATGAAGGAATCTAGCAATGAGGTCTTCCGTACCCATCTGGGAGACAATGGAGTCCTCTCAGGTTATTCTTAAAACCTCTTGTGCACACCTGCTTTGGGCGGTAGGCAATATTATTCCTTACTAATTGCTATATTTAATCGGCCTGGGCCTTCATTATACCCGAGCCCCCTTATCTACTCGAGGACGCTTTATACGCGTGCCGGACGTCTATCGTGGGTGAATAGCAGTAATATCGGTCGTATGATCAAGCATGGTTATGGTTGGATATAACAATATGAAGCTAGAAGACACTCTATCTAATACTATCAAAGTATTCGGTAAACGCAAGATCTCTGTCAGGTTGGATTATGGATTATCGACAGTTGTATCGCGACGCGAAGACGACGGGCACTCTGGGGGGGTTGAAGCCTGCTGAAACCGTTTTGAGGGCTGGGACCGTTTTGAGGACCATTTCTCTCTGTATAACTAAAATATCACTGCCTGAGCCGAGCCTGAGCAAATGCGGCTAATGCGCTAATCCCAATTCGTCGTGTCCTTGGTAATTGGTAAAACCTAGAACCCTCTCTCCCAGGCATTTCACGATAAATATACACAACGCAACCAACACTAAATTTCAGTTCGAAAATGACGTCGTCGTCTTCTGCAGAAGGGCCATCACCCGGTACGTCAATTATCGAATGTTGCAACCTCTTTCATCCCTCTCCCATCCAAGTTTCCAACGGCGCTATCTCACTCACTCAAGAAACAACAACCCCACCAATCGCCATCGTTTTCGCAAAGAAGAATTCCTGACTAACAACTCAAACCTTTCTCTCACCTCTTAGAAATCCGACAACAGCAATTCGAACAAAGCGTCGCGATATCCCTCCACCTATGGCAATCCCTCACGATAGCCGTGCAGAACAACTGGGGCGGGCCAGACTCGTCCGACAAGCGAGACTGGCTGGCGGGCGTGATCGTCGACCTGTTCCCCAGCTTCGTCGACCTAGCCGCCGCCTCTGCTACGACAAACGCCCCTTCGCAAAGTAGTAGCACACAGCCTCAGAGTAAGAAGCTCCCCGACGAGCCTGTTGCGGAGGACGTGGAAGAGACGCTCCTGCAGGTCATGTTCGACGAGTTCGAGGCCAACGTCGACGACCAATCCGAGGCCGAGGTCGCCGACCGCATCATGAAGTGCCGGACCCAGTGTGCCGCGGGCCACTTCGCGCTCGTCGAGGAGTTGAGGGCACGCTGGCTTGACACCAAGGGCAAGAAGGTCGTGGCGCAGGCTGCGGCGGATCCGGACCAGGATACGGATTGGGAGAGCGGGAGCGACGATGATGATGACGACGAGAGTGGTAACGCTGACGTTGATATGGACGATGCTCCCGCCTTGGTGTCTGTTGCTCCGAAGGAGAAACCCCAGCCCGAGATTGACGAAGATGGATTTGAAAAAGTCTTGAGGAGGAAGAGATGATTTATGGTAGGGAAAGTATAGAGACAATATGTTGCATTTTGTGACCTACGGAAGACCAGTACGACCTCCGCTATAGCCCACAGTTCTCTGAAATTGGAGGTCTGCGATGGCGCGAATATACAGAGTCGCGGAAAACAAGGGATCGAAGTTACAGTAGCGCCCTGCCCATCCAAACATCGAGAACACCTAAAGACGCCAGCGACAACTCCGCGAAACAAAACATGATAACGTTCGACCACTCCACCAAGGCGCCTGGGACCGCACCTCTTATAAGAGTCGCATCATGTTTACTCCCATTCCTCATCATCACTATCCTCCTCACCGTCACTGTCCTCCTCATCGTCACTATCCTCCACCTTCCGGGAATCCTTGGGGCTGTTGGGTGCCTGGCTAGGATTGCCAGAAGCAGCACCCACTACATCGTAACTGGTGTCGCTATCGGCCTGTGATTTCTCGTCGTTCGACTTGCGAGGCTCGGAAGGCTTCAGATGTTTCGGCTTGGGTGGGTGGATGGTTGTCGAAGACTCAGTTGAGCCAGGTCGCTGAATCTTTTCTACAGGCTTATTTTCTACAGGCTTGTTAGAAGGGATGGGCGCTGCCTGGAGATTGGTCTTGGTGGCTTCGTCGTCCGACTCCTCATCCGACCCCTCTTCAGACTCATCCTCAGATTCATCCTCGGACTCCTCGTCACCCCATCCAATCTCCTCTTCCGTGGATGCGGCTGGGTGGCATTGTATATTAGTACAATTAAAATAGATCCCTCAAGAGATAATAGAAACCAACCTTTCAGTAGATCCCGACGACGGGCCTCAGCCGTCTCTATACTGTGTCTCAAGAAATAGTACCGCTTCCAGAAGTCGGCGTAGGGTACCCGGTCTGGAACAAGCTTCTCCATATTGGCCCGTAGTTCAGGGTATTTGGCCAGATCAGTACTGATACTGTCCGTCTTTGCGTCGGCATCGAAGTCCTTGGCCCACGTTTCAAATTCAGCGGTGGCGGGGTCCTCGGTGAAGCTCTTCTCGGCGGTGTGCAAAACATGCAGCTGTGCGTCGTACCGCGAGCTGTGGATCACACGTTTTCCCGAGTCGTCCTTGCTTTCAAAGCGGTTACCGCCCCCCTCCGCGTCCGAAGCCGCGGGGTTCACGGTGATGGCGTCCCGGAAGAAATCACGGATATTGGAGCCGAATTTCAGGAGCGCCTCGTCGGCCGCATCCTCCGCCCGCTGGATGTCCCGCAGCCGATTGGCGGCCTCGCTCCGCAGGCGGGAGATGACCGTCTCGGCATCTTTAGCGGCTGAGGCGTCGTCGGACGAAGAGGCGGGGGCCCTCGATGTCGTCGGCGTCGTCTCGGCGTCTTTGTCTTTCTCCCCGCCGTCGTCGTGTGTAGCCTCTGGGGGGATGCTGAGAGGTGGTGCCGCCGTCCTCAACGAGAGGGCGCGGGCTCGCAGGGTGGCGAAGCCCCTCGAGGCATCGACGCCGAGGGAGGTGACTTCCTGGCTTGCTTCGCGGTATACGGATTCGCCCTGATAAAGTGAAGAGGTCGTGTTAAACCAGAGCCCCCTTCCCATGTTGTGCTATGTGATACTGCTTTTGTTGCATACCTGCTTAACCACCTTCTCCACGGTACCTCCTAGCCAGCTTCCCCAGCTGCTGCTGGAGAAGGCTCGGTACGCCTCCTGAAGATCCTCGTTGAGAGTCGACTCGGGCTTCCTAGCCGAAGATTGGCCGGTGTTGCTCGAGTCACCGTCATCCTTCGGCATAGACTCCTCGACGATGTGGTCGTATGCGAGATCCATAGCTGATTAAGGCGTGTGATTCGGTAGACCGGGCTGATGTTTCATCGGGCGGTTTTGGGTTCGCAATGGGGGAAACCCGGTGAGCCACAGGAGGCTTGGCTCGGAATTATTGTGGAGGCGAGATATACAAATTCAATGCGAGATAGATAGGTATACTTCGCCTGTATTGATATTGGATGTACGTTAGAACAGTGCTCTGGGTGGTCTGGCGAGTCTGGTTAGGCCATGTGATAATGGAGGTGACGAGTGACGAGGCTGATGATAATGATTCGTTGACGTACAACACACCGCAGTGATACGATACGTTCCCCGTAACATCCAAGGTTCCTACCTAGCCCAGGAAAGCTCCCCCTCCTTTCCTCTTTGGGCAGGCCCCAAAGCCTAAAGTAATACTTACTTAGTGTAGTAGTGTAGAACTCATAGGCGGCAATCAGGGCAGAAGCTCAGGGTTCAACAGTTTAATGCGGGGAACCTTGAATGAACCAATAACTCTTCAACGCTCTACTTAGTCTATTTTGTCCACTTTAAAGTCCGATGCTCAGAAATGGGAAGTTCAATAAGAAAACGGCTGTGGCACTTTTAACATTTAATTCGTTCTTGTTATGTTGGTCATGTCGATCATGACTGTATATCTTATTTATGTCCTCCGCATTCGCTTATCAAATCTCTAACATCTTGGGTCATGAGCAGACTACTGTAGGTAGGTAGTGGTTTTCTAGTATAAGCACCAAACGATAATCAGTGCAACCCGCGAATTACATTCCAACTCAGAGCTAAGCAGTCTTTCTTGAAGAGGGAACAGTTCCTACTATATAAAGCAAGATTGAAGATCCGAAAGTTAAGATCGTCTTAATGCTAGTGTTCATCGCTTCAATACCACCTCAACTACCGATTGGCCATGGGATAACGACCGTAAGGCGGAAGGGCGAGGCACGTATGTAGTTTATGTCGACCACATGCGTCTGCACCCTTACTTAAAGTAAATAGGATTTTCTCTTCGGGATTCGGTTCGGGTATTGCCTTCAACAAATTTTCAGTGCCACTGCAAGCAGATTTGTATGTACGTATATGCGTAAGTCCAGAGATGGGAAGAGGAAGAGGGGCAGCGGGTTGATCTCCCCGTGATAACAAGCAGCGGTCTAAGGATTCCGCTATGCCCAAGAAATCTTCCTACAGGCTGCTATAATCTGAGTGCATCTCAACCAGCTCGCAAAAGGTCAACTTTCCTGTCAGCATTATGCAAACGCAACACTCGCTGAGTGGCTTATCTGACCGCGCAAAGAGGTTGGCCTGCAGGGGCACATCATGACAGACCAACGAGGTACAATATAGGTATAGGGAGCGAATTTCGTTTGATGGTCTTTGCTGCGCACCGGTTTGGGATTGATGCTGCTTGCTCCCTAGTGTATGTAGTAGTTTCAATCTTCAGACACTGACACTAGCGGCAAAGTCTACATCTCGCATAGTAGTGTAGTCTATCCTACCTCAACAACCTGGCTGATCGCCCGTTCCGTGCCCTGGCGGTGGCGTCAATAACGTCTATCACCAGTCAGGTTGGGCTAGCTACCATGCCCAGTCGAACAGCTATCTCTCAGGAGAGTTAATCTGGTCGTTTGAAGGTTAGTTTTGATAGTCATGCTCCTGCGACCATTCCTTTTGGGTGCAATACTGGCTAGTGCGTCTGACATTTCAAGGATGGTACTGGAGAGTACACTACGTAGTGTATATTGAGTCATACCGGAAATCTCGTCCACACGACAGGGCACACTGTATAGTTATATCGAGGTAGTCGAGGGTAGTGTACGTATTTGATAACCTACTTACTGACAGTACTGTATATGTTAATGCCTGATAGATGAGAATAGTGATACTGTAAACATTGCTTTTTCGTCTCTCCGTAGAATAGGTTGCTCCACGTGCAACCGTCTGTACACTAGTGATATCCTTTTTTTTTTTTTTGCACCACGACATCGCCATGTGCCACCAAAATCTGAGTATAGAGGGATGGGAGATCTCCCTGGTGCGCAGGTGAAAGCTGCAAGTATTAAAGCTCCAGGCACAGCACTTTGTAATCTTCAAGAACGTTTCCAGAAGGTGCAGACGATGGTGAGAAGCGAGCCAGTCCCAGTCCCCTGGTTTCTGCCCTGGTGTTGCTACACACACACGCATGACATAGGTAGGTAGATGTCGAGATGATGACGGGTCACTGATTAGGAGTGGCCACATTGTTCCCGGTCGCCGAGCCCGCTACGTCCGAGACCAACCGGGGGGTGCCCCTTCATATACAGTAGTGTACTGTAAACCCCCACTAACTACACCACACCCTGGTTCTTCAGAGCCACCCAACGTGCCAAGCGCCAAGTGAACCAGCCAACTCTAATTCTAGCTAGCTTACAAATCGGATTTTAGCAGGGCTTCTGGCCTTCTCCGTCCGTTTCCTTCTGTCGCCTGCAGCCGGCTCCATCACCCCATCACTCATCGCCCACCGCCCACCACGCCCGCACGCCACTCGACCCTGGGAAAAGCAGAGAAGACGCATACACCTGCTTGCCTACCGCCCTACCCGTATCCTTGGCTTTCTAACAACCCAACCCCCCCAAACCCAAGTCCAGAAGCTCAGATCATCGAGTTGGCAAGCTGTCCACTCGATCAGTCCGATCAAGATCAACCGCGGACAGCCGACAACGGGCAACAGGCAACAGGCAACGGGTAACGGGCAACGGTCGAGAAAGTCGCCTCTCCCCCTTCGCAAGACCAGACGGGAGAAGCGTGCTGCAGGATAACTTAATCCGCCCACTGAATCACCGATAGCCGTCTTTACAGTAGATGCAGAGCCCAGGCAGACAGGCCGCCATTTTCCTATCTTCTACTACCCACTTCCTACCTTGTGCACTCCCCAATCCCGAGTCTGTAGTGTTCCAGGGGCGAAGTCTCTGTTCTTTGTCCACGCCTACTAGACTACTCTCAACCCATCTTGGGTCTGACGTAGTGAACTATCGTCTCAAACCAGTCTCGTCTTGAGCGAAGCATATCCGGTCGCCCGCCAGCTAACCAGCCAACAATCGTTCGCCTTCTGTCTTGAATCGACAACCTCACTTGCAATTGGGAATTTGACTATACTCCTTGAAGCGGCGATTTCTACATAGGAAGTCGCCAGCCCTCCCGATTGATTGCTCCCAGGCGTTTAACGTCGTTAGCTCTATTACCCGAGTCTTTTAGTCGCCCAATTTATTTGGACGTCAAACTGGCACGATGGCCTCCGCTCGCCCCAACATTCTTCCCAACTTCATACTCACCCCGCAGCAGCAGAACCTGCTGTTTCGGGCGTTGACATCCAACCAAACAAATGACACGAAGGCTGATCAAGGCTCTCTGACGCCTGATTCCCTGACCACTTCACCCGCCCAGAACCAGAAGTCTTTGACCTTTCATGAATCCAACGCTCCTTCTGATAGCCCTTTCCTCGATTATGACTATGACGTTGGACCGGACAGCAGTTTCGATTTCGATTTCAGCAATGAGGGTCAACTAGATTCCCAAGCACGCATGATTGGAGATCTCCCCGGCTCCAGTCCTGAGAGTAGCGACGGTGCTGGGGATAACTCAAAGGCCAGTTCTCCCGACAACGAATCTCCAGATAAGAGGAGTCATCCGGATGAGGACGAAGATGAAGAAGCAGAGAATGGCGCAAAGCGAAGGGAAGGCGAGGGAAAGGTCGCTAAGAAACCTGGCCGCAAACCCCTCACAAATGAACCTAGTTCGGTGAGTCGGAAGCTGACGATTCTGACCACACCTAATATCTAACAATATCTACAGAAGAGGAAGGCTCAAAACCGTGCAGCTCAGCGTGCTTTCCGAGAACGAAAGGAGAAGCATCTTAAAGACCTCGAAACGAAGGTTGAGGAGTTGGAGAAGGCTTCGAGTGTTACTACCGACGAGAACAGTCAACTACGCGGCCAGATAGAAAAGTTGACTGTTGAATTGGAGCAGTACAAGAAGAAGCTGTCCGTTGTGGTCAGCAGGTCACGCTCATCAACAAGCAGCTCACGGGGCCACTCCACCTTTGGCAGTGCAGCGATCCAGAACATTAATGATGTCAACTTCCAATTCGAATTTCCTAGATTTGGTATGTTTCCGGGGCCCAGTCCCAAGCCAGTCAACGGTGCAAAGCAGGCATCTCCCTATCCGTCACCGTCATCGAGTCGCAGCCCCAATAGTCAGACAAGTCCGCTAGAGCAGTCCAAGGTGGCAGGTTCTGATAAACCAACCAAGATTCAAACCTCGGAGGGACGTCAAGCGAAAGACTCGTTTGCATCCACAGTCAAATACTCGGATCTCTTCAACAATTCCTCTTCCTCCTTCGATAATGCCAATGGCAACAGTGGTTCCAGGTCTAGCTCAGATTCTGCCCAATTCAGTCTCAACGGGACTAACACTGGTTCCCCCTCGTCTTCTTCCAACTCCGTGATGGGGCCAAGCTCGTCATGCGGCACATCTCCCGAACCGTTCACCCAGTCACCGCTTGGTTTTAAGCCTCTCGAGACCTTGACTACGATCGGAGAAGAGCAGCCAGGTTTGACAAGTGATGGTACCTCAGGTAAGTAACTCTTCACATCTCGATCCCATGGCGCATTCGCGCTAATATGTCATATAGCCTTTGGCAACTTAGGCGGCATTAGTCACCTCGACTTTACCAATTTTGATTGGCTATCGCAACAGAACGGTGGCCAGTTCGACCCGCAGTTGTTTGGTGATTACCGTGAACCGCAGACGAATGTCTTGGCCAATACCACCTTTGATGACAGCTTCTTCAACGATGCATTCGATGCAGACTTCCTAGCACCGTTTAATGCGCCCACAGTCTCCAGTCCCAAACCACCTAAGAAGGACATCTGTGCTGAAATCGATGCTCGCAAGGAATCCGAAGACACTATCATCACATCTGCCAATGGCAAGTTGCTCACATGTAACAACATATGGTAAGTGATATTCTGTGTCTAGAGAATAAGAAAGGAGAACCGTGACTAACATGAGCAATAGGGAACAATTGCAAGGCTGCCCTAAGGTGCAATCCGGTGATCTCGATCTCGACGGCCTCTGCTCTGACCTACAGAAGAAGGCAAAGTGCGGGGGCAGCGGTGCTGTCGTCGATGAAAATGACTTCAAAGCTGTCATGACCAAATATTTGGGAGGGCCATGTCCGAACTCTTAGTCCATCGACCTGTCTCTACCATGTCTAGAGTTTTCCAAGCTCGTGACTTGTGCTATCATCACTGAAACCGGCGCTTTGGTTCATATATGGGGATAAGGAGGGATTTGCTGTCTTTACCATCACGTGCACAACGACTCACGTCATAACCTCGTATACCACTGGATTTCAACACGGGCAATTGTCTGGAAGAGGTTGCGCACACAGAAGGACATTGGAGTTTCATTCAAGGCAGGAGAAAAGTTCGACTTTTCAGGTCGGCCAACCCTCATTTATGGGCAGGCGAACAAACATGCATAACTAGTCGGCCGATCGGTGTCTATACATTTACAACATAGGAGGCATTATCTACGTGACACTCACACGAATACGCCGTCATGTTTGGAAGGTGCGGTGGAGAAACGGAGTCTTGATGGGCCTGTCGAGATGAATTTTCTGGTTGTTTTCTTTATTCACTCACTACATTGAAGTCATTCGCTTTTTCTGACTTGTAGTGACCTGTACATAACCATCAATGCGGGGAAACGTACAGAGTACTACGACTAGGGTTTGCGAAAATTGCCTAACGAGAGTGACGCTGGATGAGTATGCTAACACAAGGCATTTACCGGTCATGAGGTGTGATGTAACAGATCAGAAGAGAAGACTGAAATGCGAGCAGATGAACAGTTATCTCTCGGACGGGCAAGCAGGAAGACGGAGTACCTAAGCTGTATTTTACTATAATGATCTTCTTAAGAGACTTGAATTTGAATCCATGAGATGAATGAATGAATCCTCTACCCAGGTATACAAGATAGCTTCACTTGAATTGTTTTGAACCAACCAAACCTTACCAGGACTGTGCTATGCAATGCTCCGCCTGGCAAGCTTCTAATTCTATAGTTAGGGATCGATGACGGTTTAGATAGTGAACTTTTATATAGTTGTTGAGACAGGACCCGCATGCCCAGATCCCAGATCCCAGTAAAGCGCGCGGGACTACCTTTGTTTATATCCGGGTATACATTAACCTTCCACAGGTAACTACGAGGTATCTACATGTCTACTATAATAGGCTTTGAAACATAGCCGCTTGATCCATACATGAGCTGGGTAGAGGTCGATAAGTTGCGAGAATACGGACACGTGGCGCAGATAACGTATTCGTATGATAAGTGAGCAATTACTATGCGTAGGTTGGGGAGTAACGCTCGAGATTTTGAAGAGAGGAATCTAGAATTCGCAGATCACTTGTTTGTTTGGCACTCTCGCAGATAGATACCTACCCGAGAACAGATAGACGGACAACAGACAGACTGTACGTGCTCGCTTACGTGCTGGTATATGTACGGTACTATATATACATGCATGTATGTATGTATTTACAGTGCTCCAGGATGATAATCGTGTAGCGCTGCGCTAGGGCTTGTACTGGCAGGGGAATTTTGGTGAGAGCTTTTCTAAATCTACTTGCTGAACAGGGGCTGTTAAATAGCAAGAATAATTCAAGACTGATCAACAGCTAATTCTCTACCTATATTGTATAACAGCCTCGCGGATTAACAGTACTCTTGCTTTCTTAGTATTTAGCACGGCGCTACACGATTATCATCCTGGAGCACTGTATGTAGGTATGTAGGTAGGTACTGCGTAGGGTTCCGTATACTCCAACTCGTCGTGGGTTCTTAGTCAGGCAGGGGCCGTATGCAACTCGCTGACGTAAGGGGTCTTTTGCAACGCTGCTTTGTTACCACTACTGGTATTCCGACGGTACGTTTCCTGTAATGTACTCGTGTATCTATGGTGGTAGGCGAAGAGGGCTGGGGTGTTGGTTGGTAGATAGGTAGTAAGGGGTATCCGATTGGCGATTTTTATGTCTGTCCGCATATGTATTGGGGTCGGAGTTGGGGTGGTTGGAAGGTTTATAGTTCCAACCCGTATGTACATTTGTGGGGTACTTGTTTTGTTATATGTATGTAGCTGTTGTAAACTCATATACAGGAAGTTTAGTTTATCAACGCGTACCAGTCCAGGTAAATATGCGCGTTTATTCGTGGGATATGTGTCTTTATCTACCTACTACTCTTGTAGATGTGTCTAGTCAAGCCCAAGTTGGAAAACAGGTGGCTGAATGAAGTGGTGGTATGCGGGACACAGCGGATGAGGTTAATGGTCAGGGGAAAGAAGAAAGGGTGTGTGGATTTGGGGCTGCAAGAAGAACCGAGTTAGAAAAGTTACGAATGCGGAAGAACTCCGACTGTCATATATGTAAGGGGTACACTTCTGGTGATTTAGTAGACAATACGCTTTGGTGCCATTTAGGGCTGTGATGACAATATTGGTTGCATGATTCGACTATTGAAAAATAGGTTTCTGCTACGTGCCTTACGTGTAACTCGGAGTATACGTAAAATGAATGTTTCTTTGTTCCTCGTCCATTGGTTGCCTTTTACTGACCTCATTACATGATTGGATAGACCCAAATAGGGTAATGTATCCAGAAAAAGTTGAGATTGGTAAATACTACGTGGATAGGCTTACGTACTGTGATGATCGTAGCCTTGTTTATAGAATAGAAGTGCTAATGCTGCTTCCCTTTCTTATTCTAACCGCCAACCTGTTCAATCTTTTATATCCTATACGAGGAATCGTCTGAGCGCATGTTGTCTGGTTGATTATGTATCGTTTAAATCTCTCTTACAGTTGGGCATCGGAATACAGACATGAACTTGTACCAGATGCTTTTTTCCTTTTTGATATGCTTTATAAAGCGGAACTGTCGAGGTTCCAACCGTAATGTAACAAGGGATTATTTTCAAGGGTTTGGAAGAGTGTTTATATTGCAATAATCATCTAGGGCGTCAAGTGGGCCGTGAAGGTCTAGTCCTTCTCCTTGGGCCAGGCGGCGACCTTCGTTTCTATATGTAAAAGCTTCGCTTTCGTTCCTTGCTCTCGTATAGCCTATATCGGCAGCGATCAGGTTATCACGAGAACGAGCGGAACGGGTACGGGAGCCAACCTTGCCGCTCATATGATTATATACATGATATTAGAGGTTTTGGCCCGAAGGGTTTCGGGTGCCTGAGGCAGTCCAAATCCCTTAGGTCATCCGTGTGACACGTCAGCATATATGTGGCTGCAGACATCAAGGCAACCACCTTGATAATGTCCTACTTTTAATAATGTGCCGGAATAGTACTACAGTTCTGTTCTGATAGAGACTCCAAGTGGAAGGTTATCGAAGTATTCATAAAGAAAGTCATCGAGCAAACAATCTAATGTGGAATTGGTAAACGGAGACTGGTGTAAAGTCTAGCCTAGGGCTAATTTTACCACAAGTAGCAACTAGGCATTTGAGCTAGAGCCTTGCTATTTTATTTTCACCTCTAATGAGGTCCCATGGAATATGCTTGGACTTTTTACGCTTGATATCGGAAGCAGTTTCGGAGCCGAGGCCTCTTCATAACCGAGTTAACCTATCATTTTCTGCAGCACGTCGAGTATAATAAAGCAGATGTAGTAATTATACAACTAAAAAGACAGATATTACCATAACCTTTGCTTTCTGCTTGCTATCAAACTCTACACGCTCCATCAACTAAGATCAAGTAATCCTGTTGCCACGTAGTCCCCCTCGTTGTCAGTACCAACAGTTAGTTTTGTCCCCGTTCTCAAGAAACAGTTAGCCTCACTCGCTGGGATCACGCTGGTTAGGTTCGCGTAAAAGGAGGCTGCCGTGCAGGTGTCTGCGTTCACATAGTGGTTATAGGACACACATGCCTGTAGGCAGTCATGCAGGGTGTAAAGAATCTTGCTACGAGTTAGGATATATGTCTCATTAGTGGTGGGAGAGAGAGGGGAACAAAACTCACGATGCTGAGAATCGCCGCCTCTGAGTCGTAGGCGGGGCTGTTACTGCAGAACATCTGAAATGTGGAGGTTCGATGAGCAAAGGTGCTCGACTGCGGAGTGCTATCGAGGCCTGGGCAATCGAGGGGGAGCAGAACGTTTGTTTTGACCGCAAAGGTGGAGGAAGAGGTCGCGGTAGTACTTGTGCTTGAGGCTGGTGATGCTGTTGGGGCTGAGGTGGAACTTGTAGACAACGAGGTGGCTGTAGTATTGGCGCATGATCTGCGATCACCTTTAGGGAGAATTCAAAAGACAGATGCTCGAAAGGAGAAGAGGCCATGTCATACCGCTTTGCATTCTTGACGGCAATGGACCCTCCAACCCCGCCGCCGACACCTGCGGCGATGACGACGACGACGAGGGCAATAGCCAGAATGGAGGCCGACGTGGGCATGCCGCAGACTGTCCTCCTCGCGGTGTCCGGCCTAGAGTTGGATTGGTCGTCCGCATACAACTTGTATGGCACGCCGACATGCTCATGATGGGCGTTTGATCCACGCCCCATCACGGGCTCGAGTGTCGATGGGTGAACAATTTCTAGCCCATCGTCGTACTGTGGTGCCGATTTCGATATGCTCATCGTTCTTTGGAGTAAAACGAGAGCCTGGATGTCTCCGTTATCTCTGCTGAACGTGGTAGGCTGAGATTGCTGCTATTGTGGATAGGAAATAGGCAAAAATATGAGAACGGGATGAATTCTAGGAAAGCGGGAATGATTTCCATGGTAAATGCTACTCATTTGGACCCCCAGGAAGCCAACTGCCATGTCTTGGAACAGCGTTTTAGAGTGATTCCTCCTGCAAATCGCAATCCTTTCTTATTAGTGTTGCGAAACATGGCCTAGCTTTTTGTGGATTGAGAAGTTGTATTGTGGCACAGTCTGCGTCTCAGTCATTGTACCCCTGGGGGCGATCGGGGCAGTACGGCATAGTACATAGCCCGGCAACAACATACCTAACATAACGACTATAATATTTTGACATTTCAAGTACTTTCTAAAGCCCTCTTTAGAAGAAAAAAATGCGGTTGAAAGAAGCGAAGAACTTGGTTATCGACAATTACACGATCTCCTGTTTGCTGGACGTAGAAAACTTGGTATTAACAAGCACCTTATAATTCTTAGTGTTAACTTATTGCTTATGGCCGAAGGATTCCTATAATACGAATCAATGTAAGAAGAAACCTCACGTTAATCATGGTCGGTCACTATTACTTTGATGAATCGCTTAATTCTGAATCCTGACAGTTAACCGATATAAGGTTCTGACCCTGTAAGCGCGGTGAGCGACCGTGAAGACCGTTGCGCCGCCATAATGAGTCAGCAGCGGCCTTTGTGCCGAGACAATATTGTATACACGTGTTGAGTAGTTGGTATAGAAGCCTTCAGGACTAGAAGTTTTGGGATCCGAAGATAGAGTCCCTCGTACTACCTGTAACCCACAGGACAGGGTTCTTCACATGACCTTCACCCGTGAAGTCTAGACGAGAAACTAAGGTATCTGCGTTTCCTTCATTGTAGGTGTAAATACGCTGGGACTTACATGTCGTTCCAGAATTGCGCCATGCCACACTCATACTTGTCAGTAACGCTGTACTTGAGGTAGGCATCAGACACTAGTTGCGCGGAGGCTCATAGAACACTTTCGTAGACAATACTTAACTATGTACAGTAGTTTCTTTGTCTGCGTGCCTTGTGATAATTCGTGTATGTATAAGACAACAGTGGTTGCTCGGCTCTGTAGGTTGCCCCAGACTAGACAACCCCCAGCAGACAGGTCCTTTCCAGGCTCTTCTTCATGGTGGGAAACCATGAATATATAAATCTCGGCTTTCACATTGGTATTACAACCTTTCTTCCTTCGATCAGCAACAGCCACGACAACTCGCCTCAACAACTCGCATCAACAAGTTGTTTGGACAGTTACATTACCCTCAACGGACGCGACTACATCAGAACAACCCAGTCATGTCGGAACTAAAATTTCCACAGTTCAACCGACTCCCATTCGAACTCCGTGATGCCATTTGGGTCATGTTTGCGCTGCCTCGAGGACCAATGCTCCACTCGATATCCGGCCGACTTACAAGGAAAAATATCATGATTTGTTCCTTTTCTTTAGATGGCCTTGCAGTCAACCCCCTTATGCTCCCCACCACTCGAGCGCTGATGCAGGTCAGTCATGAGGCTAGAAAAGCCGTCCTCGCCGGCCGTCAGCTTCAAAGGCTCGTCCATAACATATTCAAGTACGACGTGTTTCTTGGCGGCGTGTACAATGTTAAAGATCCCAAGCAGCGCCTGATGTTGCACAAGTTCTTCTTCGTTAATTGGGCCATCGACATGTTCTACTTTCGACAGCAGCTTCATATGGGCATGGGAAGGTTCTTGGATAGTAGCTTCCTGTCAAAAGTGAAGCGGATTGCGATTGACGTCGAAGGTCCCAGTACCCAAGGGGAGATATTATATGCCCCAAACTACAGCCAGCTCTTCGGGGGAACGTCTATCTCGGACGTTATTATTCTGCCCTCGTTGGATACCATTTACTTGGCACTCAACTTCAATGCTGTGCGCCAAATGTATTCATATGCGCAATTGATGACGGACAGCGAATCCGACAGTTACGAGTATAGCGAGATGGGTTCTGACGAACAGGACGAACAGAACGAACAGGACGAAGAAGACGACAGCGAAGTCGAAGAAGAATTGGATGAAGTTCCAGAATTAGACAGTGATACTGAGGAGGAAGAGGAATATGATGACATCGAGTCCTCTGGCGATGGTTTTGGCTCGGATGATGAGAACGACTACGGTGAATGGCTTAACGAGCTTCCCAAGGATCAATTTGGGTTCCACCATGTTGAGCCCGAAACCTACAGTCACCTCGATAGACCCCTCGCCGTTCTCTTTGGTGAGCAATGGCCTCTATCGCTAATCGAGATCTCCTTTCAGGACTGGGTTGACCAGATGGTGTCCAGCACGAAAGCGGAAACTGAGTATTTTTGTGGACGCCCTATTGGTGTTCAGATGGTCATGGACGTTTACGGTGGCATTTGTCACATAGTCGGTGGTTATTACCGGGGATATGCTGGTTTTATTGCTGTCGACGAACCGGTTTCTGCATGATGGCTACCTTAGCTTCGATGAACTGGCTCTCAGAAAACCCTCTAGCAGAACCCTAGACTTCTGGGAAGGGCTCTGGCGATTTATTGGGTTCCCAGCGAGGAAATGTGGATGAATTCGTTGTGAGCTAAAGAATGTTGGCATAGTTTCAGACATTATGAGGCAATACCAAATAAATTAAAGTACCTTGTAATCCTACGTAAAAGCGTGCCAGCGATTCGGTTTATGTTTTGCCAGATATCTGATTAGGTAAAACACAGTGTCTTTCTTGATCCTCAGGTTCCACCGCCGGAGATTCTCTGCAAAGTAATAACACTAGAAAACTTAACTGTGATTTAAGTATAAAAAAGAGTAAATCCCGAAAAACAAACAAAAATAGCGGCGCACCAAGTTCTTCTATGTTAATTATATTTAGGCATCGTCATTTATTAGATTCTCTATTTTAATGCGTGTCCACAATACACTGAAAGGAAATACCAGTTATATCAGTAGATTCATGACTGGATAGAATTATAGGACTTTATTATAGATACATAATGAAGTGAATGATCTAACCTGGGCTAAATTTAATTGTGTCTGTCACTCCTCATATAGTGAGAATTATGCCAAAATGCCTAACTTACGAATTGCTAACTTATGTGTAGCATAAAGGTCCCATTTCCGCATCCTAAGACTTCTAGCTCCAGAAATTTTCATGCTAGATCAGCATTATTCACGTGAAACACACCCCAATAGCAGTATTTCTATTCAAGATTATAACCGCAGGTGTGTCACGGGATAGAATTACAACAGTACCCTACCAAAAGTAGAACGTAATATCGCTATTAGTTATTTCGAATGCTTTGTGCCCGGCTACGCGATTCCCCCTCTCTCCATTAGTCTCTGCTAAGGCTGCGACTAAACTTAACCCTAACTCTCGTAGTGCCAGGCCGAGCAGTGTTTTGTTGTACTCAGTGTCCACGCACCGCAATTGCATGTATCCCCAGCAACGGCCGTTGTGTGTGCAGTATTGGTCTGATACGCATTGGTGCGTAAACAAGTATCAAGCACGAAGCTTCGTCCTCACTCTACAACACACCTTTCTTTCGAACCGGCTTATGCAGCGTATACAAACCTCTCTGTCTCGGAAACTATTAGTCCTAGATGAAACTTATCCTCATTTGATACAACTAACATCCAGCCTCGCCGCTTAAGAGAAAGTTATTAAATGATTAGGTCTGCTACTATTACCCACGACCACCATTTATCCGGCCTCTAATACATTGCTCATTTCCCTAAACATATGATAACCAAAACAACAATAAACAATCCACATATCCACAGACTAATTAACAACTAAGAGCCAGGCTTCACAAGACGAATCCCAGAACAGGTTGTTAGAATCTCGTTGAAGAGTCACTATGCCGGCGGGTAAAGATGACCGTTGTTGCACTGTCAGGCGAGCTACCCTGGGGCGCAGAACTAGTAGAATCTATATATATAAGTAAACGGACCCCCCTGGACTTAGGAGGTTTAGGAATCAATTGATCACTTCATTGAGCCCTAACTACTCTTCCCTGGCTGTAGACAGGTCTATCTACTCACTCCGGGGCCCACAAACCCTGACATGCACGAAAGGGTCAGAAACGTCTTCGTAAGCTATTCCCAGCCATATACACATGTGTTCCGTCATAGAAACAATATTCTAATACACGACTTCCACAGTCCCCATAGCCAGTAGATAAAAAAAGCATGTACAAATAAGCGCAGTACCCTCACCGCCCACAAGACTTTCCTAGCTCGATTTCTCAAGGCGAATAGGACTATATCATATCATACCATCTCAAATACTGCAGTACTTTCGTGCGGGAACAAACCCACGAGGTTCAAACGGGATGAATATGCTAAGTTACGTTGTACGTGATAACCTAGATTTATATACGTAGCTAGACAACCCTTGCGCTCTACATCAACACATAACCTCATCCTTCTTTCCAATACCCAAAAAATAACTTCCGCTGAATGTAACATCCGTGTAGTGATCAGCTAGCTGCTACTTCCCAGAATCTAGGCCAGATATAAGTGTCACCCGGTCTCGAGACAGCCATATATTCCTCTTTAGCCCCCCCGTGACAACTACATGACGTCAAAGGAGGCAAGGGGAAGTGAGACAGGCAGTAGAAGATAATCTGGGTATAAAGTTGTAGCCAGATCTCCCACCCTTACTAAAAGGGGCTAAGACGTCCAAGGACTCTTGACCCCATAGATGATTATTGTGTTAATATGAATATTCTTCTAATCCGTTATTACAATAAGCCAGTGCAAGCCCAACGCAGCTGGAGCATCTTGCCCTGAATCACAACCAATATAAAAAATGGTAAGAAGCTGAGTTGTACATATGCAATTAATGTACCAGATTATATAAGTAGGGTAGCTATGTATCTTTTCCGGCCGTTTACCAGCGACCGACGTTCTTTCACACATATGCTTCTTCCCTGGCCTCCTGTCGTATGAAGGACCAAGAAAAAAACAAGGGGTATATTCTCATGTACAAAATGACCTCTGAACAGACAAAAGAAAATCGTCCTAGCCCATCAACCCGCCTTATGTATGTCACCCCTGAACTCCGAAGTGCGCCATAAAGTAGGGAACCCCCGCCTCTTCTCCGTTCCTCTGTGAACCTAGAGACTAACCGATGATTTGCCGTGCTCCCTCTTTCCCCAGAACACCTCTTTCTTTTGGTTTCGGACTATATCCCCTCCTTTTCCGTCCAAAAAGACCAAACATGCCGCCAGATCCCCCAGCCTTATCGTCGCCAATGGCACTGGCATCTGCAGGCAGTGTATTGTCTCGACGCGCCAGTTCGGACCAACTCCCTGTGCCTTCGAGGGTAAAAGACATCCCGCCTGTAGGCGATTGAACTAACCCGCTCTGGTGTGTTCCTTTGTAAGTGGGTGGCATATGTTGGGATGTTTGTGGTTGTGGTCCGGACGCATTTCTGACCAGGCGGTCTCTTTGCGAGTGTGATCTAGACCTCGGGTCTGTCGACTGATGATTGCCATTGGTTGATGGCGCTGCTCTGACTTCGTTTGTGGTGATAGCTTGAGGAATGCCGCTGGCTTGATCAACTGGTGCCGTTTGGCTTGCTCCCTCTCCTTGGCCAGCGGTGATTCTATCAAGAGGCGTCAGACAACGAGAAACATCAGGGAGATTTACAGATTCATACTTCTTGTAGGCGGCCACTGTGTAGTCAAATGAGTGGAAATCCCGTTCAATGGTGCGATAGAGTTCCTCTTCCCGAATCTCTTTCTCGGTGGCATCATCCTTTAACCTCTCCCTTGGTTTTTGTCTCCGCGCTCGGGCCTCTAGGGGAGCCTCCTCTAGCAAAAGCTCTTCGAGATCGTACGTGGCATCGAAGTTGGTTTTGTCGGCTGACGGGACGAAGACGGGCTCGATTTGTTTCGCCTCCAACATAACGAAGTCTATCATTGCGAAGAACGGGTCCTGAGTGAAATTCTCCCATGTGCGACCCAACCTCAAATCAGGATTTGGCTCCAACGCCTTTCTTATGGCCCGAACACAGTCGGTTGACACGGGTGGTTGGGTTATGGGAAATTTGGCGTTAGCGTGAAGAATGACATTGGTCAGTGAGGTCTCCGAGTTGCCCTCGAACGGTCGCTACACTTGTTAACATTGCCCTTCTGAGTAATGGGAAGGTAGGGGTGCTTTTTTACCTTGTTATATATGCACTCGTAGAACAGTACACCCAGTGACCACCAGTCTGCTCTCACATCGTAACCTCTCCCACCATAGACTTCCGGTGCCAGATAGGCCAATGTGCCGGATTTGCTTGTGAGTAATTTACCTGGTATAATGTCGGAGGCCACATTCTGAAGGCTAATGTTAGAACGCGCACAATAGGTAGATGGGAAGCTACCTACAAAATCTGTCAGATGAACATGGCCGTCAGCATCCAGCAGCACATTGTCCGGCTTCACATCGCGATGTATAATGCCCTGACGATGAACGTATCTTAATGCACAGGCTAACTCTGATATCCAGAACTGTACAGCGTCTTCGGTAAAGGTCTTTCGAGATATGTGAAATCGTAGGTCGCCCCCGCTCATTAAATCGACAACAAGATACCTATGAAGACCAGCTAGGTTAGAATGCGACCGCCTGTTCGGCTGAACGAGGGATTCGGGCGTACATGTACTCGATATCTTGGAAACTGTAACGCAAGTTGCAAATGAAGGGGTGGTTCACATGCTCGAGCATGCGCCGTTCCCGAATGATATTTCGAACGCTCTCGGACCGCACAACTAGACACACGGACCATATTTTAGCAAAATTGGCACACAGCAACTTGGCGCAATGCGCGCGAAGAGCAACCAACCCTCATCTTTGCGGATGTACTTCAGGGCGAACGACAGCCCAGTATCTTTCCTCTCGACGATTCGTACTTTGCCGAAAGCACCCCGGCCGACGACTCGCATCAATCGAAAGTGATTTAGGTTTACTGCGCGGTGAAAATAGAGGCAATTAGCATGCGAAAAGACTCCATATCCTCTGTAGACGAGTAGAAAAGCCGAAAAGGCAAAAGCAGAAGTAGATAGACCAAGAAAAGAACAAGGCCAACAAAGAATAAAACCGATAATATGGGTGGAGGATGGACTGGACAACATACCCTCGCCGTTGAGGTCAACGGGCTTGCCTTGGCTGTTGCCCATCTGGACTGGGTGCTCGACTCTGGCCGCGGATCGCTCGAAACAGTGATATTTAATCTAGCGAAACGGGCTGTCGAAAGTGGTGACGATGGTTCGCAATAAGTCAGGTCGGACAAGACATGAGAGACACCACGAGGTGAAGGGTAGGTAGGGTTGTATGGTGTAGATGGAGAGCAGAAGTTCAATTTGGGCTCCACTTTGGCAGCTGATCAAGTCACTAGCAGACTGACCGGGGGTGGCAGGGACGGCGACAAGAATGAAAACAAGAGGGTGATTTTAGCAGAAGTGAAACGGAGGAGATGGGTGAGCATGGGTGTTGTGTCAATACCATACGACGTAGGGGTATCCAGGGGTATGGGTACGGGGTACGGAAGGGCCCAGGAACAGCAGCCTGAGTGCTGTTTTGCGGTGTTGCGTAGGTATGCCGTGGTTATGTTTAATCACGACAGACTGGCTGCGTTGCAAAGGGAGTCGGGTCGAGGTTGAGGAGAAGAGGGCTGTTTTGTGGAAGAACGGGGATGCGATGTTGAGTTAGTAGGTAAGTAAGTATAGTGTTCACTCAGTGGGCAGTTTAGCGGTGGTGGTGATAATAATAAGAATAGGCAGAGGATCAGCGAAGGGCTGCACGCACTTGGTGACTTGGTGACCTGGTGAACCTGGTGCTGGTGCTGGTGGTACTGCGGTGCGGAGGTATGCTGTGCTGGTAGCTGGTAAGTTGTCGGCTAGCTGGCCTCGTTGTGTAGCATTTAGTATGTATGTCGTATGTCGTACGCTGTTAGGGTCCTCGACGATAGTCAATCAATGGGAATCGACAACCGGCAGAGTGGAGACTGTGCAAGTCAACTCCTAGAACGGACGGTCAGGCCGGACGAACAAGCAGTCTGGGATGGGACTCGCGGTGAGAGCGAAGAGTTGTAGTGTAGGTAGTATCATTCACACGAGGTACCGGCAGGTAAGCCCTGCAGCCCAGCGAAGGTGATAGCGCCGTAGCAGTGATGGTGCAAGCCTGTCCGTCCGGGGCACATACGCTATAGAATATACCTGCTGGTACTTTCGACTGTAGCGGCAATGCTAGTAGAATTTGATGAAACAAAGATGTGGGGTTAGGTATATGTACAGTACAGGCAGACCAAGGAGTGCGCATAGGTATGCTGGTTAGCCTGCTGAAATTACCAGGTCCAGCTTGGCTGTTCTGGCATGTGAGGTACACGTCCGTTCTTGCGGTGAGTTGTCGAGCAAAAATGAATGTGAATAACGAGCTTCGGAGGGACAATAGCAAGCAATGACTGAATGAATGAATGAACACTGTGTGCATGTATGCAACACAGTTGGAATAGAATAGAATATTGATATTTGTTAACTTATGCTGATACCTGTTAACACATGCTATATCTAGGTAGGTAGGCAATGATGCTAGATATAGCAGGGGGGAAATAGTATTTCCAGGTTGATTACGTTGTAGATAGTCGCTGATAGGCAGGGATTCTATAACTTATAAACCAGACAGCTGAGCAATTAGTTCCTTGTCTCTTTACTTAGTTCTGCCGTGGTTCTTTGCTCGGTCTTCGGGTACCTTTCTTTTGTGATCCCTTTTTACATAGTAGACGGACAATGGTCGGAATTGCCACAGCTTGCTTGTGTCTTGGCAGGACACAGATCTATGTTCTGATTACAGTAGTGCGGTGCTAGCTTTATGTTTGATCGTCCTTCTTTCCTGAGGTTGTCGAGGTTGTACAGCCAGCTGCAGTCCCACACCTTCTCTATCTTCTCCTGCGCCCCGCTCTGAAAAAGCGCCACACCACGCCGTCGCAAACCCGTAGACGTGCCGCAAGGAATGATCCGCTTAGGCGTGCCACCGCTGCACCGTAAATGAATACCTGCTAGCTCTAACTTATTTCGGTTAGACTGTTACCTCCCCTCTCTCATAGTGTACTTTGGGGGCAAAAGGCCCTGCCTTAAACTCCGAGACAGGACAAGCGGCAAAGGTGTTGTGACCGCTTTAGATGAGATCAATAAGATTGGCGGTCTACGTGTTAAGTCACCCTCTTACCCAATTGATGATGTAGGTGCTGTAATAGAGGGCGGTAGGTTGCAACACATCGTTACTTAATATGCGTTGTACACGCACATATTATTTAATATGTGTGGTGTTGTCATGAACAATATGAAGTTTGCAATCAATTGGTTCCAATTCATTCTTGTCGTGGTTCTGCTTTATTAACAAATGCACCCATACCTGTTTTTCTGAGACCTATTTTGTGCATTAGCCATGTTACATTGGCACCCACCAACTAACCTCAATGCATCTTTTGCCTTGTTAAGATGAGCGGTGTTCCCTCTAAGGGTTGCAACCGAGCCGGCACAGGCGATAATTGATCACAATTGGCTCCCGTCTGGGGTCAAGAAATCTTAACCTCTTGATGTTCAGATACCAGTCCCTGAGGAGCATCTTCAATTCAGACGCCAGTCAAATCTGGAAAACAGGTATTTGGAGTTTGAGGTTTCATCTCATTACGTCGAAAAAGAAACGTCTTTTCTATGGGTCAAACTTTTTAACCTGGACTGACCTCCTCAAATATCACGAAAGAGCATGTGTGGCCATGTGACCGTCTAAGATGCGGTCAGCTACATAACACGGCTAGCCTGGTCCCATTCCGGCGGGAAACACCTCCAGTCACGACCGGGCTGACGAACAAAAGTTCAGGAGACTAGTGCTGTAAGCTTATTAATCTTGCCGATTGCAATGCTGTGTCCCAGATCTGCAATAACGAGCGAGTCAGACAATCGAATCTAGTCGTGCATTGCGATGCGAGATCGCTGGCCGATACGCGGCTTATTGAACTAGGGAACGATATGTGCAGATAATGCTAATCAGAAATATTGACATCTCTCTGGAGCCCGGTAAAAAAAAGAAAAAAAAAGAGCGAAAGGGAAAAAAGGACGAATACTGAAACTCGCAAGAAGTAGGTATTCGTGGTGGTGTCGCAGTATACTCCGAGTGAAGAAACAGCTGACTTTCTACCCACCTTGGCTCACGTGGAAATTCGGACGCTGGCCACGTTTATGCTGCCGTGGGTTCTGCACGAGCGGATGGCTGAAGCGTTACGTTGGGTCGAGCCACGTTCTGACACGGCCTAGAACATCCAATCGTAATTGATTTCCGGCGTTTCGAAGGAAAAAAGAAAAAGGAACAAAAGTGGCGCACTTGTTGGCACTTGTTGCTGCGACAATGAATACATCTTGGCTGGTCTTCCTGTCTTCCTGAGGGTTTGACCGAAAGTCTCAACTGCAAGTTTACGTACGAAATCTATTTATGGATATCTGACACATCCACCAACAAACACCTCATTCAATGATAGCCAATATTCATTCATTCTTTTAGGTATCATTATACCGCTCCCGCCGGTCTAGAGCTGGGAAGTTCGATCTGCGATTGGCTTGAACTTGGTTCGACCAGGACTTTGCATGCACTTGCTCATTGCTTGATCCATATTATCAAACTGGAGATCAGATCTCTGGTCGAACCAGTCTGGGTTCGTTTGAACCAAGCCTGATGCCATGCACGCCAACGCAGATCCTCAACAAAATACTGGCGCCTATGATAGGTCTGAAGGTTGCTGCTATTTCGTCGTATATCACAACACAGGCAACACAGACGTATAATTCGGCAAAGTTAGGATAAGATGGATTCGATTTTATCTCCTTTCATTCCATCCAATGCATTTATTTGGGTACCAGCCATGGCTATCCGATGTTCTCGTCGCGGGCTGAAACTTGCGATTGATCAACAAACTTTGTTAGAGTACAGTATGGCCATGCATGAATCCGGTTACAAACAATCGCTTCTGCACGGAGGAGGGTGTGACTCAGCAGGAGCACTTCATGCCTTCAGCCTGGCTCGCCTGGATACATTTCACTCTCATAGGAATCAATCCTGACGACTTGCATCGCGACTAATAATAAGCTGCAGAAATTGAACAATGACAAAGCCAAGGAATTCAGGTGAATTAGATACCTAATCTGGATTTTCAACATTCGGAGAAGACGAACAGAATTCGTACGTGCGACGGCTAACAGGGGCTCGATACGAGCCTGCATCGGGCAATAGAGAGAAAGGCCCGTGCGCGTTAACTAACAGCCAAACTGTGACACGAGAGAATACGTCAAAATACGTATCTCATGTGAATCCCTTTTCCAAAGCAGATCCAAAGCTTCTAGAAGGACATCCTTCTCGGTCTCTCCAAACGCCAGGAATTAGGATTGTGGATTCAATATTGGTTTCTCACTCGCCCAGGTCCTGTCACTCGCCACCCGCTGGGGCGTTAAATGGGGGCATCGCGTGCCCCTTTCTAGAACATTTCCCTTTTCGGCTTCCAAACAGGGGTCTCTGGCTTAGGGTCTTCCTCAGCTCGGGTCAGTAGTGTACAGTAGGGGGTGTTATTATTAGGGACGGGTAGCCTCATCTGCCATTGTTTCATCCAGTTTTCACCGACTACTGGTAGGCTTCTGACAACACTCTGTCATCTCAACGGAAACGTGTCCATTGCCATTCTTATTGGCCCGAGCCGGACCGCGAAGTGTTGTCGATATCTTCACCGCTAATTGTATCATTCGCAGAGACTTTCCACCAAATGAAGAGAACTCTGGGTTGAAGAAACAAGATGATGTTTCCCCCCCCGTATTCGACGGCTTCGAGGATTTGATCCCGTCGACGCAATATGCGAACTGTCAGCCAACCAGGAGTCAAGATTCCGGGCGTCGCGTCTAACAGAGCCCTTCCTGTAGCCGGGTTTGAATCCCAGAGCCCGGTGACGATGCCACATTCAGGTTTAGATTGCGTTGGGCTATCTTTTGGCGAGAAGGATGATCTGCGCGTCATCCCGAAGATATCCGGTCCAATCCTTGAATTCCAACTATCCCGGAGCTCGACCTCAGGCGAACCGCCTGCTGGCGCCAATGGCTTCCCGCAGCTGAGTTTTTATCTCACGTGGACATGAAAGTTACAACGCCGTTGGTTGTCTCCGAAGGCACTGTTCATCTCACTTCTCGGCAGTTGGTGCTTGTTTACATCAAGCCGATTTACGCCTCGTCTGATAGGTAAAACTGTTCCCTGTGGTAATCTCGTGATCATCATGCCCGAGCTTTCTTGACATGTGACTAAAAGGAATTACCACCCACAGAGACTTCTGGCGCCAATAGCTACTGTTGCTCTTTAGTGCCAACAGTAACGTGGCTATTTGTGCAACGAATAGTGTGATGAAAAAGAGTTGGTCAGACCTCGTAGTCCGTCTGTCCAAACTTCGAATAACAAATTCATTATTCCAATTGACTGGCTCTACTTTTTTACGTTCTTCTAGAACGAGGCGTATGGGCCGATCTAGAATCGCAAAAAAAAGATATGAATGACAGTATTTCAATTTCAGCCGCTGAGCGAGCCATGAGCATTCTGGAAGGAATACTTCAAAATTCTAATTATGGATTTTGCGTGTTTCTCGCCGTCTGGATGCTGACGTCGCTAAATACTAACGTGTCGCCTTAGATTCCACGTGGCGTTGAGGGTCCTAGTAGAGAGTCCGGCATGAATCTCACGAACTGTTTAGCGGCCTTAAAACGCGACTTCTCTAGAGAATTTGCATGATCACGCTGTGATGCCCCGGGGATTGATAATCAGCCATTGCCACAAATGGACGGCCGCCTCGTGTTGTTGAGACCACCTATACCACCCTGTTGAGCCGTATGCAGGGTAACGGTAACAACGCAGGAGCCCGGTTGATCATTAATTCGGGTGATACGCCGCAAATTCGCTGTCCGATACACGTCGTGCTGTAGCATTGATTCGATACTCTTCACAGAAAAGTCTGGATGCTGTCCATTCGAGAAAGCACAATTCGGATGCCATAATTCAAGCTATTAGCGACGCGACGATTGTGTCCGGAAAATCAGACGAGATCAGGTAATTGGACCCGGTATAATCAACCCCCCTGCTCAAAGGAGTAGATATAATGATGTCAAAGCTGAGCGGATGGAACGTCTTATCTAAGCAGAAAGTTCCTCTCGTCGATATCCCCGATACCTTATTGACGAGGCGATGTAAAAAATAAGTGAAACCGCGAATAGAAAAAACCCCATTACAGTCCCATTTCAAGGTAAAAACTATTATAAAATCAATATATAACTAATTCACACGGCAGGATTTATCGTTTCGTTTCCCCCCCAAAAGAATTAGAGCTATAAATCATAGTAGAGATATAGTTATCTTGGTGTTTCTAGCCACCTCAGCCACTTTAATGCGCTGTTGTATCCAATTGCGGTCTCACTATTTTATTACACCGCCTCGATTGATAAGATAAAAGAAAACAAACTGAGCATTCTGTAACTGGCGAGGTGCCTAGCAAAATAATTGGCAGACCTACCACCATTATTTTGGCAGACTTACCACCACTACCTAGTGGTGGGTCTGCCAATTATTTTGCTAGGCACCTCGACTGGATTGCCTCGTTATCTCCGCGGCGTTCGCCCTCGTGGGACTCGAGGCGTCTACTATGTAGTCTAATTGGCCCGTCGCTCCCGCACTAAGTCTCCTTATCAACAGCCGACCCCGCCAACAAGGTCCCAGATCTCACGACGTCGCAGCCCGTTGACGCTCGCGCAAACTGGGGACCTCATCGACGCTTACATACAGTATGCGCGGATGGAACTCGGTATTAACTAGAATATGATTTCCGTGGAGATGTCTTTGTCGTAGCCATAAGATCGATCTGTGTAGCGGGGGGACAGGTCTGGTCCGTGTAATCTCCTTCTCCAAGTGCCGCAGGTGGTCCAATGAGAACTCGTGATATTGGTCAAGTAGGTACTGTTCTTTTACTTACCCTTCGGCCTATCTATGGTAGAATGCTACCTAAAGTCTTGACTCCGGAGATGCACATCTCCAGACATCTACGATGATGAGATGAGATGAGATGCAGTTAGTTGTTTGATGTCAACCGTTCAGTGATACCACGTAGATCCGCGTGCCTTCTGTCTTGTCTCATTTTTGTCTCTTCTCTGTAGTATTCTGGCTTATTGACCCCTCATCAATTCTAAATAAACTATTTTTGCTGATCAAGATTTACCCAAACTCTTGTGAAGTTGTGTATTGCTCCTTGCTCTCATAGCATACGTTGTTGTATACCGCCAACGTAACGTAATAGCAGCTCCTGCTCAGGGCAGCCATCACATCATGGTCGCCGCCGATAAGAGGACCAGACTGGTCGTCGTCGGCCTGGGTATGGTCGGGATCGCCTTCATGTGAGTGATATAGCTCCCATGACGAAAGCTTGACAAGATAGATCCCTGACCCTCTTCCTTTTCCTAAGAGAGAAAGTATTAAAACTAGACGCGAGAGCTCGGGAGTACGACATCATAGTCATCGGCGACGAACCCCACCTCGCCTACAACCGCGTCGGTCTCACGAGTTTCTTCGAGCACAGGAAGGTCGAAAACCTGTACTTGAATCCACGGGAATGGGTACGAAGATCAGTCCATTTTCGCGAGAAGAAGAAGAACTCGGCGCATGTGTTGTTACTCCCCGTGAAACTAAACTAACAGGAAAGCGACAGTACGCAAACCACGCCACCGAGAACCAGCTTCACTACCATCTGAACACGCCCGTCACGGAGATCGACTCCGCGGACAAGACGGTCACGTGCGCCACCGGCGAGGTCGTCGCGTACGACGTGCTGGTGCTGGCGACGGGGTCCGACGCCGTGCTGCCGACGCAGACGCCGGGCCACGACGCGGACGGCGTCTTCGTCTACCGCACGATCGACGACCTGCAGAGGCTGATCGGGTACGGCGAGGGGCGCAGGGGCACCGTGGGCGCCGTGGTGGGCGGGGGTCTGCTCGGGCTCGAGGCCGCCGCCGCCATGCTGGACCTGCGCTGCTTCGAGAGGGTCAGGCTGATCGAGCGGAACCGGTGGGTGCTGAGCCGCCAGCTCGACGCCGAGGCCGGCCGCCTCGTCGTCGAGAAGGTCGCGGAGCTCGGCATCGACATCATGTTGGCGAGGCGGGTCGCGCGCATCAAGACGGACGGACGCGCGGGGAATCAGAACGGCAGCGGCAGCGGCAGCAGCGTCACGGGCGTCGTGCTCGAGGACGGCGAGGAGATGGATTGCTCCACCATCTGCTTCGCGATCGGCGTGCGCCCCCGCGACGAGCTCGCGCGGAGGGTGGGCATCAGGTGCTCCGAGCGGAGCGGCGGCGGCGTCCTCGTCGACGACGACCTGTCGACCAGCGCCCCGGACGTATACGCCATAGGCGAGTGCGCGAGCTGGGAGAACCAGACCTTCGGCCTGATCGCCCCGGGCATCGAGATGGCGGACGTTCTCGCGTTCAACCTCACGCAGGCCAAGCTACACCAGCCCAGGTCCTTCAGGCGGCCGGATCTGAGCACGAGGCTGAAGCTGCTCGGCGTCGACGTCGCCAGCTTCGGCGACTTCTTCGCCGACCGAGACGGCCCTAGGTCGCTGCCCGCCAAGGCGGCCCGGAAGAAGACGGCGAGCCCGACAGGGGGGGAGGAGAAGAAGCCCACGCCGCAGGTCCGGGCTCTCGTGTATAAAGACCCGTTCGCGCAGGTGTACAAGAAGTACCTCTTCACGGCCGACGGCAAGTTCCTGCTGGGCGGTATGATGATAGGTGACACGAGCGACTACGTCAAGCTGGTGCCCATGGTCAAGGGGCAGAAGGAGCTTGACATGCCGCCATCACAACTAATCCTAGGCGCGAAGAAGGAAGGAGAGGACGACGGCGGCGACGACCTGGACGACGACACGCAGATCTGTTCGTGCCACAACGTCAGCAAGGGCGATGTGATCAAGGTGGCTAAAGACGGCACGTGCAAGTCGGTCGGCGAGGTCAAGGCGTGCACGAAAGCCGGGACGGGCTGCGGCGGGTGCATGCCGCTCGTGACAAGCATCTTCAATAAGACGATGAAGGACATGGGCGCCGAGGTCAAGAACCACCTCTGCGCGCACTTCGGCTACTCGCGCGCGGACCTGTACAACATCATCATGGTGAAGCGGCTCACGACGCTCCCTGAGGTGATGCGTGAGGCCGGGAACGACGAGAACTCCGACGGCTGCGAGGCGTGTAAGCCGGCCGTGGCGAGCATCTTCGCGTCGCTCTGGAACAAGCACGTCATGAGCCGGCCCCTGCACGGCCTACAGGAGACGAACGACCGGTACCTGGGCAACATTCAGCGCAACGGCACATACTCGGTCGTCCCGCGGGTGTCGGCCGGCGAGATCCTGCCCGAGCACCTGATCGTGCTCGGCGAGGTGGCCAAGAAGTATGGTCTATACACCAAGATCACGGGCGGCCAGCGCATCGACCTGTTCGGCGCCAAGAAGCAGGAGTTGCCCGACATCTGGAGGCGGCTCGTCGAGGGCGGCATGGAGAGCGGACACGCCTACGCCAAATCCCTGCGCACCGTCAAGAGCTGCGTCGGCAGCACCTGGTGTCGGTATGGCGTGGGCGATAGCGTGGGCATGGCCGTGCGCGTCGAGGAGCGGTATAAGAGCGTCCGCGCCCCTCACAAGATCAAGGGCGGTGTGAGCGGTTGTGTGCGCGAGTGCGCCGAGGCGCAGAGCAAGGAGTATGTTTCCCCCCCCTTTTCCGTCCCTCGCCGCTCGCCTTTACCCCCCCACAGAAGCCATTGGATCTCTGACATGCTAACAAACCTCACAGTTTTGGTCTTATCGCCACAGAAAAAGGCTTCAACATTTTCGTCGGCGGCAACGGCGGCGCGAGTCCCCGACATGCCGAGCTCCTCGCCAAGGACGTGTCGCCGTCCGAGGTGATCCCGATACTAGACCGGTACCTGATGTTCTACATCCGGACAGCGGACAAGCTGCAGCGGACGGCGCGCTGGCTCGAGGCCCTGCCGGGCGGCCTAAAGTACCTTAAGGAAGTGATACTAGAGGACAAGCTGGGGATCTGCGCATCGCTAGAGGCACAGATGCAGGAGCTCGTCGAGTCCTTCTTCGACGAGTGGGCCGAGGCAGTGAAAGACCCCGCCATCGCCTCCAAGTTCCAGCAGTTCGCCAACACGACCGAGACGCTGGAGACGGCCGAGGTGGAGCAAGACCGCGGGCAGAGCCGGCCCGTGTTCTGGCCCGCGGAGCCCGCGACGGACGACTTCAAGGGCCTGAAGGACCGCTGGTCCGCCACGGCCTGGCAGCCCGTCCTCGAGGCGAGCTACTTCGCCGGCGCCGACACCACGCCGAACGGCATCTCGGCCAACATCAAGCGTGGCGACACGCAGCTCGCGCTATGGCGCGTCCGGGGACGATACTACGCCACGCAGCAGATGTGTCCGCACAAGCGGACGTTCGCGCTCTCGGAGGGGTTGATCGGGCAGGACGTGCTACCTCCTCCTACGCCGCCCACCACGCCGCCGCCGTCGTCGTTGTCGCCTCCGTCCTCGCCTTCAGCTACTCCTCCCGCCGATGCTACCACCACCACCACCACCACCTCGACGGCAATGAGAGAGCCCTGCGGCTCCACCAAGACCCCCTGGGTCTCCTGTCCCTTCCATAAGCGTAACTTCGACCTGTCCTCGGGGAGCTGCACCAATGACGCGGCGCTGTCCATCGCCACCTTCGCGGCCTCGGAGCGGCCCGACGGCCTCGTGTACGTCAAGCTGCCGCCCGTCGAGGAGCTCGACGCCGAGCTCGGGACCTCCCGGTGGAAGGTGAAGAAGGGGGATTCCTCTTCCTGCTCCTCCTCGTCTACTACGGACGGCGGTGGCTTCGCTGAACTTGATCGCAAGATCGGGTTCAAGGGCCGTAGGGCCAAGAAGGCCGGCGTCAAACCCCTCGCTGCTGCTGCTGATGATGATTCGCCTGTGGCGCGTAAGGCTTTGCGGGATCTGCCTGCTGAGAGGGAGGTGATATCCGTGAGTGGTGGGTGCGGTGCTGCGCCTGAGTGGTGATGATTCTCCCTTCTCTTCTTTGGGAGGTTTGGTTTCGATATTGATCTGCTTTGTATAAAGGAGCGAAGGAGATTGTACATAAACTATACCATTCAGAAGTTTAGCATTTCCGGAGTAAATGGATGAACAGGAGATGCGCTCGCTCTCCGATTGCGAGGGTCGGGAGATGGAAAAGGTTAGCTGTGTTCAGCTTATGCACTACTTAGAGATATTAGCGTAAGTAGAGAGCCGTCTTTTACTAGATAGAAATCATACACAATGTCTAAATAACGATTACCGTTCTATATAACTGGCAAAACTAAAGATGAGCTGAATCTCGCGGCATCTTCAAACCCAGTATTTTACCCAGGGCCGTACATGATATAAACAAGGCGATAACTTCCATTTGTTGCCTCATCATATGACTGAGAATATCTTTGACCATTAGAGAATCCTTGCTCAAGTAGACCGAAACTAAAGCTTACGTGATGACAATGGACCGCTGTGAGCATGTAAGTCGAACTTCTGCTACTGAAACTCGCATGGTACCCCATCGTAGCATTAATAAGTGGCAATGGATCGAAGTATACCAGTTGAATTAGGTGTCACATTCTCATGCTTTACCTACGTGGAAAGATTAGACAACACGCACAAGATTTAGCTGATGCTGAGTATTGGTGCAAGAATTTTATTCGTTTCTTGTCACTACAGGCAATTGATAGTCGCTCTCCCTTTTGGCTCCTGACGACGAACACCGAAGAGGTATATCTAACGAACCCTGGAGAACACTCAACGTCACGGTTGATCGATTTCATTAAAAGACGAGTACTGGCTTCCAGGCAACACAGAAAGTAATCTGAGAATAGGAGGGGAATGGCAAATCGTCAGTGTGCCGCAAATCTCGGGGCCTCTTGACACGACACCCAGGAGTTTAGGCGGCGTCACTCGTCCAAGGCTGGGGTATCAGAAGGGGATATTTATTCCTCCTCAGCGGGAATTTCCTCCTCGTACTCTTCCTCCTCCTCATCAATACTAGCATCCTGGTACTGCTGGTATTCACTGACCAAATCGTTCATGTTGGACTCGGCCTCAGTGAACTCCATCTCGTCCATACCCTCACCAGTGTACCAATGCAAGAAAGCCTTGCGACGGAACATGGCAGTGAACTGCTCGCCAACACGCTTGAAGAGCTCCTGGATCGCAGTCGAGTTACCGACAAAGGTAGATGACATCTTGAGGCCACGAGGAGGAATAGAGCAGAGAGCGGTCTGGACGTTGTTGGGGATCCACTCGACAAAGTACGACGAGTTCTTGTTCTGGACGTTTCGCATCTGGTCCTCAACCTCCTTCATGGAAACCTTACCACGGCTAGTGAGAGGATACGGTTAGCGACAAGCTGTGCGGTAGGGGAAAAGGGTATTTTCTTACAAGATAGCAGAGCATGTCAGGTAACGACCATTGCGGAAGTCAGCAGCAGCCATCATGTTCTTGGGGTCAAACATTTGCTGGGTCAGCTCGGGAACCGTGACAGCACGGAAAGAGTGAGCACCACGGCTAGTGAGAGGCGCAAAGCCGACCATGAAGAAGTGCAGACGAGGGAATGGCACCATGTTGACAGCCAACTTGCGCAGGTCAGAGTTAAGCTGACCAGGGAAACGCAGGCAGGTAGTAACACCAGACATGACAGCGGAGACAAGGTGGTTCAAGTCACCGTATGAGGGGTTGGATAACTTCAAGGTACGCATGCAGATGTCGTACAGAGCCTCGTTGTCAATGCAGAAGGTCTCGTCCGAGTTCTCGACCAGCTGATGGACGGAGAGGGTAGCGTTGTAGGGCTCGACGACGGTGTCGGAGACCTTAGGAGACGGCATGACGGAGAAGGTAGCCATCATGCGGTCGGGGAACTCCTCGCGGATCTTGGAGATCAGCAGCGTACCCATACCGGCACCGGTACCACCACCAAGCGAGTGGGTGATCTGGAAACCCTGAAGGCAGTCACAACCCTCAGCCTCGCGACGGACGACATCGAGAACTTGGTCAACCAGCTCAGCACCCTCGGTGTAATGGCCCTTGGCCCAGTTGTTGCCGGCACCGGACTGACCGAAGACGAAGTTGTCGGGGCGGAAAAGCTGGCCGAAGGGACCGGCACGGACAGCATCCATGGTACCGGGTTCCAAGTCGACGAGCACGGCGCGAGGGACATACTTGTTGTTGGCACCCTGGAATCCCCATCATGTTAGAAGGTTGTTGTACGCAACGGAAGTGGTTTGGCGGTATCTACCTCGTTGAAATAAACGCTCATGCGCTCCAGCTGGAGCTCGGAAGTTCCGTTGTAGCTGTTTCATCCATGTCAGCCGACCAGTATCGTCGCCATGTTCCACGGATGCCAAAGACATACACTCCATTGCCGTCGAGACCGTGCTCGCCAGAAATTTGTTGCCAGAAAGCAGCACCAATTTGGTTACCCTATTATCCCATGTGAGTTGCGGGAGCTTCTCGACGCCGCTGTGAGGACCGGAGAGCAACCTACGCATTGGCCGGTTTGGAGGTGAACCTAGAGACGGGGAAGCATGGTTAGCGCGATTCTCATACTGTCAAGCTTCTGAAGGCAACCCTGCAAGCTAGATGAAGCTGTGCTATTGGTAGCTGCCACACTACATTGTTGACTGTAAACGATGTTGGTGTAGAGATGTGGAGAGGCTAGCATCAACCAACATCGGGCATGGACGCGTTCAGGGATAAGGTAGCAAAAAATTGACGGAGCTTTGATTGGGTTGCAAAAGTAAACAGAGGGGGAAGGGAAGGGTGTGCGGGCCAGGGAGAGGACGAGGACTCACAATCTCACGCATCTTGGTGATTGAGGAACTGTGGTATACGGGACACGAACGATGAGGATATGTGTCGCAGAGGACAGGATGGAAAAGGACGGCGGTGGTGGTTTGAGAAGAAAGGGGAGGTTTAAGAAAGAGTAGGTAAAAGGAAGCGGTGTGTTGGGGAAGCAGGCGGCAGTGGTGGGGGAGAGGTTACCTAACTCTGGTACGTGTAGACGTGTGGGCTGGTCCCAGGGGCCAGCAACAAAATCTCCAGGTAGCCACCACCCGAACGGGCAAAGGGTCTCCAGTTGCGCCAATCAGCGAAAAGCACTAAGTAGGTCCCTGTTGACACTTGCCGAGAAAAAACACCTGCCCCGCTTTCCCTGAACGACCATCTTCGGTCTATTCATTTAACATAATTCTGTTTTCCATTTGATATTTCTGCTCCAATAACTAAGTAATGATACGAATGTCTTCACTATTCTACAGGATAAAAATTAAATGCTACAAGACACAACACCAACTCTCAAAAAAACCCCTACGCCAAGGCCATGGCGCGTGTAGGTACACTATTGCAGACTGGTCGACAACGCATCAATTCCAATGAATGGTCTGTGACCCTTGCAGATCAAGCACTAGACTAGCCTCAGAATAGTGTAAACCTACTGTGCTCTCTCAAACCTTGAAGCTTGGCAATTTGATCTCTCCCGATTGGTAAAGATTCTATCTTCAATCGAACCTCTACCTACCCCTTTTGTCCCATTCGAACAGTATACTGTACAGCCTATGTCGTGTGGACTGATCAGATTCGGACATCACGGTTGCATGCAATACTGCTGTGGCAGCGATAGGTACCAGGACCGGTCGTTAATTGTGACAGGAATATCTGCTTGTCGCGGGATAGCTTCTCAGATTATGATCACAAAGTGGATTGTTAGATCTATAAACATTCTTTCAATCTTTTCTTCCTGCCTCTTAAAAAACCAGCTATTTTATTTTTCAAAATGAAATAGTACCTAAATTGTCTTGGCAACATAGTCGCATTCTAATAGTACTTGGCTTAATCATCCTGGGAATCAGACGCTGCAAACATCATTCCCTTTAACAGCCTATCATCTCACCTTAATTTATCTCGTTACAAATACTAGACGGTATTCCCATATCCTAAGCAATAGAGAGTCTGTTAAAACTCTACATTCCTTTCGTTTTTTTACAGCCAACTCATTGCAACCTAATGTAATCTAAGCTGAAATGGTTGATAATGGTCAGCTCTCTACCTTGGTAGCCTCAAGCCTGGCAATCAGGTAGATCATCAAGACTCCGATGCCTTACTACTTGTATCTTATTCTCGAAGATAAATAGAAAGAAGACAAGCAGATCAAAGACCAAGAGGTCACTCCGTTCCCACCTGCTCCCATCCCCGTTAAGTTCCATAAGGATTAGGCCATGTAATTCTCGGGAGTCTAACAGCAGCAGTCACGCCTTTACAACGCTGATCAACTTTATACCTATGCAGAAGATGAGTTACACATCGTCAGGGCTATGCAAATCATATACTGGAAGCTCTGCCAGTTGACGATGAAGAGCAGAGCTTCATAAAAGCAACAAGGTTTTTCTTCGTTAACATATAACCATCGCTTCTTGTAGTGAAAAGCATCGTTATTGTGAGGAATGTTCAAGCATTGGTTTTAGAAACAAGGCAACAAAGGTTACATAACGGTGTCAAGGACTCGTTAATTCGTATTCATTATTTTTCGTGATTCTATAGGCTGTGATCTCTTTTGTCTTTGATGCCCCGTTTCATGCCCTGAGACCAGCCGAATGATGAATTGGACATTTGATTCCCCTACACCTGTTGACATGAGACATACAGACAGACAAAAGAAACCAATAATAGAAAATGCAGCTGTCAGTGCGGCATTTTCTCAAAGACCACTCGCCATAAGGGTTGCGAGATATCCAGTTTGTCCAAGCCCAGGGACAAAAAGACGACAAGAAACTCAGGGCGGTAGTGGCATCTTATTACCATTCCTCCTTTTCTTCAACATTTCTCGTTTCCTCGTCGTGTCATGAGGTCTCTAAGATGATCTAGACAGAAGAGCGTCGCGTTGGAGGCGTTCGGAAAAGCTCGAAACCAACCCGGCGCTATGCAAATGAAACAGATATCTTTACATATACACAGTTCCCACAGGAACTATTTCCCATGTTGTGAAGGTAAGTTATAGGTAGAAACACAGTGTATGACCATGTCCCAGCCTGCTCAGCCTGCAATCATCATCTGCATGCGTCGGCTCATTCCATTAGAGGGTGATGTACCGACAGATGTGCTGTTGAGTGCTGGCTTGTTATGGTGAGATACACGTCGTGTAGGGCTCGACGTTGGCTCGTCGAAGACTCGTGTAAATGCCGGGCTTCCATCAGGTCTCATGTGTTTGGGGGTTCGTCCCGGACTTTGTGTAATGTGATCTTCTCGACGGACTAACTCAGACAGGCTGTCCCGCAGGTCTCCTGCGCGTTTAACCAATTCTTTAAGGCTGTTCGTATCGAAATTCATTTTGCCATTAGAATGCTCGTCGAAGTCATCATAATCATCATTATCGGCTTCCAGATCAAATGCTGGGCGATGCTTGCGCATCGACTCCATAACGGACCTCGCAACGCTTGTGGAGCGATGCTGCACGATGGGGTTCTCCGGGGTGCTAGGTCTCTCCATAATAGCCTCTCCATCTGCGGAGTCCCATGTGCCAAAAACATCGTCGTCAGGCGAGAAAACAGATCTGCGACGTGAAGAAAGTACGTCTCGATGGTGTGGATGCTCTCTTACCTCAAGAGAAGACCCGTCGAATCCTTGGTCAATAAATCGCTCATCAATAGACGCAGAGTCCAAGTCATCAGTGGTCTCTGCGTCTGTTGCGTCTGTATCCTCGTCAGGGGAAGCCAAAGCTATAATGCCTTCCGCTTCATGCCATAATTTTACTGATGAGCCAACCAGCAGATTCATTTCTCGGCCTAAACGACAGAGTCGTTTTAGGTCATTGACCAAAAGAGACAGTTCGCGGATCTGGCCGGAATGGGCCTTCACCGTGGGTTGTGTGGCTTGGATCGAAGCCGGCACAAGCATTAGGAAGCCGTTCTCGTTTTTCTTTCCTGTGCGACCTATTACTGACCCAACATCTTCCTCAAACTCAAAATCATCGTCCCAATCCTCGCTAACATTCTTCTGGCCCAGACCCCAAGTGCCAAACTTAGGAGCGGACTTCGCAATTTCCGTGGGATCTGGAACCACTGGGACACTCTGGCTTCGTACGTGGGCAGCTACGAAACCCTTACGACTGGCTAATCGTCCGCCTCTCAGGTCAAGCTCTTGCTTCCCATGAACTGTTTTAGGTCGGTAGGTAAATCCGTGCTTTTCACGTCTATCGTGAAACGGGGGTTCCGTCCAATCGAAAACAGTGCTTCGGGGGCGTTCCCTAGCAACGCCAGGATGCACAGTAGGTTTTGCGTTCCCGCTGATCCTCCCTAGTGTTGTGCGGAATTTGGGACTACCACGCCGAGAATTCATGGAACTAGGTGGTGAGAGGTGATTATAGAACTCAGTCTCATCTTCCCTTGCCCACCCTAGGTCATCATCATCATCCAAAGATAGCCGGCTGTAGTTTATACTGATAGGAAGATTTGCAGTTATGGGATTCTGGTCCAATTCATCGTCATCTTCGATACTCGCAGCACGAAAGCGTGCTTCAAATTCTTCGTAAGTTGCTCGTACGGGGGTAGATGCGCTTTCATCTTCTTCCATTATCTTATTACCGACATCGAAAGATGGCCCTAGGACTTCCTGGATTGAAAGGCGTTTCGGTTTGTTATTGTTGCCTGCAGTGCTAGGCGGAGAATCGTCAAACATCGATTCCAAAGGACCATCAACAGCCCGCTTACGATCGGAAGCCACCGTCCTAAAGGAGTCAAACGGCGTATCGGTTCTAGAGTCGGTATCATCATCATCGCCGGAGGTAAAGCCACGATGATACTCAGAGCTACCAACGGTGGAAGCACGCTCTAGTGTCCGAGTGTGAGAAGCGTGAGAGGTAACCCTCGATGATACCGAAGGGCTGACTATAACCTCATCAGGTCGATCTGGCGTGGCTGAAGATGAAGAGCCAAGGCGATTCACATCAAGATGAAAGCTTGACAGCCGTGACAGAGGAGGTAGCGGAGATGGTGGACCGCGTTTTGATTCCGGTGGACGAAAGATAGCAGCCAGGTCGGCCTCAGCTTGGGTGACTTCTACGCTTTTCCGGATCTTCTCATGAAGAATGCTTTTGCCGCTTTGTGTTTGATCTTCGTCATCTGCAATCGGTGCAGAAACATGTCGTTTGCTTTCTGTTGTCTCGGTCCCCCTCTTACGACGCCTTAGACTACCTGTTCTCGATATCCAATTCGTAGGTGAACTGAAATGCATCGAAATCGATTTCTTAGGTTGTTTCGAAGGTGTTCCCTCCACGGAACCTGGCTCCTTTTCAGAATCACTAGGACTATCATTACTATTAGTACGGGGTGGGGAATCTTTTATATGGACAGCCCCATTTGTTGTTGTCTCTTCGAATCCTTTCATCGTGAGCTTATTAGGGATTACAAGATAAACTTGTTGAGTTTGTTGTTGATCAAGGCGAATTCGTCTGCCCAGGGGCTGAGTGTGACTATCAGCCCCTCGTAATGGGGTTGCTTTTGATGAAGTATTGGAAAGTCTTGCGTGCCAAAATGACTTCCACTTAGAGCGCTCATTTCCAACGGGATCCGGAACGGGCTTCTGCCGGGCGGCTCCCACCGTTTTAGACCTGGGCCGTTTGGTTTGGTCAAAGGAGAACTTAGGTAGTGGCGGGAGATCTTCAGGATCCAGCTGATGTTGCAAGGTAGCAGATCTCTGGTGACTCGTTGCCGGTCTTCGTAGCATTATCTGAGCCCTCGACCCTCGTCTCCTCGAGAAACCTGCGTCCTCTGTATTTGTCCCCGGTGCGCGCTTCACCAGCTTGTTCGGCGGAAGCTGAGATGGCGTCTCTCTTGATGTGGATAGTATCGGGGCCGCAGAGCCAAAAGAGAATATAGAAGGCGAGTCTGGACCGATACTTGATCTAAAGCTTCCGTGTTGAGACAGTGGGCGGATAGACAATCGTCGTATCCAGGAACCGTTCGAGGACACCGAGTCCTGGATGTCCTCAGCAATGGGCGCTGCAAAGACAAGATCGCCCTGTCTAACCACCGAGTGCCGAGAAGCCGGGGGCTTCGGCGGGGTTATCTGAGCATTAGATGGTCGTCGGGCAATTCGTGCCTGGGCCGAAGTGGCATGAACCGGAACAACAGACTGGCGCAGGTTTTGCACGGTCGGGTCTTGGGCGAGAGGTGACGCCGTGGATGCCGCAGAACTTGTGCCGGGTCGGGAGAAGGAATAAGAACTCGAGTAATCGCGGTCGGTTACGAGTTTTCGCCTGATCGAACCCGGGCTACTATGGGGAGTGTTGTGGTGCTGCTCGCCCTCGGCGAGCTGGCCAAAGACGAGACCCGTTGCCGCTGCAGCGACCGCAGTACCAGCCCCAATAAGCTGCCGTAAGGAAGTCAACGTTAGTATAGTAAATCAACTGGAATTCGACAAGCGCCAGTGACTACAACGGCATAAAAATCATGAAAAGGGTTGGAACTGATGCGAGTTGGTCTACGTCGGCACGCCTTTTTTTTGTTCTGTGACCAAGGGAATTTTGGTAAATGCCAGTGTCGTGCGTCCCGTTGCGTGCATGCTGTCTTGAAATCCGGGTGGGTAACAGAGAATCGACTTCGCAAGCCGGTGCTAAGGTTGAGGGCCCACTAACTAACTGCATTGTGGTGGGATGGAAACGAAGGAGGGGGGACGGATTCAGGATCGAGATCCAACTTACACTAGGGACAGACTGCATCTCGGAAGCCAGCAACCGTGGCTGGGGAGGGTAGAGAGAAGCCTTCAGCTGAGAGGCACAAGGAGGAAGAAGAATATGCTTTCTTTAGTGTGTTCATGGCCCATTGCTCGTCAAGACATCACAATCTCGGCAGGTGAGAAGTTGGGGGGTGGAGGAATGCCAGTAAATCTGATCTGCAACCCGATCCAGGTTTTTGGCTCTCGGCGTCTAAGTGAGTCCTAGTCCTGGGTACGGGATGTGTGTTGCGAGTTGCGCGTGCCAGGAACGATCTGGTGTGTATTTGTGTATGCGGTATGGCGTATGGCGTATGGTGTATTGGTATTTGGGTTGGATGGCGAGATGGGGTCGTGGCTCAAACGGCCTGGCGTGTAGGAGTGTGCAATGTTTGTGGGGATCGGGACTCGAGATAAGTAAGATGGAAAGTATGGCGAATGAATGGACAGCATAGATGCTCGTGTAGTAGTATACACAACAACAAACCACCCAGGCAAGAATTGAAAGTTACAAAGACGGAATAATCAACACGACAGCATCCAGGGCGGCGACAAGATTGGGGATCAGGCCGTGCGAACGGGCTAACGTCCCACTATCAACAAGAAGCCGGCTATGCGTATATCTGTATAGCCCTTACTGAACCTATACCTAACTGGTGGGATTAGGGAAGGGAAGTCAAGATGGTGTCCATCTGCTGCACGGCATAGATTGGATCGAACCACGACTGTCACCAGCAGGTAGGTAGGTACCTGAGTTTACCTGAGTTAGGTAGGTGGTAAGGCAGGTAGGCAGCTGAGACTAGACAGACAGACCGATGGCGACGGGTAGAGGAAGTCGAAGTCGAATAACTAGAGGACGAAGGTCGTCGCCACGGACGAAAGAAAGGGAGGCATAGTTAGAGAAAGAAGGTTCAATTCGTTTTCTTCCTCCCTCCAGGTTGGCTCGGTCTCAGGAGCTGCAACTGGAGCAGCAGAACAAACAATTCATTTTCATTTTTCCCTGCTACATTAATACCGGTACTGTACCCACGCGCATTAAACAGTGTACACTACCTACATCATGCTACTTATATTGGCCCTAAGATAATTAAGTACTCGGATGCTACTAGTGGCTAGTCCTAATTATCGCAGGTACTGAGTAATAATAATAATATGGAATCGTTGGAATAAACAATAAGAAATAAGCTGGTTGCTAGGCGCGGATTGGGTGTTAGATGAATGAGAAACCACGCCGCGGGCCGGGATCATTGGCTTTCCCTTACTGCTCTCACACGGAGCGATATGGCCAAGCACGTCTAAGACGCACTGCAGGCGGCACGCAGGGTGACAGGGTTTACAGGTACCTGCTCGCCATCCGTGTCGAACGCGAAATTGCAAGTACCGCCAGAGCAACTGGCATTTTGGCATCGAACCGGGCCGACACTGTGGTAATTACGGCGCTGAGCGAGACCTGCAATGACGGTCCTGCAAGTCAGGCCTAGCCTGCCCGGGGGCAGCCTGCGCGCCAAGAGCCGCTGCCCTGTAACGTGCTAAGGCTTGCTGGGGTGCTCCCCCGAGCCTGCTCAGGTTCTGCTCAGGTATGGTGCCGTGCCGCCCTGTTACTGCACGCTACGCATACTATAATCATCAACAGTGACGGTTGCTGTTTTAGCGCACAACCTCAAACCAAGCGCAGCCAAAGACAGCCAACGCTGACCAGGGCCTTCCCCGGGTCCAGCCCTGCTGAGCCACAGCAATATTATAGGGACAATTAGGTACTATGTATGGTGTAGTGGCAACGCTAGTCAACTTCAAGACGGCTAATAAACATGATCGCCCGTTCAGGTAGATTATTCTACCGTATTCCCCTTGACGGTCGCCTCAGTGTTCAAATCCTAATTCCGGTCAGGTCCGATAAAGAGACGGTCCAAAGCAAGGGACGTTATCGATATCTACAGTATCTATTATTCATACCTAGTAATGACCTGGGCTACCTAAGGTACTTAAGGCAGTGGTCGAGTGCATATATCCCTATCAGCGCCGCAACCAGATCCCATTTGCTGGTTGCTGTATACAGCATATTCGCTAAATATTTGAGGTTACCTTCTTGATGCACTCTTATATGCAGTGTCAAGCAACGCAGCCCAACCACACCCAAGGTCCCGGATCCCCCTTATTGCGACTTACACTCGGCATAACCATCACACATACCTAGGTGAAGAACAAGGAACAAGGCAGCTCCATCACTATTGTTTCTATGTCATGCTTTTCTGTTCTCAGATCCTTAGCAGGAGTTGGGGTTATGGGATACATGAATACACCTTGATGCCTAGAATGTTTCAATGCCCATGTACATTCCCGTCCTCTCCGCGCAAGCACGTTGGGAAATGATGCCCGAGAGTCGTTAAATACCAACTTGGAATACTTCAAACTCCAAATGCATAATGTACAGACCTAAGGTAGGTTAGTCTATTATGCCTTCCAGATGCGTGCGGCAAAACACTTCAGCTTTCTCCACATACCTTACCATTGAAAGTCCTGTTACATACATCTAAGATATCGAGATCTAGACTAGCATCCTACTGTTGGTTCTACCAGTTTTATTCTCCGACTCGTCGAGGCCTAGCTCGGCTGAGCGTTTGCGCTAAGGAGTGAAAACGCCTCGAATGCTGAATGGTGAATCAAATAAAAATATCTCGCGCACCTTATTTAGCGGCATTTTACCTCGAGGCAGATCGCCACCTTCTATTGGTTACGGGCTCGCTTTTTGAAATTCGATGCCTTGCAGCATACGATACCAACTGGAGCATCATCTCCTTGGGGTTTCCCTGGCAGATTGCCAGTTGCGAAAATCAAGTCTTGCGTCTCACTGGCATCCTCTAAGCCAACTGTCCTCGCGCCCATGTTATTTCACTTCATGAAATCGTTGGAATTTGATTGGTGGCTACCTACCTACATGCAAGATCAATTTATTCATAGAGAAAAAGATATCCGGATTCTCTAAACAAGACTTTACGAAACTAGTCGCTTACACTTGCGCTATCGCAAGGGCTGGTCAGATCATGCTACTGCTTATGTATGTACTATACCCACCTACACTATTTATCTGCTCAGCACATACAGTACTTACTTCGGTATACGCAGTAAACAACTCCGGTCGGAATGTGGGGAACGATCCGGAAGCTAATCGCTCTATACACTCGTTCTCAGTATAGGTATCTGGTAATTAGTATATCAACCAGCCTTACAAGCTCGACAGCTAAGCAATCACTGTCTCCAATGATACTGGATCGATGCTCACCTGCTTCCCCATGAAGCTGTTCGGATCTCGCCTCTCATACGGCTCTGAATACAGCCTCGTCAGTCTAATGTACCCTCTGTTTACTTACACCCAGATTGTCGGATCGTCACTCTCCCTCCGAGCCGCAAGGGGCCACTTTTATTTTCCAGGATTAATTCCTGCTCAAGCGTTCTGCGCTTCGTGGCCCAGCCAACGAGATACAAAACAGCCGAGTTGTGGTCATAACAGTGAAAGTCCTAGCGGATCCGTCCTTGCCCCATGGTACTGTAACAAAGTTACGGCTACTGTAAGTGCTATTCAGTCTTAACATACTACTTTGCGCTAGAAAATGGACAGGATCTTCGTCATACTCTACTCAATATTCGTAACCCCCACTCGCAAAAGTTCTTAGCAATCTTGATGTTGAGACTAGCAGCCTTAGTTCTACATGTACAGTCTAGCGATAGCAAAGGCCAGAGAGCTAGTTGACAACCAACAACTACCTAGGTAGTTAACTTAAGTACAGATCATCGGCGATTTCCTGTTTCCTGCTTCACTTATAAGTACAGTACACTAGTTAGTGGTGTGCAACGCCGTACACTACACTACATACCTGTAGGCTGTAGCCGCTGTTTGTCTCAGCTGCTGACAGCCAATCCTCGCAGCTCCCTCCCTTTCTGTACTGTGCATTCGCAACCCACTTCACCCAATCACTGCCATTCATTCCTGAGTTTTCAATTGACCTAGGGAACAAGCAGCTTGTGTTACTGTTAAAAATATCACTTACATCACAATCTGCGAGGTCCGTCTCGTGTACCCAGCCGTCTCCGTGTAATTCCACGTATTCAACCTTCCGTTTTGCCGTCATTCCTCGTGCCGCAGACAGGTTTTTCCAGGTTTTCTTTTATATATATATCCTAAAAAAACAACGTGTTTGTGGGTTACAGCGCTACGAGAAACGGGAAATCATCATTATCCATGTGCTCTCTGATATGACATATCGGCCCGCTCGAGAACTACCATCGCGCGGCAATCCTCGGTGATCAGCAAGGCTTGTGTTCCTATATTGCTGTAGGTATGCATTCGTCGCAGCGCCGCGGGTGGGTTCACGTACGCCAGAATGCTATGCTTGAAGTAGCCTACCGAAATGTCATGATCCGAGACCCCCTATTGTCATTGCTGCCAGGCGCGTCCCATGGTTTCCGTCGCATCAGGATTCCCGACACGTTATCTGCTTATTCACTTATGACTGACTGGCTGAATGGAACCATAGGGCAATGCGTTGTTCGACAAGTATGATGCAAAGACCTAGGCATCTTCAAATTCCCATGATTGAGTATACGTATACACAAGGAAGCAAACTTCCAGCAATCCATCTGGTGACGGTGACACAGCTTTCCTCTCTTCTTATTTCCGTAATCTTGAACCGAGAGTGATACCGACTGCGTTGCCGGTCTCTCAACAGACATGAATGGACCTCTTAGCCGGTGGTCTGGGACAGAACTTCCTGGGATCACCGCTGTCCGTCAGGCGAGCAGTTTCACCTCCAAGCGACCAACGAGAACAGGAATTCCCCGAAGCAACCTGGGGATTGTGGGGACACGAACATGTTGGATACGCGCCTTTGCGCGTATCGCTCTCAAATAGGTAATAGCTGACCGTCTATGCTCCAAAACCCCTCTAAGATCCCGTCATCAACACCAACATCATAACATCATAGTTGCTCAGCTCACTTCTCCTCCTCCTAAAATAGGCACAGCCCCTAACCGATCTTGCATTCATGGCCCCTCCTTTCTTACTTGCCGGGCGCAACCCCTCATGCAGCATATGATTCTATCTTCCTTTGATGCTACAATACTCGCCTCTTTTGTAGTTTGTTTCGTATGCCTCAATGCAGCGAAGGTCTTGCATGATTGGAACTTTTGATGTGGCTTGAGATGGAGTGAGACCGTCATGTGCCCACCAAGCACTGTGCCCCCGACAGAACCCCCGAGTCAGGTGAAGGGAACAACTGGACGCCCTAAACATCACGTTTCCACGCTCGAGTAGCTCCATCCGAGCCGGCTTCACTTTTAGTAGTTGATCCAACAATACCACTCGCTTGGTTAGTACCAATGCGGCACACACGGCTCACCTGGATATGCCCAGGACTATTTACAAAAGTCTGGCCACAAGTGGGGATTCGTGTCCGCGTTCACTCCTACGACCACTACATACTGTATATCATATCTCTTATATGTGGTACAAATACAGCTTGGGAATGTGAAAAAAACCGACCATTCCAAAGCTTTCTGCGGCGAACAAGCCGGGCAATGTGGATGAATTCCCCAGGATGTCTGTGCTTTCCCGGTCGGTCCATCGGCAGCACAATAGGTAGCTACCTACTTGATGCTACAGTACATGATGCCACAACCCATAGGGCCGATGAAAGAACCCGTTCGTGTCCTAAAATTAGTGAGTGATCCATAACTGGACTGAGGCGAGACAGAAATCCCTATCAGTCAAGTATTTTATAACTGACTAAGACGAATTAATGGGCACTGGACCACCAAGCCTTCCACCATCCGTCCTAGCAGTGGAGCGCTCTTGAGGACGGTTCGGGAAGAAAAAGTTGACAGCGCCAAAACTACGAACTAGTAGTCATACTCTGACCCGAAGGTTTAGTTTTCCATGTTGTAGTTAATAGTGCCCCGTTTCCAATGTGATTGATCGATTCCGGGACCGCTCACTTAAATACTCAGATACTGTGTGTAAGTCTCATTACTCGTTGCTTCTTTTACTAGATGCGGAGCTATGCGTTGCAAAATCCTCTAGATACCAATTTTCTCTTAGATCGACCACGGCGATGGTAATAAAACGCATTCTTACTATCAAACAAAAACATACCGACGAAAAGTCCACAGTAACCCCATAGGCTGACGTACATACATACTTACCCAATACCCTTACGTTGTCTATTGGACGCCTTATGCGAACATCTCACAGAGACTGAGACCCTCCGGCTTACGGCTAAGACAAGCCCGATTATGCTTATTGCGAGTCCTGTAAGACAAGGAAGGACCTGGTATTCAATTCTTTGCCTACCACTAGTTGAAAAGCCTTTGCCTCCTACCTGTTTACTTTTGTCTCTCTTTCTCTCCTTCTGTGGGCTACTCGGTTAACCATCGTGGAGAATGAATTGCTAAGAGAATAAACAAACATCTCGGTTGCATTCGCGTCCAGCAGGCAACATAAAATCAATTTTGCTTTTCTTTCTAAAGCAAAAGTTTCGCTGTAGTAACGATAGCGAGGCGGCTATCAATGCCCGCCCACCTGTTCCTGTATGCTGCATTGCCTGCTTTGTATGCGTACCACTCTGCCTACGGCCGAATGGCTACGGTACCCTATGATATAGCCCGATTCCAGTAGGTATACCACGTACATATATTGCATATCGACAACCACCGTCTGTAGGTAAGCATGCGAGCACGACCGCCATATGTCATTGTGGCACGTAACCAGTTGGCAATGTCCCAGCAGCTATGGGCAAGGCCGACTCGATTTCCTGTTTTTCTCCTCGCATTGCATTGCTTCATGTGCTCCCGCGAGGGTGGCAACTATCTCTCCCGCCGCCCTCGTCGGCACATATGCGCGAGTCCAGTGATAGGGGCTAGGACAGGTTACTGCATAAGTGAGGCCACTAGGCAATATATGTGCACCTCTTATATGACGCCGGTCGGACGGCGGTGAAGTTCGGGCTACTCGGCCTTCAGCTTATATTCTATTATGTGCTTGGGCAACTTTTTGTACTCTAGGGGGCGTATGCATGCAGTCAGCTATCGAGTCTCGGGTGGCTGCTCGGCCGGCTCGGAAATGTCAATAATCTTCGAGGCTGCTGAAATATTGTCATATGCATGAATTCTCTGCCTGCCTACATCATTTTGGGTAAGTTCAGTAAGGCCGTCTATGCACATCTCTTATGGCCGGATCTATATATGATTCCTTCCGTATCTGTCATACTCTTTAAAGGATAACCAGGTATTATATCATAAGGAGTCAGGCTTTTAAGAGGTGTCTTTTCAACGTAAGAGTTATAGTATTGTACCTATTCCATACGTTGTAACAACCCATCATCGGCAGCACCTTGCTGGCCCCGTTTTCTTTCGCATTTATTCTTTCTCCTTGCGCCATGTTGATTTGATATCACAGTCTTTTTGCTTACTAGCAAGACAAAGCTCGTTGCAGTCGCTTCCCATGCACGTCGACAGATGCCCTCTTACCCTAAACCCACACGGATACTTCTTTTCACATAAGCTGGTGAAAAGTTTCGGGTTTGTCGAGTTAAGATGAGCATAGGGATGAGACGTGAGTCTTTAATTATTCGGTATATGATATACTACACGTCAAGAGCAGTACCTATTGAGTTATTTTGCAGTATGGCATAAAGCATGGAGGACATGGGGTGTAAACAGTTATTTCATGAAGAAAGCTTTGAGCGAAGAAACTCGACCGAAAGCTGACATTCTATCCAGATTTCTGAGTGCTCCGGTTCTTTCTTCGAGGTTAGCATGTGATTAAGCTTCTATCCGGCTGTGTTCAACACATATCTGCTGCCACCAATTACTACACAGTCAACCGGAGAGGATGTATAGCCCGTCAGTATTATGATATCCTCTCTGTCAAAGGGCCAAACCTTGCTTAGTATCCTATACATTCATCTTCTATAATATAATCTCCAAGTTGTCCGTTCACATACTATCACGTTGGACACTGGCTGTATGCGGCGCAGACTTCAAGACAGTAGAGTCTAACTCTGCTGGTTTCATCTTGCCGCCCACCTCTTGGATTTCACGGGTAGCATCGAGTTCATACACTCTCGTGATTGCAACTTGAGGACCCTCAGCGTCTAGCTCTGCTTTTTTGAATTTGCCATCTATCTTTGAGTCCCTACTCTGCTCAGGATTCGAAGACCCTTTCTCGCTCGACGACCTGTGTCGATAGTATAAGACGAGTCCAATCAAGCTGGCAAAAGCAGCTGGAGATATCGTAGCACCAATGACTATGCCAGCAATCGCGCCATTGCCGATTCTTAGGCCTGAGATTAGGCTTTGTGTCGGACTTGTAGTGTAACTAGAGTACCTGCTGCTAATGCCACTTGCGACATATCCATCGCCACTTGAATTTGTCGAGACCTCGCCTGTTGTCATTGTAGAAGTAAAGGTAAGACTCGATGAGCTAAATGTTGGCGTGTCTAGGCTTGTGTCAGGAATGGCATTGGTGGGTGTGCCACTCTGGTCTATACTGTGACTGACACCTCCATCCGCATTATCGTCACTATCGTCATCTTCATGCCGGCTGCCATTATTATCTCTCCCAGATATAATATTGAAGGGTGGAGAGATGCTGAATGTACCCTCGCCCCCATCCAGGCTGAAATTGAGGCCGTAGAAATATGAAAACGATGCTCCAAGTGTTGAAAATCCTACTGGCCAGGAGAAGCTCCCGCCTGCAACATCTATTGAGTCTATGAGTCAATCAATTAGCTAATACTATTCATATATCAAGAATCTTTGAGGAGAATATTGTTATCTCACATGCTATCTCCCACATCCTGCTTAAAAATTCTGAGGTCTAGCTACCGAGTAAAGTCATTGTGCCGCGGCCATTTGATGACTTTGCAATCCATCTGATTATGTATGTTGAGTCTGCAACGACGGCTTCGTTCTTCAAGGGTGCAAGAAACTCAACGAAGCCAATTGTACCTTGGGAGGGAGAATGCGACTACTGACAAACTAAACCATACTAGCTTCTGGAGTGAGGTCATCACGACTGTGTCCAGTGTTGCATACAAATGTTGAAGAGTTGGTATGGAAGCCTCCAGGACTGGAAGTTCTAGGACCCGGAAATAGAAGCCTCTATACCACTTGCGACCCACATGAAGCAGAGGGAAGGATGTGTAGCGCCGCGTAAAAACGGTGAAAAACATGTTAGAGCTGCTAAGAAAACTGGGCGTTACGGTCGCAATGCTCAATTTAATACGGGCCAAAGCTGTTCACCTTATTATCGGATTTAAAAGTGGCTGTCACGGCTGCGGCTTATCGGCGGCGGCGGTCTACATAGGCCGGGCTACAGGTCTGCTGTAGAGTTTAAAACATTTTAATCGGGTGGTGTAGTGGTCAAGCACACCTGAACGCTGTACTATGTATGGTATGTGTACTAGGGAGACGCAGGTTCAAATCCTGTCTCGATTGAGAATTTCTTTTTTCAATTTTATTATTAGCAATATCATAATTTTCAAAGGGAGCTTGGTAGGTGGCTAGTATAAGGAGCTAATCAGGGCAGTTATAGTGGATTCACAGGATCCTTACCTAATTTGTATGAGGGATAAATGAACGCGTTAGGCAGCCTGTACAGAAGAAACAGACCTAATACAACAACACTTTCGATCTATAGATTGGCTATTGCAGAGAGCTCGCCGAGTGTTCATAGTTCCGTCTTCCTCAATACGGTGCTCTGGTGGGGCCGAGGGGCCGATGACAAAACGGAACGCCGGCGGCTAAGACTAGAGCAGAATTGACGCACCGCCACGATGAGTCAGCAGAGGCCCTCGTGCTGGGTGTTCGATTTTGCATGGATAGTCACTGATGGGTTGGCTAACAACCCGACAAGAAAATTGAAGTGAAAGAAATTAATGGAGGACAAAACAAAGCTGAATAATATTTGTAGTTAAGTTCTATGTAAGAGAGTACTCCCGTTGATATAAAAAGAGCTCGTATCTAAGTGTCGGGGTGTCTCAGGGGGTATCAACGCAGGAGTGCATGCAACGCTTTGGAGCGCCCCTCACTCCTGGCCGCCAGCAGCCCCCAAGGCTTTATAGGCTACATCGAAATGTCCATTCATCTTCTTCATATGTTTGATAAGGAAGGAACCCTCAATCTCATGCTCATATCGCCTCCATATCATCTATAGTTTGTAGGTTGACTGGTGTGTTCGCAAATTCCATGTTGTAAACTGACAATTATCTTTCGAAATAGTAGGGGAGAGTTTAAGGGAGCTACGTGGAAATATGTGCTATGAACTACCAGGACTGTATGAATCTAACAGCACCTTCAAGAGTGCGACTGAACGGAAGGCAGACCCTCATTCATTTTTGTAACACTGTAGCATCCGCCCCTTTTCTTCGTGTTCGGTATTAATGATACTGCAATTTTGGCCTGGATAACGCGACCGTGACCGAGTTTCTCTAATTGAATATGCTGTCATATAGAATGGAATGCAGAGTGATATGGATTAAAGTGTTGGTATGACCGGGCACACTTATGATGAAAAGATAAACCGTAAACATTTACACTATTGTAAATAAAGGCTTCGCTTTCTACTTTATATTTCCCAGAATTTTAGACTTTTTAATTTGCAGTCTTTGATCCGTAGCTTGATTACACCCCATCATAGAAATCTAGCTCTATAGGAGGGACATGTATTGTGATGATTTTATAAATAACTTTCAGAACAGTAAGGATAAGAACGGTAAGTATAAGCACGGCGCTAGCATCTCCGGAATGCTTGAAGCGGTTTTCGAACATGTTCACTGCGCTTGCTAAACCACTGCGCAAACATTTCTGCAAGGTCGGGGTCTGATACTTGGGGCTGTTATGGGAATGGCAGTTATTTTTATTGGCTTGTAGATTTTCCCGTAGTTCCGGTTCGCAACGAAGCCCACAGCCACAGTCATTCCGCAGCTACGTCACGTTCTTAACTACGGGTCCGTATAAGTAACCACACGCAGGCACCCGACTTGACAACGTCCTACTTTCGCTGTAGTGCCTTCATTTCTCACGGGAGAAGGGACGGCTGCAAGGAAACAAAGAGCCAACTATAGTGCTTTATAAGTCGCCCTTTATTTAAAGGGAAGGTCGCGGTTCTGGTTTTCTTTCGGTTTTAGCAGTATCAAATGTAAAATGCCCTAGGCTTTAGGAATCTTTCAACATGTCCACCTACACGTATGCCCCCTTAGACGGAGATGCTTCACATCTAACTATCTACGGACAAATATTCGGAAGTGGCCTGTAACCTCTAACACGCGTCTCTCAATGCACATGACCTTCCTCGTTACAAAGCGCTCTCCTACACTTGGGGTGACGGTCTGACCTCTGACCACATCATTCTCGACGATACGCACTTCGCCGTGAGAGAGAACCTAAGAATCGCCCTTGCTGCATTGCAATGAGATATTTGGGCATCAGAGTCTTCCATAACTGTGTATGGGAGAAGGGCACGTTATGTGTTATTGTCAGTGACTCAGTTTCTATACTTTCTTGTCTACAGCTCTGTCATTGCCGGTGCGAAGCACTGAAAGTACTGCCTGTATATGGTTCTCTACTACCAAGGAAACTCTCTAACCTTGACGCCCAACTTCAGCTGGATAAAGTGTATGCGTTCCTTGGCCTTGTCCCCGAGGCCCAGCGAGTCAAAGCCGGTTAAACCAAATCAGCTTCGGAAGTCTATGTTGAGACGGCCCGACATTTGATCGAGACGTCTCGTAACTTACATGTGCTTCGTGCATGCCTTTTCACTAGCGCTGTGGAAGACCTCCCGTCGTGGGTACCTGACTGGACAGTGAAGCAAGTCCGGTCAGTCGGCGGATTGGCTACTGGCGAGAACCATATTACGCTTTGAGCCCGGCGGCAACGAAGTACTTAACTTCGCTTTCCCAGGATACGAAAGCCCTCACACAGGCTGCAGGATTCGATCTCTCATCCAATGTTGGCGATGGCTGGAACCTACCGGCAGCGTTCTCTTCAAATCCACGCCACATAATGTGAAAGGGAATTGCCGTAGCCACTCTGAAAGGAAACCCGCGCACATTCGACCAGGGCGTGAAACTAAGAAATCCAACGCCGGCCGAGAAGACGGCCAAAAAAATTGTGCCCGCATGCCTCGCGCAGCTTGGTCATTTATATATGTCACTCTTATTCCGAATGCCCCGGCTGCGCACTCTCCTCGCATATTTGGTGCGACGAGATTTCGGGGGATCTGGATATTTTTTTCGATTTCAGTTGGTTGTCCTCGACGCCGGTAAATATTCAAATCGCACAAGGCGACCGATGACCCAGTACCCGCAGTCTCTCGACGCCTCCGTTACCTTTATGAAGTCTCCGGTGCGCCCGGAGATACGCTTTAAATCGTGGACTTTTGAACCACGCGCCGAGTTCATCGTGAAGGGGAAAAGTAATTGAAAAGACCTCGTGAATACCTATGCTGAAGGGCAAAGAGAGGCTAAAGATGGGTATCTTATTGTAATGCTCCTTGGAGCAAAGGTGCCGTTTCTGGTAAGAAGAGTATCTGGCCCTCGGGCTAGAGCAAGGGCAGGAGATGAATATGAACATGGCGCACTAAGCGAATATTATGAACTCATCGGACCCGCCACCTTCGGGGATACGTTGCCTGATACATGGATCTGGAACAATATGAAGAGCAGAGTTGATAGAGGGGGGTATACACTTGTTGTTTTCATACTCATTTGAAAATTTCACTAAACTTTAACAGAGGCTTGACGAGCAATAAGATTTAAAACAAGAGCTACCAAACAGATTTTTCACGAGATGGTACGGAATAACCGCCGGAGACTGGGGGTATTGGGAAAGGGGTAAATATATTAGTGTAACTCCTTAGTTGTACCGGATAGGTAAGATATTTTCCTCCTTGTGCAATAACAGTTGTCAATACTGGAACATCCAGCAATGTAAACTGTGACAAACTTAGGTCGAGATTAAAACTTAATGCCTCCTCTTGCTAGGGGTAAAGGTGTCATTGTTTTCATGTATAATTAAATTAAATATGCGCCTGCGTATGCGGCAGAACAACCTTTATTGTCGCCAAGTAGCTACGCCGTTTAATAGTTTGCGGGAGGCTATCATCGCTGATTCCCGCATCTCTTCTTCTAGTGCTATGGTGAATGAGACAAGATTCCCTTTTATATATGTTGTAAGTTGTTGACCACTGATAGACGCATGACTGTGCACTCTTCGAGTCCCAAGAGATGGATAGTATTTACTTAATAGTAAAGCCTTCAAATCACTACTGTAAGCTTCTATAATTAATCAATACTTTCTGCAAGACTTTTATTAAAAAGCCATAGTATTAAGTAAGCCTAAATATAAAACTACGGTTATAACAGACCAATTCCATATGGAATTCCCACAAATACAACGCAAGGCTAAGCGCAAAAAAGGGCACAGATATTCTGACTGGTACATCGCAAAAGTAATATTTGCAGGCCACGATAAAACAAACATGATTAGAGATAAAGACATGGTTAACTCTCTAAGACGCGGAGAGGTAAACCTTGTGGACGTATGGACAGGCAGCGAAATCACTGATGCAACACAACAATCCATCATGCGCGGACTATTGCTACTATTTCCTGTACTAATTGATGGCTGGTCGGACTACATCTTACGACCCTGCATATGCTACTGTCGATCATGCTGAGCTGGATAAAAGCTGCATGACTCAGCCACCGGTTCTCGTGTGCGAATGATCTGATTCCCAGGAATAACTATTCTAGTTACTTTATTCGTTTCGAAGTTATCAATCCTCATATATGCCTAGTTTTTATGATGTCGGATGCCATCGCCGTGCAATTTTCTCAAATTGAAGGAAACCCTTCTTTATAGACATTGAAAGTTTTGCTCATAACCGTCAGTCTTTCATGTAGACCAAGCCATCATACCATAACGCCTCATCTCCACGTTTCACTAGCCGCCAGCAAGGATTAGCATGAGCGAAAGACCTATTTCTTGCCTGGTAATCTCAGCCACGCCCAGGCATAGGGCTGAGCTGAAACAGAGTTGGCGGCGTTCTATTGGTGAGTTAATGGATAGGATTCTGCAGGTAGGGCCAAGCCCCTAAGTCCTGATCGTTTTGATATCGCTCGAGGGCGATTTGGGGGCCAGAACTTCGCAAGAATAGAACGGCAGGGGTTGGCTCTTAAAATAAACGTTCTCTTTTCTTGGTAGTTCATATAGCCCTCTTTGATCGTCTGTTAAGAAGTGAGGCAGACTTTCGGACTAATTGTTGGTAGTCGTTTTCGCTCACTAGCTCTACTGCGACGCCCCTACTAACGTCAATGTCTCATGCGCATGCCCCCATCCGCAGTCCCCAGTTGCACTAAATGACCAGACCTAGCAGTCGACGCCTCCGCCAGTCAATCAATGAGTTCCGAGGGTACTTCGTTGCTTGAGTCTGCCGCGCTGCCGGGATCTGCACCATACGGTACCTACAATGGCGGCCGCCTGAATGGTTTAAACTCAACAGATCATCTTCAAGAACAGTCAAGTGACCACGAGGAGCAACCAGCCGAAGTGCTCAATTACCGACACGTTGTCTGTAAGTTGTCTCGATAATTTGAGTCGTGCCCTTGGGGTTTACTAGAGACATTTTGCTGTATCTACTGAAGGTGTGACTAACATGCCGACTTGAAGTAAGATGGTGGTTTCTCACTGGGCTGGGAGTTCTCTTTGCTCTTTTCGGTGGGCTCATAGAGTTGGCAATTCATAAACTCCCCGTGCAAGATACTGGTCTCACTCTTTTTACAAGAACCTACAATGGCCAAGTTTCGGCTGCCCTTGACAATAAAAGAGCCACGTTGATGGACTATTCGCCAGTAAAACAAACCCGTCCGAACTTCCCCAATTTTCACATGGGCCAAGCCATATTAGCAATACCAACCCCTTCATCGCATGTTTCGATACCACGAGAAAAACCTACAACAGCTGTCTTCGATGGGTTTAATGTCTCAATCTTGGATCTCGATCTCAGGACAACGTCTTCTTCTTTAAGCATGGATACCAGTGGCGAGCACGTTATACAGGATACGTTAACAACGGTAACAGCAAAGAAAATTACATTAATTCGCCCTAGTCTCCTGGCAGAGACGACAGAACCACCCGAGAGACCACTACGAGATTTTGGGCACCATCTGTGGGCATTGCAGCCAAGGATCCCATCCAATTCGGACTTCGGCTCCTTTGGGAGCGTTCCTGTCACATTCCACTCCTCTCGTCCTGCCACTCCTACTAGTCTCACAACGACTCCAACGTTGAGCAAGGTAACTACACCCATCATAAGTAGCCCACCTTCAACACTATCGGAACCCTCGAGCACCAGCGACGACCAACCTCATTCAACATCGACAATCACCATCTCTAAAAGTCGGAGCTTGTCAAATAGTGTGCCTGTGATATTCCATAACTCCTCGAGTCAGTCAGCATCGCCGTCGCATACTTCACCAACTAGGACGCCGACTCCAGTCCCTCTCTCAGCGAATTCAACAACTTCGATACCTAGCAACGCAACAGTGTGGCAGAACACAACAACCACGCCTCCGGGCACCCCGGCAGATGACCCATTCAATTTTACTGAAAATTACTTCCTATCTGAAGCGGACTACTTCCTGGGAACGTTTGTAGGGACTCTCATAGCGACGTTGCTCTCAATTCCCATTAAAATGATCGACCTCAACGCCCAGCTACTCCAGCCATTCCACGAACTGGCAAGCTCTGGAGGCACGACAGCGTCGTATTCGCTGTGCAGAGAAGCCGGAAGCTTCCACGGCATGTTCCAAGACATCCGTCTTCTGTTCCGAGGTCGCTGGCCGTTGACGCTACTGACAGCTTCCATGGTCCTCTTTTCGGCTCTCACGACGACCTTTTCGTCTGAGGTGTTCGTGCTAGTTCTTCATGGAAGCTGCCATCACGGTAGCGGGAGCGCACAGAATTGCGCCTGGACGATCGGGGTCGCAGTCCTCGGAGCGCGCATAACGGAGGCCTTCCTCTTCTTCATGGCGTTGCAGATAGCTCTGACGCTCCTCCTTCTACGAAACTGGCACTCTGGAGTCAAAAACAACCCCTGGAGTATCGCAGGGATTGCGTCACTCCTCTGCCATTCTGACATTCGTGAGGTCCTCAGCGCGCTGCCTAAAAGAGGCAGAGAGCTCACCAACTCCGCGATACAACGCGAGCTAGCGCCATACACTTTCAAGCTGGAACATTTCAGGAGTGCGGACAGAACACAGTATGGTATCGTAGTCTGTAGGCAGGGAGAGCTTGAAGTATCTGAGAAACATGGGCCATTATTCAGTCCTATCAACCATTTGAAAAAGCTCTTGAACAACATCGGCTTGAGAAGACAGGCAAGCGCACTACGCGGAACTCCACAATCATTTTTCGCATTGAGCATCACAGGGCGCACCATTATCCTCGCTTTCTTAGTGGGTGCGATAGCTCTAATAGGATATTATAACGGCCCACGGACATCCCAACCGTTTGAGAGCTTCCTCGACAGTGAGTCATTCGGGGTTCGGTTGCTCTTTACAGCCATCGGCGTTATTATCACGTTTGCCTGGGATGCCTTTCTTACTGGTAAGTAATGAACCGGATTAAACTAACTGTCTTGAAAGTTGTTTATGCTCACAGTAAGAATCTGTAGCGGTGGCGCATCTAAGCACGTACAGGCGGATGGCCAGATCACCTAGGACTGCTCAACACTCAATAGCGATATCGCCGCCCACAAATTCATTCTCTGGCTTTCGTTCGGCTATCTTGGAACGCGACATATTTCTGGGAGTCGTGTCTGTTGCTGGAATTCTTTCCGAGTTTCTACCTATCCTACTGAGCAACGTCCCTTACCAGGTGACGCAGACTCTGGACGTCCATCGTAAGTACACGGTATTTATTCCCTCTTTGGCACGCCATGTACTGTAATATCAAAACGCTGTTCTCGGGACATCTGGACAATGGTTTCTAATCTCGATTCTCAGTCGTTAGTACTTGGATTTCTGTTGGGATCATGGGAGTCATGGTGTTTATCATCTTAGGATCGTTCTTCGTTCGGTGGCCGCCGTTTCCAGTAGATTCACGAACGATCGCCGGGGCCGCTTTTTATGTGTGCGACTCTCGTTTATTACACAGCATGATTTCCTCAACGGTCACTCGCCCTCAACGACCCAACGAGAATTTAAGCGATCCCCAAGAGAAATACACCTTTGGAGAAATTACGGGGGTCTCTGGCATGAGACGGATCGGCGTTGACATAGACGAAAGCCTTCCTATCACTGAACGAGATTCTTTGATGAGGCTGTATGTTCGCGTCGGCTTATAAATGATAAATTAATGTAATGATCGCATGCGTGAAAGAAATGATAACTAATCTTAGCACATATTGAGTACGTCAATGTCATTCCACATTTGAAGCTCATGACTGAAGTGACCACAAACGGCAATACCTAATATCACCTGCGCCGCCACAAGGCGGTAACATGAAGTGAGCTCTCAACATGAGACGGTCACAGCTAAGAGGAGTGCAGACTATTCTCAACTGGTATACGAGTATTCTACATATTAATTAGGCTTGACAGTGGGAGGTACTGCGCGAAGCACTCCGAGATCACTCCGGCGTAACGGTACCAGCCACATCCGCCTTCGGGAAGTCGATATACCCCTTTCCTGTCGCAAATGTATGCAGCCAATATTGCTGCTTCGGATCTTAAGCCGGCTTCAAGAACTCGATAGCACAGGGCTCGGGAGTAGCCCCGGCGTACATGAGATAGCCGTTTTCGTCTTTCTCGTCGACGTAGTAGAAGCTAAAGATGCGTGAGCGAAAGTCCCATGCACAGATTGAAAATGAGTTGACGGGTGAAATACTACCTGAAGGGCTTGATAGTGTACGCCGTTGCACTCTTACCGAGACCGCGGCCAACTCCGGGGCCAGCACCAAGGATCAGAGCAACAGGCGTTGTGGATGTTGGATACGGAGAGAGTAGAAAACCCAAGAATAATATGCAGCTTGACAAAAGATGTGGATACGTGTCTGATATAAATGACTGGGCTGTAGATAAGTGTTAACCCCTATCTATCTTGTGTGGTTTAGGATATTAGTATATATACACGGGCCAAGGGCCCGTGCCCGATACTCTCGGTCTCCGGGCGTTCGTTCATTGTGTAGAAATTGAAGCCACCCAGGAAAGGGGGGTGGCACATAGGACACGATCAAACTTCAGTACTCTATCAGTCGAGAGACTGAACCTTTAGTGGCTGACAGAGCTTTCGCACTGCCTGGGTATACAGGGGCTGAAGGATTGCCACGTGCTATTTGATGCTAGAAAGACTAATTGTAACACTGACTGTTTCCTTGCAGACTTTTCCTCAACTTATTGTTTATAAATGACTTGAGAGATGAAAGTGTCACAGGGAAAATAAATATGATTACGTACCGGTCAATATAAGCTAGTATAAAATATAGGAAGCTGAAAAGCGATCCTATCAAGGAGCGACCAAGTGCTGAGGCGTACCCGGCTGAGATCTGCTACAGTATGCTGTATCACTCCTCTTCCCTGCTTTATTGGTGCGCAGAGGGGCCAAAAGTGCCTCTCTCGGGTAGTACTACTAATATAAATGTAGCTTGTTACTCTAGGGTCGTTACATGTTGTGGCATCGCGCCACGTCTGCCGCATGTTCAGAGACAAGACAACGGATGTGGGACGTGGACCATGCCGCACATATATTTGGCCGGTACATGCGGAGAGAGAACAGGGCAGTAATCGATGTACTGACTTAGATTCCGGCTTCCTTTCGTCAGCTTAAATACATTGGTACACACAGGCGTATAAAAATATGCTTCGCTATCGCAAATAGGCCTACTGGATTTGAATGTCTGCGATACGAACTACGCAGCCGGCTTATATAAAAAATTTGTTGGTGTTTTCTACGGTCCTCAATCTTTGAATACTCGTCATTAGCTCCTCTTTCCATACGATATGAAGCTTAAAACGACGCCCACCAGCATGGATAGGGACGGGTTGCCCCGGGAAGGGCTTGAAGGGGGCACTATCTTGTTAGGAGAATCGATCCAGAAGTCAGGATTATTAAATATGATTGCCAATCTCATCCTCCAATATAAACCCGGGAAGGGTGTTGAGATTTGTAATCCTATAAGAGGAGGCCATAACGTCTTGTATCGCCTAAAATACGAAGATGGCACATCGGCGTGTATGAGGGTTCCTTGTGAAGGTATTTCAGTTAGTCATAATTGCATTTGGTATTAAAGCTTACATAGTATTGAGCAGTCTCGGCGAGATTCCCTGAGGAAAAGGTCGGCTACGAAGTAGCTATGATGCGTTATGTTGCTGCGAACACTACAATTCCTGTACCGAAAGTCTACCATCACGGAACCGCTGCTGAGAATCCCTCGGGAACAGGACCGTTCATTATTATGGACTATGTTGATCATGAGAAGGACATGTCTGATATCCTGAACGATCCGACACTTGAGACAGGCGACCTACAGATCATAGACCCCAATATCGCCGAGGAGAAACTTGAAAAGCTTTATGAACAAATGGCTAACATCCTTTTACAACTGTCCAGGTTATCCTTCTCTCGAATAGGTTCTTTGATTCAGGACGCTGACGGTAGTTTCTCGTTGTCCGGCCGACCCCTTACTCAGTATATGAACGTACTAGCGGGGTGGATGTGTTCTGACTTTGTACCCCTATCCCTCGGCCCATATTCAACGGATAAGGAGTGGTATTGCGCCTTAGCAGACATGCACTTGATGCAGTTGAACCACCAAAGAAACGGTGGTATCATAGACGAGGACGACGCGCGAGATAAATACGTCGCTCGCCATCTGTTTCGGGAACTTGCTTATGATGGGTGGCTGACATTAGAGCTTGTAGAGGAAGGGAGCGAGCCTACGTTTTACATCTATTCGGGGGACCTTCGCCCGACGAACGTTTTAATTGACAAAGACTTTTGTGTAACTGGCGTGATAGATTGGGAATTTGCTCATGCTGCGCCGAAAGCGTTCTCTTCGGATCCGCCTTGGTGGTTGCTTTTGAGGAAGCCCGAAGACTGGCCTGGTGGATATGAGGCGTGGATGAATGCGTAAGAAATCCTCGGAGGCACTTTCTTCTTGGTTCAGCATATCACAGATGACACGCTTTCCTTTTGTGACAATGTAGTATCCAGAAGCTCCTTGAACCCCGAAAACCACGCTTAGAATGGCGATAACTGACTCCGAGTGCTCAGGTATCAGCCTCGTCTAGAGCTCTTTCTTCGCGTTCTAGAAAACGAAGAGAGTAAGTTGTGGGGTAACTCAACAACGGGATCTATGCCGGCTAGTTCAGATACGCCTCTTTCACAACGGATGCGCAAGAGTTGGGAGAATAGGACATGGATGATTAACTATGCGGCAAGAAACGGCTGCGTGTTTGATCATCTGTATTGGAAGTACTTGGATTCTCGTTTTTTCGGGTCTAGCGAGAAGAAGGGTCACCGAGCGAGGCTTAGTCTATTCACCAAGAAGGAGATTGAGGCGATGGAGTATTTCGTTAAGGGGAAGATGAAGGAGAATGTGGGCTGGAAATACATTGACTGGGACGCTCTGAACGTACCGGCCCAGCTAGATGATTCCGGGCTATAGAGGCCGGCATAGGTCAGTAGCTGTAGAACAGTGTTAGGCGAAGAATTAGTAGATGATATGTGCAGTTGAAGATCACTCTAGGCGGGAATTGAGTTGCTTTCATCCCGAAATTAGCGGCGACAACAGAAATATTAGCGCAGAGACTCTATTGAGCCAACAAGACCCCTGTAAAGCGATAGAAGCAGATTAAAAGCAGAGGTCGAGGCTAAAAGTAGGATGGACCACGGCTATGACTCAGATTGGATCTCACAATGCGTTCGAAAATGGACAATGACCGGAAATACATGATGAAGTCGACTGATAACCCAGACTAGCTAATCACAGGTCGCCGGGACCCCGACGTTTAGCCGGCGGGCGCCTATGAACGGCCCACTATAACCTCTGAGATCGTGGCGACGACTTGGATCACTCTGAGTGTCGTACACTTATCCTACTATCGGCTGTCTCATTAGAGAAACAACCCCTGTTTGAGCTCAAAGGCACCTCACAAAGCCAGCTACTTGTAAGAAAAGAGCGCAATCTAGAAAAGGCGTATCTACTGCATCGTACCGCCTTGGAAATACTTAGTATCTCGCCAAAATGGAGTCCGATATCAGAGCTGCCCTGCCGGATATCGACCCCGTCGTCTCCGAATACTCGGTCGGGTATCTCAGACATGCCTCGACCACCTGGATTGGTGAGGACGAAACCTCGGATTTATCTCCCTTGGCTGAGGCTGCCTTCACCATTACGGAGCTCCTGCTTTCTGCTGCTGGGAATGTCGAGAGTGCTGCTCAGCAGGACAAGATCCGCGCTCTGGTTGCGAAATGGGTCGACAAATATGAAGAGGTCAACGGCGCCAACGGCGATCGCCATGGTCCCATTGTGAAGCGTCTCGACCAGGCCTTCCAGGTCGGCTCACAGCGTAACATGTCCTCTACGCTTGCTGTTGCCACTGGCAGTGTTGACCTTGAGTCTGCCAATACACGCAAGGTCGAGTCCAAGGTAGATCGTAAGAAGCTCGAAAAGGCCGAGCGCAAGATCGCTGCAAAGCAGAGCAAGAAGCAGTTCAAGAATGTTGAGTACGAGGCTTCGCGACTTATCAATGAGCCCGAATCCCAGTCATACGAGGAATTCTACATGGCCGTCAACCCGCTCCAACTTGGACCTGGCGGTGGTACTGCTAAGACAAAGGATATCAAGATCGAGAATGCCGATGTTAGCATTGGTGGTACGAGAATTCTGACCGACACCGACCTGACCCTTGCCTATGGTCATCGCTATGGTCTTGTGGGTAACAACGGTGTGGGTAAATCTACTCTGCTCAGGGCGTTGTCCAGACGAGAACTGCCCATCCCTACTCATATATCCATTTTGCACGTCGAGCAAGAGGTAAGATCACATAGGCACCTTGAGATTATAGGTCTTTGGACACCATACTGAATTGCCTACAGATTACTGGAGATGACACAACTGCTCTGCAAGCCGTCTTGGATGCCGATGTCTGGCGAAAGGTCTTGATGAGGAATCAATCGGTAGGTGATACTCCGCTGCCCTAAAAAATGTTTACATGCTAATAATAATCGAAGGAAATCACGACTCGTCTTGCGGAGATTGAGTCGCAGAGGCCATCCATGGCTGACACGTCAGCTGATGCGGCCAGGTTAGATCGCGATCGAGAGGCACTCGACCAGAAGCTTGGTGACATCCAAATGAAGCTCACAGAGATGGAATCCGACAAAGCTGAGCCCAGAGCGGCTAGCATTCTTGCCGGTCTCGGTTTCTCCGCGGAAAGACAACAATTCGCCACTAAGACGTTTTCCGGTGGTTGGCGTATGCGTCTAGCTCTCGCCAGAGCCCTTTTCTGCGAGCCTGACCTGCTTCTTCTCGATGAGCCGTCGAACATGTTGGATGTCCCCTCGATCACCTTCTTGTCTAACTACCTTCAAACATACCCCAGCACTATCTTGGTAGTCAGTCACGACAGAGCCTTCCTGAACGAAGTCGCGACCGACATCATACATCAACATTCCGAGCGCCTCGACTACTACAGAAGCGCGAACTTCGAATCTTTCTACGCTACCAAGGAAGAACGCAAGAAGATCGCGAAGAAGGAGTACGAGAACAATGTCGCTGCACGTGCGCACTTGCAGGGTTTCATCGACAAGTTCCGCTACAATGCCGGCAAAGCCGCCGAAGCCCAGTCGCGTATCAAGAAGCTGGAGCGTATGCCGATCCTCCAGCCACCAGAGGCCGAGTACAGTGTCAAGTTCAGGTTCCCCGAGGTGGAGAAGCTCTCGCCGCCCATCGTGCAGATGTCCGGCGTCACCTTCGGCTACACCCCCGACAACATCCTACTGACGAACGTCGACCTGGACGTCCAGCTGGACTCGCGAATCGGCATCGTCGGGCCCAACGGTGCCGGCAAGACCACCATCCTGAAACTCCTCATCGGCAAGCTGTCGGCCAGCCAGGGCCTGATCTCGCAGAACTCGCGGCTCCGCATCGGCTTCTTCGCGCAGCACCACGTCGACGCGCTGGACCTGACCACGAGCGCCGTCAGCTTCATGGCCAAGATGTACCCGGGCCGCTCGGACGAGGAGTACCGCCGGCAGCTCGGCTCCTTCGGCATCACGGGCACCACGGGCCTGCAGAAGATGGAGGTGCTGTCCGGAGGTCAGAAGTCGCGCGTCGCGTTCGCCTGCCTGGCGCTCACGCAGCCGCACATCCTCGTCCTCGACGAGCCGTCCAATCACCTCGACATCGAGGCCATGGACGCCCTAGCCGAGGCCCTCAACGAGTTCCAGGGCGGCGTGCTCATGGTCTCCCACGACGTCACCATGCTCCAGAACGTGTGCAACGCCCTCTGGGTCTGCGAGAACGGCACCGTCTGGAAGTTCCCCGGCGATATCCAGCAGTACAAGAAGAGGATCGCTGCCCAGGCCGATCAGGCCGGCGTTGTCAAGGCGCATTAGAGAGGCGGAACATGTGGAAAAGACAGAAGTGGAAGAAAATATGTAACGTGTGTCATGACTAAAGTAGGTTGATGAGACATGATTGTAGAGAGAAACGAAAGAAAAAAAACAGAACTTGCCTTACCAGCTCTACGAACATTTTCTCGCCGCTGTGCCTTTGCTGCCCTGCCCACTCTACTGAACTCACACAGGTAGGGTCAGGTGTTTTAACAGATGGCTTACACTCGTCCCATGTAAACGTGAAATTGTTTCAGTTAGATCGGAACGCGTCTATCCCACCGCCAGCCAGTAGTGATCCACCGCGCTTGTTACTATTGGGACGATTAAGTAAGTGCCTGGAGTTTATCGTGGGATGGGATGGGATGGGGGATGACTCAACCGATCACTTAACCCCCCGAGTGACGTGGTCGGGGTTAAGTGGGTGAGAGAAAAAAACAAGCTATTTTTCTATTGTCTACTTATGTATTGTATGTATGTATGTTCATGCCCTATTGGGCGGCGATTATGCTTAACTGAAATCTTCTTTACGCTTCGGTGGAGTAATGTTGGTTGAGTCATAAACGCTATTTTTCTCTCTCTTCTCTTGTTTTTCCATCTCCATGTTTACTGTAGTTTCTGTGTGGAATTTGTTTGACGGAAAGGGGACGTGGAAATTCGAATAAGTGCTGACTGACTGACTGACTGGGCTTGACAGGGGCTGGTGACTGTGTGTGTCGTGGCTGTGACCCAACACCATGTCTGGCTCGTGATGCTCGTTATCGCGCATCAGTCACTCACCTACCTACCTGGTCATCGTCTCACAATGCCTAGCCTAGCCTAGCCGTTTCCTCTATTACCCCGGAAGTATGAAAGCTCGTCTACCTCTCTGCCTTTGCTCTCCTCCCCCTCTCTGTTTCTCATCATCCACCTACCATATTGATCTTGATCTTGAACTACTTAAACGTATGCTGTCACTCCCTGCCTCACTCTTTGCTAACTCGTTGCTTCCTCACAGTTTATTCATAGGCATCCATCTACAACCCAGCATATATACCTACGTTATACGCTCAGAGACACCCCGAGACGCAAGACGACGACGAATAGACTAGCGGCAGCCAGCTAGGTAGGCGACACAAAGGCGTCCCCGGATATTTTCGAAACGGAACATCAAAGCTGTCATTCCGTACTTCGACACGCCTACCTACAAGTATCACCTACCAGTACGAACAGCACTCACCGCAAGAGACAATCGTAGCAAGACAAGCAAAGGTCTCAGAGGCAAACGCGAAAACTAGACTCATAGGGCGGGCTTTTCAAATAATCCCAACAGCTTATTCCTCTTCAAGAACATCTTCAAGCAGATCCTTCGCCGAAACGTCGCACAAATGACACGAAAATAATACTGCCCAAGCCCAGCTTACATATACGCTCCGGGAATGTGATCTTACGTCTGTGAAGACAACTTACTTCAAGGCAGACAGTGTCAGCAGTTTTGAGCCCAAATTTACGGTGAGTATCATCTCGTCAAGGTCACGAATCTAACAAGCACAGTCGGAGATCAAGTTGTCAGGACTTTGTATCCAATGTACATCAATTTAAGAAATATTCGAGACTGAAGGATGGACTCTAATGGTATCAAAGATGCCAGGTCCGATGCCTTTCTAACAATATAGCCGACTGCTTCTCAAGTCGGCCCAAGAGGGAAAACTCTGAAATGATAAGAAACGACACGACAGAAAGACGTATAACCCCGACAATAGCGTCATGGTTCTAGGCGCCGATAGCAAAGAACTGTTACCATTGCCTCCCTGGAAACGGAAAGAGGTGGCAAGGCCACTGTGGCCTGCCCCTCCAGTTCCTGACCATACAACATACAGAGTAAAAAGAAACCAAATCGGTGCGCCTCTATGCACCGCTAGGTCGACTCAAAGCTATCCGCTTCCAATGATCACGCTCTTCTTCCAGTTTGGCGATCTTCTCCTCGAGTTCCTCCAGTTTCTGAGCCTTACGCTCGCGAGATTTACGAGCGGCCAAAGTATTGCGCGCTCGCTTCATCGCGATAGTGTCGTGAGGATCATCAACTACGATAGGAGGAAGAGGCTTGTCACGCCGTCGAGCGTTCACGCCCGAGACAGACGAGTGTCGGCCGTGAGTTGCAGACGACGGCGAAGAGTTGCCAGACTTACGACGAGGGAGAGAGTCGGCTTCAGGGTTCTCGAGCTCTTCAGGCGCCTCTACCGGTGACTTAGTTGACGCGGTGACCTGATCAGTGATTGTGCTCTCCGGGAAGAGAGGGAACCAGTTCTCAGTAGAGCCAGCGTCAAAGTCACCGAAGTTAGGCGAAACGTCGTAATTCTCATACTCAGGAGATTCGCCGAAATTGGAGGGCGTGGTCATGTTGGTGAATGCACTGGAATTGGGTGCTGAAAACTGCTCGCCGAGAAGCAGCTCGCCTGGGGAAACCGTGCCCAAGTTGGTGGAACTTGAAGCAGGGCTCATATCCAGGTCGTGAATAGCTGGAGACGAAAAAGCGGTGGAAGCTCCACCTCCAAAAGCCGTGAAGCCTTCAAGATTGTTCATCGCATCTAGTATGTGTAAGTTTGGGTTCCATTGATGAGCAGACGCGGAGAATGTACCTTGAAGATCCATCTTGGCTAGTACCCGCTGGCTACCGGTACTCTGAGAGAAGAGTGGTACGGGTGGACGAGCACTGCGGGTCTGCTGGTTCACTGCAGCAGGGGAGGATGAAGCGGATAGAGATGCGTAAAACTGTTGTTGTTGACTTGAGTTTTGCGCAAAAGAGTTAAACCGATTGGTCAATGCCGGAGGAGAATACGAAGGCCCTGTTGCTTGGATGATCTGTTGAATGCGCTGATTCTGAAGAGCAGGAGACGCGCTCGAGTCACGACGGCTGACGCTCGTGGTGTTGCTGTGTAGAGATCCAAAGGGTGCCGCTGGGTTGGCAGGCGACGAAACAGTGCGACTAACGGTTGTTCTCTGGGGCTGAGGCGAGTCGAACAAGACAAAGTCCTGTTGAGGCGGGTTCTGAAAGTTGTGTGGTTGCGCGGATGGTGCCGGCGGGCTCGAGGAACTGGAGGGAAGCCATGTTTGCTGTAAGGAATCCGTGGTGAAGACTGAAAAGTCTCGAGGTGAAATGGTGGCGGCGGGTTGAGAACTTGTGCGAGAGCTGGGAATAGCTTCTTCAAAGTTTAGTTCGACCTGGAGAGGAAGAGCTGAAAAAAAAGGTTGAGTTGGGAGTAAATTGTTTATGTTTGGAGACTGAATGGTGGCGGTTTGTCTAGACGAGCTCTAGGTGCTGGGCAGCGGGACACGGGGGTCGAGTTGTTTAGCGCATGGTGGGCTGATGCCTGATGCGTTCATGTGTGTGTGTATATGTGTATGTGTATGTTAATTTTATGATATTGGGGGGGATAAGAAGAGGAGAGAAAAGAGAGGACCAGAGGCGTGTGCGTGCGGGAGACGAAGGTTTTAGTATTTTTTCAGGCAACAACAGTTTTGCGACTGTCCTACCCTAACACAGTACCCAGGTAGGGCAACGAGGGCACCCGAGGGCAGAACCCAGGGCAGAATACGCTGAAGCGGGCAGTGAGTGGGCGCAGGGTACTGGCCAGTAGCAGCCCGGCAGGAGTGGGGTCGTCAGGCTTATTAGCAGTGGTAGGACGTAAAAGGACCGGAGCCTGCCAAGACGAGTTTATCTGCGTGGATCTGACAAAGTCCTGTACTAACCACTAACAATTATCATTGTCCAGCCAAATTGTGTACAAAATGCCCTCCTGCTCAGCGCATTCAGGCGCTTGAGACTGTTAGGTGGTGACATCTTGTGTATCTGCAACCTTTTCCTTGGCAAGTGTGAGTCATACCTGTTGCTGGGGCTACTAGTCACAATTAAGTTTAGTAGAAGATGCACGCTAGACTAATTCATCCCATAACTTGACACTAGTGCACAGTACCTCGTTATTCCTACGGTCGGTCTCATCAGTGACACTGCGGCACTAGTTACTTACCTACTTACACGTGCAGTGTGCAGTGCGTTGCGCCCTAGCCAGCCCCTCTACCAACTACAGCAATATCAAACCGAACAACGGAGTAAACCAAGATGTTGGAATGCAATACTGTAGGTAATATGCAAAGCGAAATTGAGACCCTCCAGAGCCCCAAAGGATGTTTGCTGTAGTGTACATTATAGGCATTATTGCACACTACAGAACATCCTGCTTCGTGGTGTATCTCAATCCCATGCGGTTAAATTTGCGCCGTTATTTCATTGCAACTGAGGCGGCAGTACTCCGTAGATCAGCCATCGAATCCACCGTTTCTCCGACGGTCCCATTTCGGCGTTGGTAGCATTGACTCCGAACACAGCATTCTTTCCCTGGAACAAGACAGGAAAAATTCCGACAGGAAGAAGACAACCGTTGTAACAATGAAACCGCGACGTCTTATTGCAGTGGTAGTAGTCCAGACGCTAGTCTCATTCAAGCTAATAAGCTGCAAAAAAGCTGCGCGTGGCTGCGTCCCCCGCTGTGCATCTTGATTGGATGGTTCTCGGCCAGCTGAATTGGGAAGTAGTCTGCGCGGTCCTCGTCACTCTCCTTGGGTGCCTATATTCATCACAAACTGCAGAGTTCTTACAGAGCTCTTAGAAGAGAAAGGTAGCTTGTGTGCTTGCTGTCCTACATTCCGTGTCACTCGATACATTCATCCCATTGGCCCAGTGTATTGCGAAACCGAGACATTCCACTTTGTAAGCGATGAGACTTTGCTACGTCCCTCACACTGGATTAATCAGCATGGAATTTGCACTCCAGGATGTAAATCCGCCAGGGAGATCTCACTTCCTATGATTGGATGGGGCTGGGAAGAGCTGTGTAGATCTCTCCGTCCAATACTCACGACACCGTTGTAACTATCGTACATTGTATTGCTAATTCGCCGCACATGCATCCGTACAGAATCTTCGTCGTCATTCGTCGTTATCACCAAAGGCAACGAGCAGTTCAAGTCGTAAGCCATTTACGTGGAAGTCCTCATCAATAGTTCAAGATGACGGGACTGAGATTGCTGCCTTCTGCGCGAGGCAGCTGTATACTCGTAAGCCATGGACCACGGCGCATGGACGCCCATCAACCTGATTGCGCAAATGCGCATGCGCGTAATCCGTGCTCGCCCTACACTACACTACATCTACAGTAGTGTAGTAGTACTCCTCCGCCCTCGAGATCCCCATGTCCCCATACTGTTACTAACTAACTAACTCATGTCGTATATTTCGCGCAAGTAAGATTGGATGAATATTGGATCAATCGGATCCGCCAATTCGTGTCTCGCGTGCCTTTTACAATTGGAGTTGTGACTCATCGTTACCGGCACTGCGTTCCATCGCATCTCACCCTCCCTGCAAAACCCCTGCAACACTGCTTCCCCACTACTGTGCACTCGCGGCTACTATTCTGCTATTCTGGCTCTATTATGGATCTGTGTGCATTGGTTTACTGCACCTCGAGTCCACTGTAACAGTATATCTAACTGGGATATGGATGCAGCATCGGCCAGGCAAGAGACAAAAGGGCGCAGCCTGTCATTGTTAGACGTACAGTCTGCCGGTCTGATAGACCTCAGTAACCTGCTCAGTATCATGCCTGCAGCATTACAGTACACCGGCCGATATGTCATCGAATTACCTAATTCTTAATAGGTACACCTAAGTGATCTAAGTACACGGGCAAACGATTCACGTGCTGTATGGATTAAGTCCGTTAGGTTGTTAAACCTTAATTCTTGTTTATAATCCGAGAAGGCTCTCGCATCCTTTCAGACTAGACGGGAGTCGAACTTTCAATCGAGTTCCGATCCAAAACTCCAATTCCTACGCTTCCTGAATACCTCGACTAAGAAAACGCTAATAGTTTTCATTCATCTGCTTCTAACTGTTCATGGTAGAATTGGAACTAAACGAAAAGTTTGCCCAAGAATGGGGTTAGAGCATGCGGTTAGGTTCCGCGCATGCTCATGTCATCACCAAAAATGCACTTTTCACTTCTTGTTAGTTTGCGCGAAAGTGAACTCCCCTGTTATTCCCGGACAAGCAGGAAAAGCAACAGCATACCTACCTAGGTATCAACCGATCCCACCCGATATAATATCGTCTATTCTTGAGCATGCATCCTCCAAAGACGCAAAATCACTAGAGGAGTTGGGGGCGGAAAATGCGGCCGGCAGTATTGCGGTGCATGCGACCTGCACACTGGTTTCTGTCCTCCTGACCACCGGTGGGGTCCGTCGTGTCGATGCCTGCCTACCATGTGTGCTCTCTCTTCGGCCATCGAAGCCCAACGGACAGGACACCAGTGCGGCGAGTCCGGGGATGCGGGCCACAGCAGTAAGTCTAAGCCTCAACCCACCCTTTTCCAAATGTACAGTACAGTAGAATTCGACTGGTTGGCGGTTATTTCCGTGTGCCAGACCAGACCAGAAGCATACTCAGAGCACTCTGATTGGATAATATGAGTCGACCGGCTGTACAAACTTTACCGCGCCGATAGGGGTATAAAATTGTTTGGTATTTGAGAATGGTCACCAGCCACGAGTAATGAGCTACGTGGCTCTTTTCATTTCATGCGGTTGGCTATGCTTGCTCTCACTATTTTGGGGGGCTGTTGAAGGTAAGGAGGATACCTCGAGTATGCGCTACAATCGCAAGTAGATTGCATATATGCAATGTATCTTGAATAGAGGCCCTCTTCATATCGATAGCTATTCATCAACATCGAGGGCACAAGTGTATTTCCCATCGCACCTGCAGCGCCAACTTAAGTGCTAGGTATAAAAGTTACGCGAGGATTATTGGGACACCCCTGCTCCAGTGAACGTGCAAGTTTGAACCCCCTTGGCTCTACATTATGGCCATTAAGAGTTTACTATAGATTCTTTGCCGGTCTGGCTCGTCCAAGCCTCGACTAGGGGCGGGTTCTTTCGATTTACACCAAGTCTTTATTGCGTAGGTAGTGAAGGGAGCCTGTTGAGACGGGGTGACATCCTCTTCGTAACTGGGCGGGGAGGGCCGAGGGAAGGAGAGTTACAGTGAATTGACTGAACATTGTCGGTTGATTACCTGTCGGTGATAGGAGATTCTTGTCGTTAATCCTCAAGCCAGTATACATCATAAGTCTGATGACATTTGCCACAGAGGCTGTGGCAATACCCGTGCTACCTACCCTTGTGCTTAATATACGGGCTTTAAGTAACTACGTTTACTATTCATATGCATGTCTGCTAAACTCACGGTGTCTCGTAGACAACGGCTGTCGTAGATGGGTATTTGATTATCTCATTACCTTCCACATCACAGCCCTCTCATTATGTCATAATAGAAGGATACTTTCGTACAAGACGCTCACCCCGATGGGATCGTTTCTTCATCGTCTTGATTGATGCCCATCGTATTCAATGACGTGATGCGATCGTCAGGTGCTTGTTAAATTATTCGTCTATGAGCATAGGTCCTTGAGTTTCAACATAGTTATTCAAAATTGGCTGTCACTGCAAAATACCATTGGATGTACTTTATGAGATTTATTAATGATATTGACGGATTAAAGTTCAACTAAGCATAGAGGCTCTTGGGTATAATTCACTCTCCCGATAGTATCTTTCCCTGATAGTCTTTGACCCTCAAATATCTCGAGACAGAAGTCAACCATACGTGAAATAACAACTGCTGACTGTATTATGCGGCATTGGCCACCGTAGTCGCGCCCCGCGGTAGTGTCATTGCCAGCCGAGCAACCCGGGGTTTACCAAATGACTACCCCGAGAACTCGATAGAAAACACGAAAAGGGCTCAAAGCTAGAAAAGCTATGCCATATCCACCGCTTAATCTCCTTCTTCATACACTCGCTTATCTCGTGCCAACGTTGTCTGCGGCGTCTTACTGGTTCTCATGAAAGCCCTAATCCATGCAGTTAGTGAGATACGATTGATCACATCCGGATACAGATGGTACTAACGGGCTGATGATGAGAGGTAGTTGAAGGGGTAGCCGAAGCTGTGCCAGTGTCTGTACCAGGAGGAGTCGGTGATGTCTCCACTAGATCATTGCCCTGAACCGTAAGCTGTCGCGATGCAATACGGCGCATTAGGGATACGAATTCCGAGTTTTTGAATTTCTCGGTGTCATTGTCGGCGAGTAAATCGACAAGCTGTTGCGCGGCGCGAGCTAACTCAGTTTCTTGTTCTTCATTCCCTTCCGATTCTTCCTCGGTTGCCTCATGGATTGGGGATTCAGCGGAGGCGGCATCGAGACTGGCAGTTAGGTCATCGTCTTCTGATCCGTTCTGAAGCATCCAATCGTCCATTGCGTTCTCAAACTCTTGTTCGAGCTGGGCTTCCACTTGTGCATCTAAAGCGAGGGAGGCGTTATCTAGGATAAAAGTTTAGTAGTGCCATAAAACCAGCTTTTATCTGCTACATACCCATAGACTGCGATGTATGCATGTTGTTGCCGGCCTGTAAGGGGCTGAACTGGGCTTGCATCGGATGAAGACCTGTGGATGGCGGATGGTAAAATTGGAAAGCTGGGTACAGAGGGGATGGGGAATTGAACATTGTAGAGTTAGCCAGATTGTGCTGTCCTACGACTGGAACTTGGACAGGCTGATTGTGAAGCGGACGAGCATGGGTGTTGGAGAAGTTCATGCGCTGAAAGTCATTAATCCAGTCGCCCGTTGCACTCTGCGCGAACGCCGCCTGTTGCTGCATTGGTTGTGGCTGAAACAAAGGGGATGTTTGAGCTGGATGAGATGGAAGATTTCCAAGATGTGGTAAGAGTTGCCCGCTGGCTGCTGGATCCAGAGGAAGTACAGCATTTTGTTGTTGGAACGCCCAGAACCGGTCGTTTACGCCAGAGTTCAAGGGCGTGGAACGAAATGTCTTGTTGCGTGGTGAGCACATTGTATGTCAAATTGATGCGGTGAACTGAAGACAAACCTGCGCGGGCTGCTGTGAGCTAGGAACAACTCTGTCTTGCTGATGAGACCGGTCCTGCTCAATGTGACGAGCCAGGCCTTTAAAGGCATTCGATGGGCCACATGACGCGTCCGCCATGGTGAGCGTTTAACCTTCGCGAAGCGGTAGTATAACCTTGTGATTCGAGTAAAACCTTCGTGGTGTCCAACGCACTGTCGTTATTGGAGTTTCCGGGGGGTTGAGTGCTGGCTGCACCTAAATGACACAGAAAAACGCCTATGTGAAAGTATGGCTAATTGTGGAAGGAGCGAAAAGAGAGTGCACAGCAGAATACTGGGCGACGATAAAATGCGGCCGGTTCGACGTGCTCGGTGAATAAAGTACTAAACTTCCAATATTATTTGTCCTATGCAGTGAATGGTGGTGCGAAGGCAAAGCTGGGTACAACGATCTATCTTATGACTCGGACTCTTTGAATAGTCGCGGAACAATGCCTTTCATGAGTCGGGCTTTGATATTGTTGGCAGGAACATTTACAGTACGATTGAAAACAGTTGGAGCCAACGTAATTTTACAATATATAGTAACACAGTTGGAAGTTGTATTATTATGAAGATGAAGTTGAAGTTGAAGTTCAGGCTGACGTTGATATCACGAGACGATGAAAAGCGAGACCATTGGCTCCATTCCAGCCTCGGTACAATGAGAAGATGCCGGCCGATGATGCGGCTCAAGGGGCCGAAAAGGGCCATCTACCTAGGTACTTCCCCGAATTCCCCTGATCCCTGGCTGAACTGGGGTAAAGAGCGATACGTATCTTTTGTAGCGCCAGCTGCTGCAATAGTCGACAGCTGTCTCTAACTTTCTACACGTAAGTAAGTACTTACACTAAGTAATGACGCTATGACCACTTTTCGATTGGCAGCCTTGACTGACCCTCCTTACCAGACAAGCTTCCAAGTGATGTTTGTTTGGTGGGGCTTTATGTCACTCTGTACCTACTGCAGCATGCCTTGCTAAAACATCTAAAAGGGACAGGTATCTCTGAACGCCGTAGTATAGACGAACTGCTCTCCATTCTAGCTGGCTTCCCACCAACAAGCCCAGTGCTCATCTGACACTCTTCCTACCAGGTTCCATTTGCGCTATCTAATTATCCAGAATGGTAAACACCAACCGAACTGTCTTTGCAATACTTGAACGAAATCTAGCTAACCTCAAACACAGGCGCAAGTAATATCAAATTCCGGTCACGATGACATGATTGTACGTCCCATCCTTGCTCCGGCCGCCCAGACACCGCCCATACGTTGTGATCAACTACGACCGATTTGCACTCGAGTTCGCCCTTGATTATTGTCAATGCACAAAACAGACAGTACCAACACGACTAACGTTTACTAGCACGATGCAGTCCTCGACTACTACGGGAGACGGCTTGCGACATGCTCTTCCGACAAGACTATCAAGATTTTCGAGATTGAGGGCGAGTCGCAAAGGTTAATCGAGACACTGAAAGGGTACGAGCTGCTTTGCAATGGCCTAGACGACCGAAGTGCTGACTGCGGGATGTCATAGTCATGAGGGTGCAGTATGGTGCGTCTCTTGGGCACATCCGAAGTACGGCAACATCCTCGCCTCGGCTGGTTACGACGGCAAAGTCTTTATCTGGCGCGAACAATCGAACCAATGGCAACGACTCTTCGAATTCGCCTTGCACAAGGCCTCCGTCAACATGGTATCTTGGTCACCCCATGAGTCAGGATGTCTCCTCGCCTGCGCCTCGTCCGACGGCTCTGTGTCGGTCCTCGAATTCAAAGACAACAATTTCCCTAACGTTATTTTCCCCGCACACGGCCTCGGCGTCAACTCCGTCTCATGGGCACCGGCAACTACACCTGGCAGTATCGTTTCGTCGAATCCTCCCGCCCCCGGCACTCTAGGCCAGCGCCGCTTTGTGACGGGTGGTTGCGACAATCTCTTGAAGCTGTGGACATATGACCCAGCTACGCAGAATTACAAGCAGGAGAGGGAGCCGCTGGTTGGCCATACAGACTGGGTACGTGATGTAGCGTGGAGCCCGACGGTGCTGCAGAAGAGCTACATTGCGTCAGCCTCACAGGACAAGACAGTGCGCATTTGGACAAGCGATAACGCTACCCAAGGGCAGTGGTCATGTAAGGTGCTTAACTTTGACGCTACCGTCTGGCGAGTTAGTTGGAGTCTGAGTGGGAACGTGTTGGCTGTTAGTGGCGGCGACAACAAGGTTTCCCTCTGGAAAGAGAATCTGAGAGGCGAATGGGAGTGTGTCAAGACAATGGAGGAATGAATCACGTAAGCCACATCGATGTGTTGGCCGAAATTTCAAAGAGAGACGATAACGAGGCGCAACCTGGAGACTGCTTGTTGTGAAACCAGCGGAGGGGAATGACTTCGGACATGTAGAATATCCATTTTTTTTTTGCCTATCCGGCATTATTTGGGGATGAAAAGACCCGGGACTCATTTGATGTCCTCAAGCAGGCACGGCTAAGAATAGACTTATTAAGACCAATCATAAGCGAGACCGACATCTCGATTTAATAGAGGCAGCCTCCTCGATCTTATATTCGTCGCTTGTTCAGTTGGACTATCTTGTCAAATTCCAGTGACATAACTGGATTTTGAAGACAAAGTACGTTGCTTACTACTAGAGTATTTGAGTAGTAGTTCTTGAAGGGGTCCCTCTTGATTTCCAAATCGTCGTGCACATCGAAACAACATATCGAACTAGGCGATCCCATTAAAACAAGAAGAGTTATGCTTATATTATTGATTACATGTTTTTAACTTCTTTCACCAACGCCAGGGTTTCGAATGGGAGACTTGCTTCTTCCTCCGCCTACCCCTTATTGTCGCCTTAGCTACCTATTGATCGAAACTATCTTGATCTTATTTTACCCTATGGAAAGCTAACACCTCTCAGGCAAAGACCACGATGACTCCGGGGCGGATTGGGAGTGGGACAAGGACGTATTGCTAACCGGTCGCGAGACCAACACCTCGGAGCAGGCTGGCGAGGCTAATAATGATGGACTTCTATCTATAGGAAATGAAACGTTGATTTAGTTACTTCACCATTGAGACAAGAAAACTCAGCTACTGAAGGATGGCATCGCTGACATTAGCCAAGCTGTGACTTGCCGCTCGCTTATGTGCGTTGGTTGGTTCAGTTCAGTTCACAACCGTGGTGATCTTCATCAGAGCCCGCTCAGCTCTCATGCTTAACAGCCAACGCGTATATAGCCCCTTCGAGGCCAATCAAGTTGACAATTTTTGAGTCGCACGAAGAGGTAAGTTGCAGCCTGCATAGCCATTCGGTAATACCGTATTTAGCACGGTCAGCATGGCATCTTTGCTGACTTTTTCTTTATTTATTTTTAAAATTTTTCTTTCATTTTCTGGACGTTTGAAAGTGGAATACGTGAGAGTCTGAGGCAACAACTAAAATTGGGGAGTCTATGAAGACTCATATGATTTTTGCAATATCTCATCTTTCCACTGCTGGCGTAAAGACTATGGTGGCGCCCAAGGACAGTACTGGGTCGTTGCAACCATGGTACAAGAGACGTGCAAACACACATACAATGTCAGTTCACGGCATACTTGTCTTAACAAGTTTTGTCGCCATTCTACTCGCTTTAATTTTTTTATTTATTGTTGACGCAACGGTACCTGCCACCCTGGACATGGCACTGCTCAACGTGAGGAACCCATACCAAACAGTCAATGGCGAAAGTCCGGTATTGAAGCTGGGCACGTTTGGCTACTGCATCGACTGGGAATACCATCCGGGGTAAGTTCCGATGTTCACCCTGATTGGCTGAGAACTATAAGTTGATAAACTGATATTGCAGCGCTTCGGCAACCCAATCGCCAATGTGCTATGGCGGGAATGGCTACAACACAGCTGGAATAGACATGTATTTCAAAAAGGAGGATTTTCCTGTTGGATACATTGCCCGTCTCACTCCGGCGACGTCGTCGTTATATCCCCTTAACACCGCACTTGTGTTCCTAGTCTTAGTCACCGCAGCGCTGCCTTGCTTCGTTCCAGCAATCTTCGCTGTCGCTCTCTCGTGGCTGGCAACCGCTTCTTCGATAGCCGCGGTAGTGTCCACCTTCTCTCTGGCTCTTGAAGTCCGATCCAGGTTGCACATCCCGTACGTATTCGGGTATGGCCTTGGCATCTGGGCGCTTCTCGCCGGCGCGATTAGCATTTGGGTGTTCACTGTCTTGCTGACAACGGCATGGTGGTTGCACCGTCGCTCAGATCGGAGAAACTTGGGTGAACCCATAGACAAGCAAGGCCCAGCGCATGGTTTACCCGATGCAGGTGCTTTTGTGGAATCTCAAGGGGGAGAACTTTCTGGTGAAGTACCCTTTAGGGAGCTCCATGAAGGAGAAAATGCCCACAGACATGAGTTATTGAATACGGATAGGCGCGAGCGAGGTCGGATAGAGTCGGGGGCAGAGGAACGGTACGAACTGGATGCACCAGAGAGGTCAAGATTCAGAAGAGGCCGTCATCACAATCTTGCGTAGTATGCCCGCCTGGATCCTGACCTAGCCAATTCAGCATTCGGAAACAGTAAAGCTTATGACCGGCATACGTGTATAAACTATAGCAGTAGTAAGATTAGGAAACGGGTGATATGTACTGGTCTAAAGTGTATTGACAGGAAAGCTGGTGTAACAAGACCATTACAGCGCCCAAACGAAATCTTAGTTCCAGACTACCTAGGTTTTAAGCATAATCTAGTTATCTATAAGCCAAATACATCCCTGAATATTTCCCTATAAGAAAATTCGACAGCAGCTCCTGAGATCAGGCACGCCTTTCTCGTCATCATGATCGCATGTACCTGTTCGGATTGGACTATCTCCTTTTCCGACCGGTTGACTATATCCAAGCCTAATACCACTGTACGTTTCATGAATCTGATAAAACTTTGTGTTTATTTCCACCTATCTCACTATCTACCTATTCTAGATGCCTCGCGTCCTAGGAATTGAACTATTTTTGAGTGATAGTCCTGATTGCAATGCGGAAATTACTGCGTCAGTCTGAGAGGTCTAACTCAAGTCCTAATAGACCTATGAAACCGCGGTATTAAGTCGTTCTGAAACCAATACGTGCGTTTATTCAAGTATAGTATTCCCTGCAGCTTAGCATTACTTCCATATAGTTAGATGTCAACAACGAAGGCCACAACATAGGATCAATTAAACACAAAACTGACCTGGTGGTGATTTACCTGAGCTGCAACAAGAGCTAACAACAAGGTAAGCTAAAATTGAATAAAAGCGGCGAGTAAGCTAAACCTAATCTGTTATGTGGGACAAAGATACCACAGATGACAGTTGGAAGTGACAGAAGTAGCGCGGGCGGTTAACTGGGCCAGCCACTCACAGATCTGGAACATGTACTTGCACACCGAGTGTTGGCTCTACGGTACCTGCTACGCCTCTCCGCTGTTTCAGGAGTTAACGACAAGTCGAACTTGCTGGTGAACTATCCAAGCTCCCTATCGGACCTGCTCGACGTTGAACTGCTTCGGATTCAGTTTCCACCATATTCACAGAAGTTGCATGCTCACTTTGTCCATTACCAGAACTTGTCGCAGACACCCCAATTGGACCAATTCAGACGAACGCCAATACCGCCATCCCGCGTGCGAGCTCATATCCAATTAATGACCCCCACCGCAACGTCGCCGTCTGTAATCAAACTAGCAGACACGGACGCCATCCTCCATTTGTGATCACACCCCAACCTTTGCTTCAACCCTGCCATTGTATTTGCCTGTGCAGAATCACAAACCGTCACCACGTTGTCCGAACCGCAAGAAGAAAGTCACGGAGAGTCCGTGTCTGCTGGGCTCTCGCAGACTGCCGTGGATCACGCAAACCTTGTATTCGACACCAAAGCTGATCCTGGGAACCCCGACGGCAGTGACAACGACAACAACATTGACGACCATTCCCACCACGCACGCTCTCCTCCACCCCAGTACCTCTACGCCAGCTCTGAGGCGTCGCCTTCGACCTCCTTCTCGCGGCCAGCATCGCCCCCTCCCTTCTCCAGCCTTTACTTATACGCCTCGGCCGAGGACCTCGCCGACGACCACTTCAGGCTCCCTACCGCTGTTTCCACCGCTTTCTCGGATACCGGACCCTCATCGGCTACAGCCGCCCCGGCCTACGTACCCGTCGCGTCGAGCTCTTCTGACCACCCCTTTGAACCCTCCAGCTCGCTCCAGGACACAGTTGCGGAGACCAAGCGCGCGCTTCCGCAAGACGTCAAAGGCGAATCTTCAGGCCAGAAGGTCGACGACTCGAACGAGCCTCCACCTGCATATTCCGAAGGCTATAGTCCACTCCTCTCCTTCTCATACCTGATGGCGGCCGCCGGGGGTGCAGCGAGTATCATTACTCAAGTTCAACAGGGGGGCCCTCCCATCAACTCGATTGGAGGTAAACCGTTCCAAAAGTTTCATAGCAAACTAAACGCTAACTAGGATATATAGATGTCGGTGCCGATGAAACAATCACAATGGACCTAAGGTAGGTCGATCAGGATATTGGATACATTGGACGCATTTGCTGAAACCCTCTCGCGTAGGGGCACACGCTTTGTTCTTTCTAGAGATGAACTATTAACATTGCCTGAATTCGTTCTCCTCTCACTCTTTCCCAATGGACTCTTTCCAGAGGGTCACATGGGCGGCTTTGCCGACGGTGAAGCAGTCCAGGTCGATGTCAGTACCCTTAATGACAACCCTATTTCTCAAGTCACGCAAGCTTTTTCGAACATAAGCTGCTCGATCCCACCCAGCCTAACTTATGCCCCTCTCCCTCGCTCCTTCACCATTCGCAGCCTCATATCCAATATAAATATTCATTTCACTGACCTCACCTCTCAGTACGACCCTGCCTCCCTGCAATACATGCTCGATTTTTTCCGTAATGTGGCCCAATCCATACCCAATGAATCCTCACCTAATTCCTCACCTGATGGTGGAGTTGTCCCCATTGACTCACTTGGTGGGCGCGGCGAAGATGGTAGCAAGCGCGCTGGCATCATCGTTTTGAGAGAGGATCTGGACTTTTATGCCATTCCTCCCCGATCAGACATCAACCAGGCAGATATGATGGATGTCAAACGTGCAGCCTCCAGAGCCCTATTACAGCAAGATGGCATATTCTCTGGGTTGAAACGCAGTGACGAACCCGGAACCACGGAAGCTCATTTAATTGAAATGTTGACGGCTGGGTGAGTAGCTTTTAACTCTGTGGATGCGTTAGTTCACTAACACGGGGATCAAGCGGTTTCAACCATGATGACCAATGGGGCCATCGCGCCGGCGAACCCAACAAGGCGGTAGTCTGCAGCTTGGCGCTCGCCCGGCTCCGTAGTGACATTCGCGGTAACGAGATGGGCAGCAATGCTGTGGGCATGGCACAGAAGCTTCTGCTTTTCTGGCGAAAGCCTGCCCGTCGTTGCTGGTGGGAAGGCGTCGAGCTGAACAACGTCGAAGGAGTGGATGGACCGCTCAAAGTGTGGATCCGAAGGGTGTGGACACTTGAGATGAGCGTCATTGGATTACGTTAACTCCCTACGTATCAAGCAAGCGAAAACGGCGTTGGAGTATGATTTCTTTGAAGAAACAGGGCTGCGCCAGCATACCAGCAGCTGGCCGATATACCGATTGGCAACATTACTGATTCCCCTTCGAGGGTAGACTTCCTGAGCTATTCAGCGTTACTTGCAAGGGGCGTATACTGTGCCCATGGCTCTTTCAGCAGACAGGATACTAGCTTTTACTGGCGACATCTTGGAGTTGTCCCAGTGACGACGGACGCGGGTTTACTTTGAGAGCCACAGCTAAGATTCGATATGGTCAACGGGGGTATACATGGAGACAGTAGTGGATAGAGACGCATTGTTATTTCATTGTGTATATGTGTCGGGGTATCATATTGGTCGTTATACCTCGGATAGGAATCGAAATTTCCATTCGATGTATGTAATGTCTCTCCATATACAGTAGGCAGTAGATTAGGAGTTCGCCTTCTATTTAATCAAAGTGGTTAGTACTCCCCAGTAGATAATTGTGAATAAGGCGCACGAATATATACCAGTAAAAGGGGTTCTCTGGACAGGACTCCGATATGGGGCGGTTTGGTGCGTTGTCCGGGGAATGTTTATGCCTATTTAGGTTTAGGGTCGCATACCTACTAGTAGCGCAGGCAATTATCATTTCACCGACTCGCGACTGACAATGGAAAGAGAGAAAGTGGGCATCGTTACGTTTACCTAATGGAATACTCTGCATTTGATGCGATCATTATCACGACCACACACTGCTAAAACTACCTTCACTCCCTCAGTAAGATCAAAAGTACTGTTATCTTCCTATCTCGTCCACAAGCGCCATTGTCGCTATCTCGATCTTATCTTTCCATCTCGCTCCGGTGGCGGGGCGCAAACAGCATCGTTCGATCGATTCCATTGGCCTTGGCCTGGTACAGCTGGATCTTTGCCTCGACGTCAATACCTGACCAACCCAACCCAACGCCACGCCTTGGCCCAATCCCACGAACTCTGTCCGTGACTATTGACGTGGGCAATACCACGTGGGTAAGGTGACCACGGCTACACAGGGCGGGATGGCGGACAACAGGCTCGCCAGTCCGGGCCCTCCCTCGACACCGGCCTTCGACCGCAACTCGCCTCTCCTCCGAACAATCAACTCCTTCTCCTCCTCTTCCTCCTCTTCCATACACGAGATGCCGCGGATCAGGAAATTGCGACTGCTGGTCGCCGCCAATGGCCCACGAGACGTCAACTACGCCAAGATTATTGCCGTGCGTCTCCTTAAAGACCCCCAGATCGAGACCCGTGCGCTCGTTGACGAAGTGCCCCTACGACTTACCCACGATCTCATAGTATATGAGAACCGAAGCCTGGCAACCGCTGCCATCGATGCAGATCAGAGAACCAAGGATGCTATAGAAGCTGCGCGCCAGACTGCCTACGAGCTTGTCGAGTGGGCAGACTTGCTTGTCCTCGCTCCTATTGACGCCGACCACCTCGCTAAGATGATGTCGGGCATCGCCGACACCACCTTACTTGAAGTCTTACGTGCGTGGGACGTCTCTAAGAAGATCCTGCTGGTGCCGGGTATGTCAACGCAAATGTGGGAGCATCCTATGACCAAGAAGCAACTTAGCAAGATAAAACGAAAGTGGAACTGGATTAAGGTGGTGGCACCGATTCTATGGCATTACGAACCATCCGGGTACGAGAAGCGCGTGGTATCATGGGAAGGGTTTGCTTTCAACGACCTCATCGGCATAATCAAGAATCAAGCCGAGCTTATGAGCCTAGGCCATGACGTAGAGGTCGCCGCGAAGCAGGCCATGCATACTATCAGCCCCCGCCGGGTGGCGAAGATTCTTCCACCAGAAATATGGAGCCTCATCTTTGAGCATGTAGGCGACTGGGAGATCGCGTCGGCGGTCAATGTATACACGACGCTCAAGACGCCTGTCGAGTGGAAGAAGAACCGGGCGAACCTGAAAGACCCCATCGAGATGTACATGTACGAGCTCGAATGGCTCATACTCTCCTGCCCGGCATCCGATGTCATATGCCAGAAGCTTTCTGAAGCACCGAAAGGACTCCGTTACGTTTCTTCCTTGGTCGTTAAGCTCATCATGAAGTTCTCGCTCATCGATGTACTGACTTACCTGGAAACCCACATGAGTAAAGTGTTCTGGGCATCCTTCAGCGCCAAATTCCTCCCCAACAAGGCATCTGGAGTCTACGGCCGTGTGGATATCCTCACATGGTGGAATACTTCGCCGTCATTCCTAAAGAAGGAATATGATGCCGAGGCACTGGATAACGCTTCACGTATGGGATACGTCCACGTGTTGGACTGGTGGTTACGTTCGGGTCTTCCTCTGAAATACACGGAAGCAGCACTTGAGTCCACCTCCAAAGAAGGCCATTTATTAGTATTAGAGTGGTGGAAAGAGGCGGCGATCAAGGACGAGACTATCATTCTCAAACCGGGCCGCAGTCTTCTCACAGCCGCCCAACACGGACAGACGGCGGTGCTCCGCTGGTGGGAGAGCTCGGGCATCCCGATCGGCTACGGCGAGGGCGTCTGTAAGATCGCGAGCGCCCATGGCCAGACGGCGGTCCTCGACACGTGGCACGAGCTGAAGGGCGAGAAGCTTTCCTTCGACTCCCAGGTGCTCGTGGCACCCACGAAGCAGGGGCACGTCAGCGTGCTGGAATGGTGGAAGCAGTACGCGCGGGGCGAGCAGGCTGCTGGCGACGGCAGGACGCACAGGGTCGAGTACAAGACGTGTGATATCGAGGAAGCACTCGAAGATGCGATCGGCGACCCTCGGCCCGTCAGGAGATGGTGGGCCCGGAATGGTCTGAACCTAGGACTGGGCACGAGTGAGTGGATGAAGATAAGAAGATTGTAGCGCAGGGCTGGGCTTGCCCGTCAAAATAAAATTATGTTAAATTGAGACTGAGTCAATCAATCAATACCCTGGCGTGTACCAAGCGTGATTGATAGAATGTGGTAACTAACTTGTGTTCTAACTCATATTGAACTTAGGCGAGGAAACGACTTACCGTATGCTAGGGCCGTGAACCCGAAATCTACCGGTGGGCTTACCAGGCTTAAACATTGGATTGCTACATGCAGTTGTCTTTCTCCTCCTCTTCTGTTGAGTCATTATAGTAATAGTTTTGGTACTTTCGAAGTACACTCCGATTCAATGCGAACTTGCAGGCGTTGAATATCCCCCCCTCTTTAAAATAGCCGTCAGCCCAGTTAACGCACTACATGTATTATAACTTGAATATCTAACAACCAACATATCTCTACTTTTCAAGCCGCAACCCTAACTCGGCCTGCTTATGTTAACCGATAAGTGTTGAAGATGGCTCTTAAAACACCTCAGGTCTCCAAAACCATGCTCAAAGTTTTTCATAGCGGTTTGCGCTGGGAAACCAAAGGCTACAACACACAACGCCAATGGCCACATAGTTCACATACACCGCTTCCTTCTTCACCATCTCTACTCAAAGCATCCTGCAAAGACTTTATTCCGTAGCTTAGGATCCAGAACCAAAAGCGTCATCAGCGAATGCATTTCAGACGTTTACAACTTTGCAGCCAATAACGTCCACCTCTGCAAGCACATGGCGCCACGAAACCTCGCCATGGCCACAAGGATGCGCACCAAGAGATCGAGGACGCCATAAATAAGGCAAAAGCGGAAGACTTACGGGTCAAACAGCAACAGGCTACTGGAATTGAAGAGGATATTGTGATAATGGGTGCTTGTCAGAGGGAAGGGGATGATATGGATGACGTTGGTATTGGCGGACTTAAAATTTGATAGTATTGCGGCTTCTAATAATTCAATTGTTGACGCAGTATAATTGCCAAATAAGTCAAACCGGTCCCTTCCTACTAACCACAAAGTTTCACGTATGAGCAAGTAAGACGTGTTTTTTAATCCAGGGAAACACTCGAGCTGAATAGTCTACGAATCTTTATTTGCTGCAATACCCAGACTTAACAGCTGTAGTTTTACGTGTTGTGATTAAGTTGACGCCGGTATAATAGAGAAAACCGTCTTCTATTTTTCTCCAAGGTATATGCTCCTTGCCGGGCAGAATCAATAACAAAAATGGGCACATTAACCATATAGAAGAGTCACGGATGGAAAGAGGTTGCATTGAAGACAGAGGATGTAAAATTCGGCAGCCTTGAAGTTATCGCAATCATAACTGTTGCAACTGATACCCTCATGAAGATGATATGTAAACTTAAATATATCTGCCTCCTTATCAATGATCATCAACTGTGCGTCCTCGTACTCAAGGTTGTCAAGGTCAGATAACCTGTAACTCGGCTCAGAGGAGTCATCACTTATGGAGTATACCTTCACCTCACTGTGCACACAATTCTCATATCATCATCAATCTATCATATACCCCCGTTGCTAAACTTGGAGAAATCAATTGTCATTCAATCATGACAGCATCAACTGCAGATGTTGCTGGGTTTAAAAAATATATGCACTCGCTGTATTATTTATTTATTTATAACATAGTCATCATGAAATGGCCGGCGACCACCGGTTCTTAAGGTATCTCACAAAATGCTGGGTGTATAGGTGTTGCTTTCCAAAAGCTTGCTCATGCTCGTTCAAGCAGACAGATCCTCACGTATAGGTGACGTCGTGAATACACCTATCCGCGCAGGCGACTCATTTGCGGATCGAAAAGCGGCTCCGCGGTGACGGTAGCCTTGATCCGCTGACCGAAGTACTCGATCTCAACCACGTCTCCCTCATCCACTGCGCTGGGTAGCCATGCATATGCGATGGGCTGGCCGATCGTGAATCCGAAAGCGGCGCTGGTGACGTAGCCCTGCGCCTGGCCGTTGACGAAGACGGGCTCTTTGCCGAGAACGACGGAGCGCTTGTCGTCGATGGTGAGACAGCGTAGTCTCCGAGAGACCGTCTTCTTGGAACGCCCAAAGAGCGCGGTCTTCCCGACGAAGGACTTGTCCAGCTTGAGGGCGAAGTCGAGGCCGGACTCGTAGGGGTCGTGTTCGGTCGTCATGTCGGTGCCCCATAACCGGAATCCCTTCTCTAGACGCAGCGAGTTGAAGGCTGTGCGTCCGGCGGCGATGATGCCGTGGGGTTGGCCGGCCTTCCAGATCGCGTCCCACAGTCGGAGTCCGTTCTCGGCGCTCGCGTAGAGCTCCCAGCCTCGCTCCCCGACGTACGACAGCCTCAGAGCTCTGACTGGGACGCCGGCGATACTGACCTCCTTGCACCGGAAATACGTGAGCCCCTTGTTGGAGAAATCGTCTGAGGTGATCGCGGTGATGACCTCCCTGGAGAGAGGACCCCAGAGACCAATACAACATGTGCCGCCCGTTATGTCGCGAACATGCACGGCTCTCTCGGGGGACCGCTTGGTTTGGAGGCGGGCTTCTCGAGTGAAGTAGGCTGTGTCGACGGGCCCATTCACACCGACCTGATATAACTCTTCCAAGAGCCTAGCAACCGTGATGTCGCTACGAACGCCGCCCTGGTCATCCAGGAGCAGCGTGTAGGTGACGGCGCCCGGCTTCCTGGCCACGGTACCCGTGGTCAACCGCATGAGCAGGTCCACGGCGCCGGGGCCGGTGATCTCAAGTCGCCGAAGCGGCGTCATGTCATACATGGCCACCGCGGTACGCGTCTTCCAGGCCTCAGCCGCGGCGATGGGCGAGTAGTACCTCGAGGACCAGGCGTCGCGCTCGACGGGCCGCCACTCGGCGGGTAATTCTTCGAGGAGCTTGGCGTTCTCCTCGTACCAGAACGGACGCTCCCAGCCGGTGCCCTCGAGGAAAAAGGCGCCGAGCTCGCGCTGACGTATGTAAAAGGGCGTGACCCGCATACAGCGGGGAGATTCCCGCGGCTGCAGGGGGTGGAGGATGTCGTAGACCTCTACGAAGTTCTGTTGCGATGTCTCGCTGACGAAAGCGGGTGTCAGTTGCACGTCTTCGAAGCGCGCCAGCTCGCACTCGGCTAGGTCGATCTTCGACTTGCCGTCCGTGAGCAGCTCGGCTAGGGCGCGGGCTACACCTGCCGAATGTGTCACCCACACGGCCTCCGCGACGTAGAACCCGTCGACTTTGGGTGCCTGTCCGATGAGTGGTCCGCCATCTGGCGTGAATGAGAAGATGCCGTTGAATCCATCGGCGATTTCGCACTTCTGGAGGGCGGGGAGAATTTCCTGGGATAGCTTCCAGGCGGGCTCGAAGTCTTCTGGGCTGAACTCAAGGCGTGAAGGCATGTTCATCTCATCAACTTGCTTTGGGGTCTCGCCTAGCGAAGCGGCTACGATCGGCATAGGACGGTGGCCGTAGTAGCCTATGCCGTATTGCGTGCCATGTTCGCGATAGTACAGATCTTGGTCCTGATACCGTAAGATCGGTAGTGTCGCGGCATTTGAGTTTGCTGGGACGTCTCCATTCGTCGTGTGGCCGTTCGTTAAAACCTCTCCGTTCGTGGTGTTATCTGTAGAATCGTCGTGTGATAAAGACGTAGTCTTGACATATTGGTGTGCCATCGGCAATAGGGGAATAGGTACGCCAACCATGGCGCCAACTTCAACGCCCCAGAAGCCAGCACAGGAGATAACGATGTCAGCGGGGATAGTGCCTCCGGGCGTCACAACTCCAGTAACACGACTATCTGATTTGTTGATCGCAGTTACCGGGGTATGTTCAAGGTAACGGACACCGGCGTCTCTCGTACGTTTGATGAGCACCTGAACGGCGCGGGCCGCCAGCGCCAGGCCATCGCTGGGAATGTGCAAACCCCCGAGTATCAGACCATTATCAGCCAAGGCAGGGTAAAGAGCCCGGCACTCCTCTGCACTGATTAACTGTGCCTCGATTCCCCAGGAATGAGCATACCCCTGTTTCCGTTTGAGTTCCTCAAGCCTTTCCGGGGTTGTGGCGACTTCTAGGCCGCCGACTTGGTTGAAACAACTCTCTCCGGCGCTTTTTAGTGATAGGAACTTCTCCACTGTGTAGCGTGCAAATAGGGTCATAGTCTTCGAGGGGTTTGTTTGGAAGACTAGACCTGGGGCATGAGAGGTCGAGCCACCGGGCATGCCCAGGGGGCCCTGCTCGACAACCGTGATATCGGACCAGCCACGCGAGACGAGTTCGTCAGCGACATTGGTACCGACTATACCGGCGCCAATTATGACGACACGTGGTTTAGAAGTCATGATGGATATGTGCCCTTCAGTGTTATTGATGCTGTCATGGTAGATCGATGCGCATTTTTCGCCATCGAGCCGCCTTCTATATACTTCATCTTGGCTATATGTGAGAGCCTATCAAGATAGTGCTCCCCAAGAGACGCAAGCGACAATCACGAGATGCGTGTGTGTAAGATACCTGGATCAAGTGGTTGATAGAGACGGCAAACGGTATGAGCCGGTCACGTGATCGGCATAGGAGCACCGTATCCGTCCCCCCGAGGTTCTGGTCCCTGTGCTTCCAACAACTTACCTATCGTTCAAGAATGCATCGGATAAAGTCGTCGATGACGAGGCCTTACGAGCCGATATCAAGGGAAGATCGATGATCTCACCAAGTGCTCGCCCAGGTATGATCGACTTTACGAGATGAGAACCATCTTTGAGGTCTCTCGTTAACAGGCGTCCGTATCTTACGGGACGCCACCACATCACGGGCGGCAACGACGTGGGTCGACTACGAATAACACAAACATGTGTGATATCAGTCGTCTCTGATTGACGCATGGGTGTAAGAACGCCCCAGGGTCTGCCCAGGGTCTGCCCAGGGTATCTTCGTACGCTAGACTCTGGCTACAGTAGACTATGCATTGTGCCAAGGTAACGGATATGCAGGTTTGGTCTCGACAAAATCCGGAGAACATGCGGAGTTAATAATATCATCGGACAAAGGATTTCCCTTCTGGGACAGGTCTGCGAAGGGTTGCAACGTGGTCGCGACGTCGGCGTTTTTCGTCTTCGTGTCTTCGTCATCACCAGATGAGCCTAGTTTACCAACTAACGGAATCTTAGGGCGGCGTCGCCCGACCATTTGTCCGGGGAAGTACCCCGCGCGCATGAGCAGACGTCGTGACGAGTGGCGACGAACCTGGGATACGAGCAGGACCTGACCCCTATTTTGGTCGTTTGAGAGAATGTACAGGAGTAGTATTCAGCACGCCATGCAATGTAGGTTAGTGTTGGTGCCCAATCACTCAATATCTACTTATGCAGAGTCAAGAGTGGATCGTGCTAGCCTGTTTCCTCAGTTCGGAGGTTGCTTGGATGAAATCTCAGCTTTGAATATAGCTTTATTCGCCAGCCACAGTGTTGTATATTTCTCCTTGGCTTTTACAGTTGACTCATAACTTCACATCAGTAGTTGGACCCATATCGATACCCTTAAATTCACTAGCACAAACGATGCGCGTAGGCATCGGATCTTCAGTGTAATAAGATAAATGAACTTCAACGCTGCTCCTGTTAAATCCGCTTGAACGCCGACGCTAAAATTGACTAAATTGTACATTGCTAAGATTACCTCCTTCCCACCAAGGCGCATCCTTTTCAGTATCAGGCATGGCAGATTGGGAATCGAGCCAACCTAGGTCGCCCAGGCTAACAAATTGTGAAGGATCAGCGTATAACCAAGGCGTAGTATTGAAAGTGAGATTCTCGCTTGGCTCAAACGGGGCTTCATGCCATACAGCCTGCCGCGGGACTTCAGCTTGGTCTGGCTTGACATGAGCCCGACGGGATAAAGAAGGGGCGTCTTGTCCTCCGTCAGCGGTGTCTATTTTGATCTCTGGTGATGTGGCGACATCGATCTCGAGCGTAGAGTTTTCGCCCAGGTCCTCCTGAGGGACCCTGGGGGCAATGGAGGGGTGCAGTAAGTCTACGGTAGGAATCTCTTTATGGTCAGTGACACAACTGAATTGTAGGATATCCCACATTAGAGGTACGCTGAGATAAAGCTTGGATGGAATCCACTCGTCCATGTCCATGTTCTGAATGCCACCGGCGATCCGTGTCATGTTGTCTAGATTGCGATCCTAATCGTTATCAGCCAATGCCTTTTTCTTCTCTGAATAGGGCATACCAAAGCTGCACAGGCCGGGGAGAAAGGCAAGAATCCTTTTAAGAACCTCCTACATTTCGCGAAATCTGTCTTGGACTTTTGCTTGAGTCCGGCCGCGGCCGCGCAGCTATAGTAGAGATGCACTGTAGCGGCGATCGCAGCTACGTGCCCCATAAATGGGTCGACAAGTTGTACTTGCTTATCTACAATCATATCGATCATGCGGACAATCCAGGTAGCATGGAGCAGTGCGAGCTCAGATGATCTCTTCCAGAACGTGTTAGGGATTGCTAAATTCGGGTTATGTTGAGCCCCGACGATATAAAGGAACGGATGATTTAGAACTGTGGGTATAGCATGGTAAGTAAACTGCTCCTTCAACCATGGAGCCCAGTAGTCATGATTTCTTTTTAGTTCTTCCACTGTACGTGCGTAAAACTTGACTGAATCATATCTATGGCACATAGGAATCCTGTTCTCAGTCTCCATAAAGTCAGATTGTACCACAGCATACGTTGAATCATGTCGCCACGGCTCCTTAATTATGTTGTGAGCGCAATCCGAAATGAATTTCCTCACGCGGCTCCAGACCCATCCTAGATGGATGCCCGTATTCCAGATACCGGGCTCGTGTGATTCGGAAGATCCGTGATTCTCAGTGGGCAGAGCCGGCATTGTCGAGTTTAGTTCCGAAAGCTGTCTCTGCCCCCCGCCACTTGAAGAGTAAGAAGACCGGCCAGTTTCGGTAGGGACACTTGGAAGACCAGTTTGACGACCGTAGAACTTTTCGAGCAGCTGAAGGCTCCAGAAAAGCCGCTTCTTCCGCTCGGTAGTCGGGTCATCCATAGTGTATGCTGATTCTAGATCAAGCATAGCGGACCGACAAAGTTGAAGGGCAAGGCCAACATGGAATTGACCGAGATTGATGTTACCATCTGAATTTATGTTAGCATGTGGCCTCCCGAATATACAGAGTTGAGTCGTGCCTAGGATAAAGGAATATGAAAGTAGACATAAGCTTTCGATTGTCTCCAGTACCACTGTACCATTCGCAATGCGAAGCATAATCAATGGTCTGACATTATGGCCATAAAGCTGTAGCCGATCACGATTATTAGAAAACCGTGCAGTCAAGCAAAGGATACTACAGACGAGTTCGTGAGGAAGCGAACTGTAGTTATTGACATCTTCACGCTCGAAGCACCAAATTGGTTGCCTGTGGCAATACTTGAAGTAGAGGCGAATCCCGCAAGAGATATCCGCCGAACCTGGGCGCGTATCTGAGTTTTCGGATTCAGATACAGCGTTTGAAAGACGCCTGGCAGGATAACCTTGCTGCTCACATGCTGGAGCTGGGGAATCTGACACTTCCGAATCATCAGCGTTACCTTCGTGAGATTGATCTCGAGATGCTTGTTTCGAGTATTCGGGCCTAGGCAAGCAATCAGAATGTCAATGCTCGAGCTTTTTGGGAGCGGTCGTCAGTACAAACGCCCTTTCAGAATGAGATCCAATTTCTCCTCCAAGGTAGCTAGCCTCTCCTCCTATTCATTGTCAGGGGTTGTTCATCAATTTGGGTTACGACATATATAATACCGATGGGCCGCTACGTGCGGGAGACTTTAGTGGGTTTGAATAAGAACAGGGCTGCTTGAGGCGAGTGCAGCTAGAACAAGCCGGCTTCTCGCCGGGACATCGTGTCTTTTTCCTCCTATATCAAAGTTAACATGCGATGTGATGATGATGAGCGAGCGATAAAGTTAGAACGGCAATTTGGTACAGACCTACAAGGAAGGCAGGCATGGTGAGAACGTCGTCTACCACGAAGATTGGTGCTCTCGCCTGTCGGCGTCATCAAGCCAAGACTCGTTCTCTAGAAAGCCGGCGGCAGGAGAAAACCAAATTGCCAAAGGCCGTCGTACCGGAACTGACGTCGACTGGGCGAGTGGACTATAACTGTGTACTTAGAATGTGCGGGGCGGTTTATAGATAGAGATGGATCCATATTTTGTTCTAGACCAAGCGCGCTGCGCTTGTTATCGTGCGGAGGAGTCGCTCATCCTGTGATCTTGTGACGAAGGTTAGGTAGCATCGCTGTCGTGGCTTTGAGGCAAGGCCTATTATAAGCTAGGTTGTGTTGATGCTGTTAGCTTGGTGCCAATACCACCCACGAACCAACGCAGAATTGAGACTCGAGAGCCATGCCTTATTTCACGTGTTCACTTATAGCCAAGACAGCAAGCTACCCCTGATACTGTCGTTATAGCGCCCATACCATACTTGCATGACAAACGGTACTCCGTTGTCACTCATTTCCGCCTATTGCGGCTCTACATCACCTGGGCACAGTACATAGGTATCTAACATGTGTTCGATGTACACATAAGATTTAGTCTACCGTCACGCCGACACCGGCGATAAGGTTTCCCTGGGGCAAGACGGCGTCGAGCCATTAGGGGCTCAGGTTACGTCTGACGCTGCTTTAGCTATCATGTTATCACTCGCTATTCCTACCAAGCTGGGCGATTTTGTAGGTTTGTCATCCCAAGAAGGAGGTCAGATACGTGTCGCAAGATATCCTGTCAAACCGGATGGGCGCTATCTCCTCCGTCACCATGCTTCGGTAGAGGTGGGGTTGGTTACGCGCCGATCCGATAATGGATACATGCTTTCACTATCTCGTAATTTTACGGTAATAGAGATTTAGTGTATACGCTTGTTATATCGAGGTGGACCAAGTGACGTAGCCAATCATTACGCGAGCCCTTCGGCTCTAGTCCGTCGGGATGGTAAAGGATACCATTTCTGGTCAAGTGGCCTGGGCTACCTACATTTGCCACCTTTTATAGCTGGAAATGCCTCCTCCTCCACGTAAATCGTCTTCACGTGATTGGTAGAGCTTATGGCAGCAACTGGAAATATCAAAGTTCTTATTAGCCGTCGAATTAATAGCCTTCTAGCCTTATCACTGTTGACAGTAGCTCTACACATAATAGTCTACCGCAGGGAGAAAGAGGGGGGGTGGAAGGGGAAAGAGAAAAGGAAACACAGAGAGTGAGAGAGGTAGAAGGAGCCTGAAAGCGTTAATCGTAAAACTCATAACTTCCTATCACAGAAATGTCTCGTGGTTTGTAGGTAAGCTAAAATTACCAGGTCTCAGTCTACACTAGGTACACGCTCTCCGAAAATGCGACAACGAAGCCGTGTCTCATGATACGGGCCGAAAACCCAACCCCGAAACAGGAAAAGTACCTCCGCTTTGACTCCCGCTGCAAAACAAAACCAAACCAAATGATATACTGCGAATAGACGAGTGGTCGAAATAACAGGCTAATCATTACCAATCAAGGCCTTCCTTTTTCAAGGCCGTACAATCTAGCGACGAGCAAAAATCGAGGTCTTGCGCGCTGTCCTTGGCATCTCCGGGAAGTTTTTGTCGAGCAGGCCAAATCTCTTGCCCGGCCTTCTTCTCTTGTTTGTAGTGAGAAGTCACGAGGTCGCGAACTAGCTTCTGGAAGTAAAGGGGACCCTGTTCCATCTTCGAGTGCAGTTCTCCGTTGACGAACACGCCAGCTTGTATATTCTTGTGCGCATTGGCGCAAAGGTATTTGTCCTCCGACATGATCCGCTTGTAGATGTCGTTGATTACTTGAAAGTCTTCGTCAGACGAATCCTTGTTTCGAAAGACCTCGTAGTACATGATTGACGTGTTGGGGCTCTTGGGGATGAACCGTTGAACGAAGAAGAAGTGCGGCCTAGACATTGGTCAGTGGCGTGATCTGTCTCACTGTGATGATGGATATACTTACGAGACATTCATCGAAGCATTGGGGAAATAGAAAGTGGCGGCCACATTGAAACCCATTGCAATTTGTTCTGGTGTTGGGTTGCCAAGGTGCTGAACGTACGAGTTCTCCGTGACGACACCGTAAGCACTGAGATCAGCTACCGTGGAAATATCAGGGTGCGTAGTCGGACAGTGGTAGCATTCGTTGTAGTTGTCTCCTAGGAGTTTCCAGTTGTACTCCCCCTCCATTTGCCAGGTGTGGTCGAATTTGTAGTTATCAAAGTCGTAAGCCTTGAACCTAGCCTGCTTGTCGATGTTTTTGTATTCATCTTCCCATGCAATGGTTGGCTTCTCTTTTGCCTCCAGGTTTACCCAGATGAATCCATTAGTATCGATATGGACATGAATAGGGAATAGACCATTCTGGCTCTTATCGAATCCTTCGACATCCTGGTAAGACGGCGCCTTTGTGAGCTTGCCGTTGAGAGCATAGGTCCAGTTGTGGTACTTGCAAGCAAGCACACTGTTGTTTCCTTCATCTTTAGTCACAACAGGAAAGGCCCGATGTCTGCAGACGTTGTGGAACGCGTTGATAGCTCCAGTGCGATCCTTGGTGATGACAAAGTCGAAGCCGGCTACTTGGTATCGTAGCCAGTCTCCTTCGTTCGGTAGTCGTATTTTGTGTGTCGTAAGAAGCCACTTCTTGGAAAAGATTGCTCGTCTCTCGAGCTCATACATCTCTTGTGAAAGATACCAGGAGCCTGGCAGGGCTCTGACAGCTTTGATTCCCGCATTCTTAGTCTTGGATAAACCCTTGGTGAGCCACCCTAAGCCAGAAATGCTTGACAAGTAGGAAAGCGCTAGGGCGACTAAGGATGCAGATAGGGTCCAGAAAAGTATCTGGGGGGAGTAGTAAATGGAAAGTTCGGCCATGATTACTAGCACGCAAGCACTTTGGCTTATGTTGTCATGGAACAGGAATATAGGAGTGAGATTGATTGTCTGTCCCGTTAAGGGGGGTTGTTTCCTATGTATAGATGTCCTCCTCTCAGTCCAGTCGGCGTTGGGCTGATATACTCCTTAACTAGCCCTATCACCTATGCAATCCCTCCCACCATCTTCCCTTTCTGGCCACGATCATGAAAACAGTAAGATAGGACAGTAACACCCAAGGCGGTTGAAGTATCGGTCACATGACCGGGTCTAAACTATTCTGGACCTTCAACAGTCGTTGACCTGCCGGCGGAGACCACCCGAGATACGCTCACGTGATCGGTATTGAGGAGCTCTACATACCCTTCTTGCTGCCCATGTTATCATTTGGTGTATGGCTACCTTACAACATGATGAAACCGGAACACACTAGAGTCTCGGGCTGATCGGGCGATGTACCCTCAGATTCAGGCAGGTGAATCCGCATATCACTTTTGGGTCCTATGATAACATATCAAATTCTCCTTGCTACTAAGTATGAAGCCGAGGTAAAGGTGAGAAGGCATTAAAAGACACCGTTACGTGGGACCTTTGGATAGATGGCTTTGCTAATGATAGTACGAAGGAAATTGTTCTTGTTCCACACAAAGCGGCAACAGAAAAATAATAATTTGGGCAAAAGCTGAAGTAGGTATTTCACGATCTCTCGATTTAATTACACGAACCGTTGTAAGAGCGCCCCTCGAGACATAACATCAAAGATCATCGTTCGCCGACATTTCTCCTGTCATTTCATCGCGGCCCCAGCTCGCTTGATGCTGCTTTGTCACGTCAACGTACAGCAAAAAGCAACTAGATATGACTAATATAGCCGACGGAGGTGTTCCATAGCCTTTGCGCAACAAGGAGTGTTCATAATGTACAGTGGGTGTCCAATCAGAATAGAAGGACATTCTGACATGCTCCGAGCACCATTGGAGTATCTCCTTGGGTTACGCCGTCCTCCTAGACCGTACTACAGGGACGAATAAAGTAGCATCGATCTACGGTAACTGGTATCCGCCATCGCATACTATGTTATCTGTCATGTGTTGATTCGTGGACTGGATTCTTAGAGAATTTATCATAGCCATTACTCTTATTCGTCTCCATATCATGTCTGGTAACTTGCCACTACTTATGTAAGAATATCAGTAGTGTTATCTTCATGTTTTTATGTGCGTAGCAGATTGAACAGCATGAAATGCTGTGTAATGCGCGCTCATGTAAGATATTCGTTTCAAGTTTGTAAATATAAATACTAGAACTTAAACTAACCCCAGCTGAAGGGTGTATCGCCACGTTCAAAATTATAAGAATATCACCTAGCAAATTCTAAATTCGGGTAATACAATTTTGATCTGAGGATGCATAGTGCGTTATACGTGTGCTTTTTGCCCTTTTTTGATGTGACATCCGTAGATGTGATACGCAACTCGCTGGCCTGTCGGCAACGGAATCGTAGACCGAGGCGGGAACGTACATCAACGTCTGTAGCACGATCGTTTTTATAGGGCCAGGTGTTTTAGACTGCGGTCTAGATATGTGTCGCGAGCAAAGTCTGATGGTCATGCGTCACGATGTTTCTGCCCAACGCGGTACACATAGTAATTAGCGCCGCCGGGGTATCCGTGATCTATGCCGTGCCCATGTTGAGACATTCGGACCAAACCCCAATCGGTGGGCGGTGTAACATGCCACAAAATTATTGTAGGTGCTCGCTCCTAGTCAGGTAAGTTTTCGGCTTTGTGCAGTCGATAGTTGGTACTAACTAACCCTTTCAAGACGCAGACTGGGTAACTCAAATTCGCTTCAAGGCCACTTGATGGGCATTGGTTCCGGGGCTGGTATTGAGGCAGTGCAGGTGGCTTAACTCGCTCGACATGGTCTATTTGGGCTAACGGTGCTACACAATTTTGTTGAGTTATGTACGGTCCTGTATGCATACTTAGCTATCTCTCTATATTCTTTACCTCCACGATAATCTAGCGAGGCCTGCGGGTTCCCGGAGACCTTGAAGTTTTAATTGGCAAGTGGACGTGTGTTTAAAACAAGGATTCTTCTCTACCAATTAAATAATTGAGACCACTACGAACTATTTAGTGATAGTTTGACCTCTAGGGTGCGGAAAGGGTAACTATAAGTCGGTAAGAACTAGTTGTATTTACTGTTAATTTGATATAACTATTTTTATATATAACTATACTAGGGTCCTTCAGCTTTGAGAGGTTCAAGGCTTAAATGCCCGTCCATTGAATCTTATATTACCATTACGTAGACCTTTTCGCTTGCAACGCAAAGGCTTCATACTTACAAGTTGAAAGATTGCAAGCACCTTTCGGCATGAGGGGCTCAAATTGTATAGAGACGCCAACGTGCATTGTGAATCAGTTTATTCTGATTTATAGCTTTGAGGTTCTTACTGGGTCTATTAGATCCTTCATTTCTGACCTGGGCCAGTCTGGGAAAAGCGCTGGATCCGGACGATGTCTATCCCAAGCCCATTTCTCCGTCAATTGAGGAGATAGTTCGCCCTCTATCATCTGAATAACATACTTTCCGATTACAGGGAAGAACTTGTAACCGTGGAATGAGCCACCAGTTGCAAGGTACAGACCTTTTGCAGCCGAATGTGGCGAGATGATGAAGTCTGAACTTGTGGTGAAGGCATCCCTGTCCAATTGTCAGTCACCTATCATTTCCATGTACTTTCGGGACTTACCAGCATATGCGGTGCTTCTGTAGTTCCCAATGCGCAGTCTTCTCGCCATAAAAAACTCTGTTTGCGTGCTTGATGTCTTCTTTAAGTCTTCTAGAAACCTCCCACTGCGCGTAGTCTGGTTTTGCGGGCGGTGATGAGACATAGTGGCCAGGCAACACTTCTCTGGTGTTCTTGAATATTGTCTGTCCCCACCACTTCATCTCACGGTCTCCTGGAGTTGGCGGAAGAGAACCAATGAAGGGGCCTGTTCACATAATCAGATTCCCGTACAGGGCGAAGCATTCGGAACAGCACTCTTACCTTGTTCGGGCCGATAACCTTGGAAAGCCACAGGCATAGAACCATATTTCGCGTGTAACTCATCATCTAATTTAGCCATCCCCGTCGTGATGCCACCCGCAGTAAGCCTAAACCCAGCTGCAATATTGGGTAGGCCACTGTTCACAGCACTGAATTCGAGCAGTGTTGGTGTGTATGCCCCAGCGCAGATGATGGTATGTGTTGCTTTCAACACTTTACCATTCGTCGTTTTAATACCAGAACACTGGCCATCCTTATCTAATAACAACGTTGCCACTTCGGCCACTTCATACTTGACACCTAAGTCTAAGGCTTTGCGAGTAACTGCGCGTAGAGAGTCTCCGGCAGCGCCCCATCCGCCGGTCGGGTTAATGAGCACCTCCTTCACGTCGGTATAGTCAGCATCCGCGAACAGGCCGCCGTACAGTTTGCGTGCTTCCTCGATTGAAACAGCTTTGATATCGGCCTTTCGTCCGAGACGTTTGTAGTTCTCGATGACGCCTTGCGCATAATCGTCGCGACACGTCCATATGAGACCTGTCTCATGGAAAAATGGTTGCCACAAAGGGTCGGATCTGAAAACGTCCTGTGCCTCGAGCGCAAGCTCACAGTAGACAATGTCATCGTAGTCTGCCCGCACCACCTTGTTCCAGTCCCATGAGGCAGCTACACGAGTGTCAGCGTCAAAGGCATCCCGATCAACCAGAATTACTGATGCGTTGGGATATTTCTGGATCAGGTGGTAGGCCGTGGATACGCCAAATACGCCAGCTCCAACGATGATATAAGACTCCTTGCTAGATGACATTTTAAATATAGAACGATGAACGATGAACGAGTAACGAGTAACCTGATTACCACTCTTACTTCTTATCATGAACAATCACATGTTGAATTTTATACCTCCCTACTTCACCGTTCTTTGTGGTATATTTGTTGTTGGTCTTGTAACAGGCGCCGGTATCGCCCCTAGGAGACCCAGTACTTACCTGAGTAGTCTAGGTTGTATATTTGGCACGGCGTTATTCTCCGCACGGCCGCCCACGTGATTCGCGCCTTTCGGATAGATATACTTTATCTTTTATCGAGATAGGTACGGATATGCTGTTCCAGATGTGGCACTCAATGCGATTGTTTCGTGGTCTCCGCATTTTGACGTTTCTAGAACGCTGTGGTGTGACCAGCATTGGTAGAACATAAAACTAATATCTTTGTTGATAACTTGGCGACCGGGGGCTTTATCGGAATCCCGGTAGATAGGCGCTAGAGTAACATGCAGACTCCCAGGTTAGTAAATGGCTATCTATTTCCTAACTGGTACATACTAGGCTGTTAAACGCTAGATAAGCTCTGGTTACAGTCACTCGAGAACGCTTAATTACAGTACGCGTGGGTACCAATTTCATTGTATCAAATCCTTTGGTAAATCGCAAAATGAATGTTTTAGCTTCGGTTCTTAGGTATAGAAGATCATTTTCTTCCGGACAACCAACAATTGCCCCTATGGCGTAGTGGTAGCGCGTGTCACTTGTAAAACTCTTACAAAGAAATGACAAGGTCTCTCGTTCGATCCGGGATGGGGGCATCTCTAAATTTTGCATTTTTGTTGTCTCCATATTCATCTTTTGCCTCCATCGAGGAATCAAACCTAAAAGTTCGAGCAGAGCCACGTCAGTTGTGGTTCATGCCAGCAAAACTCAGGTAAAAATCTGTCTTTGTCTACTTTCATAACTTGCAATTACAACAATCATTGTAACAGGGGCTTGATTTCGAGGGCTTGGAAGAGTGTTCAAATTGCAATAATCGTCCAGGGCGTCAAGGGGGCTGGCCATAAGTTCTAGTCCTCCCTTTCAGCTAGGCGGCGACCTGGGTTCCTATATGCGAAACTCTCGCTTTCGTTCCTTGCTCTTGCTCGCTCTCGTATAGCCTGTCTTATTCGATCAGGTATATACGGGAGCAAGTCTAGCCGATCGGACGGGTACGGGAACCCGCCTTGCCGCTCATATGATTATATATATACATGATATTGGAGTCCTGGGCCAAAGGGTCTCGTGTGGTCCCAGTCCCCTGGGTCCGTGTGATAGTCATACCTTACGTACAACAAGTAAGATTTAATTAGGTAATGTTAGTGACTACACGAATCTATCTAGTAGATGCTGTAGATACCTGCTAGTTAATTACATTTTCTTTACAGACCCTTATCTCTGTTTCTTTCCTTTCGCTTTCTCAACTGAAGAGGATTTTCTGTCAGATTAAAGAATCCCAGGAATATAATTTGTCTTTCGGGAAGACTCATTCTCCTGCATGTGTGTACCTTAGGTAAGTTTCTATAGTTGAACAAGGCCTTCATATTAGTAATTCATCCTCAATCACGGAATATAGGATTAGGAAACCGGATGCTCCTCTCCCTTTTTCTACCTCTGCCAACTCACAAAGCCATCTTGAAAAGTAGTGGCAGGAAGACTCCATAGTAGCAGATTCTCCTGCTATCAACAATTCTACACAAAAAGGCTATCTCTTAAGCCGTGAAACTCTGTAATTAAATAGCGGCAACACAGAACTTGCGAACTAATCGTACATCCCGCGGCTACAGAAACAGTTGAATAAAATTTGAATAAAATATGGTGCTTATCTCATGTCCACCGATTACTGAAGATTCGAACGCCGCCGTTGGCCAACCCAATCTGTGTACCCGTGTCTGTCTCATAGCTGCATCGGCCTGTCACCGCTGGTATCTGATTCAACAAATGGTATTGTGGTAATTTACAAACAAAGCGGTCGTCATGCTGGTATCGAGTAAAGTCAATTGCAGTCAGCATGGATAAATGACGGCCATGTTAGTATCTCAACACTTCTTGCAAAGGAGTTTGAAGTTCATTAGCTTTAAAAGTCGCACATTATAAGGCTATCATGGATTAGTGATAGCTCAAAAAAGTCTGAATTACATATCATTGCTTCCTTAGAGCAAAAATAGTGTGACTTCATTGTTAGGTCTTAGAAGAGCTTTATTGACCCAGTATTTGCAAACTCATTGCTGGCTGAGAATGAATCTTCGTATTAACCAGTCATTTCTTAGCTGAAGAGCCCATAAAGAAAAATCGAAGTACCTGCCATGTCGGCGACGGCGGGCCCTAATATCGGTATTTGCCCACCGAGTGTTAGGGGAATATCACGATGCCAACCACACCTTGTTACCCGGGCGAATAGCTTGAAAATCGTGAACACAAACCAAAACACCTTACTTTTATTGAATGTGATTCACCTTCTTCAAAAATCTTGGGCAAATATTATAACCCTTAGTGCTTGTGTTTTGTATTCACACTCACTGGAGTTAATCACTTCACCTTAATTCACACCCGAGAGATACTCCGCATCAAAGGAACTTAAACTGGTAATTCCTACTCTACTTAAATAGCAGCATAACTCCCCTTCAAAGAGAACGACCCAGTCTTCCAAGGGAGTTATCGAGAACCTCGAGTCCAGTACTGGCTGGAAGCAACGGCTCGAAACCTATCAAGAGCAATTATTCCAGCACTACTGACTTCAGAACCAAGAAGAAGCTGCTCGCCATGACCGGAACCACTCCTACTGACGCCATCGCTTCTGTCCTTGAAGAGGATGTTTGTAGGTGATCCTTAAAAGATATTTCCAGGAGTTTAAGGGCCTTACACAAACTACGTCACGTTCGAACAGGCTTTCTCGCCTTCGGAATACCTATAAACACAAGCAAGACGACAGCGACTAATTTCTAAATTTACAGTAGGTGAAACACAAGAACTCCTGGCCGAGATTCACGAGGAAATCTTTGATTGGAGCGATTTCGGACTCCACGATATGGCTTTTGAGAAGGCGCTCAAATATGCCTGCACTTGGGGTTTCGTTACCGGTTACAAGATCGTGTTTGACGCTCGTATCGGGGTTTGGCCTGTTGGCAGCGACTCCGGTCTCGCGATATTTCTTTCATTCAAGGTCACCAACACCACCGACACATCCGGAACCGATGAGAACGACAACTCGGAAGGAACCGCACGACTTGTAGGGAATAATGTCGGCCGAGTCCAGGCGGAGGCTACAGAGACACTGCAGCATGATCAGGACAGGGGAGATAAAGGGGTGTCACAGAGCACAAAGCTCCGGGTAGCACAACGGATTCTCTACCTGATGCTGCGATACTACGGAAGCATCACGTTCCCGAAGAGCGTCTGTTTCGTGGAAGACTGGGTCGGCAACAGTCCTCCTTGCCTACTTCTGCCGTACGTCTCCGATCAGCTCGGAAGAGCCGAGAAAGTGCGAGAGTGTATCATCGAGCAGATCAGCATTTTCACTGCTCCTGCTGCTAATCAATCCAACGAGGACGAGCAGCAGGCGATGGATATGTACTCGGAGAACCCAGAAGTGACGGAAGGACACGGAGAGTAGCGGAATGAGACGAGGTCTGGAAGACTGGATGAAAGAATACATCTTGTTTTCCAAATAACTCGACAGCCCAGATTGGGAGTCACAGTGCCAGGATACCCACGTTAGGCAAAGGGTTTGCGTAAGGCTTTTTGAGATAGGCTTCCTTCTCCCCTTCTGGCTTAGATATCTAAGCTACTGACTGAATTGATGCTGTGAGTAAGCTTGAATGTAATTGCGGTATGGATGCTCTGTTTAATTGAATGAACGGGGCCAGAGAGTGCAGTAAGATCGGCACTATAAAAAGCATGTCGCATGGTTCGGTAGAGAGGTATCGGCAGCGATTCCTGTTTGTTGTTAAGCAGTGAGCTCTTCGGCTCAGATCGTGGGAAGGAGGGTATACTTAAGACTTCGGGAGACTTTGAGACGATGTGATACGTACTGTTTTCTTCGCTCGTTATCTTTTTGTTTGGAGATCCCCATGTACTATTTGATCGTCAAGGGAAATCGAAGCGGAAGTCAACACAGCAATTATCATACCCCCTGCTCATCACTATCGACTCCCGGTAGAGCGCCGCAATAACGCGTGATCTGAAAGTGAGCTAGAATTTAAGTATAAATAGTATCAAACTCTTCTGAATGTCTACGTATTCTCACTCACTCTGATTGATGATGGCGGCTGAGAAGACCGAAATTGGCTGATGTATCTAAAACCGAATCAAGATGTAGGCGTTCCTATGCGGACCTAATACGAACAAATGAATGTTTGGTAGTTCCGTGCTCTTACATAGACTCGCATACATATTTCTAAGGTGTACATGATGTCTCTTCATCTGCCGAGATACAGTATGATGTCTCTCACATGTGTTCGATATCTGTGCTTAGGTGGCACTATCGGCTTATCAGTCTTCTTATGCAGTTATCACATATCTTATTATCAAATATTCCACTAATCAACGTGCGGTGTATCAAGCGTGTCGCAAGCTACAAACGCGTCAAATATGTAAGAGCTTTAGCTGTGTTATAGAGACGCGAACAGTTCACTAAGGTTATTTCCTCTGTTATCGGTGGCTCGCGAGATCGGCGGTGCATACCACATATTTATCATATCCTTGAGGTTCTCGACCCTCGTGATTTACCAAAGACTTTGTTGGATGAGTAGTGCGCGTATAATCTGCGCATTGAAGATTCTCCAACGGTTCTCAGCTCATCGCGAGCTCCTCTAGTTAGTTAAGGATCTAACTAGTTTCTATGGATACCCTAGGCTGGCTAACTGAGTGGGATATCTCCTTATTTTTCCGTCAATCACAACGCATGCTTTGTAGCCCCTCGGAGTGATGATGGGACGGACTCCACTAACTAATACCCCTCTGCTACCCCACGGAGGACGACGATACAGGGAAGAATCGGGAATCATATAGTGGGATGTCGTACTAATTACACGATAGGTGCTGGGTGACAAGAGAAAAGTTGATGAATGACCACGTTCGTTTGTTTCCTCGTCTTTCTTCCTTTGCCTTCTCATTTTATCTCCGACCCAGCTATTCTCTCTTGCCATACGGCTGGTATTTATCCTCTTACCCATTCTTTCTATACCTTTCGCAAATAGGCCAAGCCAAGTTAGACAAATCTCATAATGCCCGAGATAACTATCACTGGCTGGAGGACAAGGGACGTTCGGTTCCCTACATCTCTCGATAAGACAGGCTCCGATGCTATGAATGCTGCTGGCGATTACTCTTCTGCATACTGCATTCTCGAGACGGATACAGAGTATACAGGTCATGGAATGGTATGTTTGCCCAAATAAAGGACTCCTATAAAGCCCGTTAGTAACCGAATCCAGACATTCACCATTGGGCGTGGCAATGATATAGTATGCGCAGCCATCAACCACCTTGGAGATAGACTGAAGGGTCGCACCCTCTCTTCGCTAGTAGCGGACTGGGGAAAGACTTGGCGATATATGGTCAACGATTCGCAACTGCGCTGGATCGGCCCTGAGAAGGGCGTCATTCACTTGGCGCTCGGTGCCGTTATCAACGCTATCTGGGACCTGTGGGCCAAATCTCTTGGGAAGCCAGTCTGGCAGATTGTTTCTGAGATGACGCCTGAGGAGTTCGTGCGGTGCATTGACTTCCGGTATATCACAGATGCCATCACCCCCGAAGAGGCTATTGCCCTGCTAAAGGAGAGCGAGAAGGGCAAAGCAGAGCGCTTTCAGGAGGCCTTGCAAAGCCGGGCCGTGCCCGCCTACACGACGAGCGCAGGCTGGCTTGGTTATGGCGAGGATAAGATGAAGAGCCTACTCAATGAGACCCTGAGCCAGGGATACAAGCACTTCAAATTGAAGGTCGGCGGGAGCATCGAGGAAGACAGGCGACGATTGACCATTGCGCGTGATGTGATTGGCTTCGATCGCGGCAACATCCTAATGGTGGACGCGAACCAAGTTTGGAGCGTGCCGGAAGCCATTGAATACATGAAGCACCTGGCTGATTTCAAGCCCTGGTTCATCGAGGAGCCTACATCACCAGACGACATCCTCGGCCACAAGGCCATTCGCGATGCGCTGCGACCCCTCGGTATTGGCGTCGCTACAGGCGAGATGTGCCAGAACCGCGTCGTGTTCAAGCAACTGTTGATGGTAGGCGCTATTGACGTGTGCCAAATTGACGCATGCCGAATGGGTGGTGTGAACGAGGTTCTAGCGGTGCTGCTTATGGCCAAGAAATACGGCGTCCCCATCGTGCCACACTCCGGCGGTGTTGGTCTACCCGAGTACACGCAACATCTGAGCACCATCGACTACGTCGTCGTTAGCGGGAAGCTCTCCGTATTGGAGTATGTAGATCACCTGCACGAACACTTCCTCCACCCCTCAGCCGTGAAGGACGGCTATTACCGGACACCGACAAGCGCTGGTTACAGCGTGGAGATGAAGCCCGAGAGTATGGATAGATACACGTATCCCGGCGAGGAGGGTGTCAGTTGGTGGAGAAGCGAGGAAGCGAAGCCCATCCTAAATGGTGAGAAGATCTAAATGTATAACGTATGAGTAAAAACACACCTGTTTAGACTATCGCGAACTCCTTTTCCTTCTTCTTGGCGTGGCGGACCTGGTCATATTGATATGACTACTACCCAAACGCCCTCTCCCATGAAACTGTCTGGATTTAATTCTTCGCAAGGTTGGGGTTCTGTAAGCTTAAAGCAGCAGTACCCCCAGGTGTAAGGGTGCACAGCCCCAAACGCCTCCTCCCATTCACTTAAAGTATGCACCTTGGCAATTACTTTCCCTGCCAGATAAGGCATTTTATATCATTACTCTGTGGATAGTAGATACCCCATGCATTAGCTATGTTGCTCAAATCAAAATTTCTTTGATCTATCGCGACGGCTTTGTCTGCCTAGTGCTCATATGAATCTTTTCATTCGGTTCAGCTCAACGTAGGGCTAAATCAGCCCGTCGAATTTTGGCTAGGGACTGGAAGACACAGCCGCACCTCGGCGCAGCCAATGTCATTGATAAATAGGCGAGGCAGGTATAATTGCGCATCAAGAGCATCGATTATTAACCAGGCGACTAATATCCGTACGTGGATCTAATGAATAATCCCTCAACTGAATTACTTCAACAATGAGCGATAAGAAAGCCACAGCCGATGGCAGGATAGCGAACAATGCTATCGCCAAACAGGACGAGGAACGCTCGGATGACGGCGATGGAACGGCTGATACGCAAAATCCGCCCATATATAGCGAGAACGAAACGAGTACTTACCAGAAGGACGACACCACTCGACCGCTCCTACCGCACAATAACGGCGAGAGTTTTATATTTCCGAATAATGGCCGCGCAGGTTATGGTGCTATCGCACATGATTGGGCAAGATACGAGCCACGCAACAATCGTAGCAATCAAGACGTAACAGCAGGCTATTTCACAGCCATCAAAGAAGGCCACCACGAAACCATCACCGACCTACTAGAAACCAAGGCCGTGACCACCGAGACGGCCAACGAAGATGGTCTGACGCCGCTGCTGGCCGCCGTCGACGCAGGACACATCGAAACCGTACGTCTCCTCCTGGAGGCGGGCGCCGACCCCAACGCGTACGGCGTGGTGGCGGTGGGGGGTCCGAGGATCTACAGGCAATACTCGAAGACGCTCTGGAAGATGCCCCCAAAGATCTACAGGACGCCACTGCAGCAGGCGGCGGCGAAGGGGAACCTTCCCGTCGTGAGGCTGCTGGTGGAGACGTACCACGCAGACGACTCCCTCATCGCCCCGGACGGAGAGCTCGCGCTTCGCCTCGCCTCGGCGCACGGCCATCGCGAGATCGTCGCGTACCTGCCCGCGCGCCGCGGGGGCGGGTTTCGCCGGTGGAAGACCCGACACGACGTCGCGATGCGGCGCGCGAAACGCGCTGCTGAGGGGGTGTACGAGTTCGTGAAATTCTTCGCGTACAGCGTGCCGAGGTTCTTCGTGTGGTCGATCCCGAAACACGTCGTCGTCCTCCCCGTTGTCCGCCGCGTCAAGTGGTTGCATGCCCATCGCGCGGAGCTGCCGAGGCTCGTGGCGGATGGGTTGAGGAGGTTTTGGGAAGGCGTCAAGGCGTTCCCGAGGGATGCTTGGGATTTCTTGAAACGCATACCGCCGTTTGTGAAAAAGTTAGCAGTGCTTATCCGCGATGCTATCGTCGCGACGATTAAGGGGATCCCTAAAGCGGCAAGGATTGCGGCTTTGTGGGTTTGGGATGGGATCAGGACTCTTGCGGGAGTGATCGGGAGGGCTTTTGACAGACTCTTCTCTTTCTTGCATACTGCTCTAGTGGCTGTTGGGACATTCTTTAGGAACGTCACCCTGAAGGATGTTCGGGACGGCTTTGTGGCGTTCGTACATGCCGTGGTTGTTGAGGGACCGAGAAGGCTATTTCATTGGATGCGTAAGTTCCAGGATATCTTTATCAGGATGTTGAAAGCGATGTGGGGATGCATAGGAGAAATCTTGGGACACCTGTTCTGGTATCTTGTCGCGACCCTTACGTATGTGCCTAGGAAGCTGTGGGAGATACTGGTTAGTATGCTTAGGTCGATTGGATATGGTGGTAAAGAAGTCCTGATTTGGATCAACCCTAAGAGGTGATGAAGCGACACGAACGCATAAAAATGAGCCGAACGTCAGGCGTTCTATCCGAGATGGCCTGGGCGTACAAGCACGGTTTATCCCCTTTATAATGAACAGCAGTCTATCAAACCTATCTAACTTAAACGTACACTTACTTACTCTACATTTAGGCCTGATATTTAGAGCTTTGAAAAGAAATGTCAACTAGTAAAGCTAACCAAGAATAACATATGGATAAGATACCTAATACATCACGACCCTGTCTGAGCAGGCCATGATCTGGACATCTTCGGAATGTCTTATGTGTATCATAGTAACTACCTGTGTGAGACGGTCTTTCTTGCGACTTCTATGTTACGGTTCGATCTGTTTCTGCTCAACAAGTGCCCTGGTTTTAAGCAGCCTCTTTACCAATTCACGCGCATATATACTATCATAGTTTTGAATTCGAGTTTCTTTGAATCCTCTCTTTACGTTCATAGTCGCATTATGGGACTTTAGTTTACCTTGTTTGAATAGAAAGGAGAGTTAACCTCACTTGCTCGATTTCGTTCGAAGTGGCGATCAGATCAGCTACCGTCGTTTTAGTCTTCTGCCCATTCAGTAACGAACGAGACGCGAGTTATGATGGAGGCTCTGAAGCGCATCGTTATACTACTCGGCTTAGCTACCGTCAATGTACCTGGAGGTGGTGCCATGTCAGCAAGTGCAACTATTTCTATGAGCTACGGGAGAAGCACATCTCGGAAGTCGCGGTATATGTTCTCTGATGGAGAATATGCCGCCAACGATGAGAATAGCACATCCCTGAATGATCGCTTTCCCGGCCGAAATCTTCCCTATCATATATGTCTCGGCAGATCAAGACTGTTGAGCTTGAGACCGCTGATCAAGGCGTTCATCCAGGGACACCATCGGCACCTGAGCTTTGACGTAGGCTCGAGTGTGCGGTTTCAACTGGCACCCTACTTGAATGTTCTAAAGTTAGAGTCTCGACTGAAGTGCACGAGTGCTGGATTACATGCTGGATGACATGCGTTGACTGGGTTGTGTATTGAGCAGGCTATCATTCGCATTCAGTACCATCCATACAATTTAGCCCCTTAAGACTGGTAGGTCCATGCGAGTCATCATAAGATGCTACTTACCCCTCTGTAGCAGTGCTTGATCCAACAGTTTTTGTTTCTCACGCGATTAATTATAGAAATAGCGTGCAGGTAACATGGAAGGAATATTCTCTCAACTCAGCCTGCGTCACATCGTCTTGCAGCGTAGCAACGAGGCCCCTCTTACAGTGCTCGCCTTGTTGGGGTAGATAGAGCGCGAACCCGACCCCCGCCGGAGCCCTACTTCAATCGGGGCCGGCCTGACAAGCAACCATGTCCTAACAAGCATGATACCATTTCGAATTATAACCTTAATACCATATTATGAGAGTTTGAATGACAGAGGAACAGGTTTGAGCATTAAATTTATATAAAATTAAACTTAGAGTTAATCGTTAAGTTAGGCAGTCGGTCACCCCTTTTTCTAATCTCCGTAGTCACTCTCGCTTCGTTGTCCATCGCACCCCGTCATCTCATCATGTATTGAGTGCAGCGCCTTGAGCCATGTGTCAAAAGTAGCCCTTAAGGGGCTCTCCTGGATGCCCCCCTCATGTGTCCTAAGGACTTGATCGCGTAGCTTCTCGTATGCCTCAATCATGACCCATATCTGTAAAGCAGATGCATCTGCATTAGGTTGGACCGGTGACCTATTCACTGCCGAAGACAACTCTTTTGTCAAGAGATCTAGGCATGTCTGTAGATCGGGGCCTCTCGAAGGAGTCGCTGTTTTCCGCTCAAGTCCTGGCGGTGTGGCCTCATAGCTGGCCCAGGATGGAGTGCTCGATACTGAGGAGATGGGGGTATGATTGAAGTCTACCGAATCTTCCTCGACCAACGTCCCGTCATCAGATCGTGACGGCCCTCTCAGGATTGGGGGTTCAGGCATTTCTGCCACCGGCTCTAGGGGTGGGGGGACAAGCGCCGAGTCTTGGGGAGAGAAGAATTCGCTATGCTTCTCCACCGTTATGGCATGCTCGAAAGGTGCTTCGCTCAGGAAGGAAGCGCGGGACTCCAGCAGCGACCTGTACGACTCGGCGATACTCTCAATGGTCGGAACATCTTGTGAAACCCCCTGAGTGCGTAATAGAGGATGGGTCTCCAGTTGCCCGATATGGGATACGGGTGTTTTCGCGTATCGCCTCGTCGGTTGAGGTGGTCCACTCTTGATGGGAGAGCTTGGTGTCTTCTCTCGGGGTGGAGTTGGGCTGACAGCAAGATGTGCAAACTCGGGAACCACCATGCTTACGGGACGCACTTTTTCATTCTCGGACTGCCGCGATCGGCGGCCATCGCGATATAGATAGCCGCTCTTTCGGAAGTCCTCGAGCCAGTTCCCATCGTCTGAGATTGAGGGTGGTGGTAAGAAGGGCCGTTGCGGAGCACTCGGCTTCGTGCTGCTGAATATATTGAAAGATAAAGACGTCCGATGTGATTTAGATTCTGGGCTCATCTTGGTGTCGCTATAGTTGACTGAATATGGTCGTTGTTGTTGCTCCTGTTGAGCACCGAGCTTTTGGAGTTTCCTTTTCAGCTTCTTCCCTTCGGATTTCGACGCTGATGGCGCCCATAGCTGTCCTAGGTACCGATCCATTTCGGTCTATCTAGATGTCCGTGTCTCGGAGTAGTGGGATACTTGGATGTAACTGAAATACGTCCTATATGCTAGGATGAATTAAACTACTAATACATAGTGCATAGAATGAATCATGGTGGAATAGGAATTAGAACGATGGTTCGGCTATGAATTGGAATTGGTATATTATATCCAGACTGATCCAGACTGACCGCCGAACTCAATCCTTTTTAAGGAGACATGCCACTGCCATGCATACCAGAGATGACGTTTGGACATGGTGGGATGGAAAATGGGGGAGCATCGTCATGCAGGCTGGTGGGCGAGGTGGGCACCGTCAGCCCAATACGAAAACCGGATTTCTAGTCTCAGCCCTTAAGATGGTGGATGAGCAGTCGAGTGGTACGCTGATTGCATGGGCATAGCGTGCCAACTCCAGCGTATCATGCGCTTGTCATCGTATTACCCCTGTAATGGCATGCAGTGCAGACTGGCGGCCGTGGCTTACCGGGCGACCCCTGCCACCAGAAGCGCCGGCATCCAATAGCCTATGGGCAGACTATGGGTTTTCACGGCGAGATGGTGGGATTGGACCCCAAAGACCTCTCCACAGCTGTATAACATACCTATCTCTGCATGGTGAAGTTTCTTCTGCACTTTATCTGCAGGCTGTACTCCGTACAATGCAGGGAGGATGTGATCGAATCTAAATTATCAGACAACCGGATCTATCGGAATCGGTTGGGCTGAGGAGAAGATGATCAAAGTCACTCCGTCGAAGTTTGAATTGACGTGTGATGGGCACTAACAACGTACCTGGGGATAAGAGAAGGAGAGCCAGCAAGGAGGATCAATAAGCTGCTTGCTTTGATATACTACCTATCCAGGTATAACCATGTAGTTCAAGAGGATTCTTGCGAACACATCTGGATGTCGGGACGTCCCCTCTAACGTAAGCCAGCCTGGCGTCTTACACTACGGCTGCATTACCCGAGAACAAAGGAAAGGCTGTTTAGATATTGGTAGTATCTACCTTCTGTGCTGTCGTTTATGCAGAAATGGTAGGATAGTCATTCTATCACGAGCTGTGGCTAGAAAACGTGATGAAACATTGTCTGATCTCGGAACCGCAATGCAAAATCGGATGATAAGGGATTGTCTGGGTATTGTCGCCTGGGCTTAAGTAGTGTAGATTTGGCTGAGGAAAGATCTTGCAAGGTGTATCCACTTAGCAGCTATCTACGTATAGATTAGTTAGAGGCAGAAGATTATGGTGGGGTCGGGTCAGTACCGAAAGGATGGAGTACACAGTATATATCAAAGGCGCTATACACCATCCCATGTACTCATGTTCCAGAGCAGAGTGCCGCTGAAACTGCAGCTGAGCGACACTATATAGCGTAGTGCTTAGCCATGAGTCAACTAATAATCGATGGACTATACAGTATCATGTCACAGTGCTTACATCTTTAATTGCATCCCAATTTGTACCACTCAACGCGCTTTCACGAGCCAAGCGACGCGCTCTATGCATTTCATTTTGCTGTGCGCAGTCTTCCAAATTGTCAACAACATCAACAATCACGACAGAAGCCCACCTTTACTTTCCCTCACATCACGAGGTAGCGATTCGAGCTGTTAAGCACACGGAATAAAATCTTCTTCTCGATTAGCTCATTCAAACCTATCATGCCGCTTATCTCTGGCACCCAGCGCAACCGCGGCCGCCCACGACCCTCATCTCCATCACATGCACAGCAGAATCGGCGCGCTACCCAGTTACCCGACTACGAACCCCCATCATTCCCTCTCGATGCCGCCTCGCGCAGGGCACTGGCCGAACTCTCCAACAACACAGACACCCGGACCTACGAAGAGCAGTTGAAGCAGTCCATCACACTGTTGACAAATAACGTGCGTGACATCAACGACCGCCACGTGAAGAGGAAGGACGAGTTAGACAAGTTGAAAAAGCAACACCAGAGCCAGAACGAGGACGATGGAGAGGAAGACGAGCCACGGAAACGACAGCGCGCCGAGGAGGCAACTGTCATGCGTCTACGGGAGGAGGTGCCCACGCTCACGGCTGAATGCGAGAGCGCTATGCGCGACGTCATAGACTTGCGCGTCGAGCTCCAGGACGGCCGGGACGCGATACACGATACGGTACGCAGGGCCGAGTTGGAGAGCTCGAACGCCGCGAACCGGGAACAAGAAAACCGCGAAGACGAGGCCAAGACCGAAGACGAAGACCTCGTCATGGGCGACAGGCAGCACAGCATCCTCGGCCCTTTGCGCATCTTGAAGAACGAGCGGGAGAAGGCGGCCGCCGACTATGCTACAAGATCCCTGGAGCAACGCTATGCTCTCGATAACGATTATATCGGCTTTAAACGCCTTTGGTGGGATGCCGTGCATAGTATAGACGGCAAACCGTTGCCAGATGCGTCGAGGTGGTTTGCACGTAATAATGCAGGTGGCGGTGATGAAGAAGATGACGAAGAGGAGGAAGACTTAGTCATTGCCGAGGAACATCTCAGCATCTACTGCCCATTGTCTATGGTCGTCATGGAGCAACCTTATACGAGCAGTGTGTGCAAGCATACCTTTAACAAACCGGCCATTGTGCAATACCTCCGCGAACACCCAGGTCACAGGGCTACGTGTCCACAGACTGGTTGTAGTAAGGTATGGTCAACATGTCTAACCGTCCACTCCCCTAACTCAATTGTGGTCACCTTATTGTCATCGTGAATGCGCAATATGCTAATAGTCTTGATAGGAAATCTCAATCAAGGACTTCTACGATGATCAAGTCATGCTTCGTAAAATTCAACGCGCGCAAGCTGAAAACCAGAAACGAGACGTGGATGATGAAGACGAAGACGGGGACGGGGATGGCGACGGCGACTCATCAATGCTTCAACACAGTAGCGTCAAGGCTGACCGTGCTAGAGATCGGGGCAACCAACTGCTTGCAGATTTGGGGCTCGATCCGGAAGAGGATGCTGTATGAAGATAAGGATCAAAGGAATGGCGAATTCGACATAACAGCATGTTGCTCTAAATCAGGGTTTGTTGCTCCAGGGCCGCAATACCGTGGTCCAGTCTATAGTCTAAGCCGGTCTATAGTAACGAAAGTCTAAGTTTACCATCCCACCATCTAACGTGTCTATTGTTACAAACGCCCGCGGGAACGTTTCTAAACCTCACACTCCATCTTTAACTTAGCCTGCGGCTCATCACTCTTCTTGGGTGCACTGCGGTACCCGGCCTGCACATTCGAATCATTAACGACATTACCCTGGCCGTCCCGTCGAATCCCCAATTCTAACAGCTTCGCAAAAACAGCTGAGAAATCAGAAAAAAGGCGGTCTTTATCGGCGGCGTATATCTCGACCCATTTCCGGAACACGGGATCAGAGAGGAGACTCATGTCTGTCGGCAGCATCATCAAACCCTCCTCCCCCTCCTCCCCCTCACTCCGGCGGTCCTCGACCTTCTCCACGTACACGAACTGCTCGACGCCGTTCGCCAGCGTCCTGCGCCTCCACTCCTTCTCGTTGGCGAGCAGGAGCCGGAAGTACTGGTTCGAGAAGCGCGTCGGGTTATTCACCCACTTGCCGTGGAAGCCCGAACGATCGAGGTGGCAGCGGCCGAGGTTGTGCGCGCCGCTCAGCGCCACGATCTCCTGATCGCCGAACCCCATGCGCCCGAAGATCGCGCGCAGGTGATCCGCGCCACGCGCGCCGTCGGGCAGCCTGCCGCGCGGCGGGATCCTTCCCTGGTCCCCCTCCGCCGCGCCGAAGTCCGTCCGTCCACCCTTCCAGGGGATCCGCGGGCCGTCCATGGCCTCGATGGCCACGACGGCGGCCAGCGTCCACAGGTCTGCGTAGGTGATCCACGGATGCGCCAACTTGACGGGCTCGAGGAACGCCCGCGCGTGCTGCAGCCCCGCGTTCGCGGGGTCGCCGCCCTCGGCCTCGTACCGCATCCCCGCCCCGTTGGAACCTCCCGTCCCGCTCGCCGCGTCGTACGTGCCCGCGCTATGCCAGGCCAGACGCACGATCACGGGACCCGCGGAGCCGTCGTCGTAAGTTGGTTGGGCGAGGAGGCCGTGGATCGAGGCACGCACGGCGTCGAGTTGGGAGGATGAGGGCTGTGGTGGCTTGGCGGCAGTGCCGCCGGTCGTTCGGGACGGCGCCATGGGTGGTGCTTCTCTTGTCTTGTCGTCCTGAAGTCGAAATAATAGTTGGTAAGGAGTGTATATGGACGACGGCTTTCGGAAGTATCCGGTTTAGAAAGAGTGAGACGGGTTTACCGCGCTGCGTAACGAATGTGACAGGGCGTTCCTTGCCTTGTTTAGAGTTATCGACGATAGATAAACAATACGGGTAGAGATATCGATCTTCTACGCCTCGGCTCGCTGATACACTATCAGACGGGAATCCAACCCGTCTTGGTTTTAGTAACGGGGCAGTATCCATTGGACTCTTGGACTATTTGGTAAACGACGCCGTCGACCCTCTTTCACATGAATCATGCCGGTGGATATGCCCACATTGAATCCACCAGGTAAATTGTCAGGCAGATACTGTAGTAAAAGTAAAGCTTCACGTTTGCTCAGTGTTTGTCTTCAGTCGATTTCTTGATACTGTCGTGCGATATCGCTTTGCTAGTCCCGTCTACATCGCTGTATATTCAATTGTTCCGGCCTCTTCTTTAATGTTTCTTGTCATCTATTTTATAATATCTAGTGATGCGCGCGATATGAATACTGTTATCTATGGTACCTTCTCTGCCTTCATATTATTAAACCAATTTCTTTTTATGAGGATTACTCCCACTCGCCATCGAGCATAGAGTACTATTCGTATTGGAATCTCGGGATCTATGCTCATCCTATTGTTATACATTACTCGAGCACATGAACACTACGACGGGCTGAACGATACGATTGATCACTTAGAAGCAAAATCAAGTACGGAGTGGATTCCCTCTTCTCGTAGTATTTGATAGTTTCCTATGTAAGCGAACACGAGTGGATAATATGCATATGTGTTGCGGACATCAGTATATGTATATACTATTGTTGCTCTAACTGCAATAGCAGCGTCGTTTTGTAATAATGTGGCAGTTCAATTGCCTTGCGCCAAGCCGTACTAGTTCGTCGTAGCCAATGTCCAAGGTCGAAGGCTTTGGTCGTGACCCTCGGTCACTAGGTAGATGCCGACATTCAAAATACAGTAGCCCGCCGTGGGCTATAAGAAAACCGTATCGTTTGCCACTGGCCAAGGTGTTGTCTTTCGTTACCCAAAATACCCCTTTGCACGCCGTGACGTGCCGATGTGTGCTCCTGAATCTCAACCATGAAACCGAAAGAGAGGGAAACACCACGTGGAAGAGTATGACAAGACATGGCTCGATATGGTAGGCGATTGGTTTGTTCCCAGAAGCCGACTCGTAGCGTATGGAGAGTCTCAAGGGAGGCGGGCCGCTAACGCGTTGATCTGGGCAGCGGCCCTCGCTCGATGTGCGGCCTCGATCTCCTGAGCCGGGCGAGTTGAGGCTAGCAGCGTGCTGTCCGGTGTCCTCGTGAATGTAGCGAGGGAATAGTCTCGAAAGGCCTGCGAGCCAGTGGTGCTTGATGCAGATGGATGAGTCGAGAATTGGTGGCCTGGCTTAGATGGCGTCTGCCTGTAGTGGTATTCCTGATTAGCAACGCACCTCCTAGTGCCGGTATACTACAGGCATCTCCCACGTAACATACCCTCCATACACAGTTTGGATCGAGTTCTGAGAGTTAGGCATAGTTGGCTGAATTAGGTATATTTGGTTCATGTGAACTGTGTAAACTATAATGACGAGGACAGTTATGCTCTACGGCACTAGAAAATGAGATTCACAATATTCTAGCACATTAGATAATTCGGAGGAATGCGAGAAGAACAGGTGCAAAGGAACCGGCTCAGCACTCAAGTAAATATGCGACCGTCTACAATACGCAGCAGAGTATCATCCGCATGAGACGAGTAGCTTGGAGAGCCGCGTGTTAGTATGTTGTCCCTAGACTATTGTGGTTCGCCTCGTCCGCCATCTGGTTTCTTCTCAGCCGAATACCGCGCATGAGCGAGGACAGCTTCTGTCTCACGACGTCGATTGGACCAACTAGTTCACCGCGGAAGATCCCGAGCTGGTAAGCGAAGGAGTATTAAGGCATTCTTGTGATCGGTTGCCTGACTCTAAGACAAGGGATTGCTAGAGATACCAGGGGTAAGTTCATTAGAGTCGAAGCCCGAGTTCCTTGGTCATAGCGGGAATCTTGAAGTGAGATCTCGGCAACGAGATGCATATGGAATTCAAACCGCGAAACGGTTGGGTGGATCGTGGTTACATCGGATTGTCATTGGACAATAGGAAAGCACTGTGTGATCTCCTTGATGAGATCCAACTTCAATGTACTAGGTATGGTAGGTCCACTTCCGCATCTAGATCATAAAGCAAGTCATACAGTATATCTGGCGTGGAGGGTGGTGGGGGTGGGAGTGTAATGTGAAAGACGATACCCACATGTTGTCACGTCGATGGTGGTGGAGAGCCAAATAAATCGTAACTTCTGACGAATTGTACGGAGAATTGAAAGGAGTTGTGTTCATGATAAACACAGAAGTTGACATAAGGGTCTATTCCAGGTACTTACTTGATCATGGCTGTGGAAAGTTCACTCGCCTTGAGTCTGGCAGACGGTTCGATGAGATCTATCCAGTGTTATCGATACTCCTTGAAAGTATAGGGCTTGATGCAATCCGGTGGTAGAGGGATCGAGGGCAGGGTAGGTCAAAATAGCCGACAAGGTAATCTCTGCTCACGACGGCAAGTTACCTATGCCTGAACAGGAAGGATGGCGATTCCTGATTCCTCGTCAATTTTATTGATAAGAGGATTGATAGTATCGACGACCAATCCGCTTGTCAATGTTCGACTCGTCATTCGCATCTTGCGCTATTCGTGGTAAGCTGGCCGGCCGGTGAGGTACAGTACGTTGCACTGTAGATTTTCAAGAGATGATCGGAAGCCAAGTTCTACTGAGGCGCATGCTGTCGACTGATAGCAATTCCAAATCCTCGCAGTAGTCCCGGAAGCAGCTAGAATCTTGGAAGTCTTCGGTCAGGCCGGACTGTCAAGTAACACCGACAGTACACGGCTCGTGCAGGTGATAGATGAGCACCAGTTGATTGGATGGCCTCAAAGCGTGCTCATTGTAGAATCAGCCTCGATGCCCGACACATGGGAGGCTAATGAAGCAAGCCGGCCCATTCTATGTTCCCGAATACAATTGGTGATGGTGATGGAGATGGTGATGGAGATGGAGAGGCTGCCATGACGAGAAGGGCAAGGGGGACTGCAGCAATAGTCAGGCCATGACTGCATCACCGGATCACCGGGTCCCGTGAGGCTATTGACCGCCATTCCCAAAAGTTTCATGCTTTGATGGCTTGTCGCATTTCGCCTCGAGGCTGCCTTGTTGGTTGCCTTGTCCGACTAATGCACTTGAATTGCCTTGTTTGCCTTGTTTGCCTTGTTCGCCCGGTTTGCCCGGTTCGCCTTGTTCGCCTTGTTCGCCTGGTTTTCTGTGTTCCTGGCTCCTGGTGATCGCGCGTTCGTTGTAGCCACTGTGTTCGACCTGGTCAGTTACAGTAGGCTGTTTCGTTTGTCGGAGCTTTGAAACTGGCTCCGGGCAAAAGATGGTCCGTTCAAGTAGAGCACTAGAGACCTGCGCAGTGTTGGCAGTTTCGGCAGCAATACGACCACAGTCGTGAGATGCGGTATAGTATATAGGCATGTCCCCATCCACAAGCGATAATAATCGGCGATGAATTGTCAATGAGTAATAAGACAGGTCGTGGTATAGGATGTGAAGTTGATCAAGACTGACGTAGTCGAAGTTGAAGGGAGGCTGGATGGAGTTTCCACCCTAGTGCAATGAAGAATGATTGAGAAAGTATATACAGCAGAGCCGCAAGTACGCAAGTTTGCAAAAAAGATCTTGCGAAGGGACACACTTCTATATTTTAAAGTGTGAGTCTTGAGGCTCTGCGTGGGTCTGTGAGGAACGAAGTATGTATCCAAGAATTCATTTTCGATACCCTTGTTCGCGTGAACTCTGCCATAACCCCTGCCAAAATTCCTGTCGTGATCCCTGTCATACCCCTGCTGCATTTTAGATAGTGCAAATCAGTGGCCACGACTGACCATTAGAACCCCCTGTCTTTACCAAAACTAGACTGCATATGTAGTATGTGTCATGCACGTATAACTATGTCCTATTGCCCTCGTTTCCTCATATACACACAGAAAAAGGTGATACCAACACGCGTTAGAGGGGGAATGCATCTGAAGCAGCAGGGTCTAACATAATGAATAATACCCAATGAATCACCAGTTACCTTTATACGCTATATTTGATTTGGAAGCATCGAGATTGTTGCAGCTCTTTCTTTCCCACAGCTCTGCCTATATCAGCATCACTCTCTTGATGCCTCAGTTCCGCCAACCCTTGGTGCCTTGCCTCCAAGTGCTACACTCTTTGAAGGTAGTTTTTCATCAGGTGCACTAAAGGGCTACCAAAAGCTTCCTCCCTAGCTTCTATGACTGAATCGCTCCATATCTTGCAGAACCAAGCAGTTGCCGCTTACATTGACAAGTATTGGAAGCATCTCGAAGACGCCAGTATCTCGCAGCTTGCTTAACTCTTGTGGTAACGAGATGTAGATTTTTACCAGCGTCTGAATGTAATCTTCTTGAGCCAAGAGGACCAGGTCTCCCTCGTTGACTATATCCAGGAAAAGGCTACTCTGGTCGAGACTCACTTGGGTTCGCTTTCAATAGTTCCCAATCTGATCGCATAGCCATTATGTAAGAATCTCTGCTATCGCACCACCCACCGAGCAGCCTGGAAGCAGAAGCTGTCGACACTTTTACCATTTTTTATTGTGTCCACATTAGTCCCGGCGAATGTCTGTTGCGTGGCCTCTGCGACCATGGCAAAGCCGCAATAACAGAGGGCCGACCCATCTCCTAACTAACAACTTAAGTACAACTACGTGCTAGCCAAGGGTATCACAGACCCCCGGATCATAACGACTAACATTCTCAGACCTGCTTATTCTACTATATCTATAATCGACACCTTTGACATAACCCTATCTGCTAGGAATAACGTCTCATTCGACTATTCATTCATATCTTGGTATCCTCGACCCGAAGCGTTTGCGTCTAGTTGGATGAGATTCTATGTTGTGATTGTCCCGATAAGATAATATTATTGGTCTATATTCATGATGGCGTGTTGGAGCTTATCGTCCTTAGTATTCCCAAGTGTCGTCGGTTGCCTAAAGCCGGTGGCATGGAATAGATCTCACCTTCTTAAGAAACCTCAACTAGCTCTACTCGATGTTTTCGCTGACTGAGGTCGTATGGTCAGTAATCAATTGGATGCCTAAAAACGTAAGATACCATCGGTCGCTCATAACATCTTTTCAGATGAGCTAACACCTCTCTAAGGGCCTTCGATGCGCCTGCTAACTCTTAGGTCGAATATGATACCCCAGATCCATCAAGAACTGAGGCGACAACTGACATATGGATTCCTACAACTTTCTTCTGCTCAGAATCACGGTGGAGAAGGGACTCAACTTCCTTCATGGCCCGCTCGATCTGCTTAAATATTTCTGTATCGCGGAGGTTACTAATAAAGTTGAAATTGACGTCGAAGCGCTAAAGTCGAAAATACTACCTACCTTAACTGATAAAATCAGCATCCTGCGCTTAATGTCCTCCGGCATCATGTACTTGGTCTCGCGACGACAGGCGACCAGCGAAGTTGGTGTCACACGGACGACCCAAGGGATGGGGACTGCCTCAGGCACCCGAAACCCTTCGAGCCAAAACCTCCAATATCATGTATATAATCATACGAGCGGCAAGGCTGGTTCCCGTACCCGTTCCGCTCGTTCTCGCGATAACCTGATCGCTCCCGATACAGGCTATACGAGAGCGAGGAACGAAAGCGAGGCTTTTACATATAGAGACGAAGGTCGCCGCCTGGCCCAAGGAGGAGGACTAGACCTTCATGGCCCCCTTGACGCCCTAGATGATTATTGCAATATGAACACTCTTCCAAGCCCTTAAAACCAAGCCCTTGTTACAGTTGGTTAGCCGGCGCTTGCGCCATTGAGGACCTCTTCATGCAGTGCAACTCCAGGACTAATAAGTCTCTGAAGCACATCTACCACCATGTCCCCAGAGTAAGGAAAGTAGAGTGCTCCGCGTGTATATATGCGCGATCTCAACCGCTTTTAACGCATTTAGGAACGCTCTACCGCGTGTAGTCAATATGGCTATTGGGATCTCTAAGTATGCGGTCAACAGTGTCGACGTCTCCCCAGATAGGTAGATGATCATTAAAATCGAGGATATTTTACTCAGATGCCAAGTTTGTCTAAAAGGCAAAACTCATTCGTAGATAATTAAACTATGATATGCCAAGACACTTCATATTAATAACCATTGTTTCCAATCGCCCGCCAGTATGAGATATGCATCATTGCCATGGAAATGGCAACAGATTCGTTACGGCTAGGCCATCAAGTAGTGCCATGCATCCTTCAGCTTGATACCCAGGAACATGGAAGAGTTATACTTTAGTATATGTTTTGAAAGTGTCATCTAATGACAGATACTTTAGTGCCTCCATACTCAATAAGGGCACAGCAGTATAAGTGCCGGGCGCTGGCATGACAGGCAGCCTGGGATAAGAGAACACGATATCAAGCGAATCAACGGTCGCATTCATGGCACGTAAGCACGCGCGAGTGGCGTCCCCAATACATGCGCTCATAGTGAGGACACTATTCTAACATCTCGGCGGCTGAACACCAAAAAAAAAAAAAAAAAAAAGACTAATCACGATGAGCAAATCCGCTTCAGGTGCTTGAGATTTTGTTCCTCTTCTTCAGGAATGTATAGTAGAAACCCGAAGCTGGTCTCTACACTATTAAACAGGTCATCTATCCGCAAGCGCTCTTGCATTCCTGCAAGGTGGGCTGAATCAAAGCTGGAGTACTCTCATTTTTCAGTTTATATTCACAAAGCCCGCCCTCGATGCACTGGCCCTCCAGATTCGTGCTCGCCCTGAAACTCGTGCCACCGGTCATGCGCTTGTACCCGTTCGTGGCGTAAATAGTAGCGTTGTAGGATAGCGAAAACGAGAGACTGAAGTAGTAGTCTCCGGGCGCTGAGAGGTCCGTGTGGAGCTCATTGAGCGTGATGCTCCATTGCGCATTGGAGTAGTCGTTGGGCTGGATATCCGGGACGCAGCTGTTGCTGCTGAAGCCGTACGGAGTCTGCGCATCCGCTTTCCAATGCAGCTCGCATTGCGCTAGGCTCGTCAGGAAGGCCGCGTAACCTCCGCCGGACGCGTGCGGCGCTGGCACTGCGGGAATATAGCTCGGATTCGAAATCGTCAGTAGGAGGCTGCTCGCATTCGTGCCGTACGGGCTATCGTGAGGGTGGGACGTGGAGATGGAGCTGATCTCCCACGGTTTTAGCGGATACCATGGCGGGAGAGGTGGGAGAGGTAAATCGGCTGCCGATACTAAGATGGCTCGCGATGAGGCGGCGGCGAGTACCACGCCGAATGAGATAAGTCTCATGATTTTTGATCCCCAGAGAGAAAAGATATATGTACTTGCGAGGTTGTGGTAGATATCGAGATCGGCAAGTTATTTAGGCGGTAAAATGATCAAGTTACACTACCTTGATTTCTGGTAAAATCCTCTGTGCTTTTATATGAATATCGTTAGTCGAGCTCATGTCAGTTCTTTCCTTTTTCGACAGGTAGTCAATTAAGCTGCCATGTGAACGTGAACTTCGTATTTTTCATTCGAGCCATTCCGTTGTAGGATTTCGGCTATTGCTGCATATTAATATTGAACGTCTAGACCTCTGATCCTGGAGTTGTGCTTCAGTCCACAGGTCCAACACGAAATATTGAACAAATGAGAGTGATTCATGTGGAGCTACAGCGTTACATATCGCCGTTACATTACGGCAAAAACACCATGATGCTTACGAATGAACAGCTATTCCTGCGTTCAGGCCATACTGCAGTGTAAAATTGGAACATACAACACAGGTAAGGCGGGCTAGCCTCACTCGACTGCAACATCTTTGCATCACGGATTTCCACTGATGCTCTTGAGTATACAACGTTACCCCGCGCAAGCATGCTTGCCCGCAGCGCTGCTCATCTGTGATTTTCCGGCTCGTAACATTTTGCGGTACGGACGATCCTATGTGGCGTGCTAGGACCTTCGACCTTGCGCATATAGACTACGCGTTATTGACCTCCATAGAGTCTTCTGTCACGGTGGTGTCCGTGTGCTAGGCCACGACGCCGTACCCGGTGAGTCTTTTTTATTTTTGCGATCAACATTCGTACAGATTAGTATGAGATTGCACACCAGCTTGGTACCACTTGCTGTCTTGCTGGCATACTTGTAACACTTGCTCCAACCCGGTGTCGGGCCATTGTCGGTGCTGTAGGTTCTTGGCCAACTCTCAGCCATGCTTTCTGGGGTGATATTGCGACCCAAGCAGCTGCTGGAACCATGAATAGCCCACAGGCGTCTGTCGTAGCCAGCTCATATGACAATTGTCGATGCGGCGGGATCGGGTGCGAAAAGGCATCACAGAAATATGTGGAGATGTTGTATCGGTATTTGAGTCGATTTCCGAAATTGCTCGCTCTCTTTTAGCATGCTGTCAGCACTACACTACCTGGGTAGACTTCGAGTGGTCCATGCGAAGCCTGTAAGGTATAAATAAGTACGGTGCCGCTAGAATGGATGGGTGTTAGACAGGGTACCTACTAACTAACAGGTAGGTAGTCTACTATTCTAGGCAGTTATAAGGCATAATGATATCCAAGTTGCTTTCAATCAACAAGCTCTTAATACCCGCATCGGCGAACTTCCTCGCCATGCTAATCGCCTTCGCAGGGTCGCTCGTGCCTATACCCTCGAGCTCTGTGGCGCTCGTGCCCCCCGCCGGCGCCGAACTGTATGTCGATCTCGGGCTTGGGCTTCAGCCCCTTCTCCTGAACGCGGGCGGCGAGCCGCAGCCAGTCGTCGCCGGGGAGGCTGAGAAATCCCATCGACAGCTCGACCACGTCGAAGCCTAGGCTCTTGCACTTTTCCAGGTACCGGTCCACGGCTTCTGCTACGCCGTGCTCGCCGCCCCCGCTGCTGCTGAGGATATGCTCGATCCACCCGCCTGTGCTCACGTCGTGAGCGTGCACTAGCTTGAGTGAGCGCAGTTGCGATAGATGACAATATCCCCAATACTCTTGGTGGGGGGAATCAGGGGACCATATCACGATTCTTTACGAAGAGTTCTCACAGCATGTATTGTCTTATCACTCGAGAAGAGGGACGCAAAAAATATAAAGTTTACGGCTTTTAATTCAAGCAGTTACATTGAACAGTCTATAAGCAAGACGATCCTTCTTCACCCTCGCCATCGAACGTGGTACCTCCTTGCAATCATTTCGATATACATTTACAACTTTCCAGCAGCGTGGAAGTCATCAAGTGCCTCTACAACGCGAGCCTTCATGGTCTTTTCGCCTTCGCGAACCCACACACGCGGATCGTACTTCTTCTTGTTGGGCTTGCTGGGGCCTTCGGGGTTACCAACTTGTGTCTTCAGGTACTCAACGTTCTTCAGGATGAAATCACGGTGGCCGGTCAGGTAGGCCCACTGTAGGTCGGTGTCAAGGTTGACCTTGACGACACCGTACGAAATAGCCGTCTTGAACTCGTCTTTGCTCGAACCGGAACCACCGTGGAAGACGAAGAAAACGGGCTTGGAGTCCTTAGCCTGGCTTAGCTTCTCGGCAACATATTCTTGGTGCTTGCCAAGAATATCGGGTCGGAGCTTGACATTGCCTGGCTGATAGACGCCATGAACATTGCCGAACCCTGCAGCAATGCTGAACATCTTGGAAATAGAGCTCAATTTCTCGTAAATGGACCAGATATCCTCGGGTTGAGTGTAAAGAGAGTTGTTATCGACGTCTTCGTTGTTAACACCATCTTCTTCACCACCGGTAATGCCGACCTCCATTTCCAGCCAGAGATTGACGGCAGCGGACCTTTTCAGGTACTTGGCAGTGGTATCAAGGTTGGATTTTAGGTCCTCCTCTGATCTAAATACACAGTTGTTAACTATTGAACTTTCCCGAGGAGTTTCTCATTTGGTTCTCGGGATGTGTAAGACGCTTGGAAATGCAGCTACTCTGGGACCGCTGCCCCAGGCTATATCCCAAGATAGAAAGAAAGTTCCGAGAGTGTCAGACTTACAGATCAATCATGTGACTGCTGAACAGAGGAGTTCCGTGCTCCTTGAAGAAGGCCTCTACGCTACATTAGCTGTGCGCCTCTTTGTTCAGATAGCTCATATGATGAATATTGGCACTAACCGTCGGCATCGAGCATGCCATCTAGCCAGGGAAGCAGCTTCTTGGCACAGTGGTCTGTGTGTAGAATAACAGGGACTCCATATAGAGGCGCGACGGAGCGAATAAAGTGTGCGGCAGCTAGAAAACGAGGGTTTTCTTATGTTAGCCAAGTGAACAATACGAGGGAGACCAAGGGGGGTTGGTTCAATTACCAACGGCACCACCAATTGAAGCCTCCTGGTTGGTGTTAGAAATGCCCTTGCCGGCGAAGAAAGCGGCACCGCCATTAGAAGTCTGGAGTATGATAGGCGATTTAGAGTCGCGAGCAGCCTCTAGAGTAGCGACGACGGTAGAAGATGAGGTGACGTTGACGGCGGGTAGGGCGAAGCCTTTTTCCTTCGCGTAGGTGAGGAGCTAGTGACATAAAATCTCGCATCAGCAGTGCTCCGTACTTCGCAAGACGGCCATCAAGAGTCAAGAAAAGATGGTACAAACCTTGTAGACATCTTCGCCGTAGATGACGCCGGGCTTCAGTCCAAGCTTGTCCATGATGTATAACGATGGATGTGATATGCAGAGGTGAAACGGGTACGGCTTCGAATGTAAGTTAGCAAGAAGCAATTAGGAATTTCTTATAGTAAAATACTGAGGAGACGGGGGAGAAGATGATGCTGATGAGGTATTAAGTAGAGGGAGGGGTTTGCGAAGAAAGATTAGAGGGAAGAGATAAACGTCAAAGCGGACAATTCATCTTGGTCCGGTAGGTAATTTTATGGGCTATGATTCTATAATGGGCCCTAAATGGGTACCTAGAAAAAGACAGAACAGTGAGAAATTACCTATCGATCAGTCAGGTTAGGTCTTGCAACAAGCACAAGGAGTATTATCGCGACGCCTTTTTTTTGCGTACAGGCAAAGTACAGTCAGGTCAGGTCGTCCGAGGAGGGGGAGGGGCATTCAAACAAGGGAGCATTGGTACCTATGACTGCATATGACCACATTAGTGGCTATTGGTGGGCTGCTAGTGGATATAGCTAGTGGTTCGAGAACTGCTGGTAGCGTACCCAGAAGCAGTCGGGGCGCCCCGCCCCTGTAATGAGTACATGCTGCGCGTGCAAAATCGGGTGGCTGTCGGTGTACTGAGGGGTCGTTATATCGCATGGCAATTATTGGTGTAACTCGTCACAGCCCCGCTCCAACAAGAAGTTTTCCGTAGCGCAACGGGATCGCCATCATACCTACTGGTAGGTAGCTTTTGGTGGTCCGAGCCATGCAACTCCACGGCCTGTTTGTTGTAGGTGTACCTATTCGAGTCCAGGTATTCTCAGCTTCAGTCAAGTTTAGCTAGCTGAAATCTCGATCCTACAACCCGTTCCGAGATATTCCACGCCTTCCCTTTCGTATGGTATTGTATAGTACTCCAATTTCGATCTGCCGAGCATATAACCAGTTACGATGAATTCTCGGGTCCTCCATTTGAAGAAATACTACCTCGTTTCAATCGAGACGTTCTGCCATGAGTAGTGGCAGTGCCTTGTTGTTCACCAATCTCCCTATGGATTGGATGTTATATATACTATCTTCTCAACGGTTGAGATGGAAATTGAGATACAAGAGTGCTTGAGTCAGGTTATACGTCATGCTCACCTTCAGATTGCCCCATCTTTGTAAGTATCTTATAGCTTCATAAATCGTTCCGACTAAGATCACAGGAAAATGCATGATATGGGATAGCGAGCATGTCCTACGGCGATCGTCGCCGTCGCTGTCGCTTTCCATTCCACACTGGACCAATCAACTGCAGGGCCCGGGCAAGGCCGCCGGTTTTCCTTCCTTTTCCTCCACACAGAAGGGCACTGCCGAGGATCCATAGCGGCCTGCACCCGAAGTCTTCCGGACACTCACGATCCCGGCTTAACAGACTTAGGGAAGCCTACTGCATCGTCTTCTTGGAGGTTAATTCCTAAGAGGCTAAGATACATGTTTGAAGTATGTTTAAACGAAGTATCCTGGATCCCATAGTCACGAGAATTGTCGCTTGTACGAGATTAATTAAATGCATGTAGTTTACCTAATTAGTCGGATAGCAAAGCCGGGCATTTGTCCCAGCTGTTGAGTTCGTATAAGCCCCGCGTATCATGAGCTTGGCGAGGATGGTTTCTTGCAGCCAATGTTCATTCTGATCACGATCGCGTCTAGTACCGGTCCCGTCCCGTTTTCATACTCATTCCCCAGGGCTTCTGATGACCCATGGTGGTGACTACACAAGCCAATGATTAGATAATACGGTATTTATATCTTAAGTAAAATTCAATAAGAAAAAGGGGAGAAAACAATGGATTAAATGATAGCGACCTTGAATGTGAGAGTAAAAGAGTGAAACCCTGGAAATTGGAACAAGAGATGTAAGGTAGGGACCCGAATGAAGGTTCTCTCAGCCGTTGCTCGGAAAAAGGCTGACCGGTTCCTCTTCGGTGACTTAGCTCAAATATATGTGTCACGACTGAAAAGTCAGTTTAACACAGAATAAGTTGCTTCTACTATTACGATGTTTCTTGCTGGCGATCATAGTCTGCTTCCCTCATTCTCTGTTTGCTTTCCACTGCCGTCATGACCACTACAGACGTCACGCGCTACCTCCTCCCCTGCGCTGCATCCTTCAGGTGTCTCGATCGATTCAGCATCCTAGATGATCTAGTAGAGCTCGAGGATGCTGACGGTCAGGTGCCTTTCTGGCCTCTCCTCACCACGCTGCTCAGAAGTTCCATGGAGACACCACCTCAACTAGCCGAGCTCCTAGATACCATTGCCGTGACCCTCCGCGGTAGTTCCGGGCCAGCAAGGGACTACCAACTCCTCAAGTCCTTCATTAATGACCTGCAGCCTGCAGGTCCTTGGTGCTGACGGTTCGCCCTCTTCTCTCAAGCTCAGAAGAGACCAGACAGCCTGCCTCGTCGTTCACCAATTTCTTTGTACCTTGCGTGCACCCGTCTGGAGGGAAGATTTCTTCGACTTCAGCATCTGGTACACTTCGGGACAACGCCACGAGCAGTCGTGTAGGACATATCTGGCCTGCTTGTTCACCTACTTGAAAACCTTTCTTGATACCCCTGAGTCAATTCTAGAGGATCGAAATATCCAATATACACTGGTAACCGCCAAGCCAGACTTCGCGGCAATAGGCTCGTCGCCAGTACCTCTTTGTCCAATTGAGATTGTGGTCGTAGACAACTACCAAACATGTCCTGCGCAGCTGGGCATGCCGTCCGGTGCAGCCGTAAACTCTGCAAACCGTTACGTGGGCTTCGAGCAATCCGCAACCCAGGAAGAAGTTCACGTCGGAAACTCGCCTGAGATTTACCCGGCTGTTCTGGTTATCCCTCCACTAGGGGGGAAACAGGTTCTCGCCATAAGAGGTGCGGAAGTCGTGCTGAACATTGCCGGGAAGCGACGGGAGATTAAGGCTGCAGCTCACGAAGTAGGAGGATCTGTAGATTGGTGTCAACGTACGATGTTGTTCATGGATGCTTTAGAGCTTGACGTCGAAGGTGACGAGAACGGTCTACCGGACCTCGCACCTCAGAACCTTATCAGAGACTTGAACAAAGCCACAATTGCATTCTCTTCCGGGTTATACGAAGTCGTTCATAGTCCGCTCTAGGGGTGTGGTGCCTTTGGAGGGGATCCTTTTGTCAAAGTCCTGCTCCTGTGGTGCGCTGCTTCGGTCGCGCACACTTCATTGAAGATTATCTGCGATCGTGACTCCCAAGAGGCTGCCTTCAACTTGCATAGTCTCATAGCAGCGGCCAGGAAACGACATGAAACGGCACAAAGTCTCATCGAGCTCCTTCAATCTATTCCTCAGAAGACCGCAAGACTGGCGACCTTTGACTGCATGATTGAACAGCTATCATTGTCGGCTACAGATATGTTAAGTCCATACCCTCAATCATGTTGAAAACTCAAATAGTTGTCTTCCAAGGTATTTGCGTGTTCGCAACAAATAGTATAGTCTGATCTATGAGTGGCGTAGAGACGTGCCGCTAGTTGTCAGGTGAAAAGGGAAAGGGACTCGTGAGCAGTCTGGTGTGCATGATGGATTTGAGAAGGCCATAGATCTCATAATAACTGGCTGTCTCTAACATTTTATACTTCCCAGGTAGCTCAGTTGACTATCGTCCTTCCGGTAGCGTAAGTCACGAATGTTGCCTCAGCTCTCATCTAGTCTATAGTACTACTGTTGCCTTTGCCATGGGCGCAAAGATATAAATATTAACGATAGGGTCCTCTTACGACGATCGGGAGTGGGATACAATCTCATGAGATGTTCAATACTTCAACTGCGACTGGCCCGATACTGTAGAAAGAAGAGCGCTCGGTGTATAAGCAGGTCTCAGCTTCCAGTTGTTTTGGGACCCTTCCCACCGCGACAATTGTTAAAAAACGCCTTGACGTAGAGGCAGGTAGTTAATGAAGTTACTAGTATTGACAGCGTTGTGCGGAGAGCAGACACAATCCACCCATCATTACAGGTAGACTCGCAGGGGACAAACTATGCCACCGATGTTGATTTCATGAGTACCTTCAGTACTTTCCCAAGAATAATTGATGTCCACATATAACTAACTAGGCACCAGGATAGTACATTATGATTTATACATACATGTATGTGCGTGTGTATGCATATGTCGCCTCCTTTTTTATCTGCATGTAGCCTTATAATTAGCTATGAGTCTACTGTACATTTGCACTGTCCAACAACACGGCTACTCGATCGCAAACGATATTTTCTTCCGCCCAATCTTAGTCGCCATACAGTATACACGGTTTAGATATGAGTAGTTGTGTGGGAGAACCGCTGAGCTGAACAATAGGGCCAGAAACGATGTCCCTGAAAATCACGAACCCTTTTTCTCTATACATCCTACCTAGCATGCAACGTCTACTACAATGCAAATCTCGCTGTTTTCTGTTTAGATTTTAGCCCTGAGGCTACCCTTTACTCCTCTTATACCCACATGCGTCGCTCGTTTCTTCTCATGACCGCCAAATACCGATTCTACAATTTCTTGGGACCGAACAGCAAGGATGGATAGTAATGTATCACTCAGCTACAAACTCGTCGTTAGACTTTATCAGATAGAGGTGAGAGCAATATATATCAACTTACCCCATGACTTCCCTCGCAGCACCCCTGGAGCCAGATACCAGAGCCTGGTGATACCTTGCCGGGCGCGAATTGAAGACTGTAGTCGCGATTAATGTTAACAGGGCGGCCGCCGATTCTAGCGTCGTGATTCTTGTCTCCATCGGACGCGTCAATGTTTAGCGCAGAGTCTTCGGGAAGAAGATCCGCAACATTCTTCATCATGCTCAGATGAGCCTGTCGTTGGTAACCCGTAGCGGCAATGACAAGATCGCACTCCAACATTTCATCCGCATCTGACTTTTCGTAGACGGTATTTGGGCTCTCTCGACTTAGAGGTCGTACCACCAACCTTATCTTGTCGGCCTGGGCTTCGGCTCCCGCGATGGCGCTTGACCCCAAAATTCGATGAGGCCACTTCTTGCTATCGCTGCCTAGCTCGCGCTGCTGGTCATACATGCGCTCGTATAGGTGCTCAATCAGTTCTAATCTCACAACGCCGTAATTCGTACTACGAGCATCACCTAACAGCGATCGACGGAGCTCGTTAGATCTTGAGAATAGTTCGTCAACGTAGGAGGGATTGAATATTGAGTTTACACTATGAGACATTAGCTTCGATATCGTTTCTTGAGTTATAATCTAGCGTTCATGCCGAAATAGCTGCACTCACAATGGAGAGTCATCACTGGGTTTGAGAAATTCAGAGCGCATTATCAGCGTGGTCTGCGAATTTGGATACAAATTCTGTATGTTATTGAATATTTCTGCGGCACTTTGCCCGGCACCCACAACAGCCACGCGGTATGGGGCGTCGCGTTGGTTCAATATCTGGGGAACCAGATGCGCATATTGAGAAGAGTGGATGACCTTGGGATGGCTTGGGGGTAAGCACTTGGGGATCGAGGGCTGCCCGCCGATGGCAAACAGTACGTTCTTGGCCTTGTGTGTTACTACGGCCCCTGTTATAACATTTCTGGAGGTGACGATAAATATCGAGACGGGTTCGGTAGCCGTCTGCTGCGGCGAGACTGAGATGACCTCATTACCGTATCGCACAACATCGTCGAATGAGCTAGCACACCAGCGAAGATAATCTTCGTATTCGACACGTGCGGGGAGAAACGTGCTTAGGTTGGTAAACTCAACTAGCCGCTTGTTTTCGTGTAGGTAGTTCAGAAAAGTAAATTTGGAAGTTGGATCTCTCAAGGTTGCCATGTCCTTGATGAAGGAGATCTGCATCTTGGCCCCGGGTAAGAGCATGCCGGCATGCCAAGCGAACTGTTGCTGCTTTTCTAAGAAGAGAACCTTTGGTGACGTTGAAGCATTAGCCCCCCGCAGTCTTCCCGCCTCGACTGAATCGTGAAGAGCAACGGCAATGGCAAGGCTGGCTGGACCAAAGCCAACACAGATGAGGTCGTGAAGCTCGCTGGAAAGGGTAGTCTTTAAGTGAGACACATCCCCTCGTCGTGTACCGTTCGCCACAGGCTTGTTTGCGCCATTGTGAGTCGAACGGCTCCGCTCACTATTCGCGACAGCGTGAGGATCATCATCTGTAAGACTAATAGGTACCATGATGGCTAACGCTAACCCTTCTTATATTTTGTTCCGTTGCCTATGTTGAACCTAGTCAACAGTCGTGTTACTCGTGTTTATATTAGCTACCAGGTGACAGAAATCAGATTTCTAAATTCTGGGCGATAGTGAGTGATATAGTGACGTTGGGGTGACGAGGAGAGATTACCAGGTTTGGTAATCAGCTAAAGTCTTGGGGATACGTGAAACGGCAGTCGAGGGAGAAAGCGAGGCGACGTTAACAAGCTGATAGGAAGGGAACTAAATGGAGTAGGAGATTTGCCGGGACTTCAGATTTGCTGGTTGGTGAAGGTCAGTCAGTCTTATACCTAGAGGCACTCAGACAACCTGAACGCCATTTCCATTACTACGTACATGTACATCTTAGCTCGTGACACAGCCAAGTACTAGCCAGGAATGCTTCGGAAGGCCAGACTCGGGCACAACAACGGTAATTGAGTGGGGAATGAACTCCCTTGCTCTATCACTCAGCTGTAGTACGCATCGTGGACCTCGTTCTAGCGCCAGGGAACAAGTTCTCGGAAAGGGAAAGCGTCGACAGCAACTAGGTTAACTAGAGCAGCGTATCACATTTTGCAAGCGGCGCTCGAGCCAGCGGGATGGGTACTGTAGATGCTTTAGAAATGTCAATCTATCCTTCATAGTAACTAGCTCCCTGCAGGAGGCAGGTAAATTACCCACCTAAACGAAATGCGTAGTGTATATTGGCGTGGAAGCGGGAGTCACTGTTTTTAAATACAAGTTCCATCCATGAACTATCACTTGGTTCTAGGAGGCGCATAAGCTTATTACCAACTAAATCTTCCATGTAGTTGAATGTATGTTACGTATCGATCTGTTTTTGATTTCAATCCCATCGTAGTCAAGTGTCTATTAGACAGAAACGAAGCGGTAAATCGGATTATGAGTACTATGCATGTCGGCATCGTTCGAGAAAAAAAAATACATGTTCGTTAAGACGATGCATATCACTATGATGCAGGTGAGAGGGGCGCGTCAAGGGTTGGTGGCGACATCGGCATTATCATCGGATCTGATAAGATGAACGTGCATGGAGCTAACTCAGTCTGCCGTAGCCTGGCTATGACGACGTACTGTTGGTGGTGGCATGTCGATTTTCACCACCCCATTCTGGCGCCATCTCCACCATTTCAAGCAAATCGCGCATTCGCATTCATGACTTCCACGTTGAAACTGCCGCACTCCGAGGAGTTAGACTTGAGCGACCTTCGCGCACTAAAAGCCAATGCTGAGTCATCTAGCTGTGAAGAAATCACATGAAGCGTTTGATGAAAAGATCAAACAAATTGTATGCTCAGCCTATAAATTGCGATGTCGACAAGTGCTCTCTTTGGAAAGTTGGCGATTGGACTCACAATTCCCAAGACTACTCTTTACGTCAATCGACTAGTAGTAGGGATAAACCAATTCTGACAACCCCGATTCGAGATTAGAATTGTAATAGAAACGAAGACGATGTGGGACTTGAAGCGCCTTTGAATACCAGTAGGGACCGATGTTGTAGGGAGAAGTTATAACGTAAGTCCTCGAGTATATCACTCACTAGAGTCACTACCGGCCTCAAGACGTGACAGTGAGTCCGTGGGGCAACCGGTATTCGCTAATCCTTTTTATCCATTAGTTTACAAGGACACTCTGGCATCGAGTGAGACAATACCAGCTTCACCGTAGCTTTGGAAGACACAAACCCTTCTCTCGAAGCAGACTGGACCCTATCTGGCGGGAAGAAGGGGCAGGAGAAGCGGAAAAGAGAGCTTAATCTCGGCATGGGCTCTCATCCGAATATGCTATTTGTGGCAGGGATATTCGGCACGTTGACCTAGATAGGTTATCAGATCTTACCCTTGCCAGACCGTTCCACATTAATTCTGCGAAGTAGACAGTGAAAATTTTTATCTGATCATCAGATAAGATCGAATACGGCACCTCACGGAGCTCATGTATCTTGGCATTACCGGGGTCTTCCACAAAGATCGGAACGATCTCTTCAAGGAGGAAGGTCGCTGCGAGCTAAAAAGGGGAGTTGAGTCTAAAAGCTCTTTCTCAGCGTAGCATAAGGTATCTCCATCTGTATTGAGGCAAAATACACTCGATGTATGTATTGCCGAAGCCGATTCGGAGATGATCCCAAATGTAGGACCCACCATGGTCCTGGACACCAATTTAATCTTGACATAGAATTGTGGCTGGTATTTATGAAATGCTCGCCGTGTTATTTTCGTTAGCTACCTAAGAAAAAACCGGTTCTATAATAAACAAAGACATTACGGGCCGCAATAGTATCATGCTGCGGTGTAAGGGTGTTTCTTGGGAGATCGATCAGTCTCAGGCACCTCAGCTTGCCCTCATTTGAACTCGGTAATATACAAATTCGCGAGCTTGTCAAGTTTTGCAGAGCCTTTCCTGTTTAACTACCCGAGTGCCTGGTGGTAAGCTAATATCTTGCAGAGGCAACTAACAGTTCTGATAATGCAGACTCGCAAAACTAATCCGTCGTATAAAGAACAATAAGAAATAATACGACAAAACCAGAATTTTGAGTCGAGATTTTAGCAGACGTGCCAGAGCTTATGGATAAAGTTGTTTTGTTTTATTCTCCGTTTCATTTCCCTCTGTCTCCCTCTTTCTCTGTCCCTGACAGTGCTATCCACCTGTTCATCTAAGTCTTCGCGTTCAGTTTGCTCCCCCTACCTTGTTACTGCATAAACGTTAAATTTACTGAATCTGCTCTAAGGACTTCTGCATGCTGTGCCCCCGCCGCTGCCCAAATTTAGGTACTTACTAGCGAGACCACTAACTATATCTTATACTTATACTAAGGTAGTACGCAGGTGACCAGTACATGTACTCGCTACTACCACTCAAGGCATCTACAGGTGTATAGGTATCATTCGATTAACAGTCGTGTGCATTATAAGACCTTTTAGATATACCTTCATGTACAGATGTATAGGTAGACAAGAGGGAGTAGGTAGCTTACCTCGGCACTTGAAAGGGTACTTGGGTAGATAGTATATACTGTGCAAGCACCTTATTTGTTCGCTTATATGTATTTCTCCGCTTTACATTAGTACCTACCTAGGTACCACCCTTTGGGGGGCTGCCATGCGGGTTTTACTACGAACACTTACACATCACCGAACTACATACTCTAACGAGAAGAGAGGAATTCAAGCTTGTCTAATTCGAGCTTCTCGCTCGCCAATGGAGATATGGCAATCGCCTTGCCCTACTTTCGAGGTACTTACCCCCTCACCTACCGCGCGCTTGCAGAGCCGTCATACGACTAAGCAATCCCCCTCCTCCTCCTCTTCCTCCCCCTCCCAATGAGTTGTTAGAATCTTGGATTTAATCGTACTAGTTACTATATGCGCCAATAAAGATCCCTTGCATCTGGATAGAATTTCACAGAATTCCCGTTTTATATTGTCACCTATAGAATGCTGTGTATGTCGTGTTACGTTCCTCTACACTTGCTTCAGTACTTTTGCCACGAAGCCTATTGTGACGGGCACCACTGTTGTGCCTTAGTACCTCGACATTTTTGTGCTTCACGCCGACTTCTATGGAACAGAAGAAGCTATCTTTTATGTCGGTAGCAGAGACTACTTGTTTGAGATTCGGGATTTCTTGCGCAATAACGACTACAGCAACAACTACCACGACAACTACTCATAAAATATCTATAATCTGGTTACCTCTCTAGGACACCGCGAGATCCTGCCGCTTTGCCATGCCCGCGGACCACTCAAGATCCCTGCATACTGATGATGGTGTCTCCATCCTTAATGCGAAGCCTAAGAGACTCCCTGGCCCCTGTTTCCTTCATGAGCTTGTCTCACTGGCGAGTAACGATGGTGTGTCTGCTGCCATCGAATTCCTACCCGAAAGTGGTCGACACATCTCCCTCTCTTATGCAGAGTTACATGCAGCATCCCTCGCGCTGGCTGCTAGTATATCATGCATCTTGAGATCAGCACAGTCTCCAACTACCTCCGCATCTGCGGCTCGGGACCCGCTGGTTATACCTATTCTCTCTCCTCAGTCACCTCAGCTTTACGTTGCTATACTGGCTGCACTCAAGGCTGGAGGTGCCTTTTGTCCGCTCAATGCTGATGCGCCACCCGATAGGGTGAGATTCATACTCCAGGATGTACACGCCGAAATTGTATTGGCGAGCCGGGAGCTGGCCTCTAAAATTCCCATGGACGACAAGACTTACAAAGTTATATTCATCGATGATGTTCTGGACTGCCCCGAAACCAAGGTCGGTGATTTGGCCAATCGCCATGAACTGGCACCTGAAGATTTCGCATATGTTATGTACACTTCCGGGTCGACGGGCACACCCAAAGGTGTCGCCGTCTCTCACTTGGCTGCAACCCAGTCTATTCTAGCCCATGAGCGACACATACCGTCTTTCTCGCGGTTTCTCCAGTTTGCGGCCCCGACATTCGACGTATCCATTTTCGAAATCTTCTTTCCTCTTTTTCGAGGTGCGACATTGGTCGGATGTCATCGTGCAGAGATGTTGACTGACCTCGTTGGGGTCTTGACGAGAATGGAAGTTGATGCGTGCGAATTAACCCCTTCTGTCGCCGGCAGTTTGTTGAAACAACGCTCCCGAGCACCAGGTTTACGACTTCTTTTGACCATCGGAGAAATGCTCACTGAGCCGGTCATTCGAGAGTTTGGTGGTAAAGAAGGTAATATGAGTATATTATGGGGCATGTATGGCCCGACTGAGGCTGCAATCCATTGGTGAGGTTTGCCCTTGATGAGAAATATTTTTAGACACTAACTCATAGCTTATACAGTACCGTTCAAGCAGCTTTTCCAGCCACCTTAGAGAGAAGCATGATAGGCACACCCTTCGAAACTGTTTCGGCATTTGTCATTCGTGTACCAACTGATAAGGGCATAGCCAGCCAGTTCGAAATTCTCCCTTTGGGCGAGGTCGGAGAGCTAGCCCTTGGCGGATTGCAACTGGCGACCTGCTATTTGAACAGACCCCAGCAAACAGCGACTTCTTTCGTGAACACGCCATGGGGACGAGTTTATAGAACTGGCGATAAAGCCAAGATCAGGCCAGACGGGACTATTCAATGCCTGGGAAGAATCGAAGAGGGCCAGGTAAAACTGAACGGCCAAAGACTTGAGCTGGGAGAGGTTGAACAAGTCTTATTACGGACACAAGGATGTCATAGTGCTGCTGTTGCGGTGATATCAAACATTTTGGTTGCATTTGCTGCTATGGAACTGGAGTCTGATTCGAACACTCAACTTTGGACTCAATGCCGGTCTTGGTTGCCATCCTTTATGGTCCCTACAGACATTGTGGTTATGGAACAGCTTCCCCAGTTGCCGTCAGGAAAAGTTGACAGAAAGCGGCTAATAAATGATTACATGGCTGAAAGGACAATTACCACTGAAGACGAAGAGGCTATCGACGATTGTGAACGTTTTCTCTGTGAGATCGCTACTGCCATTCTGGGCGAACGAGTTGGCCCATTGACCGAATTCTCCGCCGCAAAGTTGGACTCACTAACTGCTATCGAATACGCCTCTTCTTTAAGAGAAAGGGGGATATCTGTGGCGCCAGTTGATATTTTGGGCACTAAAACGCCTCGAGAACTCCGACGAAGGATAGAAGGTGGTGTGACATCAGCCGCCGTTCTAGATTCAAACCATCAAGCCACACAGTACCGATCTTTTGATCCTTATCTGGACAAGGTGAAACTGGGGCCTCTACTGGGGGATCTGATCCATGAGATCGATCGTGTAGAAGGAGCTACGCCTTTACAGCAATCAATGATCGCTGAGACTCTCAAGGGGGCTCATCTATACATTAACCAAGTTGAGTTTGAGCTGACTTCACCCGTCACTCCAGATATACTACAGTCGAGCCTTAAAACGTTGGCAGAATGGAATGAAATCCTTCGAACTGGATTTACTTTCGTAGAAAACCAACTATGCCAGGTGATTTGGAAGCAGCTTGATGCTAATCAACTTTACGACGATTTTGACGGAAACAGTTCGGAAGGCAAGATTGCTGACGTTGAATCATTTCTTCTTCGTCCATTAAAGATAGACATCCGACGCCCTAAAGCAGAAAAAACCAACTCTACTTTGTTTTTAACGCTACATCATGCGATCTACGACGGGTGGACCATTGATCTTATTATCGAAGACTTATCGCTGCTTCTGAGCGGTAAGCTGCCTACTAAGAGACCGCAATTCTCGCAGGTCATGAGGTATCTGCAATACAATTCGGAACTCGACAGCATCGATTCCATGGAGTTCTGGAGTGAACACCTTCGCGGAGTTGGTGCCGTTACCGCGTCGAATTTTCAGACAATAGCTGTTATTGAGCCGCAGCTAGTCGTCACCACTACCAGAATTCCTCTTCATCCCAGCGTCCTAAAGGATCTCATGCTGAAGGCTTCGGTGGGACCTCAAGTGCTTTTTCAGGCGTGCCTCGTATGGTTATGGGCCGCATTCCAAGGGAGTGAGGATATTGCGATTGGTTGTGTCTCGTCAGGTCGGAGCCTTCCACTACCTGGTATTGACAAGCTCATGGGGCCCTGTATGATGACACTGCCGCTCCGAATCAATATCTCCAGGTACAGAACCATAATCGAATTACTTCAGAGCATTCATTCGATCAACCGGGAGACTTTGCGACATGGCCATCTCCAGCTATCTAAGATAAGAAAAGCGGCTGGTCTTTCTACTAACTCGAGCTTGTTCGATGTCATCTTTGCTTATCAAGAGTCCCTTGCGAGCCGCAGAGCTAAGTCAAACGTTGTCCGAGAGACATGGCATCGCGATGCTACAGAAGCCAAGCTAGTTGTTGAAATACAACCCTGCGGAGACCATTTCATTTGCCAAACAACGTCCCAGACGAATGTCCTCCCACAACATCTAACTGAGTCTCTTGCCCACCATCTAAGTTCCCTCGTCGGTTACTTCAGTAGCCATTTCGACGCTCCAATTGGAACTATTCCTCAGTATTTCCCTCTCTATAGCTTGTCACATTTCAATGACAACCCGAAGTCTATGGAACCATATTGCAGTTTACCTGAAATGGTTGAACAGTCTGCTTCACGATTCCCATCAGCATCTGCGCTGTGTTTCGCGACATCAATAAGTCCGTCTACTGTTGATTCACAATCATTATCTTACCATGAGCTTAATTCCAAGGCAAATCAGATTGCTCGCCATCTTGGACAGCGCGGTCTTAAGTCTGGAAGCGTTATTGCTATTGTTATGAACAAATCGCCCTTGCTATACTGCAGTATACTAGGAATACTTAAGTCTGGATGTGCATATCTTCCCATTCTCCCTAGCACGCCTATTGAAAGAATCAATGTCATTCTTGACCAAGCCGAGCCACGTCTATGTGTTGTAGACATGAGTTCATCTTCGCTTATACTTGATCGATCATATCCAAAGATAATCAATATGGAAACAGCGGTTCTATCATCAAATTTGGATACCAACCTTGGAATACGCAGTGAACCATCCGACTTAGCATACGTTATTTATACTAGGTATGAGGTCCAGAGCGTACTCTCCTTGTCCATTACCATGTGTTCTGCTGCTGACGATGCGTAGTGGTACTACAGGTGTCCCCAAAGGTGTCGCAGTCACCAATAGGAACATTACGAGTAATATCAGCATTCTTTCAGGCATCTATCCACACGATCCGTCTAGTAGAATGCTGCAAGCGTGCTCTCAGGCTTTCGATGTTTCGGTTTTCGAAATATTCTTTGCCTGGGCTAACAGTATGTGTTTATGTGCCGCAACTAATGATACCTTATTTGAAGATTTTGAGCAGGCAGTCAGAGCATTTAGGATTACCCATCTTAGTCCGACCGTCACAGTGGCGTCTTTGCTGAGCCCGAAAAACGTCCCTACTGTTGAGTTTCTAGTTACATCCGGGGAGCCAATGACTGATGAAGTCCTTGATAGGTGGTCACAGCATCTTTACCAAGGTGAAATTGTTACCAAACCCCTTTACACTCTCTTGGCAGCTAATAGATGATAGGATATGGCCCCTCTGAGACGACAAATATATGCACAGTCCGCAAAGTTTCTAAAGGTGACTCATCACAATTTCTTGGATGGTCTTTCGACAATACATCTACATTCGTTCTGCATCCGAGTTCCACGCACCTTGTCCCAATAGGTTGCATAGGTGAGCTATGTTTTGGTGGCGATCAAGTGGCATCGGGGTATTTGAAACTTCCCGAGGCAACTGCCGCAAAATTCATCGATCATCCGAAATACGGCCGGCTTTACCGATCAGGAGATCTGGGTCGCATGTTTTCAGATGGCTCCCTACTTATTCATGGTCGGATAGACACACAAGTGAAACTTCGAGGCTTGAGAATCGAGCTTCAGGAGATCCAAACAATAGCATTAAGAACTGGCCTGACTCGGGCATGCAAAAGTGTCCTTATTACATTTGAAGACGCAAAGCTCCAGCAGCTTTCATTATTTTATGTCCCCTCCAACTATGACACAGCCAGGTTTCAGTTATTACCCATCACGAACAATTTCAGAGAGCAAGGAAGCACTCTGCGGTATACACTTCAATCTTTTCTGCCAGATTATATGGTGCCCACGTTCATATTTCCCATATCCACGCTGCCTTTGACTTCGTCCGGCAAGGTAGACGAAGGCAAACTATGTACCTCTATTGGGGAACTTTCGCCCAGCGCCTTAGACGCCTACAGCTCTACTGAAGATCATCCTGACGCTTACTCGGACTGGTCAGAAACAGAGATGTTGGTTGCTGACGTGGTAACAAATCTATTAGAGAAGGATAGGAGCGAAATCAGCCGCTGGACTGCATTCTCCGCGCTTGGTCTAGACTCAATTTCCGCCATGCCTGTTGCTCGTAGGCTTCAATCAGTCTTGCGGAAGCGAGTTCCTTTGTCGCTACTCCTCCAGAACCCGAATATTAATCGGCTAGCATATGCCATTGATGGACTCATGGCTCAAGAAGAACCAACATATTCCAGCGCCCCTCTGCTTCCGCCAGAGCTTGAGGAAACTATGCGGAAGCGCTTCGCAGCTAGTGGAAAATCGGTCGCCAAGGTTCTTCCTTGTACTCCATTACAGGAAGCAATGGTGATGTCGTCGTTAAATCCCTCGTCAGCAACAGCCAATAATGAAGTGGCTTACTACAATCAAATGCTATTTCACCTCCGTGTGCCATACGAGGTCATAATGAACCTGTGGAACGAGGTTGTTCGACGTCACGAGATTTTGCGGGCATTATTTGTTACATCTGATGATATAAGGTACCCGGCTATCCAAATAATTTTACACAGTTATATTCCTGAGTGGAAAGTTTTAGAGACTGAAGGTAGTTCGCTACGCGAGCAGGCCTCCGAGCATATTGCTTCCACCTCGTCCACCACGGACTGTGATAAGCCCCCCATGGCGTTAGCCATAATTCGAACCAAAGACTCTGGAGACTACCTCTCGTTTGTATGCCATCACGCCATGTATGATGGCATCTCCATGCGAATTATGTTATCAGAGATTGAGGCTTTGTATCACGGCAGACTGCTATCAGAACCACCTTCCTTGGAGTCTTTCCTCCAGGAAATGCGATTGTCTGATCCAGGGCAGGATGGCTTCTGGAAACAACTCTTATTTGGGTTTCAGCCTAGTCCTTTGAGGTGCAAAGACTTTTTAAGAGACACAGACACGATGCCTAAGAGCGTGTCCGTGAAGGCGCCCGGGACATCTTTGAAACTAATTGAGTCCCAACTTCGAGATTTGGGAGTTTCAATGCTAGCGCTGATTCAAACTGCTTGGGCAATCACACTATCTATACTGAGCCAAAGGAGCGATGTATCATTTGGCAGTGTTGTCAATGGCCGTTCTATCCCATCAAACCTGGTTGATAACCTTGTAGCTCCATGCTTCAATACATTGCCGATTCGCATGGATATCTCTGTCTCAACATTTCTTGTAGACGTTATGAAGATTTTCCAAAGCCTCAATGCCAAACTTTTGCTGTACCAGTTTACAAGTTTACGACACATTCAGAAAAAAGTTGATACGCAAACGCGTCTATTCGACACTTTAGTTATTCTTCAGCCCCCAACGACTCCTTTAGACAACACGCTTTGGTCCCTGGTCTACGAAGATGGCCTTATGGATGTGAGTATTTTCGGGTTCAAGAACGCAGGACAAATTCTTATATATTTACCAGGTTCCAATCGTCTGCGAAGTTATTCCGTCCGATCTGGAAGACACACTCATAATACAGCTCCATCGAGATAAGTGAGTACTCTTTCAGCCTCAGTCCATGCTGTGAGACGATATGTTCGCTAAACTACTGAAGATCTAAATTTTCATACGAAGCTTTAGAGCTCATTGGCAACATATTTGGCCATATTCTTGACATCTGCCTAAGATATCCCTCGTCCCATATTCTCACTCGCGAAGGATTACCAAATAATTGGCATAAGGACATCCCAGATTTATTTCATCATGTAGAAGATACCCAGATTTCCAGCCGTGTTACTCATCGAGCATCTACGCATGAAGAAACATGGTCTCCCATGGAGTTGACCGTCCGTCATACATTAGCAAAGCTTGCAGAAATTCCTGAGGAGGAAATCGGACGCCTCACGCCAATATATCGATACGGCCTCGACAGCATAACCGCTATCCAGTTAGCGACCTTACTTCGCCAACAGAATGTCTCCATCTCTGCGATCGATGTCATTGAGTATCCCACGTGTGCTGGGATAGCAGGTGCTGTAAAGAACTCCGTTCAGGAGAACTTTCCCCGAGGATACGACTTTGGCAGATTTCAAAAGCAGGTCGAAGGAGAAATACTTGGGTATGGGGTCGATTTCGAAACTGTTGAGACAGTATTGCCTTGCACTGCCACACAGCAAGGCCTTCTTTCGAAATTCTTAGAGTCACAAGGACGGTACTACTTCAACTATTCTTCTTGGGCTCTTAGCATGAAAGCAACCCCAGAAATAACGGTCCGGGCCTGGTCGCAACTCGCCAATCATCACCAAATTCTTCGAACGGGCTTTGTTCCACTCAATCACCCTGATAGCTCCTTTGCAATGGTGACGTATCGTAAAAGTCACTTCACTGCTCCAATCACAACCTATCAATCAGATAAATTTAACGCTGAGAAATGGCTGTCGAATGCTACAGTTGACGCTCTTGACACACTGACACGTCCGCCCTGGCGGCTTGCTCTTGTCGCATCTGAGAATGCCAACAGCGAACAGCCGCTGACAATCCATATTGCGATGCACCATGCCCTTTACGACGCCTTCACACTGCGAAGGTTACTGCAAGATCTGAACGAACTTATTTCCAGTGGCAACGAACCGGAGGCTACAAACATTGACCGCGCGTTGTCTCACTATCTCGATCTTGTCCAGTCAAATCAGTCGGCGGGGGAAGCGTTCTGGAAACAGAAAGCAGATAATTTCGCGTTTCATACGTTTCCGGTCATGACGCCGCTTCATGTCGTGGGTTCCAATTCTTCAACAACGTCACGAACATGTAATGCCACCTCCTCACTTCTCCGTCACGCAGCTTCTGAAGCTGGCATCACTGTGCAAGTGGCACTACAAGCCGCCTGGACACGCCTCCTCAGCGCATATGTCGGAGAATCTCGGGTCACATTTGGGGTCGTCTTCGATGGCCGGACTACGGATATAGCGCGAAAGTCAACTCTCCCAATGATTACCACTCTGCCTGTGATAGCTGAAGATGTAACTTCAAATTCGGAGTTACTTCAGCAGATGATGCTGTATAATAGAGAGTTACGACGTTTTCAGTTCACGCCTATGGCTCAGATTCAACGGGCTATTGGAACTACCGGACCATTGTTTGATACTATCTTGATCTATCAGGCTGCGGATAAAACCACGAAACCGTTACCAATTCGTGCAGTCCAAGAGCTTGCATCTGTGGAATATCTAGTTTCTCTAGAAGTCGAAGAGTCCCATTTCAACGCCACCCTGCTAAACTTAGTCTTTAGAGACAGTGTGCTTCCACAAGAGCAGGCTGCGCTCCTTCTAAGCCAGTTCGAAGCCATACTCATGGACCTATTAACACCCGTTGAAAGTGTTGCGTCTCGTGTTGACATTAAAAAGCCTGACATATTCTCAATCCTTCCTCCAAGTTGCGATTCGCTTTCCATAGAAACAGATCTCTTACATGGGCTTTTGGAGCGTTCTGCCCAGCTTTTACCTTCCGCCATAGCTCTCGAATTCATAGCTGAGGTAGCGCACGACAACAAAGCTCGAAAATGGACATATCAAGAACTGGATGCCTTTGGTAACCAAGTAGCTCATTTTATCACTAAACATGGGGTTGGCCCAGGAAACATCATCGCAACATGCTTCAATAAATGTCCTATCGCTTATTTTACGCTCCTCGGGATTCTCAAAGCCGGCTGCGCATTCCTCTGTCTCGACCCCTCAGCCCCTGCTGTACGACAACTCTTCATCCTCAACGACTCGAATGCGGCGATGTTGATGCACAATGAACCCTTCGAATGGGTTGGTGAGACTTCGTTGCCGGTCCACACAATAAACGAGAATATGCTAGAGTCACTCCCGACTTTGCGCCCGTCGCTGCAACGTGAAGTATCGCCTTCTGATTCGTGTTATTGTTTATATACGAGTGGTACGACGGGCGCTCCTAAAGGATGTCTGATAAGCCATGAGAATGCTGTACAGGCCATGGCGGCTTTCAAGTACCTCTTCACTGGACGTTGGGATGCTGATTCGAGGTGGCTTCAATTTGCCGCGTTCCACTTCGATGTGTCAGTCTTGGAACAGTATTGGTCTTGGTATGTCGGTATCACTGTCGTCGCAGCACCGAAAGACGTTATCCTCAGCGATCTAGCTATGACAATCTCTAAGCTTGAAATTACACATATCGACCTAACCCCTAGTCTAGCGAGACTTATCAATCCCGATGAGTGTCCAAGCCTATGCAAGGGCGTTTTCATCACAGGAGGAGAGAAGTTACGGTCCGACATCCTAAGTACTTGGGGGTCTAAGAGGGTGATTCATAATGCCTATGGGCCAACGGAAGCCACAATTGGTATAACAATGTACTGTGGTGTGCCCCAGAATGGAAGGCCATCAAACATAGGAAACCTCTTTCCCAATGTTGGAGCATATATATTTAAACGCGGTTCTGAGACACCAGTACTTCGTGGGGGTGTCGGAGAGCTCTGTGTGTCCGGCAAGTTGGTTGGTAAAGGTTACTTGAACAGGGATTCGCTTACCAAAGAGCGCTTCCCAGTCTTGCAGCCATCAGGCGAGAGAATTTACCGCACAGGAGACCTTGTTCGAGTACTTCATGATGGCTCACTTGATTTCCTAGGTCGAGCAGATGACCAAATAAAACTTAGGGGACAACGATTAGAAATTGGCGAAATCAATCATGCCATCCGGGAAGGTCTAGCCGACAAGGCGGGCGATGTTGCCACAATGGTTGCCAGACGAAGAGGTCAAGATATAAACCTTCTTGTTTCATTCGTTGCACCAACATCTGATGCTTCTGCCTCACGCGAAGTACAGATCCATTACGATGTGAAACATATAGAATTCGCTGGACGCGCTCAAGAAGCTTGCAGATCTCGTCTTGCCACCTATATGGTTCCATCTTTCGTTATATGCGTGTCGCGCATTCCCCTTTCTACAAATAACAAGGTCGATATCAGCCAATTGAAAAGTCTTTTCTCAGAATTATCGCATGAGCAACTTCAAGATCTCTCAACAACTTCTCTTTCAAGTCGCCGAGAGCTCAGTGGACTTGAGAGCCAGGTGTTAGAAGCAATTTATCAGGTGGTCCATGTCAAGGAAAACGATGTAATGCCATCCACCACAATATTTGAACTGGGTATAGATTCCATCACGACTACAAGACTAGCAAAGCAGCTAAGGACAATGGGATTTGCCTCAGCGACACCCTCAATGATCTTGCGACATCCGCAAATCAGCCAGCTCTCCCAGGCGCTACACAGACCTAGTTCCAGTACCCCTAACAGTAATACTTTACAGGTAAAGCAGTCAATAACAGCATTTCGGCATAGGTACCTTGGTTTAGTATGCGAAACTCTTAAGGTGAATACGACTGAAGTAGAATACATAGCACCATGCACACCGCTGCAACAGGGCATCATAGCTAGGTCAAAAGCTCGAGAAGCTCAGCTCGCTTACTTCAACCAATTTCAACTCCGATTAGACTCTACTGTTTCTGTTGTCCGTTTGAAGGCTGCACTCAGCCGGATTATAGAATCTTACTCAATCCTGAGAACCGCCTTCGTGGACATACCTGATGGATTTCTTCAGGTGGCTATCAAAAACCGACCTCTTCGATGGTTCGAAGTGGAAGCGAAAACAGAATCATTCGAGCAGACTGTTGCAGAACGACAACGCCACTGGATCGAAGCAAATAATCAGGTTCTGGAATGGCCTGTGGAGGTCGATCATATTGAAGTTAAGGGACACCATCACCTACTTTTGAGGCTTTTCCACGGTGTATATGATGCCCGCAGCCTTGATATCATCTTCAACAGCTTAGAGGCCGAGTATGAAGGAGCTTCATGGTCATCTGGCCCTGCGTTCATTTCCGTGCTACCCGAAGGACCGCTTCTCAGCCACCAAGAGTCCCACCGATTTTGGAAATCACTCCTGGGAGACCATCGCTTGCAGCCTATGCCAAACCTAACAGACACGTTCTCTACCACTAGCACTCTTATTTGTCGGTCTATCAAATTTGAAGGCCTCGAAGATAAACGCAAGCAGCTACAAGTCACCCATCAGACATTACTACAAGCAGCATGGTTACATACATTGCGCCCATATTTCGTCCATCCTCCCACCATCGGAGTTATCCTTTCAGGAAGATCACTCGCTATCGATGACATAGACCTCGTTGTTGGGCCGCTGTTCAATACGCTGCCACTCCGAGTTGACAATGTTAAAAACATGTCCTGGGTCTCACTAACACGAGAAATTCAAAAACACAACAACAGTCTTCTTACCTTCGTTCATACTCCTCTTCGTGATATTCAGAAGATTTGTGCGAGCGGACAACCTCTCTTTGATACACTTTTCACCTTTGATCGTGAATATAAGGCGGCGGCTAAGAGCAAGCCAACGCCTTGGTCAATTCAAGATTCCTCCACTCATCCAGATTACCCACTAGCCATTGAAATCATCATGGTCGAAGACGACATGTTCTGCATCACCCTTGCGGCTCAAGGTAGTATAGCCGATGAATCAGCTCTAAACTCCCTATTAGGCCAGTTCACTGAGTCCTTGAATTCATTGATTGCCTCGAGTCACGATGCTCCCCTGTCATCCATGACCCAGACGGCTCATCCCAAAACTCATGAGCATATCTCGAGAGCCATTCCAGAGATGAGTTCAACAAGTAACGGCACAGTTACACCCAAAAATTCATTCTCGTGGAATGATAAATCGCATGATGTTCGCCGTGAACTTGCGGTTCTTGCCAGGGCTGATGAAAAAGAGATCTCAGAAGCGACCAACCTCTTTTCTCTCGGTCTTGATAGCATCGATGTGATAAAGCTTTCAGGGAGACTAAAGAAATTAGGATACCATGTGTCTGTAGGCACATTGATGAAACAACCAACGCTAGCGAGCATCGTAACCATCCTCGAAAGATCAGTACCTCCCACTACCGACCCATATAATACCTCTGAGCTAGACGGTATTATTTCGATTTTGGAAGAGTGTTATCACCGAATGGACCACGGCTTGTCAGATGTTGAAGCTATTCTACCACCAACCCCACTCCAGGATTCTATGGTGGCTGAGATGCTGAGGTCCAATTTCCAAACATACTTCAACCACGATGTACTTCAACTCCCACAAAACATCGATATCGACCGCCTAAAACTAGCGTTGTCGGAATTATACGCAAACTCTCCCATCTTACGTACTGCTTTCGTCGAAGTCGATGATCCGCGAATCAGTTCTGCTTATTGCCAAGTCGTTAGGAAAAGTGAGCTCGAATTTGCGCCCATTATGCAAATCCCTAATATGGATAGCATTTCTATGCTTACAAACCTGGCAAGAACCCGCGCTGTTGAAAATAAAGGCAAATCGAATCTGTTTCAGATCCAGTTTGCAGAATTAGAGAGAGGTAAATTAATGGTTTTGTCCATTGCCCATGCTTTATATGATGGTTGGTCTCTCCAAATGCTTCACAAAGATATTCAAGCGGCATATGAAAGGAATTACATACCCCGGTCATCCTACAAGCCTTACCTCTCACGTATGCTTGCACGATCCAACTCTTCATCTCGGAAATTTTGGACCGATCTTCTGCATGGAGCTCATGCCACTCTGGTTCCAAAAGTGAGCACAACCAATGGACAAAACACGATTCACCGATTTGAGAAACAATCAAGGAGGAGCGCCGCAGATATTAGAGAAATATGCAAGGATCTCCGCGTTACGCCTCAGGTTCTTGGTCAAGCATGCTGGGCCGCTGTGCTCGCGTCCTTAACCAGGTCTTTGGATGTCGTGTTCGGCGTGGTGTTATCAGGAAGGGAAACCGAGGAAGCGCAAGGATTGATGTTCCCTACGATGAATACTGTGCCCTTGAGACTCGCGCTACATGGATCTATCACCGAATTTCTTGGATATTCTCAAGATATTATGTCCAGTGTTGTAGAATTCCAGCACACTCCTTTACGAGATATTCAGAAGCTCTCTCAAAGCAATGGAGACCGGCTTTTCAACACCATCTTCCTTCTGCAAAACCCTGGGGACAATGAAGCCGATAGCAATTCTTTCCTAGAATCAGCACATTCCGTCTCCGCAGTGGATTATCCTATATGTGCCGAGTTGGAACTTACAGGAAAGGATGCCGTCTGGCGTATCGCTTGCGACAATGATTACATGGACTCAGAAGACGTAAAGAATCTTGGATCTAGTCTAGAGAGAGTTCTGGACTACTTCGCTGAGGATGGCGACGAACAAGTCTTAAAATTTAGCTCCCATGGTTCGCAAATGGTGTCTATCTGCGGCCTAAGCCCGATGGCAGTTCAAACAGAGTTACGGGAGCGAGAAAATGCTCTAGTTATAAAAGGACCTAATTCGCAATACTCTGTCTCTCTGCCACAAGGACAAGAAATTATACTCGACGTTCTGTCTGATCTATCGAAAATTGATCGGAATGAAATTGATCTAAGCCTCTCGATTTTTCACATTGGTCTTGACTCAATTAGCGCTATCAAAGCAAGCTCGATCCTTCGGAAAAGGGGTTTGAAAATTTCCACTAGAGACCTAGTGACCATACCATCAATTCGTGGCATTTTAGAGCAAGCAAATCGAGCGACTAACGAAAAACCGGAATATTCCGCAAGAAACTCGCTACAACTCAACTCGGTCATTGATGGAAAGAAGATTGGTACACTCATCCAGCAGGCTGGACTTGACGTGGACTCAATCGAGACGATACTGCCGGCCCTACCGATGCAAGTCCATATGCTAAGTGTATGGCGAAATAGTGGCGGCGCCACATTCTTCCCTAAGTTCGCTTTCAAAATCTCGGATCCTATTAACCTCACAGCGGTTTCGAAAGCTTGGGCTACTCTAGTCGAGGAAATAGTAATGCTGAGGACCCATCTGATCAGTACGAACTCATCGAACCCGCCATTCCTTCAAGTAATCTTGAAGTCGAAGTTCGCGAGCAGCTATTCTAAGAGTGTTACTACGGAGTCTAATGGTCAATGGGAATTTATTTACGCGGCCACGCCCTTTGCCGTCGTTCAAATTCTGGGCGGAGAGTCAGGTGAAGCCAATCTCAGCCTCTACATACATCACGCAATGTATGATGGGATAAGCCTGCCGGTTATACTGAATCGCTTTGCCAAACTCTGCACTTCCTCTGTATCACTTGCCACATCTGTTCCTGTGACTCCTTGGTATGGATTCGCCCTAAAGCACTTTGCTGCACCGATACAGGCTCAAAGGGAATCATTCTGGACATCATATCTTAGCGGTGCCGCATCTTCGCGGCTATACGATTTCAATAAAACTCGAGCAGCCACCCAAGGCCCACGGATCAATGATTTCAGAAGCACTGCTATCAACAATGCGAGTAGGCTTAGGTTCAGAGGCTCTGTGCACGGTGTATCGACCCAGGCACTGCTATTTGCGGCGTTTTCCAGGGTCTTTGTGAAGTTGCTTCGACAGGATAAACAGTCAAGCGAGAACATCGACTGTATCTTCGGCGTCTACCTGGCCAACCGTTCTGGCTATCCTGGTGTCGAAGAGGCGCCATTCCCAACGCTCAGTATCCTTCCACTCAGAGTGAAAGACCCGTTGATTCGGAGTATAACTGTCGTAGCAGCAGACATTCAGAAAGACATTACCGAGATCAGCAAGTTTGAAAACTCATCCGCTAGCTTATGGGAGATACAGAGATGGACAGGCGTGTGTATTGACACTTTCGTGAACATCCTCTCTCTCCCTACCGAGCAGCCACCATTCGAACCAAACTCTGTCAAGTTGGAAAAGAGCCCGAATCACAGTTCGCCGCCCGCAGGGAGTGCTGATATGTCAACGTATCTCATTGCTCCCGACAGCGAGAGTGTCTCTTCCAGTCCAGTTATGAACTCCTACCCGGTTAGTAACAAGCCTTAAATTTTCTCTTCTTACTCGAGCTAATATTTAAATCTATACATAGGAGGGCATAGACATCGAGTTAGCATTACATGAGGATGTGTTAGACCTCGGAATTTTCGGTCCCTCGAGTGTCTTATCTGCTACACAAGTGAACGATATGATCACGGCGATCTTGACTGAAATAGGGGCATTGTAGAGCATTTTCAATGCAGAGTATCTGATGCTGAGGGTACAATACGAGCCGGGCTCGAATACGAAGAGGACGCAGCTTCGATAACCCTTATTATTCTATAGTCGTTTAAACATCTCTCATAGCGTTTCTCAAGATTCCCAACCAGATAAGTAGTTCCTCCATAAAAACTAATGTCGAGTGAGTAAATTGCTACTGCGAATTCCAGACCGATCTGGTTCTATCACATTGCAGTGGGGGTCAGAGGGCCCCAGGAGGTGTAGGTAAATGTTGACTAAAGGGAAATAGGAGCAACAGTTGCTTAGGGCCAGTAGGTATGAGGTTTTACTCGGTAAAATGAAGGTGCACGAACGAGCATCTAATACATCAACTGATGAGAGACTTCGCGACTCCGTGCAGGTGTGGGAGAGAGTGGATGCAGTAAGAAGCGAGCTTGTTAACTGAGCAATGGTGTCATGGCAAAGATGCGGGTTTGCCAAGACAAGTGAAGGATCTCATTGCTTATTGAAATCATTGATAAGCTCAAGGACCAGACGCATAAATGCTTCTATTGGCTCCTTCTAGGCACATTTGATCTCATGACTACCAGCAATCTGCTCATAACTACTGTCACATTCTTGACTTGCCTTTTCTAACATGATAAAAATGTTACACACCTGTAGGAGGACAGCAGATGGGGACTGAGCAGATAATTTAATGACACATCGCGTGCTGGTGTATCAGTTCCAGGGTCGAAAGTGCCACATTGATGCGACGGGAATTACCTGCATTGGTAGGATTATATTTCGCCATTCCGGGGCATTGGTATCCCTGTCATGGCCCAAGTCCCAGTATCCATCTCACAGCAGCCAGCGCCAAGTCAATCCGTGCGAAGGACTTGGATTGTCAGGATTGTGAGTTGGCAACGGGGGCACGACTGTCGGTTGCCCTAGGTAAGACACATTCTGTACCTGATTCAATACGAAAGAAAGCTACCGTGACTTAATAGCGAAAACGGTGTCCTTCTCTTCTAGGAAGGTCTCTCAAATTTCGCGCCGGGCGTTGAAGCTACAAATGTGCTAGAAATAGCAAATGAAGAATAATACCTACTTGCGTTATACTGCCAAGCGGCGCGAGGTTACATCCAATGCTCCGTCCCCGACTGGACAGACGGGAAAGCTTATTCAACAAAATCGCCTGGGCATTGTTAATCGGATCTTACGAGTAGTCGCACCTATGCCTGTCTGGGGTTGGCTGGCGAGCCTGCGATGCTGCCCCATTATCTTGTCCTAGACGAGTCGACGGCGCGCGTGCTCTCTTTCGCCAATTGTCGCCAGCGTGACGATTGCTCTCTCACTGGTCAGGGTGGCTTGTTGGCGGGTGAGATCGCGTGCTGCCAAGGCTGAAAGCTTGCCTTATCCACGGCGCGTGGTGAAGAAGCTAGGCCGTGAACAGAATGTGCTTTACAACACGGCTCTCAGAGCCCTCCTATTCTCTCCACTTCCAAAGTCACCGTCCCCCGAACCACGGAAACGGAGATTATGCGGAATGCAAGTATCCTTACGTAGTAGAACACTCTCACGAGCTGCACATTGCACTGCGAAGTTGTCGCCGCATCTATGCGAAACCGAGACCCTGTCACGCCGCGAATGCTGATTAACAACTTCATCTTGGTGCCAGGCTCGAAGTCAAGCTATCACGGGGTAGCTCTTGGAGGCAACTCATGACTACTGTATAGACCTGTTCAGTTGTGACGAACCGGGAGTATGGCCACAGTTATATACTGTAGATGTACTGGTCCTGCTCTTTTGAACGGCCTATATCCATTAAGGATGCTGCCTGACGAGTCATTTAGTCCGGTCAAAGCCGCTGACCAACTATTATGCAGAGATATATGTGCAGATTCACGTAGCGCAACATTGTTATCACGAACATAGTCACTTTCCTTTTGCAGCTCGTATCGCGCTGGGCGGACTTACCCAACAATTCACCATCTTGCCAAGAATGCTCTACTTTCTCTAGTATGTGTTCACGAGCTCACTTGTGTATTCTCCACCACGCCAGGCCCTTCAACGAGGACCAATAATACGTGAGATAACAGTCGGTCAACAATATTGCATCCTCGCTCGAAAAAGGAAGCTGGATATTGTCCCCAGGAACATACCAACCCTGGGAACTGAAGTGCCAATTCCTATATAAACCGCTTGGTCTATCACGATGGCATCGAGTCAAGTCTCAAGATATCAGGCACGCCTGCTTATTCCCACGAGAGTGCGCCCCAGATCCAGGACGCCAATTTCTTGTTATCCTTCACCATGCGGTCATTAGTTCTGCTCGGTCTCCTTGGGGCTTCTCTACCCGCCTCTGCCCACCCTGCTCCGGTTGGCAAGCCAGGCATTCGTCGACGCACCGTCGATCTGAATGCCTATAGAATCACTCAATCTCCTGAGTATCACAATGAGGCTGCCAGCGCAAACGCGAGGCTTCTTGCCGTCAAGCGTGACACCTACGTTGAGACTGCTACCGCGCTCGTGAAGAGCGTAGTCCCTGACGCTACTTTCCGAGTTGTGGAGGACCACTATGTTAGCAATAACGGAATTGCTCACGTCAATTTCAAACAAACTGTTAATGGAATAGACATTGACAATGCTGACTTCAATGTCAACGTAAGGCTTCCCACACGCCTTCATATAGTGGCCTAGCCACCAGTTGTGAATCGGACTGAGCTTACATTGTTTGTAGATTGGACGTGATGGAACCGTCTTCTCGTACGGAAACTCCTTCTTCCAGGGCAAGGTTCCTACAGAGAACCCACTGCAAAGGCGTGACATCTCTGAACCTACGCAGGCTCTTGAGCAAGCTACCTCCGTGCTCGATATCCCGGTCACTGGTAAAGCGACTGCCGAGGCAACGGAAGACGCAAAGACCTTTACCCTCAAGGGGACCTCGGGCGCCCAAAAGGACCCCGAGGCTCGCATGGTGTACTTTGTCAAGTCAGATGGCGAGTTAGCCCTGACCTGGCGAGTTGAGACTGACGTGCTCGACAACTGGCTGCTCTCGTACGTCGACGCCAATACGAACGAAGAAATCCATGGCGTCGTGGATTGGGTCCAGGACGCTAAGTTAAGAGTCTAGTAAGTTTTGCCGCCGAAAAATGTGATGTCAAATTTCTGACAGATACAGCCCGTGGGGTATCAACGACCCCGACGTTGGGTCTCGTACCGTCTTAACGGACCCTTGGGACACTACGAACTCTGAGTTTACTTGGTTCGGTGATGGAACCACATCGTACACGGATACTCGCGGTAGTAAGTATCCAAACCCCTTATTGATATAGGCTTGTAACCCAGCTTCCACTCTCGAGGAAGCCTGTGAAGATACGTAAGCAGGGGTTGACTTCTAACTTTAGACAACGCCGTTGCTCAGACCAACCCCAGCGGTGGCACTGCCTGGCAGACCAACTACCGACCATCAAGCTCCACCCTTGATTTCGAGTATGACTGGAGTGCCAGCTGGACTCCCCCTGCCTCATACTCCAACGCATCTGTTACGCAACTCTTCTACACTGCCAACACATACCACGACGTTCTGTATGATCTTGGCTTCACGGAGGCTGCAGGTAACTTCGAGAACAACAACAACGGCCAGGGTGGCAAAGGCGCCGATTTCGTCATTCTCAACTCCCAGGACGGCTCGGGAACAAATAACGCCAACTTCGCAACTCCCCCTGTAAGTTTCTAAAACAGTCAATACATATTGCGATTACTAACAATGAATTTCTATAGGATGGACAATCTGGCCGCATGCGCATGTACCGATGGACATATTCAACCCCCCAGAGGGATTGTGCTTTTGAAGCCGGCGTCATTCTCCACGAATACACTCACGGATGTAAGTGATTAACCTGCTGACAAAAGTAGTAGTAGAATATAGAAGGCTAATTGTGTATATAGTGTCGAACCGCCTGACTGGTGGACCCGCCAACACCAACTGTCTCCAGACGACCGAGGCGGGCGGTATGGGTGAGGGTTGGGGTGACTATTATGCCACGGCCATTCGCCTAAAGCAAGGCGACACCCGCAACACAGACTACAGTCTTGGTGCCTGGGTGTACAACAACCCGGCCGGCATCCGAAACTACCTGTACTCGACTAAGCTCACCGTGAACCCCTACATGTATGTGACTGCGAACACTTACAACGAAGTTCACGACATCGGCGAGATCTGGGCCACGATGCTTTACGAGGTTATGTGGAACCTCATTGACAAGCACGGCCTCAGCACGGCACAGAAGCCTACCTTTGATGCCAATGGAGTCCCCACCGACGGAAAGTTCCTTACCATGAAGCTTGTTCTTGACGGAATGGCTCTGTAAGTATTCCCCGATCTCCCCTTATATTTAGTGGTACTTGAGCAGTTCCGATGCTGACTATTCAACAGCCAACCCTGCAACCCCAACTTCGTCCAGGCCCGTGACGCCATCCTGGATGCCGACAAGGCCTTGACTGGCGGTGATAACCAGTGTGAGATCTGGACGGCCTTTGCCAAGCGTGGTCTCGGCCAGACCGCTGCTTTCGGAACCACTCGTACGGGAAGCAATGCGATCCCCAGTGGTGTCTGCTAGATGCTACGATACATAAGAAGTGGAGGAAATCTGGATTCGGGTAGCAACTAGATCCCCGAGCTATCTTGTTAGTAGTCCACAATGTAATATGTATGGGAGCAGATAATCTTCTACGACGAAATTTAACAAAATTTGAAAATTCAACGCTCTCCGCAGAATAGGTGACTCCAATGGAGACGACGTCAAATGTAAGGTAAAATAGGTATTTTCGTTCGTAAGCAGCCTCTTGAAACAAAGGCATGTTGGTTAGACCTGTTTTAACACAGACCTGTCGTCGTAGGCGGGAATACAGGGCTCTACATCAGAAGCCTTGCTTGTTGAAGTTGGAAATACGTAGGTATCTATTCTCGGGCCATGATTCGGTCTCGGGCCAAGGAGCCGAACCCCGCAATCTCAAAGTTCAGCCAATAGGAGAACTCTCTGGTCTGATGCTGCTGCTTAGCGTCGTCATATGCATCCATGCGACGTGCTTTAGTGTATCTTGACGAGTACAGCCAATAACACGTTCACAACTTTGTAAATGCCGAAACTTTCATGCGTAGAATTCTGTGATGTATCATGGCAGTGCTGTTTTTACAGCGCGGCTAAGACCAAGCCACCAAGCTCTTAAGCACCTTGGTCCGCTGCAAACTACACATCTGAATTATGCTTGTAGAACAGGAGCACGAGCAATGGCAACCTCTGGGGAAACGGCAACTGTGACGAAGAGAGGCGTAGCCGGCTCTTTTATCTTCAAGATTCCTAATGGAGACGTCAAGCAAGCTAGAGTAGCGCTTTTCAGACGAAGTAGCAAAGTCCGCACGTACCAGTAGGTATACACAAAATTATACGCACCTTGACCTCTAGAGCCGAAGCTGACGGAGGAACAACAGGCACAAACTAGCGCCGTGTTCTGGTAGCGTGGAAGAGTATGATACCAGTCCGCTAGCTGCGGCGTTGCGTGAGATTCAGGAAGAGACGATGCTCCCAGCCTCGTCGGTGGACTTGCTGCGCGTCGGCAAGCCTTATTCATTCACTGACGCGACAATCGGCCGCGAATGGAGCATTAATCCATTCGCCTTCCGCCTCAAGGATGTAGCCGAGGGCGGAATGGGAGAGGATGGCATCACTCTCGATTGGGAACATAAGGACATCGAGTGGCATGATCCATTGCAAGTCAGCGACTCGGAAGAGTTTGGGGGCGTACCGAGGCTGACCGATAGTCTACGACGAGTGTGGCCAGAGTACGACCTAGGGCCGGAAGCGGGCCGGATCTTGACTGAAGGCCTGCAAAGACTGCGCGATGATCAGTACGATTCCCACATTTACCGCGTGAAGCAATTGCTGACTTTCGATTTCGTATAGCGAGCACGGCGCTAGGGTACTTGCAAACATGGCTGTTTCGACTCTTCGAGATGTAGTCTGTCAGATGTCACTTTCCCATCCCATTGATGAGAGCTGGTGGTCAAAGATACGCATGGCCGCGTGGCACATATGTCAATCTCGCCCGAGCATGGGCGCTGCTATCACCAGCGCCACGATAAAAGCCCTCGGCGGTCTTGAGTCTATTTACCTCGCTGACATGGCCGGAGACGACAAGATCAAACAGATAGCCAGAGTACTAGATCGACAATTAGCCCATAGATTGAATCTGACAGACCATATTTACGCATCTTTCGCCGACCACGTGTTCCAGAACATATTTCGGGATGGAGAATTGAAGGAAACTATCTCTATTCTCACGCTATCCTCGAGTTCTACTATTTACGACAGCCTCATGCGAGCTACTTGGGCCGTTGGCGCTGCTCTCGATTTACGTGTTCTAGAATCACGCCCACTATGCGAAGGCGTGACGCTTGCTTCCAGATTCCAAAGTGATCTCCCACAGAACTCGCCTACAAAAGTTACGATCTATTCAGATGCATCTGTTGCACTTGCCGCCCGTGGCGTTGATATCGTTGTCATTGGTGCCGACCGCATCAGTTCAGCCGGTGATGTGAGTAATGTAAGTGTTGCTCGATCTTTTGCTATTTAGCTACTCTGCCCTAATACCAACTTACAACCCTCATCATATCTTGTTTTCGGCCATTTACTAATTATCGCAGAAAATTGGGTCGCTACCCGCGGTGCTAGCCGCTCGATACGTCAATCCGAACGTGAAGGTTCTCGTTTTGAGCGACACAGAAAAGATCGCGGGACCTGGCTCTATGGAAGAGCACAGTAACGAGGAGAATGATGCGTCGGAATTGACTCAAGCTTGGAAAGGCACTGTTAAAGGTGCTGATGATGTCGAGGTCGCTCTGTCTCGTAATGACTCAAAGATCGCTGTCAAAAATACTTACTTTGAATGGGTTCCTGCAGACCTCATCGATGCGTATGCCACTGAGGAAGGCCTTTGGAATACGGAGCAGATTCAAAAACAGTCGAAGCTGGTCGGCGATGAGATCGAGCAGTATTTTAAGGACCTATAATGAAGTAGCCTTTCTTTGATTCCCTTAAGGGCAGCCGGCAAGCTTGTATGATGAAATGAACCAAAGTATTTCCTATGTTAAACAAAACATAGGTGCTAAAATAATGAAAATTTTAAATTCTACATTAGTTTTTAATAGCCGTACGTCTCAGAAGTCATTCCTATCCTGTTCATGTCTCATATATACAAAAACCTCTCAAAAGACTTAGACCTCGAGGGACCAGCCTTTGATGTTGATTCACACGTGATTAATTCAAAGCGCTGGCTACTACGTGCGCTGAACAAAAATCTGAAACATACTTAATAGCTGCTTGCTGGGCAGCGGGAGTTATTTTATATTAATTGCTCATCAAGTAGTACGCTGCATGACCATTTCGTACCTCGAGAGATGAGAATAACCGTGACAATCCGCCAAGGAAATGCTCTCATCGGGTTCGCTATCAAGACGAACAGCCCGTAAGCAGGTAGGTGCACTTACACTCTGCTTCTTTAGTGCCGTACCTTATTACTCACTGGGAATCAGAATGAGGGGTATATTTGGACATTACTGCCTACCGGTAGGTATGTAGGTGCCTGGTGCGGGGCTTATCTTATCGAACTATCAAACTAGACCAGATTCCCCCTAAACTAGACCCTGAGCTTGCAGAACCCCACCATGAAATCAACAAATATTTTTTTTCCCGCTAGCTCTCTTCTCGTCCCCCCCGTCGTGCGTGACCCGTGCATACTCGCTTGGGCAGCCATATTTTCCTTCTGCCGCTCCTTTTCTTTCTCTTCTTTCCCTTCTTTCTCCCAGCGATTATCCCTCTGTGTCTGTCACTTCGACCTCGCAGGCGCTTCCGTGTCTCACTCGAGGGGACGCTGCCAAGTTCGCCCACCATGGATCAACAAAAGCTCGTCGCGCTGCTTCAGGCGTGTCAGATCCGTGAGTTTTGTTCCCTTTCTCAGCACCTTCATCACCCGCTGTCACCGTTGCTATCATATCTCTATTTCCATTGCCCAAGCTGACCCTCGTTTTCATCTTTCCATAGCTGATACCCAGAAGGTCAAGGCTGCCACGGCTGAACTGCGCAAGAACTTTTACCCCCATCCAGACTCCCTACTGGGCCTGCTCCATGTCATCGTCTCACACCATGAGGCCACGGTGCGCATGTTGGCCGCCGTCCAAGCCCTGCGCCTCGTGCCCAAGCACTGGAAGAAGATCAATGCTTCCCAGAAGCCCGAGGTTCGCAACCAGCTGCTTCAGACCATTGTCAACGAGCAGGATGCCAAGTGCCGGCACGGCCAGTCGCGTGTCATTGCCGCCATTGCAACTCTCGACTTCGACAATAACGAGTGGGCCGACTTGATCCCCAACGTCACCCAGCTGGCGACCTCAGAAAATGTTGTGCATCGCGAGGTCGGCTCCTATATCATCTTCAGTCTCCTTGAGGCCAATCCTACCTATTTTGAGAGCCACTTGGCCAAGCTTTTTGAGCTGTTCACCAAGACCATTCGAGATCCCCAGAGTCGCGATGTCCGCGTCAATACCATGCTTTCCATCAGTGCCGCCCTCATGTTGATCGATGTCGACGAGGACGAGCAGGCGTTGAGCGCTGTGCAGGAGTTTATCCCCGCCATGGTTGACGTTCTCAAGGACGCCGTTCAGAACGAGGACGATGAGCGCATTCAGCAAGCCTTCGAGGTTTTCCAGTCCTTCCTTGCTTACGAGTCTGCTCTTATTTCCCGCTATTTCAAGGATCTCGTCCAGTTCATGCTCGAGCTAGCCTCCAACACTGCTGTAGACGGCGATGTACGTTGCCAGGCCCTCGCCTTCCTGGCGCAGTGCGTAAGATACAGACGAATGAAGATTCAGGGTGTACCAGACATGGCTGCTCAGCTTATGAGAAAGAGTCTGATGATCCTCTCGGAACTGGAGGAAGACGACGAAGAAGATGATACTACCCCTGCAAGGTCTGCCCTCGCCTTGATTGACCAGCTTGCGAGTGATCTCCCTCCCCGCCAGGTCATCGTTCCCTTGTTGGATGATTTCCCGAAATACGCTACCTCTGAAAATACCGGCCATCGCAGGGCTTGTATCTTGGCACTTGGAAACTGCGCTGAAGGTGCCCCAGAATTTGTCTCAACCCAGATTAGCGCATTGATGCCTGCAGTTCTCCAACTATTACAAGACCGGGAGAGAAGTGTTCGATACTCCGCCCTAGTAGGTCTTATTCGCATTGGTGAAGATCTTTCCGACAGCATGGCCGCGCATCATGATGCCATCTTAACGGCCTTGCTACTCAACTTAGACGCCTCTAGCAACGATCAAAACAACAAGCAGAATGTGGAAATCATTCGATCAGTCTGTGGTGTCATCGATTCGCTCGCCGATGGGCTCAGCTCCGATATTACGGCCAAGTACGGCGAAACCATGATCCATCGTGTCGGATCATTTTTGTCCCATCCTGATTTCACGGTCAAAGCAGCTGCGGCCGGCGCTCTAGGTGCTATTGCCTCAGCTGCCAAGAGTGCATTCAAACCGTTCTTGAAGGAGACGATGGAGGCTATGTCTACCTACATCATGGTTGAGACCGGTGAGGACGAACTGGCACTGCGAAGTGCCGTGTGCGATGCGATGGGCCGCATTGCCGTCGGTGTTGGCGCCCAGGAGTTTCACCCGTACGTCATGCCGCTGTTAGTGGCCAGTGAAAAAGCCTTGCATCTAGGCAACGCTCGTCTTCGTGAGACGACTTTCATCCTATGGAGTCAACTTGCTACCGTTTATGAGGGTGATCTTGGCGACTCTTTGGCGGGAATTTTCAATGGACTCTTTGAAAGTCTTGAACTTGAAGAAGAGGAGGAGGTTGACTTTGATTTGTCTGAGGAGGACCTGGGCCCAATTACCGATAAAAAGGATAAGGCGAAGGACTCACTTGAACTAGACGATGATGAGGAAGACATGGATGATGACGATGACGATGATGATGACTGGGACGATCTCGTAGGCGTCTCCGCGCAGGCGCTGGAGAAGGAGATTGCACTTGAAGTACTGGGCGATGTCATCTATGCTTCGAAAGAAAGGAGCGCTCCTTATATCGAAAAGGCAGTTGAGCTCGTAGCTCCCTTTGCCGAGCACTCGTACGAAGGCTGCCGTAAGACTGCTATCGGAACACTTTGGCGGACCTATGCCTGCGTTTGGGAAGCCATGGAAAAGCAGACTGGCCAGAAGTGGGCTCCTGGTCTACCTATGAACTTCGAGCCAATTGCCAACATTGTCAAACTTGGTGAGATCGTAACAACCGCCACAATGCACATCTGGCAAGACGAAGCTGACCGGTAAGTTTTCGCCCTTTCCCGCAATATTTCCTTTTCTTTTCTTTCTTTCCTCGAGCTTTAATGATGATCGCTTGACGTTATACCCAGCTCACTCATACGCTATTCGCGGTTGCTGAGAACACGTACATAAACAAAAATCTGATCTAGCTCTTCCCTGCCGTATCTTTGATTCGGATAGCTGCCTATACTATGTTCAATGCTAACATACTTTAGGGATGTCGTTACGGAAATCAACCGAAGCGTGGCTTCTACCCTCAAAGCTACTGGTCCGTCTATCCTGGGTCAAAAAACTATGATGGAACAGATTATCACAGTGCTCGGCACTATCACCACCAGGTGCCACCCTTGCCAACAGGATCTGGGTGATGAAGATGAGAACCAAGACGATGTTCAAGGGAGCTCTGAGTGGGACTGGCTCATTATTGATACTGCACTGGATGTCCTGATAGGACTTGCAGCGGCTTTAGGATCCCAATTTGCCGAAATCTGGAAGGTATTCCAGAAGCCAGTTCTCAAGTTTATCAGCTCCAATGAGCACATTGAACGATCAACTGCTGTTGGTGTCGTGGCCGAGTGTGTCCAATATATGGGTTCCGCGGTAACACCTTACACATCAACCTTGCTGCCTCCTCTGTTGCACCGTCTGTCAGATGAGGACCAGGAGACCAAGTCGAACACAGCATACGCCGTGGGGCAGCTTGTGTATCACTCTGAAGATGAGGCTACCTACCTGCCTAGTTTCCCACAGATCTTGCGTAGCCTAGAGCCGCTATTGCAGATCCAGGCCCAACGGCTCCAAGACAATGCAGCGGGCTGTCTATGCCGCATGATTTTGTCCAACCCGAACCAGGTACCCATTGCAGAAGTACTGCCAGCGCTTGTTGACTTGTTACCTCTTAAGGAGGACTACGAGGAGAACAAGCCAGTCTACCAGTGCTTGCATAAGCTCTGTAAGTCAATACCTATATCTATACCGTACTGATCATGACACTAACAATTGAGTTTAGATGTGGCAGGCAACTCTACTGTGCAGGAACTAACACCTCGGTTGGTACCCGTCTTCGAACAGGCCCTCAGTCCCCCGGAGGATCAACTCGAGGACGAGACTAGGCAACTAGTATTAGAGTTGGTGCAAACCCTCAAGAAGTAAGGCGACGCAGATACTACATTGCGGCCGACGAGGCTGCACTTCGCATGTGGGTTGGCGACACTAGGTTTTGGAGGCATTGGGTCGGTACTGGGTTGGAATTGGAAAAGCAATGAGGGCATGAACTGTATGAATGAATGAGGGGTCAGGCTCTGAAGGTGGTAAAATTTGACTTTGATACATAGATGATTCCCCCGTCGATAGAGATGATATAAGCGCGCGAGGCACGCATTTCGTATCTACTTATTCTAGAGCGAGAGTTTATATGTTGCCCTCCCAAATCTTCCAGTAACTACAATAACTAAACAATGTACATCCAAGAGTAAGCTAACGATTGCGCAACGGGGCCATTATGATGCCTTTCGCCTCCTATCATGAAGAAAACAATGAAACGAGGAAGGCTTTATCCAGCTTAGTTATGATTGTCACCATTAGATCAAATTCTTAAACCCGTCAGATAGAACATTCTTTTTTAATTAACGTAGCGTAGCCTCGTAGCTCTGAGCGAATACCTAATCCGAACCCAGCATTTGACTTATACTTATGGTACTTCGTGACAAGCTCCAATAAATCGCGATTTGTTTCTTACCCTCCCCCCCCCCTTTAGTAGTTCAGCGACGTCATCGATGAAATACAGTCGTGTGTCCTCATATGGACAGCGTAGGTACTGTAGAGAGGAATCTGCCTAGGATGAGGAGGTAAGGTGGTACTGTTAACAGCGTGAGCGAGTGAGTCGAGTGAGTGAGGGAGGGAGGTGGTACTGCGTAGGTATAAGCACTAGATTATAGGTACGTAGATCTACCTCCAATGGGTGATGGACGATGCCACCCACACATGCAAGGTCCCCTTGCGTATCTACCGCATAATTTATCGACTTCTCATTTAGCGTACGCAGTATACGAACGTCTTCGGCCAATAGGCTGAATATGTATGGTGGGCTGCATATGCTACCTACCTACTGCGTAGCTTCGTAAGTAAGTACAAGCAAGGCCGAACAGATCCAACTCTTGCTGGATTCGGGTCCGGCTCTTGGAAAGGTGTGGTTTTTTTTCTTGTTGGTTAGCTATCCTAAGTAGGTACTGAGGTAGTAGTACTAAGGAGACTTAGCTCTCAACCAGTAGTGGTATTCACTTCGTAGAGGGGTGCATCGAGACTCCATCAACACGGGTCGGCGATTTAGTCCTTCATCCCTTGGTTTCTGTCTTGGTGTCACGGTTGAGGCGAGGCGAGATCATGGGCTAGCGCGGTTGATGGTTGCGTGAGTGTTGTTGCTGATGTTGTCTTTTTGTGGATGGGTATGTTACCAGTCATTCTACATGGACTTGGAAGAAAGACAAAGACAAGGTACATGGATAGAATACCTGGAATTCGGGCCATTGTATAGCTGCTATCATGATGGTCATGCGCTTGAACAGGACTTCCATTCTTTTTTTATTCTCGCGGAGTACAACAAGCAGCCTTCTGACTGTAGCAATCTATCAAGGGAGAGGAGAGTAGGTACATGCGGTGTGTTGGGCTTTGGCATCAACATAACTTCGTAGAAAGGAAGTAGACAAATACGAACATTACCTGTGACTCGCCTCTCGGGTTTTTGATGGGCATAGTCTGGGCATAGCTTATCCAGGCTACCTACCCAGTCTACTTAGGTGCCCGTCATATAATCGCAATCTCTATCGAGAAGTCGCTCTTTAACCGAAATTCAAGGGTGAACAACAGTCAACCTGAGCGGTTTAGTTACATAGTACTCAGAAAAAGGATCATCAGAACAGGGGGGGAAGGATAGCTCCGATCCAAATACCAGTGGTTCGATTGCCGCCCACTAGCTGGAGATATCACGGCACGGATGTGATCTACTCCACCCCCCCTAGTCGGAACCCTGGTAACTGATGGGCGCAAGAGCTGTGGATATAATGTAGCTAGATGTATCGTGCGGTAGGAATAGACATTAGCTACATACCTGACTTCTGAGCGGCGGAAAATCTTGTCTGTTCATGTCACTTGTTGCCTTTAGGATACGCAAGAAACCGGTAGGCCATCAAGTTATTACTAGGTACTTGGGTGCACATTCTCATTGTAAATGATCATTTGATCACGCTGCTTCTATCTATTTTTCTACTAGGCGAGCTAGGTAGCTGGAATTGAGTGCGCCCTGTCTAGGTTAGTCTAGTCTAGCAATACAACGAACCGGTGCCTCTTCGGTGGCAGATCGGTGGCGAGCACAGGCAACGAAGGAAGATGCCAGGAGGCGTAAGCTAATCCAGTTCCACACCGGAACACAGATACTAATCGTGCCACGCCCCACCTTTATTTAGGACTTGCTTGGGCTCACCAACTAAAGTTGGTGCTGGTCACCAATTTAACCAAGTCATAGAATTAACCACTTATGTAAGCACATACGTTTACTATACAAACCAAAAGAATATTGATTCTACAGTTCTGTTACAACCTACGGTTATAATATTCTATAAATGTAAGATTTAGTAAAATTAGCTGAGCTGTATACGCTCGAGTTGTCCGTTTATTTTTATGATTTTTTTTTTAAGCCCAATAACATTTTTTATATAGGGTTATTTGCGGTGGCTGCTAACGCGCCCGGACAAGAACAGCTACCCCATAGCGGAAGAACCACCCTCCGGAAACGATGCGGTCGAAAAATATAGGGGCCTCTTTAAACACGAAGCGGCAGTCGTTTTCCAGATACGAACGGAAAAGATCGGTCTAAAAGCCTTCCTCTACTAAAAACGGGCACCCGGGTATCCAACCCCGCTGTATAAATGCGCGGCCGGCAAAAAAACGGCGGCCCACGTTATTCTGAACTGTAAACTGCTGATCGACAAGCGGGAGGAGCTAAAAGCAGCCCTTTCCCCGATAGCTCTAAAAAGCCGCTAAAACTTAGCGGAAGCTACCAACAACCTAGCTAGGTCTAAAACAATTGCGCGTTAGCTTATCGGAACAAGAAAACTAGCTATGTACGACCTCGCCGAAAGCATTAGGGGCACCAAAAAAATGCTCCAATACTACCGCCGCAAAAAGCAAAACAACAGCGGAACATTAATCGAAGTACGGACCGACAAGCAAAAGGAGTTTATGCTGCTTATAAACCGGGGTAGTAAAAGCTAAAAAAGTTCTAAAGATCTGCGAAAGAAATCCTTCCCCTCTCCCGATCCCCTTTTTACTTTTTTTTCCTTTAATTAACTAAGCAAAAAAACCTAGTATATAAAAAAGAGTTTTTATTAAAAACTATATATAGTAAAGCGCGAACGTTTTATTTAACTTAAATGCCCCGATCTTAGTAAAAACTAAAACTAGAGCGCTATTAAGCACGGTTTTTGCTTGCAATATAAACAAGTAAAATAGCCGCGCTAGTAATAGCTTTACGGATTAATTTAATAATAATATAGGGTTATTTAATAAAAAAAGCTATTTTTGCTTTTATAAACCTTAAAAAAAATAAAAAGAATAAACGGACAACTTAAGCATATATAGCTTAGCTAATTCTACTAAATCTTACATTTATAAAACAGTATAACTATAAGTTGCAGCAAAACTTTAAGGTTAATATATATATTTTTAAGTATAACACTTAAAATTGTTAATATATATATATATTGTTATAAACTACGTACTTGCTAGTTTTTCGGCTTAAAAAATTTAAAGCAAATAAGTTAATATATATTATATGTACTATTATATTTTAAAGCTTTTATTCTAATGGCGCGGGTGTTATTTTGATGGCTTTCAGTATAGGTGTTTAGAAAACTGGTTAATTCTATAACTTGGTTAAATTGGTGACCAGCACCAACTTTAGTTGGTGAGCCCAAGCGAGTCCTAAATAAAGGTGGGGCGTGGCACGATTATCTACTAACTACCTAGGTATGTACTTACAGTAATTACGCTAAGAACAAATATCAAAAGTGATGCACGTATGCTGTGCATCATAATAAGCCACAACGCCCATCCACGCCTAGCCATTACGAGTCGTCCTCTCGGTGCCACTAACATTTCTTACCTTAGTCGGGTATGTGTGACAATGCGAGATGCAGTTGTTAGGCGAAGGCTGCTTATAAGGGCCGCAGCAGTGGTTTGTCTTACCCTCAAACGTGAATGCGTACTCCCGAGAAGCACAGAACGTGGGACGGATGAGGACAGAATAGAGTGTTTCCAAGATGAACTCCCGCGTGGACTTCCCGTCATCTGGCATCGAGTCCGCTCACAAACAGGGCAGTTCGACATCCGGGTATTTCATAACTCGACGTAGTTATTGTCTAGCATAGATAAATAAAGGTGGCGCGGACCGATGCGAGAAAGTTTAGGTGGACAGATAGATGGGCACATGCAAACTTTACTGTACAGTACAATAGCCCTTGCTGCCGCCACACACAAAATAACCTATCAGCTACCCCTGTCCAGTAACTACTCAATAGAGAGACTTGGGTTCCAACTTGGAGACCTGAAACTGAGATAGACACGCTTGGAGCTGCAGTTGGCCGAGGAGCAGGTACATACATCGACCATGGCCAATAGTCGAGCGCGGGATGTGTGTGGAAATGGGTAAGTAGGTGGTTGGTTGATCTAAGCTCACATGTAAGTAAGTACTTGCCAAGCCTGCTATATCTACTTGTGGATGCGCACTATCTGTACTGCCAGGTACAAGTGCCGTTGCCGTCGAAACAAGCAAAAGGATTTTCCCCAGAAATGTCAATGGCTTTTCCAGGCTTGTAAACAAGGATTAGACTAACACTAGACCAGGAGATGTGCCACCCCTCTCGGCCGATCTTTTCCCACGTAGTAAATATATCCTACCTTATCTATAAGTACATTACTTAGACTATCTACCATGTCTCTCCCCCTTGACTCGCCTGACGTATGTGGTATAGTTATACCACTATACTATTAGCTTCTAGCTAAGAGTTCATCCATGTTGGCCTACTCTTTTGTTGCCGTCTTGGCCGTCTTGTCATATATACATCACTACCAAGCCATCCTCCCCTCCAACGACGCGACAGCGTCATTGCGTGCCACAGTGTCGTCGTGTATCAGTAGAAGCGAACAGGCCCGCGGGCGTTGGTGACGGTTAGCGGCTGGTTCCGTATTGATTGTGATGTCAGGGTGTGCGGATGTCAAATAAATAAGCTCCCGTCCGTCCCATGCGCGGAAAAAGCATCCCGATGTACTGCACTTATGTCTTGCTTCGCTCGCCAACTAAATGTAAAATGTACCCGTTGTCTTTAGTATACTTCAAGTGACAAGGTAGCAAGTCCTGATCCTCTCAGTACCAACTAAAAACAAGTAACATGGTTCCATTTTTATTCGCTCGGATCCTGCAATGTATGTGTTGGAGCTCCTTTTTGCCTGCTTTCGCTACGCATGCTAGGTGCAACGTCACCAGTCCATAATAGCTAGCCCATATTCCCAACATGGATGGATGTACATATGGCTCTCCTCATGCAGGCTACTAAGTATATGTCTCTCGACCAACCATCTGGCCAGGAGAGTGAACCGGGATATGCAACTTGTACCCCGTCGCCTGGCTGTTTCGATGTGGTGAACGGCAGCGATCAGCAGATATGCAGACTAGTGGCCGAATGAAGGACAGCAAACAGGTAAGGAATCCTGGTTGGGGTGGAATAACACACGGTACATATCCTGGCGTGTGTATATGTACTACGAGTGTTGTTATCACTCAAGTTCTCCCCCTTTCTTCTCTTTCCAGATCGCTCACTACCAGCTCATCTTCGACACCGGATTTGAATTGGCAACTGAAAAAGAGAGGAAACAGTCGGGGTGGACTGTCATTCGCTTCATCACTCGCTATATACTGACTTACTATTCACTGCACTTTTTCATTGCACGCTCGACTACTACAGTCCCCTCGCTTTTACGACGGCAATATCGACGATGAAGCTCACACTCGCTCTCGCCTCGGCGCTCTTGGGCGTAGCCATGGCCGCACCACAGGGCGTCACTGACCAGTTGACACCGACCGGTGCCGCTCCGGCCGGCTGTACAGGGACTTTCGATGGCAACTTCGAGATCACGGTCGCTCAAGTAACAAAGGAGAAGAGAAGCATTCCCGAGGTAAGAGCCGCCATAAGCAAAGGCCACAAAATACCAGATATGACTGACAGGGTGACGCAGAAAAGGGCAGAGTGTGGCTCCGAAGGAACTCTTGTCGTTACACTAAAGGACGGCTCGGCTTTCGACGCTCAGGGACGCACTGGATATATTGCGTCCAACTACCAGTTCCAGTTTGATATGCCAGCTCAAGCTGGCGCCATCTTCAACAGTGGCTTCTCGGTCTGTGAGAACAACATTCTGGCGTTGGGCTCCTCCAAAACCTTCTATCAATGTCGGTCGGGTGGCTTCTACAACCTGTACGATCGAACATGGGCGGCGCAGTGCGAGCCAGTCTCTATCATCGCTGTTCCCTGCGGCTCAGGAGGGACGGCAGACCAGAGTCCCGACGGCCAGATTGTAGGAACAACGGTTGTACAGACGACCATAGTTACGGCACTGCCAGACGGACAGCCTCAGGTGGTCACGACGATGGTTCCCGTTCCTATCTACAGCACCTATGTGCCTGTGAGCGAGTACACGGACGGACAGATCCAAGTGACTCCTACCGGTGCTGCTCCCCCGCCACCGCCAGCGCCAACGGCGACCGAGACCGCTGCTCCCCCGCCGCCACCAGAGACGACGCCTGCATCGACACCCGTCGCAACCCCGGTGCCTTTGCCTACTCCCAGCGTCCCCTCGTCAGTGCCGACGCCAGCGCCGACGTCAGCGCCGGTTAGCAGTAGCACCAGCGAGGTGGAAACCCCGTCAGTTACTAGTACCCCCGTGAGTAGCCCCAGTGCTTCGACTTCGTCTGCGCCTGCACCCCCTGCCACGACCTCGGCTCCGGCGACAGGAGGATCATCGCACGTTGCTGCAGGCTCGATAAGCGCTCTGGTTGTTGGTATGGTCGTTGCATTCCTCTGCTTGTAAGGAACTCAAACGTACAATATCGACGAAATAAGCGGAAACGATCCAGCACTTCGACACTGGCTCGGAATTATGAAATAATAAGACGTTATCAGGATTTCAGGACAGGACGATGATAATGGAAAGAGATACGACCGGTTAGGAATTAATAAGGCAAGGAAGGCAATATCACATCCTATTGAAAATGTTGATTGGTGCTTTGGTGACGGAGTCAGGCTAAGGCAACGGGCTATGATAATAGTTGGGTCTGCGTCGCTTTCTTCTTTGATAGGGCGCATCATGTAATACCTATCTTATTTGTACTCAAACATTTATATATAAGTATCCATAGGTATTGGTATCCCCAATCTCATGCGCACTTCAATGCTTTCGTGAATAAAACTGACCGATACGACGAACTACACAAAAACGAATAAGAGAGGCCATTTGAAGCTCAGGGGAGACAAGGGAAAATGCTGTCAAAATAGTTGAGGAGCAAGAAGATGATGAAGGGGTAGTAGAGTTGATGAGGATAAAGATGATGGATGGAAAGTGTATAGCGCATTGCGGGTACCTATCTAACCCTACGAATAGGTACCTGCCTCAGCAAAGCCAACGCCCCCAAAGTCCCAACTGCCAGGTACATACAGTACAGGCTAGGCCGGCACTTATCTGCACCTACCGCAGTTACTTAGTTATAACCTTAAATCTTTCAACGCCGTCGCATCTCGTCTACTGTAAACCTACCTTGCCTCAGCCTCGATACTTATTCCGTTCTGTGCTATCTACTGCACTCGTTCGCGCGGTTAACATCAGTGACCATGTCGGAGTACTGGAAGTCCACGCCCAGGTACTGGTGCAAGCATTGCAGCACTTACGTCCGCGACACCAAACTCGAGCGCACCAACCACGAAGCCACCGCAAAGCACCAGTATTCACTAAAGCGCTTCCTACGCGACCTCCACCGTGGCCACGAGAACGAGCTGCGTGAGAAAGACCGCGCCAAGCGGGAGATCGACCGTCTCAATGGCATCACCATCAAATCCACCTCCTCCCCCTCCTCTTCGACCACGGGTGCTGCCACGGCTACGGTCGCTCAGCGCCAGCAACAATGGGAACAGCTTGCCGACATGGGCATCAGTGTCCCGACCGAACTGCGTCGGGACATGGCCCTAGCAAGCGAGTGGACTGTTACCAACACTCGCGTGATAGACGATGTCCCCGACCCCAGTAGCAACGACTCCAACTCGAAACCCGCGAATGTTGATGCTATTGCGGCTGGGGTGCGAAAACGGCCCAAGCAAGAAGACGAAGAGGACAGGGACGAAGAAGAAGCAAAAGTACAGGGTCTGTTCAAGAAGCCAAGGAAATGGGGCCGTGATACCAAACATGCCGTCGAACAAGATGCCGCGCTCGATGCGTTACTCAGTGCGCCACTCGCGAAACCGTCCAAGAAGGAGGAGGGAGAGGATACACAGCCAGTCATCAAAGAAGACTCACCTCCCACCATCAAGAAAGAAGAGCCCGAAGCAGACGGGCTATTGTCTGGTATCACCGAGTCAGCAACTGACGAGCAATCTACATTACCGGCTGTAAAAGAGGAGCATGACAAGGAGCATGACAAGGAGCTATCAGAACCCGTCGTGGTCTTCAAGAAAAGGAAACCGAAGAACGTTCGCCAAAAATAGATACACCCGCTCATACCCGTGGTAACAGCTTTATGAGGCTACAGTGATAATTCATCTGCATCTATGGTGCCTTGTCGCGCACCGCCTGGGGCAATCGCAATCTTACAGGCAACCTACAGCCTGATAACTCTTATCGTATGAGATTGGAAGTTTCCGCGTTCCAAATAAGCTATTGAAACTTCTAAATATGTCAACTGGATTAGTCATATTCGGCTTATGACATGCAGGATTCTGCCTCATACGGCCTGTCCTGCTATGCCACACACCTATTCAACAGCATGTTCTGTTCTGCCCACCGGGTATGTTCAAGCCGTGGCGTACTTTCACTCATGCCATGGATGAAGGATGAGATGTTCATCATGCCGGCCCGATCCACTCGGTCGGTGAAGTCTCAACTCACCATATTCTCACCATATGAGTGGTAGCTCAGAGTTGCCCTGGTAAACTACCTGTTGTCTAGTAATGGAGGATTACGTTACTTGGCTTTCCGCGGGCCACACGAGACAGCTTTAGTGTAGCTCAAGCTTCAGTCACGGACAGGCTAAGTGTAGATGACAAAGGTATTTAAACGTGAAGGTATCTTTGCTTTAGCAGGACTCATCTTTCTGCTCAAGCTAACATCATCAACACTACACTCCAAGACTCCATTTTCACCTCATCTTCTCAAGACTTTCTGTCTTTGACATACACAACTATCACAATGCGTACTTCCTTCCTGACCGCCATCGCAGCTCTTGCTGCCTCAGCCGTTGCTGCTCCTGTGGAAGCTAGAGAGGTTTATGCCACCTGGTCGGCCGCCGACGTGACGACTCACGTAGCACACATCCAAGTTGGTTCCAAATTCCGCCTCACCGCGCCTGCCGGCTACATCTCCAACGCTCCAGCGTTCGATGTCACCTGCGATGTTTCGATCCTTGACAATCCGGAAATCCAGGCTTGTACCTTCAACAGCGAGCAAGCCGCAGGTTCTAAGGTTGAGGCAGCGTGGAGCACCACCGATGCTCCCGTGACTGTCTATCACACCTTCGGTTTTACCAAGGCCTGGGGTAGCTCTGGAGCGTTGTCTTTCAACGCCGACTTCACCATTGACGTCACGAACGTTGGCAGCGCCTGAATGGAATCTCAGGTCGTTGTGTACGCAGATTAGAAAGAGGGTCACGAGATCTCGTTGATTAGTATTAAGGGACAAACACGTTGTCCCCCAAAATCAGAATACGCCGGGTCTTTTGAGACTGGACAGCGAGTTTGATCATCTGCTAGAAATATACAACTATCACCCAAACACTTCTAGGGATCGGTGTATACCCTGCGGTGGATGTTGTGATGTTGTTTGAATGTGTCCTGTTGAACCCTTTTCGTGGCTTTTGTGGTTATGTGATTCGACCGCTGAAACCAATGTGATCTGAGCAATGAAGAGTATGAGAGGTAAACGATAGTTATTTATATGCTATTTGATTGTCACACGGTTTAAGTAAGCTACAAGGGCTATGATTGCATCGATCGATTCCGGAGTTCGAGATGACAGACGAGTGGCTTTTGCATCGATTATAGTTGGAGCTCTACGAAACGTATGGGGAGAGACAAAAAAGGGAATTTCGACATTAGAAGGCAATATGATACTGCTTTTCCGCTCAGGGTTTTAGAAAGTTGCCTACATAGATGAGGCTTTAATGAGTTACCACGGATAAGGACACGGGTCTCTCTCTCCTATTTGCTACTCGCCCTCGTGACAATTGAGACAGGTAGACGGATCACGCTGCCAACGGCTCTTCAAAGTGACCAACAACGATAACACTTTTCGTTGGCAACATGAATTTCGTTCTGACATCTCTTGGCCTTCTGGAAGGGCTGCTTCCGTACAGTGTCACCGATCCTGAAAAAATCGTCTCCGAATTTGCTTCCAAGTGTCCCTATCGAGAATATCACAGAATCGCCATATTGCATATTTCTTCTCATAAGTGGTGAGCACTTGTGGGCTTCCAGTTCAGGAACCGTGTGGCCAACCATTTCGAGACCTTCCATAAGCAGCAAACAATATATGAGCTTATGAACCGATTTCAGGTCCATGAAAATCTCCTGGGCGTAGGTTATAAAGCAAAGCTAAGACAGTCCTGTCCCATAGGTAGCAGACAATGGGACAGGGACTCTACATTAGTTGCATATGGCCATGTAATACGTTCTACTCGAGCCAGAACTCCTGAAATTCTGTAATCTGAGATTGGGGGTTCTGATCCAATGGGGTTACGTCGTACTCCTGAACGTAGGCCTCTCCAATTACGATATAACGATTTGGATGGGACTTTTCCTTGCTTTTACCCTCGACCTCCTCATCTTCGACCGGTCGAAGAACAATAGGAACATGGCACCCTTCTAGAATAGCTATGCAGTCTCGAGACGTGGCACCAAAAGGAACCAGTCCGAGACGGCCGTTCGACGTAGACATCACCTGCCGACCATGTAACCGAGCAGTTACGACGTCGATGAAGTCAGATGAGGGCTGGAGGGAGCCGAATTGTCTCCAAGAAGCGTAGTGAGTTCTAGTAAATGATAGAGGCTTACTCGTATAGCAAGTCATCAGATCCCATTCTGCATCCAGGCTCATCTCGTTTGTCACTTCGGACTTAACGCCCTGGAGATGCTTATATATGAAATTTGCAAAAGCAAGCATCTTCTCTCCGTCAAACAAGTCGTACGGCCGGGTTATCACGGGGTGCGCCCCCACCGCGACGATCTTGCCAAGGGTTCTACCAAACACCACGAGAACATCACCACTCTCGACTCGAAAACACGTATCCGAGTTGTTCCTAGAAGTCATCGCTGACTGCTGTTCGACGGTGACTGTACTTTCGACGCCCCCCGGAAATGGGGGGTTATATCTCATTTGAGTCCAATTTGGGACCCAGGACGGTATACCGGCGATTGAAGACCGGCGAAAATAACTGCGGAGGTGCGCATCTGTCGTAGGCCAATCACCCCTGACACAACTAGCAAGGAGACGAAGGTCCTTATTTTTCTCCATGATATGTAGGGCGACCTTTACGTATAGGGTTCGGGCATCAAGAGAGTAATCCGGCCTACAAGGCCATTGATCGACCGGCATTAAATTCAAGACACCGAAGATCTTATCTCTCGGATCTGTCGCATTACGCAACCTGGCCAGCTTCGTCAGCGCGTGTTCCAGCGTCCACGATTTATTTTTTGCAGGGTCCATCGACACTATCTCGGAGGGCCAGGACGAGATCGTGATTCCTGCCAAGATCGAGTCGTTTAGGATCCGTGGATGATGATGGAAAGCGCCACCGACGAATGCATCGTGCAGGATTACTCCCACCACAACGAAGAACCTCCAGGGCTGCTGAGCCTTCCCACACCTGACGGTAATATGGTTAGAGGTCAGCGCGACCTCCTGAATTACCCACACGCGCGTCCACCAGGGTCTGGCAAATCTACCACTCTCGGAGTCAGTCATCGCCATTTGGGGCATATTTTGTGAGGGTTTCAGAAGCTTCTAGACACTGTATTGGCCCAAGAAGGAAATCTCGTTCTCTGAAAGTTGCTAAAACAGGAAGGAAAATGGTTCCGAGAATGGCTTACAGTCTTGCTAGAGGGCGCCACGTCAACCTCATTTCTTCTTGAGATGAACGGCCGGTCAAGATATTAGCGTATTCCTCAGGATTTGAGATAGTGTCGTATATAATCGTGGGAAGCAGCGCCATGGCAAGGTTACTGTCCTCCGACTCTCGTCCAAGCCACACTATCACCTGGGTGGCTCGACTATACACCTCGTGCATCATCGGCACATGGGCGTTACGTTCTTTGATGTCGGCTTGGTTGATGCATATCGCGTCGATCCAGACGACTATTTCCTTGCCCTGCTCTCGAAGCTCCAATAAAACTGCGTAGAGATTGCTATTGACCATGAAATGATATCCGTTGATTGTTACGGGAACCTGGATCGCGGAGCTGCCCCAAGTATAAGAGAGTGCCTGGTAAGGATCGGGCGCTCTTAGATGAGTATGGAGTAATGTGCCTGCGATCGGTTGGTTCTCCTTCCCGGGTGCGAGGATAAGCAGTCTAACCTCGCCTTGCGACAAGTCTAGAGGCGAATAGTGCTGCCACGCTGCCATCGTCGGAATCGGTCAAGGCCTAACCTCATAGAAAATGCAAAGTTACTATCACAGATATGTTGCATAGGGTAGGTAAGACCTGGTACCTAATTTACTGATTCTTATACCCATAAACTCATAGAAGCCAAGGCCAGGTACCAGGTATTAGTTAGATAAGCTAAGGGCATGAGTTAACTAAAGTGTTAAATGAACTTTATGAACTTTGAATGATTCCTACGTATTTTGCATACTCTGGGACACAATGTGTCCCATCTTCTGCATGTGGTCACGTTGTATCGAGATACAATGGGTGCGGCGAGCCGAGCCGCTGTCAGCTTGATGATGAAACCCCCAGCTCCCGCAGGATTCCTGGATGGACACCAACATGATACGTGAACCCTTGTAATAGCATCAAATCATCAATCTACAACTACCCCCACCGAAATCCGCGAGGCTTTGGAGCCTATCTAGACCTTCAATACTTAGCCTCAGGAAAGCGCCAGTATTTCATTATGCGTGAGTCACCGTGCTTGGCTTTTGTGAGTGGTTCGCGCCCACTATGTACTAAGAGCAACAAAGGGCTATATTTGTCGCTGCTCAAGCCTTATACTTGGCGTTTTTCCAGTTCCTTATTTGACTTGTTGATCTTCCTAGTATTACGTAGAGTTGGTGTCTAAGCCAGTTAGCTACCTCTATTAACTCCACAGCAACTCAAACGTAGCCGAAAATGCCAGTCACAATCAAGACAGCCGATCACGAGGCGAGCCTGATTGCTGCAAATAGTGGTTATGACTACCCCAAAGCCATTATTAACGATCTTGAGCCCCAAAAGCGTATCGGCGACTTGCTTCAATCGTCACTCGATGATGAATTTCCGCCCGTTCTGATTGCCAACAATAACGGATTTGTTAACGCGATTGTGGAAGCATTCGACCGGCACCGTCACCTCGTTGTCAGGCCGGAGGATATCTGGCTAGCCATCTTGACACAATTCAGCTCCTACGTGAATGCACATGGCGAAGAGTTGAGGAGCCATTTCGTTGCTCACGAGTAAGTCAGTTCATTCAATTAATAAGAATATTAGGATCTGATGAAGAGCGAATGCAACGAGATTCAACCAACCTTATCCTTCGTTTTGTGCAAGAGACATTCTAATTCTGACTGGGTACTTTCCCTGTACAGAGGTCAAAAAGAACTGGTCATCAAATACGATGGCGCGGACCGTTATTCTATTGACTTCGCAGATTTCGCTTTGAAAATCAGCAATCTTATGGAAGAAAACATCATCGATCCAGAATTGCATCGCTGGATTACACCCGCTTTTAGCACCACGACTCAGCACGATGTGGCGATATCTTCAATCGTGATGATGGGTATGCTGCAACACTACTTCCAGTACACCTGTGTAGCTACATGCGGCATTCCATCGGTTACTCTACTGGGCGAGAAAACGGACTATGAGAGTATCCTGACTCGCCTCGACAAGCTTGAGCAATATGGCGATGAACCATCGGAGTTCAGGAGACTTCTTAGGCCAATCCTGACGCGTTTCATACTCTCTTTCGACGAGCCCGACAGTCAAGAAGTCGGCGACTTCTGGCGCGACGTCTGTTCAGTTAAATCTATGAGCGGCTCATCAATCTACAACGGCTGGATATCAGCGTTTTGCTTTTGGAACAGCGAGGGCCGACGCCAGCTCTCGTCGCAGTCGGGTCTCAAGGAATGGTACGAGAAGAAAGACGAGTGGTTGCCCGTCCTCTGCCTAGATGACGTCTACTATCGCCATATCGATTCCGACGACATACCACCCGGCTACACGACGTTGCCGGTGAAGATTATCGATCACGGGACGGTAATCGAAGCCGAAATGCTCTCTGGGTCGGTGGGAATCAGCTGCACGAGTAGCGGCCGCAAGTCAGCTGGCCAAGATGGCGTCGTTGGGATTGATACCATGCAGCCTCATTCGGCATGGTTTATATACGAGAAAGGGTCCGAAGACGATGGAGCTCAAGACACGCGCGCGACATCGGCTGAATCGATTACGAAAATCAATCTCCTGCTCAAAGAATTGAATTCTCCAGGCAGTGGAAGTGGCAGGGTCGCTGAATAGGTTAGATCCTGCCGCTGGGAGAAGGAGTGTGGGTGGTTTCTCGTCGGCATTAGTGAGGTTTAGGGTTATGGCACATGTGGTTCAATTTCATCTCCCAATGGAAGCGGGATGAGGAAATTATGGTACGTGGGATCTGAGAGGCAAAGAGTGAGTTATCCATGCATAGGTAATGAGTAGGATAGGCCATCTGGTAGCCTGAAATGGAATACACCGCAACAGATGTAAATCAACAGCTACCCATGTGCAATTGAGAACAGAAATGGCAAGGCGATCGAGCTTTATTAAACCTTGAGCTAGTCGATGATGTTATGGAGGCTACGAAACAGCCTATAGGAGATATGGCTCATAAGATGGGGGTAGGCTCTTTCTCAAGGATCCTCGCACCAGAGCTCCTAATTTTCCTTGTCAGGTCTCCCTAGCCTACTTAAGTTTTAACAGAATCGAATTCCTCCACGTACGACCATAACCTCCGGAGAACTCGGGATCCCGTCCGCTCTCCCCTCTGATAAACCGGTGAGTGCCAAATTAGTAGTTGGGTCGGTGACGACCAGCGAATCCTTGGTGTTGTACGTATTTTTTTTCTTTTACGTTCTTGTTTTCTTCTCTAGATCATAATGTCTGCGGCTTGAGGGACTTGTAATACCTTGTTGCTCGCTGTCTACTCACTAGTGGTAACTATCGTTTGATACGACAAGAACCCATCTGAGCAAGACCGGGCTCATTGATCAGTTAGTTGTTAGGAAAAACGTATACTGGGGTTACTATTTAACAATTAAATTTTGAACTCGAATACACTGTATTATACCCTCGCTATAGGAAAATGTTAAGTATAACGAATTGCCTAGGTGTGGGAGGTATAAGATGGAATAGAAAAGGATTTTGCTCGGAAGCCGGTAAGTTAAGTATCCAACTTAGGTAAATTGGAGATCAGCTTGATATATGTATGACTGGGAACTGTTTCAAAGCCTGGATTCTTGTTGATTTAAAGGCGGTATACAGCAGAGCTAAGGAAATAACTGATAGAGATGGATGTGGTTTCGTCTGTAGCTCTCTACGGAACGAATGAGGAGAGCCCGAGTCCTGTGATATTGTCTGTAGAAACGTTGGACTCAAAGTGATACTCATAGGCTAGTTAAGTCCATATCTCCGCGAGGAACGTGGCTCATAAATAGACGACTTTACGGATTGTACTTAAGCGTGCACGAATTAGATGCCCCTAATATCATTATTCGGATGAACTGTGTGCAGACCTAATCCCCTGACATGAGTCGCGTTATAGCTAGAGCACGATATTAAGCGAGCGTGAGAAGGCTGGTGTCAGGTAATGGAAATGAGATTTGGGGGGGTGGGGGGTGAGTTCGTACTTGACATTGTCTTGTCTCTACGCTCCGGAGTCCCAGATTCTAGATCTAGTTTCTTCGGTTTTTATAAATATCGTTAAGGCACATTCAAGTCGCTCACAGACGCGATAATGGCATCCAACTCATGCTTATTATAATGTCTCTTATTTTACAGTCATACAGACTTTATATTGTAATGTTTGAATGCGGAGGAACGAATGCAACCATGCCAATTGTATGCTTTTCCTTCCGTCGCCGTGACTAGAAATCCCAAGTGAAACAAAACGCAATCCGCTTTAACCCGAAATGCAGACCAATTCAAAAATCCGCCTGCCATGTATGTATGTTTCCTCCGCATTGCCCATAACTATGTTACGCGTCCTCCAATGAACCCTATTTTCCAGCCAGCGCATGACCGCACTCGTCTCATACATTGTTGGCGCCGTTTGCGGTACTAGGTGTCTGCACCTTCTCGTAGTAGGCATTCGGTCTGTTCTTCACGGCGGCACGGATGGCTCCCTCGGGCTGCGACGACCACGCGTAGTAGCTGCTATGGCTGAAGGGAAACATGACCTTGTTCCGCGAGCTCTGGACCAGCTCCTGGGTGGAGATCTTGGTGCGCGACGCGATGGTCTCCATGTCCTCCATGATCTGCTGGCAGAAGGAATCGAGCGGCAGATCGTTCACGTCATTGCCGAAGGGGTTCTCGATCTCGTGGCCGATGAAGAAGATGCCGAGGATGATGTACGAGGCGAATATGGTGGCGGGAATCGTGATCCACCCTAGCGCCGAGTAGAGTTGGAAAGGAAGCAGGATCACGTAAAGCCAGGTGATCTGTGAGATGACGATGGCGTAGGCGATGGGGAGAGGGGTGTTCAGAACGCGTTCGGTGTTAACCATTACATCGTTCAGCATGCCTAGATTGTTGTCTGATGAATGAGAATTAGCCAGGGAGCACTTTCTACGCAAGAGGGGCGTGCCGAGCTGCCACTTACAGAGAAATGTTTGTTGCATTGGGACGGGAAGCTGTTGGTTGGCTACAAGCTCATCCGCGTAGCTAGTCAGATAGCAGAGGATCTCCAGAGGAAGGTTGCCGAGCGGCTTCTTAGTGCGTTTGAGCATCTTGCGAGGATTCGAAGTTGCAAAAGACAATCCGAGGCTCTCCCCCATAGTCTTAAAGATCGTGTACTTCCTGGGGGCAATCGCATCTTCGTCTTCTGTCGCAGCCTGAGCTAGGGTATCAATATGGCCGACGAGATCAACAAGGTCATCGTAGTGCGTATACGGCTCGAATCGTAGTTTGTGCTTGAGGGCCACGGCATATGCGATTACGAGATTCATAGCAGTCCTAGTTCAGACACATTAGCCTACCAGTCAATCCCTCAAGTCACGCTTGCCTGGTAGAAGAGAAATAGCAGACGTACAGTTTACCAAGCAAATCTTCCTTTGAAGTCTCGGGACGCTCGAGGGCGTGTACCCAGAAGACCCGACCGAGTGATTGTGCCGCTAGGATGAGCTGACCCCAAAGTCTCCGGCCTTCGGCGTAACGCTCATATGCAGAAGAGCTACGGAACGACAGACCCATACTGACAACGAAACCCGTGATAGTCAAGAGAACGGGTTGAATAGATAGTTCAATGTGCTCGAACTCGGCGGAGAGGGCCGTAATTAAACTGGCCCAGGCTCCTATGGCAAGAAGAGGTATGATCATCTTGGGGGTTATGCTTCCGTGTAATTGCAGGAATAGCGGCCATTTTGAATGTTTGGAGATATCTCGAGGCCCAGACTGTAGAGGGGAGCTAAATTAGCAAGATCCCAAAATGCCAGAAAGTTTTCAATCGGCGATAACGTACGAAATAATCGTCTATATCTATGCTTGTGTTCTTCCGACTGAATGGATTAGGTGTCGATGTGCCCCGACGAGGAGTAGATGGGATTGATGATTGATGGACGAAGATTCCATCACCATTGGGATTGCCGTGACCGCCCTTTCCGCTGTGACCATGTTCAGTTGGAGCATGAGGAGCGCCAACTTCGCCATGGACTGCGCCGACCGCCGCACCTCCATGGGCCCCTGAGTTACCGCCGTCGTCGCCCATTGTAAATTAAATATCGTTGGAATTTGTATAAACGATAGAAGGGGAAAAAGTAAAAGCCGTCCTCGGAGAAGGGCGATGTCGTCTGAGTAGTTTACTTAGTTAGTTAATTGCCAATTCTCTAAGGGAAAGGATCTGGAACTCACCTATTAATGAGAGATGTGAAAAGGAACCCGCCTACTTGCCTACCTAAGTATACTATGGGGAGTCAATGGGAACACAACGCGTGCACAACAAGACTCGGCCTCATCTTATAAGGAAAATGGGGCCCAATGGTCCCATCTCCGTGACAGGAGCATCTTCTTCTTTTCCTCTCTGCCGGGTCTATTCGCCAAAGGGAGTCTAGCGTACTCTAGAACCTCGCGTTGCAACAGCTTCTCCTACAGAATAGTCCTCGGCGACACAGTGAAACCCCTGATGACGCTGGATCATCGTCCAAGGGGGATCGAGGCCAAAGTAAGAAGTTGCTAGCTACATGCAGTGAGATACCTAACTAGGACATTGACTAAGTCACGCCAGTGAGACTAACAGCACAATAAGGCTATGAAACGCCAAGGCGAATGAGCGGGCCAATCCGGAGTAGAGCGAATAGAATGCTGCCAACGCCCGGATCTAAGCTTGTGGTATGCCAGAAATAGGATGTGGATATGCAGGGGGAGATGCTGTCGGTACTGTATTATTCGTGTCACACCCTACAGCTGAAATTGGACCGCTGGATTTGCATTTGGGGGAATAGTGCCGTTTCTGATTCAGTACTGTACTGCTTGCTGAGCGAAAACGCGGGGTTTATGTATAGAAGCGAAAAGCAATTCTGGAGAATATAGTCGGCTAAGCCTCTACTCTACCAACTTACTTTATTGTTGTCGTCTTGATTCTTAATTGTATGTCTAAAAGTATTGTTCTCAGAAGGAGATCGAAAGCGCCAATTTGGCTAATCTCAAAATGCCGAGGCTCTGCTCGTGTTTTCCTAGTAAATTCACGTAATTCGTACCTCCATTAGAACTTCATACTGTATGAAGGGTGAAGCGAAAGAGAGAAAAAAAAAAAAGAGCCCCTGCCGAGCCCGCTTGGCTTGCACCTGCAGGGGGTAAGGAGATGGACCCTCAAAGGGCGCCAAAAGGGGACACTAAAGCAAACGGATTGTGGCGTTGGTGACCTGCACAAGCCGTAACTTGAAACAGAGACTGTGATTAGTTCATCAGATGAAAATTACTTACTCTGTAGCACAAATGATGAGACATACTACGCGGGACAAGGATTAGATCGTATGAATCTCAGATAAGTTCTCATTGCGGATAGATTGTGTGACATAAATCTAGCATGTAGTATAAGCCTATAAGCCCACGTGTTACTTGCCCCAAAAATGGTCTCTGCATGAGGGAGGAAGCCGTTACAGAAAAAAAGGCTTTATTATTAGTCCCTACCTATATGCTTGGCAGGTTTGACCGTTATATGTCCACTACCGCGGTAGTATAGTCAGTCTAGGACTAGGTAGCATAGCAGGATTTTCAGCCTTATGCTTATGCATGCACTAAGTAGTTTTATAATAGATTCAATGTGCATGTGTCTATTCTTGCTCAGGAACGCAAGTCCTTGTGTGTGTGGAATGCCCAGTTGGCCCCCATGGTCTAACTAGTATGCGACTAAGCAGAGGAAGAGATCGAGGCCAAAGCGATCATGAGAGGTCTACTAGTCGACGCTTTCGCGCGATCTTACTCTTGTTTACTGATGCCGAGTCTTCAGTCGGCTGTGCACGTGTGAAGTCCTTCTTGCAATTATCATCAGGGCAAGCGTTGAGCGTTGTTTGATCGTACGAAAGTCTCGTACGAAAAAAATGTGTATATGCATGGATCCTCTCCCTATAGTAATTACATTATGCTCCGGAACACCCCTTTATCCGCACCCAAGGCTGCTCGAACCTGTTGACGCAAAAGTTGGCAATAATGAGTCTCGCGACTCGTGAATAGGCATGGATCAAACTCGAAGCATTGAGCTTCGCTTTAGTTCGTCATCTTCCTTCTTCTTCTTCTTGAACAAAGACTTAAGCATGTTTTCTTTCTTGGGTCTAAGGACCGCCTCGATCGTGTTTGCCTTATCCTGGCTTCCATCTTCAAGGGCCTTTAGTTCGGTCCTCGTCGATCGCTTGGATTTCGATGACCGCTCTGTCTTTTCACTCCTGTGACTCTGATGACTGCGATGGCTGTGGTGACTCTTGTGGCTGCGATGGCTGCCAGCCTCGCTAACATCGTCGCCCTCATGATGTGAACGGCTACTCTTGCGCTCAGGTATGTCGCTGTCGTCGTGGGCGCGACTACGATGTGTCTTGTGTGACTTGTGCGATTTGCTTGATTTATGTGTCCGACTCGTCCGGACACTTCGCGCGTCGTCACCCCCGTACTGGCTGCGTATAGCACGGTCCGCTTCAGGGCTAATTAACTCAAGATCGGCGCCCCCGTCTTCGCCGAAGGGCGTGATGCCTCGTCGCCATGACTCAATGGTACTCAACTCTTCCTCTACTACCAGAGCCTCGTCAAAGCCTTGACTTGCCTCGGTCGGGGGATAGGGAGGGTAGACCGGCTGGTCCTGCTCGGTAAGCTGGGCAATCTGGGCAGGTTGTGCCTCGAAGGCCATCGGGGGCATTCGAGCGAGTGCTTCGGCCTCCTTTGCCGCTTTGATACGCTTGATGATCTTCCATCCTCCGAACATAACCACCGTCACACCAACGGTCAAACCAGCCGCGATCAGAAACTGGGGACTCGCAAGGAGCGCGAATATGGCCGGGCTTCCTCCTTTGATGACTGCTAGGAATGACGGTGACATCTTGCCTATGATCGCAGATAACTCGGCAAGCGAGAGGGCTACGGCAGCGGCAGTTTCGGGTCTACCTTGTAGGTGTTCTATAATGTGCGTCGCTGTATGGTGCACACATTGCGCCTCCACCAGGAGGTTTTCGATCGTCCCCATCAAGTTGCGTGCTTTGTTTTCCTTCTCGGCCGCCTGGTATGCGGGATCCAGGTCAACTCGGTCGGCGAGATCAGGGGGGATATTTCCGTATGCCAGATTCATGTCTATCTCCTTTTTCTTGCCCGTTTCCGGAAGCACTGGGTCCGATCTCGACCGTTGCATGTACATATTTTCCACTGGGGCCATACCCTCGGTCTGCGCAGGCATCGTAGGAGCCCGGGCGAGCGCAGGACGGCTCAGTGCCATATCCCTGGGGGCAGTTTCCGCATACGGGGAGCGGTAGGCAACGGGCGGTCTCGACGGCGTGACAGATGACACTTCGGAATGTGTGCGTAGATTTCCCATAGTCAGTGCCGGTCGGGACTGCGAAGTAGACCGGCGAGAGGCCTGGCTGTGCCTCGAGCGATGACTCCTACGCGACGAAGTCTGCGAGACGCCATCGTCTTGCGCATAGCGGGGATCATAGTCGCCGTTGCCATAATCGTAGTCGTAGTTCGGCTCTGGATCATAACGGGGCGCGACCGGTACATCGTAGGTCTGGGCTCGCCGCACTGCACGTTCCGCTCTTACGGCCGCCTTCTTTTCTTCATAGGCAGCTTTCGCCTCTTTGAAAGCATTAACTAGGTGCTTGCCCTGCAAGTATCAAGGAAGATTAGCTTAATCCCAGCTCGTGCGACGTTGGGGGCCAGCTGTAAGCACTGTAAAACAGAAAAGGGCGAGGAAAGGGAGATCTCCGAGCGGGGCGACACGAGCAGGGGAGACCTCGTATTGCTAGTGACTAAAGAGTCTGGAGTTTAATAAGACAAGAACAGCCAGGACTTACATTGCTAATAATTTTACCGGATGAGTTGACAATAGTAACAATTTCGACAGCCATTTCCTTCAGTCTTGTATATTCTGCAGGTATTGTGATGACTGGATGCGAGCGACACGAGGTAGATAAAAGGCAGACCTGGCCGCTGACCGCTTTGAAGCGGTATGCTCCGCACGTAAAGATGCCCCGCGGGAGAAGACTCTGAGACTGGGGCCTCCTGGTTCAGGGGGTTGGGAGATCTGGTTGGTTGTCCGGCGGTGAGCACGCCAGCACGTATTACTACTATTACTGGGCACTCTTTAGAAACTGTAGAGAATGGACCGAGGTGAAATTAGGAAGCCTTCCAGTTTTCGAGATTTCTGGCGAGGGGCTGGCAAGTGTTTGTAGAACGATCACAAAAGGGCATGCGCAAGTCATCTACGTATCAAGACGGAGGAACCATGTCGTGTGCATTACTGCGTAGCTAATGCATGATGCAGGTTCTTGGACCAAGATATATTACCCCCGGGTTAGTCAGGCATTGGACAAATACAGGAAAGGCGCTGAGCTGTTTCGGGAGCCACGTTGGTGATTGGCCGCCCCGACGGTGAGATCAGGCGCTGCTGCATCGGCTGAATGCTCCAATTCGACAGTCATCGTCGAATGGGAAGCAATCGGATGCAATTGTGTGTGGTTCAAGGCACGATGGGCCGGAAAGTCGGTCGCAGTGAGGGCGAGGCGAAAACCAACCTACCTGATCGTAGTATGGTTTGATGCCTTAGTTTGGCTTCACATTCTACCGGTACATCAGGATATCTATTAAGTTACCTGGTAGATGTAATTCTCGTACCATGGGCGCCCGTCTCCGCCGAGTGATTACACAGCATCTATCGAATTTCGACATCTACGTGCTGTTACCTCTCCTCCGCTGCGCACGTCTACGTACCTAAGGTATTGGCCGGCGAGCCGTCATTTTCTCAGTGGAGGGAGCCCGCCGCCTATACTATTAGAATGTCGTCGTCATACAGCTTGATAACCAACTGTATCGGTAGTAACTATAGGCGGCGCAGCCAACCCTATTAATAATAATTTTGAGTGTTATACATAGATCGTCAGGTAGCATTGGGCACAAGTGACACCAAGCTATCCTGAATCACGAGCAAATCTGGGAGACCTTAGCTGCACCTACACAGGCAGTACGGTCCAACAAGATGTCTTGCTACGTAGTCTCCTCATACTAGTGATAGACGCAAGGGTTTGAATGGAAACAAGTGGCGCTTACGGGCACCACTTGACGGGGATACACGTAGACGTTGCCAGTGGGGATGCCAACACTAAAATGGCAATGGGTACGAAACGGCGGGTGACAACAGCGCCAACCTCCCCGGTTGGCGCGATTCACCTGAGTGGATTTGGCATCATTCGCCAGTTCCACCAGATTTCCATATCGGGTTATGTTTTTAGATACACTTCAGGAGAGGACAACAAAGGATGTGTCACGATGTAGTGCAAACGGAGAGTCGACCATGAGCGCAACATGAAGAATGAGGCACAAGTTGTTAGTTGCTGCATGTCAAACATGACGGCATGGTGGTAATTGATTAGTAGTGCATATCGGGTCCGAATAGCTCATCCCTCGTCGTTGTTGAGATGATCGTTCTCGGCACCGTACTCTGACCGTACCACGCTCCATGTTCCGTAGCCATGTGGATATAGATATGCGTTGGATCACCCGCAATCCCGCAAAAGTAGCACCAATGGTTTCTACAGTCTGGGACCGTACGGGTGATGTGATCACATCCTCCGGCTCTCTTAGTCGGCACTCCACATCCGGGACAACTACAAGCGGACTGTGAAGATTTATCCTGCTTCTGGCATTCCTTGTAACACTACCGCCTCAGCTCAGGTAGGGGGTCTTACGCACAGGCGCACTTCATGGGTCGGTTAGGTATACCGCAGGAATAACACCAGACGTAGATCCACGATGTCGCTTCATAGGCGGCACTACGTAGATTTCACAGAGAAGATGGTGCTTGCAGTAGCTGGTTGGCGGCGACAGAAAGGGCAGCAACGTTCGTAATGTGATTTCTACCGTGCCATCCTTGGCAGCACTGGTTGAATATAAGCCGTTGACACCCGGCGCGATCACAGACTAAGTGCAGATCCCGCTTTTGGAGGGTGTCGAAGCAAAGACTACGGGTTCCAGCTTCAGCGCGGTGGGCACGAATCCAGCTCCAAAAGCCGATCTTGACGTCTGCTGTGTTACGGATGAGCTTGCCGCGCCATTTGAGATCTGTTCGTATCAGACGCCGGCAAGGTTTCTATCAAAGTGGCAAAGTCCTCGGTCCCGGATACCACAATTTTATTGGATAGCGATCAGCTAACGACAGGCTTGGGAAACTTGTTGTTGATATTCCAGAGAAGCCATACGATTTCAAATTCATCGGCCGTTCCTCTGGCGTGGTTTTGACGCCAATAGTCGTACCATACTATCGAATCACGCTGGGCATTGAAGTCTGTTATTCATAGGCTTGCAGTGCGATGTTCATAAGGTCGAACCACTCGGCTTAGGCACGTTAAACACTCGATCCATGGTGCCAATGAAGAATCGGACACAGAGCCTGTGGGCTGTGTTTGTGTTTATGTTCAATAATAGGACGCTTCGAGCACCCAATCAGCTCTTTAGCATTGTAATGGATGTATTGCGCGTGACAAATCGGGACGCTGCATTCGACCCAAGTATGACTTTGCTGTTTTCGATCACGTAGATCATGCTTAGACTTTCGAACAAACGACTTTTAGTCGTAAACTCGAAAACCATAAGTGCTCTTTTGAGCTATCACCGTAACGGAGTGAGCACATCTGCAGACTTGACAGGTCACTAGCGGCCCGACAGACTTTCGTATTCTCTGGGCGCCAACTTACCTGTGCCTAGAGAGCTATAGACATGTTGACCTTGAGTAAACTGCAGTTGACGCTCCACGTCTCTAGCATTATTAAATTATGGTATTCCGCGCTCCCGCTAAACGTTTCCGCCTCTGTTGCTGCTCGTAACGGCTGCATGCCATTCGAATAACTACGCCGCAACCAATGCCCCTGATCGCTCTGTAAGTTGTCCCCAAACGAATGAGGTGCGACGGTGATTTTTGGATTACCTTATCGTGTTTTGGCTGTGCTAGTGCTAAAGGTATCATTAGAATGCTTGTGCCCGCAGCCTTGATGTGGGCAAGCGTATCTTTCTTAGAGTCGATATAAATTAGCCGTCGAAGCATGCGATAGTATGACCTGCCGATTGTAAGTAGCTCATTATATGTGAATTAGTCCAGCCCCTAAGTTAACTGCTCCCTCTCTTCCCGTTATTCCCCCTTCTTTAAGAAGTAAGCCGACCTTCCGCTGTGTCTAAGACGCAGGGATAACGGTCCTCATAGTTGACTTGTTCCAAGATAGACGTGATATCTGTCTTATAATTTCAAGACCCGGCCTGCCATGATCTCGCCTTCATCTAGAATCTTACTAAGATGCCCTTAGCACTAGTTCCGAACCTTTAAATAAGACGCCACACGTCTTAGTCATCCAGCCATTACACACAATACACCACGGATTGCCAAATATTGGATGAAGAGCTTGTCTTAGTCAAAGTGCTCTTGACTGCCTTAGGCGGGCCGTGTTCGTTACGAGGCTTGAGGTTTTTTGGTGTATTCGATTCTTGTTTCATGGTGTATCATGTCGTCCCTGCCGTACCATCCTGATAATTTTGTAAGTTCACTACCGCAGTAGTCTCGGGAGGCTAGGTCTCCTATTCAGACAAATGAACGGGCAAGGACTGATAGAGCGACGACTCGAGGAAGGGCATCCTTCAACGTGGTTGAGAAATCCTGCGTTGATCCTGTGGTATCGGTCAAAATTAGTAGATCATGCCCTACTGGTAGGTCTTCTGCCATCACCGAGGCTGAGAACTGGCTTTGATGTGAACAAAATTTTAGTAAATGAGAAATGGGAATAGACTTAGCGTATAATATAGACGAAAGTGCGCAAAAATCGCACTTCCTTCCAAGTGCCGCATCAGGCTTGGGACCTGGTTGCTTTTAATGCTGAACACGGCCGACAGGTTTAATGCTCAATCTTCACCAAAACAAGTAAAATATACCATGTATATAAACGATAATCCTACTACGCTAGTTTAGTTGCATGGAATTTCTAGTCAAGCTGAGGTATTCTCCATCACCAAGTACGTATCAGAACATGCCCCTTCCCATCAGGCTTTAGCGTAGGGCCAGTGTCGACAACGCAATAGACGAAAACATCAACCTGTGAAACGGCATTGGGAGCCTCCAGCAATCCGTATGGTTTCTGCCAATTGGTGATTTTCGATTTGAGAAGGCAAGGTCAGGTGCCCAGACATTTTAACTCAAGGCATGTGGGCTGCGACTTCTACTATTCATCGGAAAGGAGCAGTCGTGGCAATACAGGGTACTACACGTCACGGGTTGCACTACTGGTGTAGTGAAGAAAACGGCAGTTCCAAAACCCAGCAGGCCCGATATGTTTATCTCCCGTGCCGTGAGCCGTTTCAGCGGTTGGCATATTCGGTATAGCGACTCATCGTATCCTACAAAGTACCATATATCCCATATCCTGCATCAGCCAGCCCCCTAGCGTGTCGACGGCATGAGGAAACGGGAGAGATTAAGGCGTAGAGTAAAACATAGAGTCGACTACCGGTATCGTTGGCCGACCCAGCAGACACTGATCGAGTCTCGGGTGTCTGTGAACCCTCCGAGATCCAAACGGCGATGGAAGCCCGGCGTGGGATTGCTGCGGCGGCTCAAGAGAAGGTCTTCCCCAGAACCTGGGAAGAGCACGCACCCTTATGACACCGGCATTGGCGGGCAGGGGAGCGGTTCGAGTCCGAGTCCGAATTCTACGAGCGAAACCTGGGCCGATAGCCCAAGGTGCTGGAAGATGTTCACTCGCATGCCGCCCACTCCTCCTCCTCCGCCTGCTCTTCCCTCGCCAGCGGTACGTACGAAATATGGCTTGTCATTAATGGTCGAGGTGAATGCAAAACTAATTGACGATAGCCCATACCAAAGTTCTCTCATATCAGAGACGAGACGAGGCCGGAAACCCCCAAGACCCCGGTCCAGTACCTACGACTCCTGGCCAGCACTAGGAAATCACCATTTCCTCGATCACGAACAGCCACTCCTTCCGATTTCGACAAAGCGACTGTCAAATCTACCAGGTCCAGAATACAAACGCCGGCTCCGCCGCCGATGGCGAGCCAACCGGTAGTGAACAGCCCAAAAACGCTGTGGGGCAGATTCGGATCTATTGTAAAGAACATGTTCAGGCGGCGAACTTTCGGCTGGGCTTGTTCGTAAAGGTCCATTGACATCCATCATCGTGGGGCATGACGAAGGCGATAGTAATCAATACCTGATGTGTGAAGTGGCTTGTACAGACTGGGAATCCAGCTGCTTCTCAAGAACATATCCTAATTTGATATGGCATGGGGTCTTCTATTGGCCGTTGGCACCTCTTACACCTACCTACGTTATTGTTATAAGTCAACTTACTGAGCAGAATTCACTACGGCATTCAGTAACACTGCACTGCGTATAATCCATTATTATAATCCATTATTAACAACAACGTACTTGAATCGATTCGTCCGAGCACCTTGGTTATCTGATGTCGGTTTCCCGGAATGCCGGCGTAGCTACAAGGGGGAAGTGAAAGAGATATGTTCACAAGTCTGTTGTCTTCGTGCCTCGCCCTACCGGTTGAGAGTAGCTGACTTGAGAGGATCTTTCGCATAAGCTATCCGGTGTGGCCGGGGTGAATGGCGCCGACACTCCGCGAACTCTTCGAAAAAGAGACAGGAAAAGAAACTGGTAAGCAATATGGGCCAGAACTGTAGACCAATACGAGATGAATTCCTTTACCACCTGCACTATCTGGTCCATGTACTGTAATACCTACACCATGGGACGGTCCGTTACGGTCCTGGACCCTGCTGTCAGAACTTTAATAGAGCGTTCATTATACCTATCAAGGCCTAGGCTAGGTACTGTAGCATTGGCCTGTGGGTAATTCTATACTAGTCGATAGGTAGTTCTTCTTTCGGTTTACAATAATACTTATCTGGGCATATGTTACGTAGCAAAGTGGATATTTGATGTTATAGACATCGGTGACGGAGGCAATTGACATGCATCCACCGTTGAGGGGTAAACCTTATCGCTTTGAAAGCCCTTTGACAGAAGTGACATCGTTCTTCTTGGCTTGGCAATTTGGCGGAGCCGAAACGGCTTCCAAATGGACGGGATAGCACTGTTCTTCGTACCTTCACACGGCTAAACCACCCACATAGCCTTACTAACGACAAAAAAACTTACCAACTATTTTAGGTCAGCCACACAAAATACCTCAACCTATAGGTAACACAGGTTCAATTGCAATGACACAATCTCGACCCCTCGATTATTAATCGATTTATTCGATTAAGGTGAGAATGCGGCTGCGGCGGGGCGCGGGGTCGACCTTCGTCCGCTACGGTAATAACGGTGACTTGAGTAACGAACCGCGTCAGAACAGGCTTTCTGCACTACCTAGTCTAGTTGCCTAAGTCGATTGATAATCTTGTCGATTCCTCTAGCATATAAGCCGTAGCTGACGCCAGTGCGGAGGCATTTCTGATCACTAGCAGCATCAACTCAACCGAGCCGACTGAGATCTGTCTGTTGACTATATAGGTACCAAACCATCATCAACTCTAAAACCTTATATATATACAAATCACATCAGCAACATGGCTTCCAACCCTCCAGCAAAGTGCTGCACTGTCGGCCTCAAGCATGAGTAAGTCTCCTATTCAGGCTCTATAGCTTGTCCGTTTGCTGACCTGGTCGTTTTCCCATAGTGGCGAGGCAAGCGGTGCCGATATCAAGGTCGGCAAGCATGCCGCCTACTTGGCAACTCCCGATCCGGCCAAGGCGCACAAGGATACCGCGATCCTCTACCTCCCGGATGTCCTCGGCATCTGGCAGAACAGCAAGCTGATGGCGGACCAATACGCCGCGAACGGCTACCTGACTCTGCTCATCGACACCTTCAACGGTGACCCGGTCAGCCTAAACCCACCTGAGGGCTTCGAGATCTTCAAGTGGGTCGAGAAGGGTTCGGACGGCAACAACCCGCACACCAAGGAAGCCGTCGACCCCGTCATCGTTGACGCTATCAAGTGGCTCCAGACCGAGAAGGGTATCAAGAAGCTGGGTGCCGTGGGTTACTGCTTCGGTGCCAAGGTACGTATATACATCGTTCCAGTAAACAATGATGCCTACTCACCATTCGTCTTCCACAGTTCGTCGCGCGTCATTTCGAGAACGGCATCAAAGTTGGCTATATGGCTCACCCCTCATTTGTCGACGAGGACGAGCTGCGCGGTTTCAAGGGACCACTATCTATAGCTGCCGCCGAGACCGACACCATCTTCCCCAGCGAGAAGCGCCACCGCAGCGAAGAGATTCTCAAGGAAGTCGGCCACCCGTACCAGATCAACCTTTATTCAGGTGTTGTCCACGGCTTCGCTGTCAGGGCGGATATTTCTCAGAAGATCCAGAAGTATGCCAAGGAGCAGGCCTTCTTCCAGGCCGTTCAATGGTTCGACAATTTCCTCCTATGACTGGATAATGACGTGGTTGTCCCGGGCAAGCTATAAAGTAAAATCAATGATGTGCCAGCCCTGAGTCGAGAGAAGGGGTTTCGCGAGCGTAAATGATAGCGCCATAAGTAATTATCATAGAAAGTCAATTACGCCGGGTATTATTGTGATGCAGTTGCTCTTTCGTAGTCAAGGGCAGATCGTACTGATTATTCACTGCGCGTCGCTCTTCTTCTCCTGGGCCGCTAAAAGTTGACCTTGTAGACCTTTCTTCCCTACTTGGTTGGCCTTTTCGAGCTCCCTCTCTTCCTCTCGCAAAATAGCCTTGCCATACTCTAGCTGCCGTTTTTGTTTATGTTTCTCCTCGGCCACGGTGCGCTCCCGCTCGGCTAGCGCCTTTTCTCTTTTGCGACGCTCTTCTCTTGCCTTCCTTGCCGCCTCGTCGTCGTCTGCCTCATTTGCTTCCGGTGGCGGACCTAAAGTTTGTATATAGGCAGCTAAGATGGGATCGCGAACTTTGGGATCCAAGCTAATGTAGCGTACGTCTGCGAGCAATTGGCTTGGGAGATTCTCAAGAAGGGATTGATTGTTGAGGGCACGCGCGGGTATCTCTCTCAGCAAGCTCGTTAGGTCTCTCTTGCGGGTGTCCTGTGGAAGTTTCAGCGTATTGATGTACTCGCGATACCACTTCTCTCTGTCTCGCTCGTTCAGCGATGTGTCGCGCATCAGAGCCTCGCGCTTGTATTTTCTTCGGAACTCGGGCCAGTACAACTTAGGGGTCGCTTTCTGCTGAAGGAAAGCCATGTAGGGTATCCTGGGATCCTTCTTCTCTTCTTTGGCACGTTGTTCTTTAAGTATTTGGATATGTTCCCGGCTCCACTCTTCCCACACCTCCTTACGTGCCTTCATGCTGCTGAGGGCTGTGTATCGCGAGTCGTCAAAAACGCGGCCATCTTCAATCAACTTGTCCCATGGCGAGTACGGGTTGATCCCAAAATCATTGAGGAGGTCTTTGAACAGTTCCTTTGCATCTGCCTCGGAGAAAGGGAGCCCTTCGGCACCTTCAGGCCAGTTTTCTGGGTTTCCATCGTCGTATTCTCCTGGGTCTAGTCCGTACTCCTCACCCATCGCTTGTAGTTGGTAAGTGATGTCGTCCTCATTGAATTCGACGGGCAGATCATCGGTAGGTTCTTCGGTTCGTTGGCGCTTGGAGGGGGGCAAGTTGTCGCCATCGCCGTCACGGTCGTTATCGGCGGCACCATCTCCTTGACCCTCTTCCTCATCATCTGTGACCTCGACCTCTTCGTAGTCAGATCCCCAATCGGCCAACTCCTGAGCTTCGTCTCCTTGATCGGTTTCGGGATCTGTAGGGCTCGTCTCCACAGGTTGGGGCTTGTCCGTCGAGTGACTACTACCAGCCTTCTCTCTTATTCCCTTGATATCCAGCTCAAGCACACCCTGCATGACCTTCTCAGGGATGCGCCAGTAGCTGGCATTCTTAACGGGGTTGTAGGCGAAGCGACGGCCATATTTGGTATATACGAGGATCCAGGGCTCATAGCCTGGTATGGCGATCTTGGATTTGGGCTTGTCGACGGGCTGAGGTCGTGGCCGGTCCCGCCCATCGTTGGGCCCACGGTGGCCTCCTCTCCCATGTCGGCTGGGGGCTTGCGCGTTGGGTTGCCGCGCGGGGTCGTACTGGGCTAGGAATGCATTTGCAGTGGCAGGATCGGATAGTTGAGGCACTGACGAGTATTGGAAGAAGCTCGCGTGAGGATCGTGAGGCTGTGGCGCGGGGGGTATGGGTGGCGCCGACGCGCCTGGACGTGTGTAGGTGGATTGCTTCGTTTCCGCATGGTAATAATAGGTGTGGCCCGTGGGGGCTTTATGCTCTGTCCAGCCAGGGGGCAATGGAGGTTGCGCGAGGTTGGCGGACGGCTGGTACGTTGACTTTACCATCTCCGTTGACAGGGACTTTTGGGAGAATTTATCGGGTTGGTGGTCTGTATGCTGCGTCGGCGCTCTAATTTTAGAGACGAGCTACAGTAGGCCATAGAGAAAAAGCGGTCGTAGCGCCTAAGGTATGGTGACTTAATGGCGAGGTTTTAGTTAAGATCAGGTAGGAGAAGGTGATGGATGAGATCGGATTGCTCCATGAGAATAAACAAATATTTCAAGACTGTAGCTAAGTACTTAGGTACCTATTGTAGAATCGGCATTTATAAATGCCGACAGCACTATGCAATACCTATCCTACCGGCTCTCGACCTGCCGATGCCAGCTGTCCATACGAAGTAGGTAGTAGCGTGCTAAGGTCAATACCTATTGTAGGTAGGTACGCTTGGCTTAAAGTGCAGATGATGTCGCGTGCCAGTGTTTATCAACCACCTCGCAGTCCAGAAGATAAGGACCTCGTGCTCAGGCTATGTCGTCATTCCCCGTCCCCGAGAGAAAGTGACAACCGACCGACGCGCTCCCCGTCATGCTCTGGAATATCTTCAGGGCTATCCGTTCACGGTGACTAGCGACAATGGCTCCGCGTAGTGTCGATTCCGGTCGCGATGAAGGCGTCTTAAAAGTCCTTGCTAGAGTCTGGACGGTAAGCCCTCCCCAACTGATTTGATGCGACGCAGTCGGTAGCTGATCGCCATGTCTGTGTGCGACAGCATTCGTATGCGCCCGACTACTTAGGTTTCGGTGCTCTCCTCACAGCCTACATGGTCCTAGTCTTCGTCGTCGAACCGTTTCATCGCATGTTCTATATAAATAACCTGAATATTGCCTTTCCTCATGCCGAGGTCGAACGGGTTCCTGTCTGGCTTAACATCATCTATGCCGCCGCTGTGCCCTTAGTCCTCGTCATAGTCTACAACGGCATTACCCGCGCTTCTTTCCACAAGCATCATAATACTATCATAGGCCTTGCTATTGCCTTGATCCTGACGTCCTTCCTTACCGATCTTGTCAAGAACGCCGTTGGTCGACCTCGTCCCGACCTGATCGCCCGTTGCAAGCCTGCTCCTGGTACTCTACCAGATACACTTGTTACTTTCGAGGTGTGCACTGAGACCGATCCTCATACCCTGCATGATGGATGGCGCTCGTTCCCTTCAGGTCACTCTAGCTTTTCATTCAGCGGGCTCGGATACTTGGCCTTCTTCCTCGCCGGCCAGCTGAGGATATTCCGTGATAGGAAGGGCCTCGGTCGGGCGTTGGTATGCCTGACGCCGCTGGTTGGTGCTGCTATGATTGCGATAAGCCGGTGTCAGGATTATCGACATGACGTCTATGATGTATCCGTAGGCTCGTTGCTGGGAATTACCGTGGCGTTTTGGAGCTACCGTCGATATTGGCCGAGACTGAACAGTCGCGAATGCAATGAGCCATATCCCACACCAGGAATGGAGCTTGAGGATGAAGAGGGCTGGCGGCGAGTGCGAGACGAGGAGGAAGGAGGTCCTATCCTGGGTCGCAGCGTTGGGTACGAAATGGTCGACCTCGGAAGAATTCAAAGCTGACATGGGACCCCAGATGATTACCGACATAGACCCTAATTCGCATCTTTACCTTGCATTTAATTACGCTTATAATACCCTCGACGCTTATAACGAATCGATTAGTGTTTTTATACTAACCCACGGTCGTTTCGGTTTGAGATACCCCGATGAGAGTTGTGATGGCACTCGGTATAGGATAAGGTGTATTACCCATTAAAAACGCCTACAGTTTTGTTTTTGTTAAATATGTGAGTATTTATGAGAACTTGAGTGTGGCGATCGGAATATGAGATATATATGTTTTAAGGGTTTGTTTCTTGGAAACAATATGTCCACTTGATATCACGACTGTAAGATAATTAATTGAATTAACACCAACCATCCAAGGTCTTTACGAAAATATCTTAATGGATGTACATCTCTGCCTTATTTAGGTAGTGCATTATGTAGATCTGCTATGTAGCAAGGTCACTCGGGCCATATCATGGCATCATCCCTATCTAGTCAGCTCGTGCGTGAGTTCACGCAGTTTTCACAAGAATACATAGAAACTGTATGGGATGTTGTGAATTCCTGTTCAGGAAACGCCAACCAATCATCTCACTTGAAATCCATGCCCCACTTCCCAACGCCGATCCCCTGGTTAACTTGAGCTGCAAGGAAGGCACGTTGGCTCTTGCTCCTTCCTCTCGGGAAGTAGATAGTGGTTGCCTGGCAGGTACTGGTAACTATTGACTAACACTTGCTGAGAACAACTCGAGTTATAGTACACCTTAAGCTACCAAGCCAAGTTTTCTCTGCCCAGCTCAGTCGAAGTCACTCTCATCTTCGCCTTCAACCTCACCTTTTCTGCGCCCTGGTTTCCTGCCTTTCTTCACAGTACCTGATTTACCTGTCTATGGCATCGTGCTGCTTGTACCATCAGTATAGCCCTTGCCTTCAGCTTCTTCACAATCTCTTCGTTGTTGGACGCAATACATCACAATCACCACGTTTTAGTTTCACTTGGAGACTCTGCATGTAACAATCTCATATCAATTTCCTTCCACAGATTCCTGTTTCAATCATATGTTGTAGTACACTACCCAAGGCCAGTTTGTACAAGTCAAGATGGGGCGGCGTATAATTAAGAGGGAACACCAAGACCCATCACAATCACCATCTCCAACGTCGGCGCCAATACCAGCGTCTGTCTCTATTGCATCAAACACTATGGGGCCCCCGTCTCGCAAGCATCATCGCGAAGATTTAATTGATGCTCAATCAGTCGCGGCGTCTTTCTCCCGATCCCATGCTCGTAAGTGAAGCCTGCTCTTCTACGTCATTTTCTATAAAGTGTTGTTAACACCTTACAAGCCTCCGCAGAGACTCGTCATCGTGATGATGATCAAGAACCTATGTTTCTTGAATTGCGAGCTCGGCCCGGTGATGGCTTAACCGGAAGCCCTCATTCTTCACAGAATGCAGATGCTAGCTTTGCACACCAGAGTTTTACAAATCCCACCTTTACTAATATCGGTGTCAAACTGCGCGAATTCAATAACACCGTTGGCAGCCTCCAACAACTTGGTGTATCCCACGTCGCCGAGTTACCTGAACTGGTACTAGTTGGTGACCAATCGGCAGGCAAGTCGAGCCTGATGTCTGGCCTGGCAAGAGTGGACCTACCACGAAGCGCAGGTGTGGGCACACGGTGTCCCCTACACATTCGCCTCATTGATAGTAGCAATGCTCACTGGAGCTGCACCGTCGCACTACAGCTTGATTACAACTTTGAGCCTAAGGGCAAGATCAAGAAGTCGGACGTCACAGCGAGTAACCAGTTCCCGCCTTGGGTCAAGAAGACTCACCGCGATATTAAGATCTTTAAAACGATTTTTGACCCGGGTGAGATTGAAGAAGTTCTACGATGGGCACAAGTCGCTATTCTAAACCCCAAAAATGATCATGAGCTTTACATACCAGGGGATGGAGCTATCGCAAAGAGCCTTGGTCTTGCCGGTAAGTTCAAGTACCCCGTAATAACTCTTCTGCTTTGAATGTAGCCGATGGCTCAATATATACTACCGCGGCTACCTTGAAAGAGATTTCAGGCCAAAATCAGAATTCTTCATAGATATGATTAGCTAATTCGAATTTTCCGCAGAGGCCACTAGTACCGCGGCTGCACAATTTTCGCCAAACATTATCTCTTTGGAGATCAAGGGTCCGGAGTTGCCTGGTTTAAGCTTTTATGATCTCCCAGGTGTATTCCTTTCACCAGATCAGGAAGAAGACGAGTATATAGTCAAAGTTGTTCGTAACTTGACCCGGCATTACATACAGCGGAAGAATGCCATCATCATGTGGGCACTCCCAATGAACGCTGACCCTGAGAATTCTATATCTCTCGGCATTATTCGTGAGGCTAAGGCGGCAGACCGTACTATTGGCATAATGACCAAAGCAGATAAACTGGCTCCGGAGAACGAAGCGCAATGGCTTGCCATGTTTCGAAACAAGAAGCAGTCTGTCGGTCACGGCTTCTTTGCCACTTCAAGACCACCTGACGAACCCCTTGAGACAGCGGGCAAATGGGAGGAACTTTTCTTTTCTCATGAGGTCGGAGGCTGGCCTGCTGATTTTGACGACTTTAAAGAACGCTGTGGAGTTGATCTCTTAGGAGAATACATCTCAGTTCAGCTTGGTGATGCATTTGCTAAGAGTCTGCCTTCGATCAAGGCGAAGGTATACACCCGCCTAAAGGAGATTGAAAGCCAATTGGCGGGCTTGCCAGAAATTCCGTCGAATGTTGAACGTGAGTGACCCTCTGGCTCTGGTTACTAATATGGATTATACACCTGAGACTTTCCGGCAACTGTTTACATCATAACGTTTACTGACTCCTTGTCTAGACGAAGTTAAGAAGAGCCTTTACCGATTTTCGGGACGCATGAAAACGGCCATGAAAGACTCGGAATTCTCAAGCGAATGGAATTCGCTCAACAACCAATTTAGAGACATAATTTTGAAGATCAAGCCTACTTGCCGCGTTAAGGAACCGGCTGCACAGACAATCGATCTTTCGGATGTTGACACGGAGGTCTCGAGCGTCACGCCTTCCAGGCGGCCCCGTCCTAGTGACTCGACAATGCGCCCGACCCCGAATAAACGCCCGCGACAGGAAAATGAAACGCCGTTGACTCCAGTTAAGCAAGAGAGCTTTTCGACAAGTGGCTTATTCCGAGCATCATCGGTTATGAGCACTGGAGCAGCGGAGATGTGTAGTCCCTTTGCAGGTTTTCGCAACCTTGGCCGTCTTGCGATGGACATTCGAGAAATTCGATCACAAGTCACAAAGAAGCGTACGTATATTCTGAAATTATATCTTATTTCGCTATTGGCTTATGGGCTGTGGATGCGGTGGAAAGCGTACGACTGAATGCCTTCTGGTGGCGATCTGCTCCCGAGGCGTTCACCAAAAGCCAAGCGTACCCAATCCCCAGAGCCAGTCTTTCTGGAGTTACGGATCTTTTTTTGCCAACTTCTCCTGCGTAACACGGGGACGAATGCCCACTTTGGAACAAATCTTCCCTGTGGCTTATGATCAAAGAACTTCTTTAGATGGCAATGACTAACTGGAACATTTACAGAGCGCCCAGGTATGCCTCGTGATTTAGTTCCCGACGAAGTACGAGAAACCTGTGAGTAACTCCCAGTGTCATTTTCTTCCGGGTTTGGCAACTTTTGGAGTTCGAAACTTCCATCTCGGATAAAAGTTATACCCAGAAGCTTCCGGAACCCTTGGGAACGGTAGTAACTGACTGCGAGTATTTAGTGTGTCTAGATGCAGTGAGAAAGTGGCGGGGTCCCCTTGAGACATACATCGAGAAGACTGCAGAGCTCCTCCAGAAAGTAACAAATCAGGCTCTTGAGGAATCACTAGGCGTCCTCCGACGTCGTCTCATATTCAAAGAATGCCAGGCTCATCTAAACGAATTCATTAATAAAATTGTTGCCAATCAAAGAGCGCGCCTTTCCGAGATGTACGATTCCGAGACTTACCAGATGTATACACTCAATGAAGACGCTTTCACCCGTTACAAGGCTCAGGAGCTAGAACAATTGCGCCGGGCCCGCGCTATCTACCGTCTAAAGGCTGTCGCCTTGATTGGTTGGGATTATGAAATCAAGAAAGTCGAGGAAATGTCAGATGATGAGAGGAACAAGGAGCATCGGATTCTGGCTACTCAGCTTCCTAAGATTGGGAATGATCCGTACGATACTGAGATTGAAGTCGCCGCTTTCGTACGCGGATACTACATCACTGCGGCCACTCGATTTGTTGAAGGAGTAACAATGAATGTTAATTCGTAAGTATTTCCCAGTCCTATCTCTCATTGATGCTCTGATTACTTGTAACTGCTTTCTGGGCTGGATCCATGTCTCGGAAGCTTTTCACGCTTCTGAAACACCACACGATGATGTTTAGCATGGTTTTAGCTGACTTAGAACGTTGAAAGGAACTTGTTTCGAATTATGGGTAATACAGAGTTGGACATGTTTATGGACCAACAGCTTGGTCTGTTTGGTAAAGCGGGTGAGTCAAACCCCTTTCTTGGCAACCGAGAACAATGGGCTTTTGTTAACAATTACAATTCAACAGCAGCAAATGCTTATGAACATTTGATGGAGGAAGATGAGAGAACGGCGAAACTACGTGAACAACTCAGGGGTGAGATGGATAAGCTCTCACAGGCCATGAGCAGTATCAATGGCCTAGAGTGCTCCCCAGGCAGCGGTAGCAGTTTGGAGACGATTGTCCCCGCGCAGGTTGTTGATTTTGACGACGTTATGGACGAGGATATTTGATTGGCGTAACTTGACGCACTTATTTGCTTCCCTCACGCTTTGCCATTCATGTACGTTGTATGCGACAAGCATCTGTCAAAATATGGTCGACTCAGGGTATCCGATTGCAAAATTGATGATTGGAAGAAAAAAGTAAGAGGTTGGTCAAAGGAACCCACTTTGGTTCGGTATGTTATATTATTAGGCTAAAACCCCGTAAGGGGCAAATGACAGTCTGGTTTTGCTGGCACTGCTATTAACCTCATCTCCCCAACTCCGTTCCCCCAATGCATTTTGGTTATGTGTGTTGCTCGCTTTGCTAAGTTTAAAGGACAGAAAACTAAGTCTAGAGAGTGTGGGTATCGAAATGCAATCGCGTCAGAACGCAATTCAAACAAGCTGTTTTCCTATTCATCTTATTTTCAACCCTAATTTTATCAGAAAGCCCCCGGGTACGGCCGGTCGTCGTGAATATATTCTTCGTGCTCGGCGTGTTGTATTTCCTTCTCTACTTGTCGGATATTGATATTGGCAACAGCATCCTTGCCGTCGAAGATTCCAGCGATTTCTTCCAGTGTCGGCCCCTTGGTCTCGACGTAGAAGAAGTACACGAAGCATAACTCGAGAAAGTCCCATGCCTGTACATGCCAGTCAGTATCTGAAACAGTTCCGACATGGTTTCGTGTATTGAAGGCGTGGCACGACAAAGTGCATATCCACGGAAGACTTACAGTGTAGAATAACGTAAAGTACCAGTGTTTAGGCAGCCTATTCCAGGCAATCTTGTTCGTCTGGTTGCTGAGCGCCAGCACGGCTTGCACGGTGATATTCATGAGCATCATACCCTTAGCGCGTAGTTTGAATGGCAGGACTTCCAGGGCATAGGCAATCAGCATGCCCGAGAAGCCAATGTCGTAGAAGATGCCAAATAGCCAGATGAAAACTAGCTGAGCCCAACCCGCCGTAACATTTTGCATTCCAGAATTTTCGTAGAAGGCGCCGCAGACCGTCCAGCTTGCGAACGAGACGACCATGCCCGAGATGGAAATGAGGAAGAGTGGCCGACGGCCGAACCTGTCCACGTTGAGGGCGGCCAGGACGGTGACGATTAAGTCTAGAATCGTCTTGCCCCCGCTTATCTACATCGAGGAATGTTAGTGCTTTATTTCCTACGTACCCTAAATGCGTCTGGTCAACGTACCGCCAGCTTCTTGTTCTGGTCGGTGATACCGGCTCCTTCGTATACAGTGTCGATGTAGTTGGAAAACAGGGCGTTGCCGCTATACTGCGATATAACGCCCAGAGAAATGAGAATGGCGAGCCGCCACCGGTTTCCCTTCGTGCGAACGAAGTCGAAGTAGCCGGCCGAGCGCTCGACCTGCTGTTCGATCTTGAGCGTCTCCCTGATCTCGCGGTACTCGAACTGCACGAGAAGATCGTGCTTCTTTCCTCCTGAGTGATACTTTGCCAGGATGTCGAGGGCTTCGGCGTGCCGGTCCTTGGACATGAGGTATCTTGGGCTCTCCGGGATCCAGTAGATGAATAGTATCTGAACGAGGGACGGTAGAATCTGAAGCAGCGTGATAGACCGCCAAGCCCAATCGGTCTGGAGTTGCGCTGTGCCCCAGCCTATCCATGCAACCTATGAAATTTGTGAGTGAGGTATTGAAATGGTTAGGCGGAAATGCTTCGCGTACCATGAGTGCTCCAAGATTCCACTATGATTAACTAGTTAGTGATCACCCATTGGCAGCGAGAAGGTGATATGGTATCTTACTAAACAATTGTATACTGCTGTGACCGGTCCACGATGTTGAGGATGGCAAATCTCAGTGAGAAGTAGAGGAGAAGCCATCTGCGTCAGACTATTGATAAATCCATCTTTTAGCATACAAATTTCATCTCTATCGAGGCCGACAATAGAGACTCATTTGGGCCTTACCTGTTTCCAAATCCAAGAAGGAATCGGCCCGCAACGAACACTGGGGAATCTAGTGAGCATAGATACTCCTCTCACGAGCACATATAAGAAACAGACGTACTCTCGTATTGAGTGCAAAAAGCCGACACAACTCCACCCGCAATCATGATCGCGCAACCAATGGATATAGCAGTTTTACGACCCCAGTGGTCGGCAACATATGGACTTGATGCGAACATGTCAAAACAAAACCAATTGATCCGAAGCGAGTGGAGGCAACTCACGTTATGAAGAAACTGAGGACGCTTCCGATGTTGAAGATATTCACCAGCAGCCCCAACCAGCTGTCGGCGACAGCTTGCGGGTTGTCGGGCCCGACCTGAGTTCGCGGGAAGAAGTCCTTCCAGCGGTCGATTTGTTGCGACGTGTTGACCAGCATGCCATCGTACCCAGTCGTCACGCTCCCCAGTGTCAGAACCACAGCCCACGCGTAGAGTTTGCGCAGATGCGGTTCCCTCGTCCAAGATACTTTTTCAAACTGCGGCCCTTCTACGAGGGCGACCTCGATCTCCTCCCTCTCCCTGCGGCCCCGCGACCTAAGTGTTTGGCGGCTCACCATTTTTCGAGTCCTACCTATTGAGCGGTTGCCCTCACTTGATGACGGCGCAACTTATACTCGAGACGACGATCGGCTGCTTAGATGTTATGTATGTGCACCCCGTCTCCTGGGTAAGGTAATTTCTTTTCATATAAATAAACATACGCACTCGCTTCCTATTGTTGGCAACGTATAAACAAGCGGCATTATTCAGGATATCCGCTCGCCCAGCGCCTCCCGGCGCTGGCGGTGCTGGGGGAGCTGTAATATATTCAATCATGCTGGTCCGGAGCTGCGGGTAGGGTTAGCTGGGGGGTAGGTAGTCAGCCAATCATGCCCGGAACTAGACGAGAGCTGTCTACGATCGTTGAACTTCTCCTCATGTTCGGAAGAAATAGTGCCACGGGGTCACACACACTTCCACGCAGAGTCATGCAGAGCCGGGACACGCACACTAGCGGAGTCAGTTCCCGTAACAAGCGAACCGGCATAGAGGTGGAGAGCCGTGGTTCTGAGCGAGCTATATGTGGTTCGATATAGTTTGTCTACACATTTCACCTTTCCCACCGGTTAGAAAGGGGAGACACAGAGCAATATATTCCTTCTCTTGTCGTTTCAGGAATTGACTGCACCTTCTCATGGCCGTGACCCGTTTGGCAACACTAACTGACCCTGCGGCTAGCAGTGCTATTGGGAACTAGACTGGAAGACGCCAACAGTGTTGATTATAAAGATTTGCCTCTATGCGACACATCTGGCCCATTTCCCCGGATTTTACATGGATGCGTGGGTGGGTGAGGAAAAACGCACCATATCCTGGCAGAATCGACACTCGACATCCTCCACGGCAGCGATGTGACAAGGAGCCGAAACACAGACAGAGATCGCAACGATCGCCCTAGCGTGTCGATGGAGGGCAGTTGTAACCGGCCATGGCAGTTCTGCGGCTCCCTGGCATGCAAAGGGTCGTCGTGGTACGGGGTAAGAGCCTTTCTAGAACTTCGGGACGACCTCCTCCACGGCTGCAGCTGGTCTAAACCCAAACGGGGTGACAGCATTGAAGCTTGTCCAGCCACGAGGAAGACCGGGGAGATCGTCAAGTGACCGCGCATGAAGGAAAGGACGCTGTGGCGGGGAAGAGAGTGAGGGGGAACACCGGGGGGGTTGATGAATCGGTTCAAGTGATCTGGATAAATCCGGAAGAAACATGCGCCTCCAATGAAAGACGCGCATGCTATGTAATCGAGGCTTCGGGACCCTAGCCAATCGCGCCCTCCTTCATACCCGGATTAGGCTTTGTGAATAAAAGGACCTTTTCTGATCCTTGGTGTAGGTCTATATGAGCCCGGCTTCTATTGCTACGCCTCCCGGACGAGAAACCTGGGTCTATTCCAGTCTCTTCGCAGTTTAGACGTCTGTGCGTTTGGATATCTAAGAGGGTAACGGTTGGGATGAGTCGAGGGTAACCTGCACGATTCTATATAGGATGTAGTTAATGTTAGTCTGCTAGTCTGCCTGTCTCGCATATTGCTTGCATTATGGAGGCGAAAGGCAAGTTTGACATTCCCTCTCGCTTGAACTTCAATTTGGCTAGCATCGGTTTCGACTAGATTTACGTTTCGTTTCGGTCTTATGTCCGCGATCTAGCGAGGCGAACTACTTGTATTGATTAAGGGTATATATCGAACACCGCTAAGGAGTCAAATTGATTGATACCCAAGCGAGATGTGTGCACTGTATGTGAAGCAGACTCGAGACCGAGAATTACACCGCGGGCTTTATTCTTGCACCGATTTTGAGCGAATTATCAAAAGAACGACACAGCACTGACGTCATTCTGGCCGAGGTTGCCCAACGCCCAATTATCCTCGACGGTCTTGATCAAGCTGTAATGGTTGTAACGCGTCGAATCCTTCGTCCCGACCTTGCTACTCGGGACGGCGGTGCCTAGCAGGGTTGTGAACACATTGTTCGTCCCCGAGTAGTTCTCGCTCTCGTCAAAGGTCAAGACGATCAAAGTGCGGTCCTTGTTGAAGTTCTTGTTGGAAAGCAGGGGTTCGAGAAACTGGCGCGCCCAGTTCCCCGCGACTGTGACGGATGTGTCGTGTCCGTCGTTGGCTTGAGGCGACAGTTAGCTAGCTGAAGTCAGACTGCGGGTGTAGGTGTAGGGAACTGCTTACTCATGTTGGGGGTAATGAACATCCATTGAGGCAGTGTATTCGCGGCCAGATCACGATCGAACAACGTGAAGTTCTTGGTCTTGGCCAAGCGATTTATATCCGTCCCTACGGAGTCGTAGCTTACTAACGGGCTATGTGCCGTTTCTTCAATTAGTGACCGTGCTTTAATAGCTAAGGCTTCAGAGAGGGATTGCCTACTTATGCTTGCGAACATAGTCATTGGCACCATTTTTCTGGTTCGGATAAGTACCCTGGAATCCGGAATATGGCATGTCCTCTTGATAGATGCCCCAGCTCACCTGAGCAGCCTCGAGGAGATCGACGATAGTCTCTGTATCGGCGCTGATCCGCTTGAAACTGTCGTCTGTAACGCTGTAGGTGCTGGCTCCTCCGGCTGCGACATAGTTTGGCTGCGACGGGTGAGTTATCGCGTAGTAGTTGCTGAGCAGGATACCCTTTGTCGCCAGGTACGCAAGGTTAGCTATCGACTCGAATTAGTACCGTCATTCGTTCCCATCTCTAACGAAAGGCAAACTGACGATCGCCGGCCGCGATGGCATAGTCTTGGTTCTCGAGGAATATCTGCACAAAGCGGTCGAAAGTCTTCCCTTTCACGCTGCTTGTCGGGCTCAGTGTTAGGGCTGTGGCGCGGGCGGCTGCGATCGATGCACTGGCTGTCGCCGTGTACATCGTGCCGGGGTCGACACTCACGGACGGAGTATTCCCCATCTTGAACTTATTCTACGCCTTACGCTGGACTGGCTGGGAATCAATTGCCCGGGTGTCACTCTCAAATCGATGGATATATAATCTCAATTGAATGGCGTTTAACGTTTATCAGATTTGGCTCCCGACGCCAGCAAGAACCCATCGTCGAGGTTCAACACTGCGATGGCGTCAATATATACAAAATGCCAACTAACCCACGAACGAATGCTGCGAATGTCGACAGCTGGATCCCTCCAAAACGGGGAATTGCTTGGAATAGGTAGGTGTGCAAAGATATCGTGGTCTTGAGCTTCCCAAATAAGAATTTCCCCTCTCTTCTAGTGCTACAGAGAATTGATTGAGCCATTCTGAAGTGGAGGACGGACCAGTAGAAACTGAAAGACAAGAACGTGCGGAGAGCCGGAAATTGGCCGTACCCGGTCGATGGCCCATCGCTCACGATAATTGGTCCATTGTCACTAAGCACGCCGTCGTAAACTTGATAATAGCAGTATCTTGCCGGTGTTGGTATTTTGGGATGTGGTTAATGGAGGATCCAATGAACGTTGACCTATATAACATGACGCTGAGTTCGTGCGATCGATAGGACAGTCTTTGTTGGTGCAATAGTATGGCGACACCTGGTCCGTCGCGTCGCACTCTGTGGCTGCTATCATGGAGACTCGACACAACGATAAAATAGTACTGATAATTGAATTATACAATGCATATTTTTGCTAGATTTCTGCTCGAGTATGGCGAGTTTATTATTATGGTCCGCTTTTAGGCGTTACTTTGCTTCGTTGTATCGGATTGACACAGAAGCAAACGCGAATTAACTTGTATCAAGTACTTTAATACACACATGCAAGTGCCATACCTGTTAATTCCATCTTCGGGAAGTTCATGCGACTGCGGGGAGTGATGAAGACTACTTCCTCTTCATCCCCTTGACGATTTCAGATGCACCAGCGAAGTTTAGCTCCTCCATCGTCTCCTCCCATAACCTCTCTCGTACACGTGCGCCTTCTTCGGTATACAGGATTTCAGGGTAACTGATAGAGCCGTTAAGATTGCTTAGTACGTCGCATAGTTATGATGAAGGAATGCATGGGTATGTACTTACGGCCGAATTGCCCAGTCACTGACATAGCTTCCGTGGCTTTCCTCGCCCTTGACCACCGCAGCATCAACGTACGTACTCGCGCCCGATTCTACAGTTCTCGCGTTGGTCGCTTTAAAGATATCAAAAAGGAATCTTGTAATTCCCGAGAAGCCATCTGTGCCTTGCCCAAATGCCGTGCCTGCGCACAAGCCCGGATTGGCCATATTGACGACGACATCGCTGGCATCAACCTCCTCGGCGAGCTTCGACACGAAGAAGTACTGGAGGAGCTTTGACTTTTGATACCATGCCGCTGCAGTGTATTCCTCGGCGATGCCAAGTTGCGCCAGGATTGGCCCTTGCGTTTTGACGGATGCCCAGTACGCCGAGTCGGATGTTACGACGGAGATAACGGGCGGTTTCGATCGCGCAACCCGTTTGGACTTCACGACGGGTAGCAAAAGTATCGTTAGCAGCGCTGTTGAGATGTAGTTGACCTGGAAGCTGAGTTCGTGGCCGGTGTCCTCGACGGTTGTGAAAGCTGCGCCGCTTGTGAGACCTGCATTTAAGATGACCATGTCGATTCTGGAGAGCGACTTGCATTTCTCAACGAAAGCCGCGATGGACTTGTATGAGGTCATGTCAAGAAGCCAGACAGATATATCGGCACGAGGAAACTCTTTCCTTAAGCCGTCGGCTGCCTCATCGCCCTTGGACTGCGACCTGACGGCAATGATCAGATGTGAAAGGCCGAGCTGCAACAACTGCCGTCCCGCCTCGAGACCAAGTCCGCTGTTGGAGCCGGTGATGATGGCAACTTGAGACGATAAGTCGGTCCCGGCTGGCACAGGCTTACGATGCACTAGCCACTGCCTATTGAGGAAGCCCAGCACACTGCCCTCAAACCGAGCTTCGTTTCCGAGTTGTGAAGACATGATCCCATAAGTCAGCGGGGCAAATGATGAATGATTGTCGACGGTGTGTGCTTATGGCAGATTTCCAGGAGAGCAGTGCTCAGATTAACTAGTAGATATGCGTCTATCTATCTACCAGCTTCTCAAATGCGGACATGTGTATATGGATGACGTGACATCTTCACCCCTTCGGGGTCATGATATACTCCGTCCTCGGGGTCCAAGCAACCCATCTCAAACCGGCCTTACAAAGCCACAGAGTCGGCCGAACCGCGGTCGAGCCACTGGCATTCCTCTTTTCTCATTTTCAACTCATAAAGCTTTGTTGATTCTCAGTTTCAAGAACAGGAATGTAATTTTTTTTTTGCTGCTGAGAGTGAAATAGCTAGTCATGTCTCGGGAATAACCGCCCATCGTCATCACATGAAAACCCCACACCTATGAGAAAGCGGGTACGCAATGCGGGATCAGTTAGTGTCCCGAGCTTCAAAGGGAGACGAGCACCTATGCAATCAATTCATTTAAAATTTATATATAATTTTTTACCCGGGTATTGTGTTAACGGATTCGTAGTATTGAGCTGAGAATTAGCAATTGAAATGGTGTAGTCCAATTTCTTTGACCTATCAGTGCAACTCGCGCTGGATAAGCCTGTAAGCGGTCCAGAAAAGGCGAGTGGGGTTCCATATCCCGTACTACGGGTCGGCGCAACATCAAAACGCCCTCTATTTCACCGGCCATTTAGTTTATTGATCGTGGGATTACTCCCGTGTCGGAGGGGGGGCGGATAGGGTTTGCGGCCATGGCGGTGGTGCAGCCCCTGCCAAGAGGGCAATGTCCAATTCCGGATCACCCTTCTGCTTCGCTCGTAGGTAACCATCACGGGCCGACACGCGTGTGAGATATGCCAATATGTTCTCGTAGCCACCGAGATCCAGCGGGACGAAGCAGCGCATCGTCGTCAGACAGCACACCAACATGATATCGGCGGTGGTGAACTGCTCGCCTGCCAGCCAGGGCACCTTAGCCAACCGATCGTCTATGAAGGTTAGCATCGCAGAGAGCTTCGCTGCGAATCGCTTCAGGACCTCGCTGCCCTGGCCTGTAGCATTGTTGTTGTTGGCGCCTCCAACTGCCCTTATCGACAAATCTCTCATCAAAGCTGATTGGAAGCTGGCGTTGGCGAAGTCTATCATTCCACGGGTTAGTGCCGGGTCTTCATCCTAACACAAGAGAACTGCTTGGGGTCGACTCACGAAACCAGTAGAGATAATCCGCATAGTCTTTGTGGCCAGGGGCAATGATAAATTGTCCTTTGCCATATGTCTGGGCAATGTATTCGACGCAGGCACCGGATTCGGCCAGTTTAAAACTGCCGTCTTCAATGACTGGGGCTGCACCCAGTGGGTGGAGAGCGCTGTACTCGGGAGGAGCAAGGTACGGAGACCTTTTGTATTTCCTCAGTTCATATTCGATTCCCAGTTCTTCGCAGAGCCAAACGACACGTTCCGACTGAGACACGCCGAGATGATGTACGATAAGCGTCATGGCGAATGTCTTAGCGATAATGACTAGTTCAAGTAGATACTTAGCGTGACTTGTAGATATCTACCTAAAAGCCGACTGAGAATCTCCAGGAAGACGAGAAGCGCCTGGCGTCTATATACTCAAGCCGGATACCCTTTTTTTTTCTTCCGCCGGACACTTTTGTTAGCTAGTTGTTTGGGCTGTTGGTGGAGTGTTCATTGTCTAGTGCCCTCTTTCACCTTCCAGCGCGGCCAGTGCCGATAGCATACTACCTATCTCTTCTAGAGGTCTCTATAGCTATAGTGAGCTAAAGAACTAGCTTGAATAGTTAGAACAATCGCACCGAGCATAAGCAGAATGCAGCACAGCTAGATGAGTGAGTCACGTCTCGGGAAGTAAGCGTTGTTCAAAGCCGTCTAGACTACTCCTGGGTGTCATTTGATAAACAACGGATGTGAGGAACACCGCGAACTCCGTAGTATCCCTACTAACAATAACCAACTACCTGGTGCAAGTTTGGTGGATGGATGTTATCGCCTAAGCCCGATATCTGCTAAATGCCACCAAGACAGGGGTGCAATCAAATGCAGTGTTGTTATTGGGTACAAGACCTCTCTGATCCACACTTAAGGATAACGTTGCTGCATACGGAGTACATTTGCTCAAATGGTAATGAGGGGATATAGTAGATACTTGTATTACTAGGGGTAGTGAGGCGATATTGAGTCAAAGTGTGATACAGTAGATCTGTTTGGGACCGTGACTAGTAAAGCTGCTATGTCTTCGCATGTTCGGCACGTTACCAAGAGGTACAGGTCATTACATCTTGATCTTCAAAAGAATCCTTGACTATGTAAGGCGGCTTCTTGAATTAGTCCTTTTCCCGCCTTGTTTAGACGATCTGTAACCTCGAGGACCATCCAGGGGTTCCAATTGTATTCAGATGCCAGTAACGGTTGGCCTCAAGTATGCATTTGTTTCTTTAGGAACGCTATAAGGAGCATCTGCTTTAAGCCTAACTTACAGACATTGAAGCCACAATTCTTATCATGTGGAACTAATATAAGTTGTGTAGTTGTGTATCCGTAGGCCCTATGAGAATTTCAACAGTCCTAATCGTGGCGGCTGCCTATTATCCCCCTGTTAAGGACCAGGTGCAGACCGGCTCTTTCTGCATCACATTTATGTCCCTATAATTACGGAAACGATCTTGGAAACCTCCTCTGCGGCGATTTTGAAAATCCTATCTTTAGTAATTCCGTCATAGTCTGAACTTGCCGTGATTCCCTGCTAAATTGGCTTATTTATACTGTGTCCTGAGTGTGAACACTCGATATTATTGTCACGGAGCGCAGATATCACGAGCTCCAGCACAAATATCTCGTCGCTCGCGGCCCCGAACAAACGCGAGGGATTTGCTAGCGAGCGTTCGTGAGAGGAGCCACCTATATGGGAGACAGTTGACAAATTCGGCTTCAAGCAATTTGAGATCATGTTTTACCTCCTCAAGACTGCGACTTCTAAGTCGTATACCAGCGATGGCCCTATCACAGGCCTGGGGGTAGTTGTCGGTTGCCGATATGTGTGCTGCCGGCGAGATACAAACGAGAGGCTCGACGACGCTTGCGGCCAGGTCGACGACGATTCAGCGCTGCAAACGAGTCCCTATAGCATCGCTGCAGCTCGCATACATCTGGACTGCTGGGATGAGGAATTTAATGGCCACCACAGCCTGAGAGTTACTCTTTGGGAGGCGTAGAATGGTGTCCGTTAAGAACTGGAAGAAAGTTGGCGCTGCTTGAACGGCTGTAAGCTGCGATGTTTGGCCTTTGGTTGAGGCTTCACGTAATTCATAGAGGTTGATGGCGCCTCCCGTGACATTCGACACCTCACTATGAATGCTCCCCGTCTAAGACAGTGGTCCCCTCCTCATAATCAGGTTAAGAGAAATGTCATAGGATAGAGCCTGAACATTTCGGGACCAGTGAAACTGTATTTGTGCTAGTTTACCTCTATGAGTTCTTGATAGCATAATGTTGGAATGTAGTAGGCGAGTTTGCTACCATACCTGTCTCGTGGCAAGTTTGGACCAGCAGGGTCTGGATAATAGTAGGAACCTCGCTATTTATTGCGATTCTGCATGTATATGTTATAGCTCTTGAATGATTGAGAACCTAGCCGTAAAATGTTATTGAGATTGATTCGGCTGGTGTGGAATACGTACTAGTCAGGTTCGAGCCGAAGGGAACGGACTGTTACCTCAAATACAGATCTTTGTAAGTACGTGCGGCCGAAGGACGCGAACCAAGCTGGACAATTAGAAATCGTGCTCGGAACGTAGGTATGCTATTGGGGTGCTGGAGGTGATAAACAAAAGAAAATGGCAGTACTTCGCGATGCCGCTGGATTTTGAGGTACATCTCTAGTATGCTGCGTTTCACAGCATATCACCAGACAAGGAGCTGTATTACACGCATCGGGCGGGTGTCAGTTATATCAGAGTTTGGTGGTATCCGGAGAGCCTCATTACATTTATTGGTTACACTACAGGCTTACGATTAATGTCACTTGACTATGACATGAACAAGGTTGGCAATCTAATACAATACAGATATACTTCTGAAAGCTTTTTGTCTAACGCCACAAAATTTTGTAGGCGCGGCTCCGTTGCGAGCGGTAAGTCCTAAACCAAACTACCGAACTCGAAGGTAATTATATCTACATACAAGACGTGTCTTTATACACTCTGCGATATCGGGAGGGAGGGCTCAGGTGCTACGCTAGTGGAGGCGATCGATGACTTAGAAAATGTTAAAGGAATGCCGCAATATCGTCGTAGTCCATCCCAGGGGGAAGCTGTCAAGAAATGTCTTCTTTCCTGTCAGTATCTGATAGCATTTGGGCATAAAATGAACACTATTACATGGCGAATCGAGGTCTAGATGACGTAACCTCGGCTGTAAATCAGGTAATATGCGGCGGTTTAAGGCTGGAGATAGCTTAAGACTAAGATCAATGTAGAACGCATCCTGACGGGCAATATGATGCGAACATGAGTCAGTTGACTATGTAGTGACTAAGATAGAACTACATTAGACGGAGGGCATAGCTTAGTTTGAGAGTTTCCCCGGATAAAATCGCTGAACAGGGTCGTATGCAGTGAGATATCATCAACCTCATCAGTGTCTCTCGAAGTGATCACCAGATCCCCGTGATTTGCTAGGTTTGTTTCCCCTTCCAACCAACTACGTGCACTAAGAGCTTGGTCTAGGCACACAGTGCTAATCCAGCTAATTCATGTGCTTGGCCCAAAGTATGTGTATGCGTTGTCGTTGTGCGACGTAAGCTTACAGAAATATGAGTCCAATAATACTGTAGAAACTCTATTCAAGTCACCTCAGTTAAGGTACTTGGTTGTGCACTTAGAAGTCTGCGAGAAGACTTACCGCTCGTACTTCTACAACTGACTATATAAGTTCTCTCTCGAAAAGAGAATCGTGATATGTTAATAAACTCTAAGTGTCCTTCATTTGCAACTCCCGTAGCAGAAATTTGATATGGCCGACCTCCGCACACTTGATTTCTCAAAATTCACCCATGGCTCTATAACAGACCAGGAGAGCTTCGGTCAAGAATTAGTTGCATCCTTCAAAAATCACGGTTTTGTCAAGCTGATTAACCATGGAATCCAAGACGAAACCATAGTAAGATTAATAGAACAGGTATGGGCCATTTTTTAGATTACCGCACGTACCTTGTCTACTGACGATTCATGATCGGCTAGTCATCTAAATTCTTTGAGCTCCCAACAGCGGTGAAGAATGAGACTGCCTGTGTTCGTGGGCCTTTCCCTCAGCGAGGATGGGGTGGTGTGGGCTTTGAGCAGACTTCTAAGGTCCGTAAGGAAAACCTTGTGGGCCGTAACGCAGATGATCTAATGGATGAACGGGTGAGTGAGCCTCTACGACTCTATTTGGCAATCGTCTAATCATCCTGATGTGTCAAGGAGCACTTTGATGCTGGGCCTATAGGCGACACCCTGTACCCCAACAGATGGCCTCGAGACGAAGTCATGCCTGGTTTTCAATCATTCATGGAAGAGACCTACAATGTTTGCCAATCCAAATGCCTTGAGATAATGAAGGCGGTGGAACTGGGCCTCCATATCGAACCTGATACACTTGTGCAGCGTTGTCAGCTGGCTGCCAGTGAAATGCGCATGAACCGTTATCCTCAAGTAGCCGTGGAACGACTTGCAGACGGCAGTATCAAACGCACCTGGCCACACACCGACTTTGGAATCGTCACCTTGCTCTTCCAGGACGAAGTTGGGGGTCTCGAGTTAGAGGACCGAAAACAACCTGGGTCATTTGTTCCTGTGAAACCTACACAACCGGGTCAGAAGAGTGAGATGGTTGTCAACATCAGTGACACTTTTCAACGGTGGACCAACGATGTGATCAGAGCCGGTGTCCACCAGGTCGCCCCTCCTCCAGCATACAAAGGTATGACAGAAGGTTTCCTTCCAGAACGCCATTCATTTGTCTTTTTCTTCAAGGCAAGTCGAGACGTATCTGTAGGTCCACTACCTACATTTGTTACTCCAGAGAACCAAGCAAAGTATGATGAAATTACCGCGTTGGAATATCAGCAAAGGAAGACGCAGCAGTTATTAGGGCTGCTTGATTAGCTGAGAAGCAGTCTTCATAGTCACATCTTGTCAGGAGCTTTTTAAAAAGGGAGAGGGGGAGATGAAGACCCTCATCCGTTGTGCCGAAAATACTATTCTAAGGTTGCTGTTACGGTAGTGCATTGGTCGGATGTGACTTTTTCAAAGGTTTTGGCGTCAGCAATTAGTTCCAGACTTCCATTCACTCTTTGTCGAACGTTGTTAGAGAAATCGGGGTCAGATTCGAGAAACTGGAGCACATACGTTAGCACGGGGTTCCTACGTTCATATCTTGATGGGTTATAGGTCCAGCTTTACTCACTCTGATGCAACCAATCTGGGGAATTCCATCCCATCTCTTTAATTGTGTTTCGTTTAAAAGAAACTAGTGAAATGGATTGGGGTACCTAAGTAAGAACAATGTAACTTAGGCTTTAAATTTATCTTATTCTATTTTCAAACTTTTTACGATAACTCACAGGCGCTTTAAGACTGAGGAACTTTGCATGCTGAAATACTTGAACAGCGTATAGCAAATTTCGCAAAGGTATCTACTACCTACTTCTATCTTCTACGTTATGATGCTTACGAAGTGAACCGACACGTTTTTATACACGCGCTTTCCCGCTATGAGCACATGAGTTCCGGTATTGGCTGGTGTCACATATATCCAACAACTGTGATCTGCATATCGTGTATATAATCACACGAGTGTAAGTTTCTATGCGAGGCTTCGATTTCTGACCTATCCGTACTTACCTGATCGGCAGAGATAGCAATACGAGGCCAAAGTCGAAAACTAGACGCAAGATTATTCAGATACATAAGCTATAGATATCCTATTCTGGCTATTGGGGGCCAATATTTCATCGCTCCCTTGATGCCTAATATGAATATTGCAATTCAAATATCTTCCTAAACCCTTGATTGCAAACCGTCGTAAGAGCTGGCGCCGAGGGGCGGCGGCCATATTGTGGCTGAGGGGCTCTGCATAAATCTCATCAGGACAGGGGACGTAAGTTGTCGATTATCTAATTGCGGCGGAAGCGTGGCAGCCCATGAGGCTCTTAGATGAGCAATCACTATAGCTGGCTAAGTAGTAGCTAGAGTCGTGTCATTGTTCGCTACTTGATCTGTCGTACGTTCAAGTTTATCCGTTTATTCCGCATCCATCCCCTCCACTCCTCAAAGTTTCCGTCCTCGGCGGGCCAGTCTTGTAGGAACTCTGGGCAAGTGCCTTTCAGCACTTTCGGCACACCATGCCAGGCGTAGCGAGACTCTTGGCTCATGTAGATAGCGTCTCCGGACCGCAGTCGCAGAAGGAGATATGGCTTCTTTGGAGAGGTTGCATACTTGTTTTCTGCTGATTTGCCGTACCCATTGGGCGCGATCATGAACAGCGCATCGCAGCCGATGCTGAGGCTGACCAGACCTTTATCTATCTCCTCGCTCACATCCCGGTGCATCATCATGGTATCTCCCGGCGTATAGAAGTTGACAATAGCGGCCTGGGCTATCGTCTCTGGGAAGAGGGTCCGAAGAAATCCCGCTATATCCTTTGGGAACTCTGGAGGCAGCTGGTTGGGATATTCTCGCTCCGACCAATTGTACTGCCCACCTAGAGTGACCCATGAAAGGCGCCGCTCAAGTACTTGCTTGATGGACAGTGGCTTGTGCACCTGCGGATCTTTGGGTGTGAATCTAGTAGGCGATTCAGGGACATATGAAAAGAAAGAACGAGTAGCAGTATCATCTCCATCTCTATATGGGAGATCATAGTGAAGATGTAAGTTAGTTTGGTGAGTTGGATTAGACATATCCCGGTGTATCATCTTAGATAGCAATGATTTCTGGATTGTAGGCGGTACCAGGGATGGTAGAATCAACAGACCTGTTGCTTTGTTTAGAACTCTGTGAACAGCAAACTTTAAAACTAGGGGAAAGGTACCGGGTAGAAGTGGGTGAGAGTATATTGGAACGTCTTTCGTTACATCTGGCGCTGTCTCAACATGGCCCTGAAGGAGCTGGAAAGACTCTTTCAGTCTTTCACTGGGTATACGGCTAATAAGTTGAAAGTCGCCCGGGTTAGAAACATCTAACTCGTCTATATCTGGATGCTTGACAAATTCGGCATGATCTGTCCGGGAATATCCCTTCCAAAGGGCCCGTAGTTCATCTGAAGGCTGCTCGTGGGCATCCAGGGTGGTCAGGTCGATAGTCATCTTATGTGGTAGTCATCGACTTATGAGCATCCATGTGGCGAAATGTTGAATTGTTGTCAATTTAAATGGGGTTATTGCACTTGTTAAAGGAGTGATCCGAGTGATTAATGAAGCCGACTAACTGGTGAATTGAGTAAGTTAGGTAGGCTACCCTGAAGCAGTCTTCATAGAGGGGCACTCATTGCGGGGCGATGGAGGGGCATTCTCATCCGCCTTGTACCTCCTTCAGCTGTGGCTGGTAGCCAGCTGATTCGCTGATTCACAGTTCAGACATGAAGACAGGCACGGTCCAGGCTGGTGTTAAAATACATGGACGGGACAGTATCGAATCCAACCGACACAGTATTTATTTGCATGGACTAGCCCCGACCCACAACTCAGCTGCAGCAACCCGTGTTTACACGCCGCGTGGGGTGTTTATTGAAAAACAAATGGCGACTGCCTCGACAACCAGGCATATTTCCACTGTCCAATGCACTATCGTGTCTTAAGACATACCTACTTAAGACAACAACACAAGTTTGCCCGGCCTTCCAATCACAGGCCTGACAGCGTATTCTTTGCCCAATCGTTCATTGGCTTTTTTTTATATTGAGACTACATGCCAGTACACAGCTTCCCCGGACTCAAATCTTTTACTTACCCCTCGTTCTGGCCACAGAGCAGAGGTCGAGTACCAACAGTCAACACCGGCAACTTCTTCAAGTCAACTATTGATTCCACCACTCCGAGCCTGTCAATTGGTTGCAACAAGTAACGACCCGTATCATCCTACATCTGTAACGTCGAAGATCTCCCCAGCGTAAACTATTCAGATCACGCCAATATGGAGAACTACCAGAAGTTGGAGAAGATCGGTGAAGGTACAGATCCCTGGTCTTGTATAATGCGGCCCGCCCTGGCCTTGACCATCGACCATCATGCTCTCTGCAGACCTTCCCTATTATTGCCATCCCTGCTGACCGGTCGCCCCCCATTCAGGTACCTATGGTGTTGTTTACAAGGCGCGAGATCTTCAGAACAACGGTCGCATAGTTGCCCTCAAGAAGATTCGACTCGAGGCCGAAGATGAGGGTGTGCCGAGCACAGCAATCCGCGAAATCTCCCTCTTGAAAGAAATGCGCGATCCCAACATCGTCCGGCTCTTTAACATCGTGCACGCCGACGGTCACAAGCTGTACCTCGTATTCGAGTTTCTCGACCTGGACTTGAAGAAGTACATGGAGGCGTTGCCGGTCAGTGACGGCGGACGAGGCAAGGCATTGCCGGAGGGCACCAGTAGCGAACTAGGACGACTAGGCTTAGGCGATATGATAGTCAAGAAGTTCATGAGTCAACTTTGCGAAGGCATTCGGTATTGTCATAGCCACCGTGTACTCCACCGCGATCTCAAGCCCCAAAACCTGCTCATCGATAGAGACGGTAACCTCAAGCTGGCGGATTTTGGCTTGGCCCGCGCGTTCGGTGTCCCTCTCCGGACTTACACCCACGAGGTTGTGACCCTCTGGTACCGTGCCCCGGAGATTCTACTGGGTGGCCGACAATACTCCACTGGCGTAGATATGTGGTCGGTGGGTTGTATCTTTGCTGAAATGTGCACGCGAAAGCCCCTTTTCCCTGGTGATTCGGAGATTGATCAGATCTTTAGGACATTCCGGTAAGTTATCTATCGTGTCCCATAACACTTGTTCGCCCAGCACTCATACATTCTACATTACAGTCTCCTAGGAACGCCTACGGAGGAAATTTGGCCCGGTGTTACTTCATACCCCGATTTCAAGGCCTCATTCCCTAAGTGGGCTCGCGATCAATCACGGCCTTTGTGCTCGAATCTTGACGAAACAGGCCTAGACCTGCTGGAAGCGATGCTTGTCTATGACCCGGCCGGCCGCCTTTCGGCGAAGCAAGCTTGCATTCACCCTTACTTCCGGGACTTTCCAAGACCCCAGAACAACTATGGTTCCACCGGTTATGCCTAGTCATCTCAAGCGTTTATCACTTACTAGGAAATACCGTCGGCGATACATGAAAGCAGACGATATCACTTCCTAATGTTTGACTCTCAGGATATTGCCAATCCGGAACCCAACACTGGACACGGATATTCTTTACTCTATCATATGTTGCCTAAGCATGCCTAGAGTGTGCTTCGTTGGCGATCATGTCCCGTATAATGCATAAGCTGTGAAGAGCTCATTCGTGGACTGCGTCCAGTATAGAGGCGTTTGTACGGACCTGAGCATTTGAGCGGAATTATGGGAGTTACAGGCGTCTGTGAGCGCGCGTGAAGCTGAGACTTTGGGCTCTCGCGGGTACGAGGCCGCACTTTTATGATGATGATGCTCGCGCTCTTTTCAAGGTTGTTTATCGGCTTTTACGTAGAACCGTCTCCCTTTGTCGGGCTAGTTGATTAGATTGTGTTGCGCCTGGAGGCGTGCCACAATACCAAGATACCAAGAGAAGTACTTTCAAGCTCGCTGTCTTGCAATGCACGTCATTCACCATAAACTCTGTTATTATTTCTGGACCCCTATTAGTGTCTGTGCGCATGAGATGATGATATGTTTGCATTGACTAAGCCAACAACAACTACATGTAGGACATAGTGGCTAAGCGACCAATATCTCCTGCAGTCTAAATAAACTTCTCTTACCCCATGGAACAGTAGGTAGACCGTCCATTTTGCACCATACAAACCGACGTCTCCACTCCCGGGTTAGGTACACAGCGCGTCACAAACTCTTAGCATGCTTTAGCGATGTCGCCTACGTTTGAACAAATGCCGAGGGAAAAATGCATGATTCCCCTGGAATGTCTCTGGGGAGCGAGCGGAAGAAGCACTAGCCGCGCGGAACCCGGTGCCTCCTATGCATGAGGGGATCCTGCATTACAACTGTCTAAGCTTAGGTAACCGCCCCAGCGGTTGCAGAGCGCGGCTATCAATAATGCGGATCGACTAGGTACAGATATAGGTATATGCAAAATGTAAAGCAGCACTAGGTAGTGTAATACCCAACGAATTTGCTGTGCAGTACAGGACGATCCATCTAGTTGTAACTTACGGTAGACAAAATAGGCGCGGGAAGGAAAGTCATCCTATTGGTTCCCGGGCCGCAACTTAAATTGGGAACCAAAACAAAGCCCAACAAGTACTAACTAACGGCGTTAAGCGGGCTTGGGGGGGCGCTAAATCTGCAGGTAGTTATTCAGGGTGTTTGTTGTGTTGACTAAGCGCGCGTATGTCAAAGCCTGAGGGTACTACCGGTATCTGTTTGTTTTTCTCGGAAGCAACCGAGGGCCGGACTGGACGGGGGTTCGGAAGTAAGGTCGTACTACGTATGTGGTGCCGCTTACATACTTGTGGAGAGTGGAAAAAGATGGAGGCGAGAAAATTGGATCATGTACTGTATTGATGCAAGCCTCGGCGCTTCCAGAAATTATGAGGGTGCGTCGTGCTGCACAAATGGTACCTGAAACGAACGCATTCTGTTGCCGTCGGAATCCGTGGAATGTGTATCTACCTAATCCTACATACATGCATATTCTAAGCTTAGGTAGCATGGACACACAAAGTTAAGCATAATTTCAGTGGCCTGTCGCGCTTCCGGAGATTGGACGGGCCGCTCGCTTTACTTAGGTTTGTTTTGTCTGTGTCAATTGCCGCCTTGCTACCTACCTATGCAGCGCGGCGCGGTGCGGTGCGGTGCGGTGAGAGTGCCTCAGCCCTCGGTAAGGCGGTTGTCCGAGGCCTGGACGGCTCCCTGAGTGGGGTTTCTGTCTTTCGTCTTCTCCTGACAGCTGCAGTTCTGTGCCATGTGTAAACATCTAATACTAGGTATGTGTTTCTAGTGCCTTGTGTTGCGATGGTAGAGTAGGGTGTTTTGCTTTGCCGCAGTGGCACAGGATGCTATGTCTAATACAACCACTTAAGGAGGCAACCAAGGTCCATGGATTGTTGCACTCATTCACCCCCCTAAGGCATAACACGAGGATCGTTGCAGATTTGCTAAAAAGACAACTCGAGTAACAACAACTCCTTCGAAGAAAAGCTTGTGATAGTCTGAATGTCTCCCAAAAATAGCTTCCTTGGGCCGACTGATGGGTGTGAATGTTCGCGCGCTGTTTACATGTGCCATACACTCCATCGGCCTTGCGCGAGACATGCATATCCCGCTGGCTGATTGCATTGTAACGGTAAACCTGCTGACGGGCTTTGGCACCTGCCAATCACACTTCGCACAACAGCGTCATTCAAGCTCTTATAGGTGGGTGTACTACTTGGTAGGCAGGCTGTTATACTTCTTTTGTCTGTTTTTGCGAGTTGGCTGCATCTGAAGGGGGGAGGAGGGGGGGAGAGAGAAAAGCAGACAATTCCCCGAAAGGCTAAACGATTTGGGATACAGACAGTCAGCCCGGTGATTTCCCGGTGTCAGAACATGCAGAAAAATACGCGGAAAAAATGCAGAAAGCGGGTTTGCTATGCTGTGCACATGGCCTATCATGAGCTTTCCGTGGCTACCGATATGCGTACATGCGGAAATCTTTATTAAGGCAGGTTGATAAGCCGGCTATACCGCGAGGCAGAACATAGGGCGGTATTCACTACCGTTCTCAGTCACAGATGGCCTCAGCAGCTAAGGTTCTAACTTGAAGCAAGCCTTGGCTGACGGTTGCGCCGCTGCCCGGTAGCTGATAGGAGGAAGGCGATGTATGCATGTGTATGTACGGCGTCTGGTTGGCCTTGATCTGAACCCGTTCAAACCTGTTTAGCTCCGATAATGCCTCCGGGCATTCGGCATGACGTTACCTCGTCGATAAATTTGGCATCGGCGGGGGCAACAGTGCAGATGCCAAATTCGACGAACCGCGAGTACGATTCTTCTGGAGGGAAATATCGAGTTGGTGTTGTCATTGACCATCAAACTGCGACATACATCGATAGCGAGTTCGTGTCGGCACCTCGGAGGGTCAGAAAAATCCACTCGGAGCACTCGACAGCGCGGGGTTACGAGACAAGTGTGGTGATATCAAGGCGCCCAAGCCACAGTCTAATCTACGCGTAGGAGGTACGGAGTAAGGTATTCCAAGGTTGCTTCCGAAGCACTTACCTACTTCAAGATATTAATGGATGGGTTTGTGGCTGAGAGGTAACCGCACTGCTGAGTAATGCGGACGCTGGCAACGTTGCGATTGGGTTCTGGCGTCAAGCCACACTTACAGGTCCACCCCTTGCCGAGCTCGTGTCCTAAAGCCGAGACTGTCGATCACCAGTCTTGTACAGACGGTCAGAACAAATGCTGCAGTGGGAACGAGCAGCGTCATATGGCAAGTCCCCAGTTTGTTGATGGTGGCCACTGTTATTGGCCTTGTTGATACTCATGACCAACCCGGGATATCTATTTTCGCGGTCATTTGATAGATGGCAGTATTCAGATCATCGCGTATCATACCACATCATGACTCAACCCGATAAACCGGCTGTTTACTTTGATGTGTTGTCAGTTGTTGATATGTGTCCTTCACTCTCGAAGCCAACACAACCCATCATGCTCCATGCTAACTGGGTGTCAAGTGGTCCAGCCACGTAAAAAGAGTGAACGGATGGATACCATTCATGCACAACCTCCAGCCACACCAAGACATTAAGAGTATTTCCCCTCACCACTTTGAGTACCTAGGTACTTCATCATGATCGTTATATGCTTTCTTATGGCAAATACTATTTCTTCAGCGACGCCTGGTGGTGTCCAAGTCTGCACGTTCATTGGATCGCGCGGGACACTGGGCATAGTCTGGCTGCGATTTTGTTTCAGAACCCTCCGGGCCAATGACGGCAATCGCTGCTGATCTGTTGCGGAACATCCCCGACGTGGATGCAGGACTACACTGAACGTCACCGCTTCGGGTATGGTGGCCTCTGCTCCTTGCACGGAGCTTTCGGCCTATGCTTCAAAGAGTCATACATATGCGGATTCGGGGGGCCAGGTCGGCGGTGTAGAACCGTGAGACCTCCCTAACAATATTGAAATCAATAGTGGTACGCCGGTATTTTGCCGGCACCTATATTCCACATGTTAAGTGGCGGCGCAAGGAACAACCTCCTTCCTTACTGGTAGAATTCATGTGAACCTGTATTTGTTGACAATTGTCCCAATTCGATTATTTGTTTTAGGGTGCAGCCTCCCCAACCTCCCCTAGCCAAGACAATGGGGTTAAGCCAAGACGCCAGCCACAAGGAGTCGCGTAAACAGCACTACCTAGTAGGCATCAAGATAATGAACTACCGCCCACCCCCGCAACTCGTTTGCTTGCATCGTTATTGTTATGCCTAAACGATGACAGGTGGCTGTGGTATCCAGGAGATCAAGGATGAGATGGGAAAAGAGGTTGAGGTTTAAGTATACGTGTACGCAAGCTCCCCCACAAATGATTATGGAGTTCAGGTTCCAAGCCCTTTGCATAACCATCGCACGACGCAGTCCCACCGAGTGGCAATGGCCTGCATTCCAATCATTTGATAGTCACTAGTAAAAAGATTTGCTACTATGCATATTACTGTTGCCAATCCTTATTGCGCACGAGTAAGTACTGTAGTACGAGAGGTAATGAAGATGGGCAGGAGATGATAGAACTGAATCATCGGGGACATTCTGAAACGCCTGCTCTGAGATGTCATCGCTGGATTAGGTAGGCAGTACGCCGACTGTCGATTCCAATACCTACTCGTAATTAGTTCAGGTAGGTGTTAACACTTCCCCGCATTCAAACTACTTGTGGTAATATTGCTTTCATTGCTGGTCTTTTATTAGCCCCTCGAATCTACGGTGTGTGAGAGATCCGAGTAGTGATCGGAGAGCGGTCGAAAAAAAAAACGTTATTGAACTGAAGCTGTTAAGGGGCGATGCTGCTCGGGGATGAGACGATGCCGCGGGCTTGAACAGACTCAGGGTGAGCAAGCGAACACGGCTTTAAGCGAGGTTAGATGGCTTCAGCTTTCAGACAAAACACGCCGTATAAGAGATTGTTATAATATCGGTGTACTGTAGTATCGTGTCCAGATTCAGTTACATGGATGAAAGATAGCTCCGAAAAGGCTATCAGCATCTCCTTTGATGCCCCCATTTATTCGTATTCTGAGCGTTATGCTAATGATCTTGTTGTTTCAAGCAGGTGTTCGACATACGAGCAGAAATAAGAGTATGGGAGGCCCGACAAGCGAACGTTTGTTTCAATGATGCTCGATTATCGGATGACAATCCTAGGTAGTCCAAAATGGGTTTGAAGATGGAATAACACAGACCGGAGACCCAGACAATGTAACCTCATTTAGGACCCCAGTAGCTTATACTACGACTGTTGTGTGGAATACATCATGGCCTCATCTCTCTCCTGTCCCAAGATGGGGTTGGTATTGTAAACCTGAACATTCACACACACTGAGAATATCACACCTAGTCCCGATGCAAGATTGTTGACGCGGAGCTTGTCGATAAGTACGGAGCTCCGAAGGTCACATCACGTTCAGTTACAGGACTATTTACTATCTGGGTAGGTAGTGTTGCTATGACGAATCAGCGAGGACGTCTATTTTCAACTACACTAACCACAGGGCTTGCCAGGCGGCCACTGTTACGATTCCTCCCGCTTTCTAGATTTATTTTGTGGATAGATAAATATATAGATCGGTGGGCAAGCACTTGGTCGCGATAAATGCGGCCGGTCGTATAATGCAATTCGATCGCTAGGATCTAGGCTGGTTGCTGAGTTGTTTTTGCAGTCCTTCATGCTGGCAGACACTGATTGGACAGTTGTTATGTGAAGCCAGCCACCAGATCCAACTAACTTCAACATTTATGGAACGCTGAGTATGTATTACAGTTACTCTGATAGGTTTCTCGCAGTGGGCAGAGGTTCGATCAACTGGAATAATTGGACTTGATGAGCTACAGCAGTAACTAAGTAGCTCAGTGGCTCGCTAATAGTGGGCGGTAGATGACTTGGGCGACTCGCGTCCAGCGATCCAGCTGCGGGATCCACTGTACATACATAGGTACGCATAGGTAGTAGGTAAGGGTACAGAAGCGCTGTAGTAGCTTGGCTCTAACCCTGACCAGTACCTAACCTCCACCCCTCGTCGCTTGTTTCATCTCATGAAGGCTCTGGACCACTTGCACCAATGACTTGCTGGTGTTTGTCGTCCGAAGAGGTGCGCATGCGCGTGTGTAAAGTAGGCATGGGTCTCAAGAGAGATTGCAGCCACTCACATCCACTCGTTTCCCATAGACTCTTCTATTTTGGGGCTCGCTGCGATCATTAGCCGGCCATGGTTTGAGCTGCCGCGGTGTGCAAGTGTCGAGCGCGATATTCAGTGGCCCCAATTGTCAACAACCACAGGGATCAAATGCTTCGGCGATTCACGTTGAGATAGTCGCCCAGAGATTTGCAGATATAATAGATATATGGAATCCAGAGAAATAGACTCCCACCTGGATTCCCAGCTCCCTATCCATCTATCTAAGTACCATCCTCCCTCGTCGCATCAACCCACCTTAAACCACCTTCCACTTTGGAATGAGAACATATCCTCTCGTTGAAGGGAAGAGCATATAGATTTCTGTCTAATTAGCGATTACGACTGGACCCCGCCGCAAATTCCACGAGTAATACGAGGTTCACGATACGATACGAAACGATTTTCATTATCCATTTTGTCCTTATTTGTTCACTAGACTCTGGCTAGTCTAGAATTCCTTCAATATTCCTTCAATACTGCAACAGACCCCCAATCAAGCTATTCAGCACTTAATACTTGCACATATCTCATCAAGCTCCCTTATTGAGGAAGCCTGTCAACTCCATACAATCGTTATCACGTTTCATTCACCGCACCGCCTTTTCAGGATCTGAGATTATCCTATATCAGGCCGTGCATCCCAGCAGGTTTTTGGGTCATTAATTCAGCAACGCAAAACACCATTCAGTCACACAGGTCACACAGCTCGCCTCGGCAACTTGGAACAATTTGATTGAAGCAATTCACTGCTTAGCAAGTGTGTGACGCAGTTTTCCAGCATCATCTCGCCAAATCCTGTGATCTCCACGCTCCCTCGTGTTATTTGAAACTTACTGTAGAGTTATATACTCTCGTTCGGTCTATCTGAACAATAATTTCCTTTTACGGACTTCTTGGCCATCCTCCGATCCACGAATCCAGTAAAACTTGAGGCTTTCCGCAGGCACGGGAACCTCTTTGGCAGTTGTCGCCCACACCAACCATTCCAATAGGTGCACGAGGGTAACATTTAGAGTGCAAAGGCCGACCCAGCTGACTGACGAACACCTATCGCGCATTACAACGTTTAAACATTTGGCATTGTCTCCGGCTTTATTGACCACGTCAGCGCCACAAAGATCCTCATTACGGCCCCGGCTTTTATTTGACTGATAATCCTCGAGTCTATATCGTCAAAAACAGGCATCCGCTATTTTACCGACCAAGCCACCTTCCGAGTGCTGAGTGTGAAAAGCGAATAAAAAGCATCCACCCAAGACCTCGGCTCTGTGCTATTTTGGCCATCTCAATAGCCAGACCAATCTTATCGCGAATATTGTTCCGTTGTTCCACCGCGATCCACGAAGTTCTCTATACTGTTCCACGGAGAGAGCGAAAGACATCACTGCCATCGCCATCCTTTTCGTCACGGAAGAGCGTACAACTCCGAGTTTCCGAGTTGCACTTCACGGACCTTGCATTCTTTTGTCTTCCCGTGACAGGTGTTGACGAAGAGCAAGTACGGCAGCCAAGCCCGAAACCCTGCATTCCATTCCCCTACCTACTTAGAGAGGTACCGAGGTACATCCAGACACTACCACACCCACACTATTCACTGGCTGACCGTCTTTTTAGGACCGCCATTAGCCACCTCAGGATAAGACACCCAGCGGATCCTAGCAGATCCTAGCCCCCCCTGACAAAACCCACCCACCACCCACCGTCAATTCCAGCCCAGCCCAGGCACTTCGTGTCAGCCGTCGGTCCCAGCGCCCGCGTCGATCACGAACCCCCCTAGTCCCACCAGCCCTCTCTTAGGATCCACACCCGCCCCCGGCCCAGCTGCCCAAAAGCGAACACGCCCAAGGAGCTGGCTCAGCCTCGACTACATCACGTCACGTACTTACGCACCCCGTCCGTGCCCTGTTTGGTATACATATTGCCGGTACTCCCTTGTACTGCGCCTGCCGGGTCACTATTTGATTCTCATATCAGATAGTTTGCCTCGTGATACACCTTTTTGCTTATTACTCTTTGCATGCCATATCACTTATACACTCCCTTACGCACCCTGAGTGTTTAATATATACCGGCTCTCCTTCCCACCCACCACCAACATCCTACCCCAGACTTTCACTCGGGGATTTTATTCATTGTTCAGCTCGAGATATCTTGATAATCTCGTCACACAAACACACATCAGCTCACTTACACATCTGACAACATGTCTTCGAGTTCGATATTAGGCATGGATGAGTTCAATGCCGCCGCACTTGAACAGTTCATTCACTCGCCAGTTAGCCATGCCATGATATATCACCTCGCAGATGCGGCATCAAAGGTTATCCAGTGCGACCCGAATATGATGCCACCACCCCCTCAATACGAGACCCGATATCCCACCCCACCTAGGACACCTTCACCAAAGGCTGTCCGATGTGATGACAGTGGTCTACCGACATTAGAGGAATTCATTACACAATTGGTTGTGTCGTCGAATGTGCAGGTTCCTACTCTGATGTCGACTCTAGTCTACCTGACTAGACTCAAGTCCCGGCTCCAGCCCATGGCTAAGGGCCTACGATGCACCACCCACCGCATCTTTCTAGCTGCGCTAATTCTTTCCGCCAAGTATTTGAATGACAGTTCCCCCAAGAACAAGCACTGGGCAAATTACAGCATGATTCAGTGCGATGGCTACAGCTTTGGATTTAGCCGGACTGAAGTGAACTTGATGGAGAAGCAGTTGCTATTCCTGTTGGATTGGGACCTCAAAATTACCGAGGACGATCTCTACCGCGAACTTGATGTCTTTCTAGCCCCGATCCGTGACGATATCGAGGCGAAGTATGTCCGCCGCATGGAGCGCAGGAAACAGAGGCAGGCAGAAGCAGCAGCTCGAGCCTGGGCAGAAGCTCAAGTCCCCACGCCTCCCGTGTCTCGTGGCAGCTCACGATCCCAGTCACCCAATGAGTCGACCATCCGGCTAGTGCACGAGTCCGTGTCAGAGTCCACGCCACCTCCTGAGTTGGCCTACAGCTACAGCTCGTCTGCTAGTAGCTCGGGTAGCTCCTACGCCTCCTCTCTGTCTTCTCGCCAGCATTCGCGGTCTTCAACGCCCCTTTCGGACCCCGAGACGGACCCTTACGTTGCTTACATGGATGGTTCCTTATATGAGTCACCCATCGAGATTGTCCTCGACATGCCTCCGCCAGCTATGGTCGCAGCGCACAAGAGCCCTTACCGCAGCAAACAGCTACTACCCTACGAGATCAGCGTCGATGAACTTCGCGAGATGCAGGACGGCAGTGCGAACGCGAAGCGGGCGCGCACTGGTCGTGGAATGTGGCATCGTATGTTTGGTGCCCAAGCATAAATCTGTCGTTTGATTTCTTTTGTCTTTGGAAGCATTGGGCCGGATATACGCGAGACGAGACGAGGCGACCTTCCGGCATTCTTTAGCGGCATACATCGGAGTCTTTTATCGGCATTGTTCAGCATCATTAGCACGGAGTTTGGTTTATGGTGCGAGGCAAACAGATCAAGGCAAGGAAGCTTTTACGATCTAAAAGTATGTTTTTTTTTAAAGATTGCGGAAAGAGGAGATCATGTTACTTTTCGCGGAGGGGCAATTAGGATCCGGGGTAGATCCCCCCTTTGCCTTTCCCGCTCTCGGTTGCTACACAAGAGTTATACATGATGATATTTGAGAGAAGCATTAATGTGGTGTTCTTCAGAGACAGGGGATGTCAGGTCGGAACAATTGCATAGCGTGAAATTGGCTCGGTATTAGGAATTGCTACAAGAATAATCCAAAGCCCTTTTGGGCTGAAGAAGGAAGGATGGGTCAGCATGATGGTGGGTACGGTATTTCGGGATGAGATAGGACAAAGCATAATGATGCATGCATCAAATTAAATGAACTGGATTCCCATCTACTTGCAATTCTCTTCTTTCCATCTATTGAGCTGTGACATCTACTGTAGCTTGTATGCCTGTGAACTTGAATTGTTTTTGCCTTGTATCCTGCCTTTTCGTCTGCCTAGTTGGGAGCCTAACTAATTAGATCCAGATGAGAACACCATGCGGGGGGACATTGCATATGCACATGGGCTTACGGGCTGACAGACACATCCCAGACACACTACTCACTTACTTACCTACCTATACTCATCAACTAGGCAGATGGATAGCATGGCATTAAACGGATTCACATGTGGGGAGTTTCGTAAGCAGCAATATGAAATTGTCCTGTCAGATTCGAGCCCAAGCTACCAGGAATAGGCATGATTAACTAGTCCGTCCCGATTTACTTACACACCTCATCGTCGTCGTGTTGGGCCAGGCTTGTGCGCGCTGAGCCTGCTGCACCCCAGAATCTGGGCGATATGCGCCTTTTCGTAAGACCTAATCAATGCCGGCTGCAACTCTGCCAATCTTTTACCTATTTGCATCCTTACCTAACTATCTATACAGGGTACCACGCGAACTGAATCAGACGAGATTGCCATGGTTTTTCTTTTTTTCTGGTTTCATGTGTATAGTACGGTTCTCGGCCCTGCTTGCTGGGTGTGTGTGTTTGGGCGCGTACTATTACTATAATCTTACAAGAACTGGTTGTGTTTTGTTCAGCGGCACTCGTGACGAGCGGAACTAACGGTGTCCACGGACTCCGACTCAATTGCTAGGTAGTCTTAAGTGTGTAGCTACACTAAATCCGTTGGGGCTGCTGACGAAATGATTTTTGATATTGGCGTCTTCCTCACATCAATGTGTACCCAACACTTAAATAGTTGCATGAAGAGAGCCCAAGCCGATCCATCGGGTTGGACCCCATTAGATTTGCGCCGCCGAATAAGGCTTATCACGAAGTGGAAAATCCCACCAACTGATATATTTACTTAGTGCCTTTATTGCCATTTGACCCACGTAACACAAGAACGCCTACGGTATTACGCATATATAGTGTTACTTTATCTCGGGCAAGTGTTTTGTTTTGCCTACCGAATCACCTTACCTACGCCAGGGTCTCCTGTTGTGCAGAGCTCGGTTCTCGGGCGAAATGAGAGTGCGACGAACGCCTCCTCGGTCTAAAGGTTTCAGCCCGCGGGTTCAGCTGTGGTATCTTATCAATTGCCTTGTCGGCGAAAAGAGGAGCCAACATTTTAATGCCATGATACAGAGGACTACTAGTCGCGATCCTGGCTCTCGGGGATTTGATAGTTGAATTCGAAATTGGTGGTAGGTCGACCTTGACCGTATGACTAAAGCACGTCGGTATAGTGTGTGTGTGTGTGTGTGTGTGTGTGTGTGTGTTTCTCGAAACGTGCGAAGGATCCCCTCATTGTTTCGATCGTGCGCGTCCTGATAGGCCAGTATTAGAGGTTGGGTAATGGAACAACAGTCTAGAGTAACGTATAGTCTTCCAGAAAAAACAAAAACAGAAACAGATCCCCGCCGGGAGCTAGCGTCTTCCCGCGAAACTAGTGTAAAGCCCAGATTGAGTCGAACGAGAAGTGGTCAGATTATGTAGTACGCGGATGTCTTAGTCCAGGGCGCAAGGGCTTGTTCGGGCAGGTTCTGGGCCAAAGCCCGGGTATGGCGTTTGGAAAAGGGATGATTTGTGAGGGACGGACTTCGGCTTAGCTAAGGAATGTGACAGATCCATTAGTGTAGGAAGTACTTGTACGCAAAAAGGGTACGGGACCGAGGGGGGAGGATGAACACTGTTTCGGACCAGCTTCAAGGCATTGGGACAAGTGATCCAACTAGTTTATTGATAAGTTGTATTTGGTGTATCTGAGTAGTCAGGCATAAAGCATGGGAAGAGGCTAAGGTGCAAAGGATCAGAGCGTCCTGCAAGGCTAATGTTGACGCAGAGCGCGTATTACTAACAGTGGTTAACTGATTTGATGCGCTATTGTTGTTAATGACTAACTGTAAGCTTACGTATAGGAGTTGACTATCGACTGAATAGTAGTTACCTAAACTGCGGAAAATGTGTGGCGTGGTTCTGTGCGACACTAATATAGCGCGTACCAGGTGCCCGGGAAGAGACAGAAATTAGCGTGTTAGGCCGAAATGTCATGTGATGATGCAACATAATTCGAGAAAGAAGCAACAGTTTGATCCTTTTTGTGGATATTTGGTTTCTCAACACCGGCGGCACTACACGACTAGCCTTTTTACTGCCTTGGCTGTGCAACGAGGAAGAGTAAGTAGGGCGAAATAGTGTGTCAGGACAGAATACCTACTGTACTTAGATACCAACGCTCAGCTGGAAACGGGTGACAGAAACTAAGTTACCGCTTACAGTGGAAATTACCAATTCTATTTTCAGCCCTACCCCAGATTAGACCCCTGAAACCTGGCCATCACTATCGCTACCTAGAATGCTCAGCTTATGAAGCTATGAGCCCAGAACCAAACTTCTCTTGACGATACTAATGAGTCCGCACTCGAAGTTCCCTGTTCTGGCCATGGAGCACTTTAGCCAATGCTGATCGCTTTTTAGTATACGCTAACCAGACGCCAACTAGTTACAGCCTGTTTGTTTATTGTGATGGAACGATGTTGCCGGTGCCTAATGTCTTCGATCTAGACGCTGCTTACTACATTGTCTACAGTTTATCGACCTTGTTCTCTGAATTGAATCAATAGGCAACTCCAAATCATGATAATACTCGCCGAACAGCGGGTCGTCTTCCGACCAAACATGTGACTCTGCCCCGGTCTGACCAACTCAATTGTCAAGAAATGGAATCCACATTCAACCCTTCTACCTAAGGACTCAGGTATTTCTTTCCTATTAAGGCGTTGTCTTCCGTTCCCTTGTTCCTATTTCAGATGGCATGAGCATATGGTAATGGCAATGACATGCCTCGTTTAGTATCTACGCCGTAGTCCGGCGCAAAATAGGATTGTCGTTCAGACGAATTCCCAAAGCATGATTGATCGGCTAGGTATCCAAACTGTCAGCAAACGACTCATACATAGTAATGCTAACTGGGTTGGGGTTTCCGGGTCACCCGATTCTCTTCACAGCACTTAACTCGTAACATCCTGTATTTTGCGGAGATAGCCAAAACTTCATGTTACGTCTGATTTATCTTTCGGAGAACTAAGCACTAGATCGATGCAATGCATTGTCTTACATACCAACAATCGCAGGTAAACTAGACTTAGTGCCTTGTTGAGAGGTAGCAGACTTTCAAGACGGCGTTGCCGTTGCCAACCAACAGCTAAGCGTACTGGAAATCCTACGGATATGTACAGATACGCAATGACGGACAAGCCGTAATGATTGCATATGCACAACAATCCATCTTTTTGACCGTTTTTATATTGATACGAAACGTCAACTAAAACAACGCAGTAAAAGAACAGTCTTCCATTTCCTCAAGTCATCATTATCATCAGGGGTTAACTTCGGCATTTGAAGGCGACCTCGGTAGAGGAAGAGAAATGTCATCAATGTAAGCTACTGTTATGATACGTACAGAGAAATGCGTCATCATGAACCACATTTCGTGGCGTTGGCGGTGGTATTTCGGCCTCGCCAAACAAATCGCCTACGATTCAAGCATAGGACAAGTTTCCGAGATCCCGCACCGCAGCAAGTGTCCGTATGTGATGATATATACGTTGGTCGGTCAAGAGTCGGCAGTGTTCGGAAGAATCCAAGGACTTGCCAGCTCAGCTCAACTGGCAGTACTGGGTTTTCTTCTCACGGCTGGCTCCTACCGGGTGCATTCCTCTTAGCAAGATTTTCCGTGCTTGTGCCTTTCTTTACTTCCTCCCGCCAAGTTTGCCGCTCGACCGTTGATGCTCCAGGGCCCTTATATACGCTACCATACAATCCAGAAGCCCAGCTACTGCCATCCTTAGCAGCCTGGGAGCTTAGATCGGATTTCTTGCTTCCCGCAGTGTAATTACGACGATACCACTTCCCGTACGCAAGAAGGTAATACAGCCGGAAACAGAGAAAAGAGAAACGGTCATGCTCTAGGTCTTCGGGATACTCGGCACCAAGGTCGACAGCAGCTGCAATCCCAGATATGATGGCGACCTCGTGCGCGTTGACGAGTGTCCAAGACGCAGCAAAGCGCGTGTGGTTGCGCGCTTGCAGAAATGCCATCCACGGCACCACGAACAAGTAGTGCGTGTAGCTGTGACACAGCTGATGCCACCAGTCCTGGCGAATTATGAGGTCCTTGCGAATCTCGCCGTCGGACCACAAATGCCGATCCCGGTCCTTGTTCAAGTAGATGGTTTGGAAGACGTGCTGCTCAAATGGCACCATGTCCGGGAACTGACCTTGGTAGTTCGTGGTGTCGAAGCACATCTCCAGCTTCGACTTGTCTTCCGGGTACATCTTGATGTAATACATGGGACGGAAGTTGCCCGCCGCGTAATTAAGTCGTGATGTCTGGTCGACCCCACTCGTCTTCGCCACCGCCAGATCTTCCCGGTAGAAATTTTCGTAATGCTTCTTCATGTAATCGGCGTCGTTGTGCGTGATGGTGATGTCGTCGCTGAATTTCGCAGAGCCCAGAACCCGCTTCTCTCGCCACGAAGCGGTACGTCCTAGCACCTCCTTTGCCTTATCCGCAAGACAGCATAGAACGATTTCGTCAAATGTTTCTTCGCTTGTTGGTGCATTTATGTCTGCGTCATTGGGATTGTGGCCATCCGGCACAGAAGTACGCGGCTTGAGCCTAACCGCGACGCCGTGCTTATCTCGTCGCACAACCTCCGTTAACTCAGTGGAGAGGCGGACCGATACACCTCTTGAAACGAGATCATTCTTCCATGTCGCGTAGAACTCGGAGAGATTAGGGAATACAACCATGGGCGGCTGGTTACTGACGACCGTGTGCTTGTCCGGCTTGTACCACATGCCATAGGTCGGAGACGTGCAGAGGCGCTCGAACATGATAGCGGGAACCTCTGGGGTGGCATTTCCGGTGCCCAGGAAGAGTGCTGTCATGGGGAGAGCAACGGTATCGGTGAACTCGTCGGAGAACAAAAATAGCTTGAACACCAGACGAAGGGGCAGAAGGGCGAAGAAGACCTCAAACCAGCGCATAAGCTTCAGCAAGGTCGTCAAACGCGCGACCTCTTTCTGGTGCCGCGCCAGAAGTTCTGTCGGGAACATGTTGGTCCAGAAGGTGTCGTCTTTCCCGAAGGACACTTGCAGCTTCACGGGGTCCGCGTGGTACCCTTGTCGCGCGAACATAGTCAGCGTGTGGTGAAAGATGTATGATCCTCCTTGCACGCCTTGATTGCACCACGAGGCGCCATATCGTGGCTTATCGAGCGGGATTGAGAATGCTTGGCCACCGCAGTAGTCTACTGCGTCGATAAGTGTCACGTCGAATTTCTCCGGGTGCTGCGACAGGTGATAAGCTGTTGACATGCCGGCTGCACCGGCGCCAACGACGAGCACGCGCTTGCGCCCGTCCGCGGCCCTGTTTCCGTTCTGAGGCATTGTGTTCGCGCTCTCTCGTTCGATGTCGCGGGTATAAGTCTCGCTGGCCATTCACTCAGAACCCTGCAATGGCGGATGCAATATAGAATATTACATTCCTCACATGTAAAGGCCGGCTTCTGTTCAACTCACTGATCTCGCGTCCAGACTTTATATAACTATTCTATATTTTTATACGCTCGCGCATCTCATGGCGCAAATTGATGATGATAAAATGTCATGACGCGACGTCATCGATTCTTTACGCTAATGAGCGGATTGGCGCGACGCCCACACTACTGCTCGATCTATGCGCTTTTGAGACACAAGACACATCGACCGAAACAATAAATCAAATGTGAATGACCCTTATACCTGATGAAAACTGACAAAGGAGGGCGGCGTTGTGTGATGTGAATTGTAGCACAATCGCTTTGTTAACTACTACGTAGAACTATGTATGATGTGAGCTTTCCGAATGCTATCTTAGTAGATTTTAGTTATGTTTTCATCTGATGACATTACTCTTATCTCTAACTACCACTACCATACCTCGATCTAATTGTGTACATGCCATCTGCATATAAAGAGAGAGAAAATAAGAGTAAGCATAGGTGGCCTTCATCCGGTACGACCAGACACATTAGAAGAAAACGGGCTAACTTTTGAAGCATTAAAGGAACTTAATATGTGAACAAGACATCTTAGAATGAGATCCTAAGTTTATTATTATCATAATTTGGTCTACTTAGTTAATTGTGCCTTGAGCGACCCCCTCTCCTTTTCCTACATCATCTACACCTTGACGCGACGTCCAGCTCTCAGACGCAAGTGTCGCCCAGCAGTAGAAATCCGAGAAAAGTGAGATCTTGTCAGCAATAATTGCGGCCCAGATCTTTCGTCGAGAGTAAGGAAATTCCTGAGCGAATAGCCAGAGGCCACTAAGTAATCCATACAGGTAGTAAAGAGCAATTAGTAGGGCCATGATCGGTCTTCGGCGAAGTGTCAGAAAGAAGGCAACATACCAGATTATGTTGAAAAGGGGGTTATACAAGCCCTCGACCATTTTCCGGCACATGTAGGGCGTTGTACGCCAGAAGTTTCTGAGACCAGGATCTCGAAAAATACACGTCAGGCGAAAGCGAAGACCAGTCCTTAACCACCGCTTCATCTGAGAAACGAATTTGCTATCCGTCATTAGTGTCGTAGAGACAGCCGCCTCTGGCGTGAGTTGCATACCCAGCCTCCATTTCCGCACACCTTGACGGTCCTTCCGGAGGTGCTGGAACAAAACCCAGCGGGTTATAAAAGCGTCGTCACCACTATTCTGCCTGACCCCCGCGAACGTCTCACGTGTGAATGCATTCTGGAATTCGGGATCTTGCACAACTGCTGCCCGGAGCAACATGGTCGCGCCAGAGACGGTGAAATTCGTCGATCCATCGCGGACGAAAAACGCCTTGTTCCCGCCCCGCCGCTTCGAGCGGTTGCGGAGCGCCGCGACCTCGTACGATGTTATCACGGAAGCGTCTTGTCGATCTTCAGGCAGGTAAGACTCGATAGGACCGCTTACGAGCCCGACGTCAGATAATTGAAAGGGTGCGAGAAGGTGCTGTAGCGTGTGCGGATTCCACAACACGTCGTCGTCGGCGAGGGCAATGATCGTTCCTATGCTCTCTCTAATCCCTTGTACGATTTGGTCGCGTTTGTTGGGACGGGGGATGGACAGTACCGTGATCGCTGTGCCCGTGTTAGCCGCTCGAATGCGCGCCGAAGCAAGAAAATCAGTCGCTTGTTGTCTCTCGCTGTTGATCGTTACGATAATGATTTCGAGAGGCCTGTTGACAAGCATTGAGATTAGGGCTCTTGAAAAGGATGCTGGGTCCCAACCGACTGTTGGAATGATAATACTCACATCGAAGGCATTGAAGAGGCGTGCGTCTTCGGATGGAAGTGGGAAAGGCTTGTATTGCTGAATATACTTTCCAGAAAGCCGGCGTTCAGCGAATTCCCATATCAAGTTCTCTAATAGAAAAAGCTCGGCTAGCTCCATTGTCACTCCTAAGTAATATTCCCTATTAAATTAGCGTATTGTGAGAGTCTATTGTTCAAAGGCTCTTTGTGGCTGTTACGTTACCGAGGCTGGAAAGGTAGAAATACAAATAGGCGAATCAAGCCCATCTTATGCACGTGCGGAAAAGGTCGAACAGGCATCGAGTTTTCAATACAGGAATTGTTCCTAAATCACGCAGGAGGTTTCCTTCTCACTCAAGAAGATACGTGAACACTGTGAAAGGGTCGCTCCCAACAGAATGATGGACTTCCGTTCTTTCACTTTTCCCTTCCGCTTCTATAATTGTCTAATTTCATTTACTTACGAACATGATTCGGTTGTTCAGCTCTAGGGACATGCAGGGAGACCCTCACTCGAGGCACGAGTGACAAACACAAGAAACTCGTTCCATTAAGTTAAAAGCTGACTGCGCACCTTATTTCGCGAGAGGAATAATTGCTGAAAGAATTCTCACCGAAGGAAACTCCCAATAGAAGAGTCCTTACTAGAAGAAGGATCAAGTTCGGGAGACCTATCGTTGGGTCTCATGTTAGGAGTGTCCTCATTGAAAGGTAGTTTAACCGATGTGGGCAAATCTGATCTCTTGATATAACGTAGTGCGTATTATTTTAGCGGTCTTACAAAGGCAAAGGGGTAGAGAGAATGGTTCTTTATGGTGGTTTCTCTACGACGTAATGGGTATGATGGAGATTTCGATAAGTCAATGTGATGACAACAACTCGCGATGATCAAGTTTGAGAACCTAGGAGATAGCAAATATCCATTTGGGTAAGTCTTCTTGAGGTGCACCGAGCCTAATAGATGTAACAAATGATCCGTTTCCGTATATGATACGCTTAGATGTAGAAGATATTATTCAGTAATGTTGTTGTGCATCCCGTCTGCAGGCTGCCGCTTCTGCCAGAAACCCGCAAGGCCTTTGTTCGACTATAGCTCTTTACAACTCTGAATTACGTTGCAACTTCCAGCGATTCAGCTCACGGTCCTTTTTTCAATTTGTAATCTGGCGCCGGGTGACTCCTTATATATCGCTTTAGGTTTTAATGAATTCTGCCAGCAACGGCTTATATGTCTTCGTGGCTGATCGGCCGTTGGCTGTTGAACCTGGCTTTTACAACAGTATGCTGGTCGTCTTCTGGGATGAAAAACTCATTGTTGGAATACGTCATCAGTGCATTATGAGAGCGGATAGCACAGATACAGCACGTAGTCATGGGGACTACTCGAAATCAATCGGTGCGGAATGGAAAGTCAACAGATAGTGCCATGGAAATGGAAGCAACGAAAAGGATGAGCTATTCTAGTCGAGGCTAGAAACCGTTTTTAGGACAAAAAAGAACACAAAGTGGCCTCATGACAAACGTCATACGATTACCCCACCCGCCCGTCGCCATGAACCCAACTTCCCCAACGCCTAACAGTACGACGCCCATTCGAAAACAACATAGTTTTGTGGTAGGCATATCGTCAATAGACAGATGCCTGGGCTCGCAATGAGGGGAAATTTAAATAAGACCATGCGTTGTGAACAGACAAAACAAGCCGCCACCATTCCCCAAGATGAGACCGCCAGGCGTGATTAGGGAATTTCTTGTAGTGAAAATTATCTCCTAAAAGGCTGGGCGTGATAACACCTGAGCATTCCCTAGGAATGCCCATACTACTAAACGGGCATCTACTTTGCCGCAACAGCCTTCGGCTTTGGGGCGACCTGGATGATTTGTTAGACTTAGAATAGAGGGATTACTTAGGGATGGAGCGGCTTCGCTACCTTCTTTGCCTTGGCCTCGACCTTCTTAGCGGCAGTTTTAACCTAGGGACACGCATTAGCGGAGTCTACAATGGTGTAGATATGATAGCAAAGCGTCACTGAAAGCTATAATGGAAGATGTATAACATCAAGATTAAAGTAGTACGCCGTGTGCTGTGGTTGGGATAAGGCGACATCGCGACGCGACGCAACGCGACACACAATATAAGCGAAGGTCGAAAACACCGACGTGCTTCTCGCGGACTTCCGAACACCAACATAAAGATAGTCGGTCGGACACGCAAAGGAAAATAATAATAATGCAATGTCTAGCCTACCTTTTCAACAGCGCCGTCCTTCTTGGGGGCTCTCTTCTTTGTGACGCCAGCCGGCTTCACAGGCTTCACACCGGGCTCCGCGACAGGCTTCTTAGTCTTGGGCTTGGTTGTGCGCTTGATGGCCGGAGCGGTGTCGACGGTCTGGAAGACGCGCGGACGCGAGTTGCCCGTGGCCGACCGAGTACCTTCGCGGGGCATCTTGGACACGATTTGGGCGGATTGGGCGGTGAAAGCTGTATGGGACGTTAGAACACAACGTAGTCTCGAGTATGCGTGGTCGTGCTATGTTGTGCGACACGCGATGCAGATGCCAAACGGAATGCGACACGAAGCTGCACGCGACGGGTAGCTTACAATGAGGTTGCGACAGGTCGTCTGTCTATCTGCGAAATCGACGTGGACTCGGTGATCTGCACGGGCGCAAATCTGGAAAATGAAATCTACGCGGGATTTGATGCGTGATGAGTTTAATGAGACGAAAATACTTGTTAGTAGAGAGGAGATAGTTGGGAAGAAGAGAGAGAGAGGTAAGAACACGCGGAGGGAAGAGAGGAGGTGAGGTGCATGGTGTGTCGTGTCGTGTTGTGTGGTTTTGTCGCGCTTCCGTCGTTCCAGTTCCAGTTGCAGCTCCAGCTCCCGGTTCGGTCCCCATCCCACTCTAATGCTCTACCTAATCAACCTAATCAACCTTACCTAATAGGCAGTTGGGCGGCAGGTAACCGCCCATTATCGGTATCGGTCGGTCGCTATAATATTGCTTAGCTGCTTCAATAACGCAATCTTATAAGTCCCTCCCACATTCCCTTAACTCTGCCGATCAGCAGAAATTGCATATGCATAAAATTGAACGAAGCAAATCAAATCAGGTCGGGATAGTATATTATCCAATATCGCATCCAACCCTTTAGGCCTACTCTTTCTTGAGCTAACTAACTAGCAGGGTAGACGAGAAAGGAATTTACGAGGTTGGGGAGGATTCGTCTGTCCGTCCGTCTATGTCCGTCCACGCAGGTAGGTGTTGATGTTGTTCCATCGACCCCTTGAATTCAACCAAAACAATAACATCTTAGTCAGTTAGTCTATACCTTTTCTTGTGATCACCACTCTCGATTGGGGATCCTCTCTCATGGCCCATCTATCATGCATTCTATTAATCAGCCTGCCTTCAAAACAGACCCTTTTGGAGGCAGACTTTGAGCAGTGGATTCAATCATCGTAATCCTAGCCATGTGAGCGCACCACGTTCCTCCGTATTAGTGGTACTTAAAGTACTGCCGCGCGCTCGAATAAGTGGTCGAGGGACGAGCGAATCAATTGTTAGTAATGCCTCCGGCTCCTCAACGTGGTCACCTTTGACCTGCATTAATCCCTCCGTTTGCGATCGAGGCGAAATTGAATCGCGTTTACTGCGTCCACGTTCAAATCCCGGCTCAACAGCAAACAGGTTCTCAAGTTCCAAGCTTGCCCACCGTAGTGCTTGCAGCCATCTTCCACACCCCGAACTGAACATGGCTAAAGTGTATGGCGGAAAGAGAGCAGACAAGTTTCACACAGACTAGGCTACGCGCGCATCATTAGTTCTTTCCGGTTGGCATTCATAACATCCTGTTATTCTACAACGGCTCTACTACACCTCTGGGACCGCCATTACCCCGCGATACGCTTGCTTGCGTCAGCTTCCCCCGGACTCCGGAATGCTATTCAACTTCAAACCGGGTTCCAAAGAGACTGTCTGCCCGTGTTCAACTGTTGTATTGGAAATCGCACGATATTGGAGGACTTTACTCTCGAATGCCCAAGATGTGTGGGTTTGTATTAGCAGTCTGTGATTAATAGTGAAAGGAGCCTCAGATAGCCAGAGTCGCGGTCTTCAATTTTGCTGTCCGACGGCGGCCCGTTTCTAATACTCACACACACACCTTTCTCCCTCTTTTTCTTTCCTTTTTATTTTTCCTTTTTATTTTTCCTCCTTATCATTGAGGCATTAATAGAATTAGTAAGTACAGCTACAGCCCAAATAACAATAGACCAGATAATCGAGACTAGATTAGTTAGTAGGTATGTGTAGTGCGCGACAACTGATATGCCTTGTGACTATATGACGCCTTTCACTCCACTTTATACCTCTACTTGAGTACGGTAGATCTAGCCCGGTTGTGTTTCGAAATGGGTGCCATGTCCTGGGCGGAGGAGCACGATCTAGGGTGATCGCATGAGGCGCTAACTCCACACCATTTCAGCACCGATCAGCGACACGCGATGTGTCGATCTATTATGCGAGACACTAGAAGCGGAGCGGGCCGAATAAAAGACGGCGCCGACAGTTTGGTTGTTAACGGACTTACGATATCTAGCGTCGAGTTCCTGTAACAGTACTATGCATATTTCAAGAGAATGGTCATTTCGAGGGACTCATTCCCTGTAGGATTGTTGTTGACTAATGATACCACCTGTACAATTCATGACTACTCAAAAAAAGTGCACATACCTTCAAGAATAGCAGAGCCGAGATTTCTCTCATGTATCTCTGTGTGCTTCTATATATGGTTGTGAAACGGTTTTGAATCTGGAGCAATGCTTCATGCTCAGATACGTCTCTTCGGAGTAGCTACATACTTAGCTGCATATAAGTTGCTCATGCGAATGTGTCGTGAGCATGAGTGAGACATCGCTACCATTCCCTCCCTGGGTCACTGTCGCGACGAGCTATCGTTTTACGGAGATGAGGAAGTCTCTGACTAGCTACTCTAGTCACAAGGACTAAGTATAGTCAGTAACCACAGCAAGGTTATGAAGTGAGAAATGCCGTACGGAAAAGAAAGTAAGCAGAATATGCGGGCTTGGGTTGATCCCTCGGTGAGGCTGGCAACCCTGGATCTTTGTAGAGGATAGAGCATATTGACTTTGGGTCGATACTACGACGGATTTGAACTACGAAAGCATGATCGAGAAACATCCGATACCTATTTCCCCTCTGCAAAACCTGCAAATAATGAGGGATTAAGCAAGCCCCCCCTTCCCCCCGAAATACATCAAAGACCTTGTCATGGACTACGGTCGAGGCGAACGAAATGGCGACGTACTAGTATTGCATACATTAATAGACGAATGAATATAAGTCAAGCTCGAAGATGATGTCAATGGAAACCAGCCCGCCCATAAGGCTAACACTGGGGTCATGCTTTAACTCGATGCGGACAATATAGTACACTAGAGTCACATGCATGTTCGTACTGGAACCCAGGTATCTAGCTAGATATCAAATCTACAACAGCATATTGTTAGATAAAACTTGCAATACGGTTACCACCCAAAGGTCACGATAATCGATTGAACTTAGAGCCTCATGGCTTTAAATACACGTCGCTTGTGGATGTCTCGAGTTCGGGGGGGAAGTGTTGAAATAAAGCTTGATTGACTAAGAGAATCGGTAAAACTGAAGGCTTTGTTTTCGTCAAAAAGAATAGATATACTCGTCACTAAGCGAGTTCTTACATAATTTTTGATAAACTCTAAGCTATCTCGCAATTGGTAAAGCATCAATGAGATAGAAAAGGGCGATTTCCAATTAGTTTCACGGATGCTCAAGATGTATTGATACAGGTACAAGTCCAGTGGCACGTGGTCTGAGCTCTAGAGACCCCGACCTGCCTTGAAGGGTAATAAGATTGTCGATCCCTTTCCCGGGCGCAGTCTCTTCCTCCTATAATTCCATTGTTCTTCAACACAATCAGATTCGGGCGCTAATTCGATCGCTAATTCGACCCTCACTTGTCTTGTATACTAGATAGATGCCTTTCACTATCTCAACTGCTATTCCCAATAAGGGAGGGTTATACAACGACATCGTGCACGAACCCCTGTCGCATATGGCCATCTAAGTACATCTGTGACCCAATAAGGGGAGTCGAGAGCACCCGCACTCCGGAACTCGATGGGGGTGGCCGATCTGTAAGTAAATGTTCCCCAGAGCCTCAAATTAGTTTCGCCCTATAACATGTCTCAACTTCAAACTAATCCTAGCGAGCTCAGCTCTGACTGGTTCAATTATGAAACCGCAGTTAATTAGCATTCCAGGATATCGTTCTTTGTTAGCCATAAGTGCCCTTCCAAGCCGTCGCCCCTATTCTCTTCGGTATCTGAGACATTGGCGTCCAACAGGCGAAGCGACATGAGGGCTTACTTCAAAGTGATATGCTACCTCCCGGCCGGTCAGTGGTCTAGAGCGTGGGGCTTTATCTCCGTCCCATCTCTCGTCCGGCGCACTACCGAGCTCCTACCGGCTCTCTGGTCAATGTCAGATCCATCTTCGGTCCGACTTCCCTTTATAGATCTAAAGCGCAATAGCTATAGATTTAACTATATGTCTCCGAAGTATTTCTACCGGGATATCTTCTGATATACAACGCTATGTAGCCGCTTGTACACACTGGCAGATGAATCTTGAGGTCTCTATGGCGAGGGACCATCTATTCGCGGGGCTGTCAAGCATACTCTGATGTTACGTCGCGCCGTCGCGGACCCAGAAGAACCCAAGTTAAACCGCGGTGATACTCTTCTATTTGCGCGGTTAGTGCTATCATCTTAACCGTTGGACAACATATCTCACGACGTTTCTATCGCTATCTATGATAGGACAGTGGACACTGAGTTCTTCTGAGCCTTGGCTTGCGGTGGGCTTCATCACATCAGATTCGAGTAACGTTGCAAACAAGCTCACGATACTTGATGCAACCAGGCATCGACCACGATGCGATAACTGGAGTGCTTCGCGACCGACTCTCTTGTGTAAATAGACTATGAAGGCTCAAGCGTTCCTCGAAATCACAGGCGTGACCTTCCTTTAGCGCAACTATTTCATCTTGCCCAGCCGGCAGCTTATTGGCCGAGTCGGGAGATAGCCCTAATGAGGAAATACCTTATCAAACCAGGTATGGTGTGGACTAAAAACAGCCACTGAACCTGTCACATTGGATGCGGGGGATTGAAAAAGACCAAGCTTGCCTCTTGGCACGGAGCACGTTGAAGGAATTAACCAGCTTCTTGTACCTACACTAACGCAAATTCCAGGTTCAATGTTGATCATTTGATCTTCAGGGTCTTGAGGCAGTTACTCTTAGCTGATAAACTCTGGGCAGTGGCGTCTTTATGAACACAGTTCATGCCACAACCAAACACAGCAGTGAGCAATCTTGGAGCTGGAATGCCGGATAGGTGCAGAACTGGGAATTTTAATGGTTATCCTGGTTCCCCATATGATAATGCAAGATGACAGTTGGCGCGGGACCGCAAATCATCAAATGATGGTGTGGTGTGAGGGTCGGAGATGAGGGTTTGATGCAACATTGCGGTAAGCCACTGCCCCCCTACTATGCGTAGGGCGTCTTCGCGTGAGCGAAGCATGCGACATAGCTCTGTTGGAAGGCTTGAGCCCTGATTGGTGATGCTCGCGAGCTTCCCCTGAGTAAAAGCTAGGCAGCTCCATCTGCCGAGGCGTCAATGTCTGCGCATGCAAGACACATTGATAATGCCCACCTTCCATCTGTGGACTAGAAGGAGCACGAGTGCCAGTAATCCTCACAAGTTTGTCACGAACGCGCTTGGTTGACGATGAAGTTCATTTATCACCGCAGCTCCAGGTAACCAATGCCGATGGAGAACAGAGGTCCGTCAGATGGGAGGGTGAACATACCCTACTCACATATCTGAACGCTTCGCGCGTACGGAAGTTGGCATGGATGCTGGCAACGTTGCCACATTGAATCCAGAGAGCCTGTGGATGGAGCTATTGAGCTAGGTTTGGCGTTGTCATTACCGATGCGCAGACCGAATATTCTCATTGCCCGGTTGAACATGCTTGTCTCATTACCTCCTCAACCCACGTGAATAGCCCGCTACTCTTTTCAAGGAAGTAAGATAGGAGTCACGTATACGTATATATATCTCTATAAGTTTGCCGATCCCCTTTCTTTCTGACAGGATCAAGCCGCCTTCATCAACGCTTCATCTCAAGATCACCTCGTCCTTCGAGAGCAAAGCCAACATGGTCTCCTTTAAGAATATTGCTACATTGCTGCTTTCAGCATCGTTAGCTGCCGCCAGCCCTATCTCTGAGATCGCCGAACGAGCTGCTAACTTCAAGAACCTCGTGTACTTCACAAACTGGTAAATATAGCAACATTCACATACATTTGGGCTTCAAACTAAATTTCTTGAAGGGGTATCTATGGCAGGAACTATCAGCCAGCTCAGCTACCAGCGTCGCAGCTCAACCAGGTGCTGTACGCATTCGCCAACTTCATGAGCGACGGAACTGTGTAAGTCTTCGAATCGTTGCTACACATATGCCTACTAATCGAGTGGATAGCTACACGTCGGATAGCTACGCTGATCTCGAAAAGCATTATGACAGTGATTGTAAGTTATCCGGGCTAGCCAATTAACAATCCAGTTCCGTGGGAGCTACAGAGTTGGTATCTAAGCGAATGCAACTGGCTGACTAGAGTTCGCAGCTTGGAACGACGTCGGCACCAACGCTTACGGCTGCGTTAAGCAGCTCTACAAACTAAAGCAGACCAACCGTCAGCTCAAGGTGCTCCTCAGTATAGGTGGCTGGACGTACTCCCCCGGTTTCGCCGCTGCTACCAGCACAGATGCGCTACGACAAACATTTGCTCAGAGCGCTGTCACACTTGTAAAGGATTGGGGGTTTGACGGAATCGATATTGATTGGGAGTGGCCAGCAAGCGATACCGAGGCTAACAACATGGTTTCGCTCCTGAGCGCCATTCGCAAGCAGCTTGACAGTTATTCGTCACAGTACGCGAGTAACTACCATTTCACCCTTAGCGTAGCCCTGCCTGCCGGCCCGGACAACTACAGCAAGATGAAGCTTAGCCAAATGAACGCCGCTGGCGTCGACCAATTCAATATGCTGTCCTACGACTACGCTGGTTCCTGGGATACCACCGCCGGTCACCAGGCTAACCTCTACGCCGACCCTGCTAACCCCAAGGACACCCCATTCTCTACCGATGCCGCCATCAAGGCCTACGTCGCTGCTGGTGTCCCCGCAAACAAGATCACCCTCGGCCTGCCTCTCTACGGCCGTGCTTTCGAGAGCACAAGCGGTCTCGGCCAACCCTTTACTGGTGTCGGCTCGGGCTCCTGGGAGAACGGCATCGTGAGTAATTCCCGGAGTCATTTCCTTCTTGTTTCGGCAACATTTTAAAGCAGAAGAATTCCTTTCTGGGCCAATACAGTGTCTGGAAGCTTCTGAAAATCCTCCTAAATCCGCTCGAAATGGCAATAACTGACTCCGAGTGTTCTAGTGGGACTACAAGGTCCTCCCGCGCTCCGGCACCGAGATCTACGACTCCGCAGCCGGCGCATCCTACTCGTACGACAGCGCCAGCAAGGAGCTGATCTCCTACGACAACGTCGACATGATCAAGCGCAAGGCGTCGTACATCCAGAGCAAGGGCCTGGCCGGTTCCATGTTCTGGGAAGCCTCCGGCGACCGGACCGGCACCGGCAGTCTGATCGGCGCTGCCTTCACCGCCCTGGGCGGTTCGGGTTCGCTCGACAAGTCCCAGAACCTGCTCTCGTACCCCAACTCCAAGTACGACAACATCAAGAAGAACCTGGCCGCCTAAGCTCCAGTCGCTTGATTTTCGACCAAACTAGGTCCTGGCAGTGGTCATCTGGATCGAAGACGGGAGCTCCGTCCTTGAGACTGCTTTTGATACGGGTTCATCAGCACACGCATGGCAAGGAGTTGGGCTCTGCGGTTGGCTGGTTGCATTAGTAAGGCGCACAGGTATGATATTTGAGGAGAACTTTACACTCGCTTTTTAAGGATGTCCCGTCTACTCTCGTTTTCGCCCCCAAGGGTTGGCTTGGTGCGATATACTTCATGTATATATTTTACTCTTCTAGTATATATCGTCCACGCTTATAGCTGCTTATGAATAGTACGTTATCGCTACATTTCTTCGGAGCCAGAATTCGGCGAGACGTGAGCCCCGCTTAGAAGTGTAAATGAAGCAAATCCCCATTCTCAATTCATTCCGCCACAGCTAGAGACACTGCAATAGCAATTAAGGAGTTAGAATCAATCATCTTCGACCTCCCTGAGTATCCTCCGACCTCAGAACTAAGCGCCGCGAACTTATCCCGACCCCTTGTGACCCATAAAATGACGCGTACCCGCGCGCCGATGTCGTCCAAAACCGCACTTACAGACTGGAAGACATTGAACATTATTTCTATTACAAAGTCAACCCGATTTTTTCGGACGACCTTCGTCGCTTGATTCATACTTAATTTAGTCATATCAAGATCACAATCATAGGATTTTAACATGGTCACAGTACTGCAATTGTTCGCTATAAATGTAGCATTGACAATGCCCGAGGCGTCCCCGCATCATGGATCACTCACCCTGGGAAGAATGCTAGTAGACAACATTCAAGTAGGAACATGCAACGAGGTAGTAAGCCAGTAGCCACTTGTGATCCAACGGGGGGTTTGAAGACCCAGAAAAGGTAGCATGCTACCATTCGCCATTTCAATGTTCAGCGTCTATTGTTATGTAACCCTATGTCTGTCGAGTCTACAAGAGGAAAGATGATGCTCTCAGTATATATATATATATATATCAAACGTGCTGTGCAAAGCCAAGTGTGTTGTTACCTCCGTTGAACACAACGAAGTTGCTCTTGAAGAAGATGTCGCCGTAGACTTGCAGGCCACCTGATTGACCGGCTTGTAGGCCACCGAAACATGCTGTGAGGTATGGGGTTAGTTCATGTCGTTTGTTAGGAGTTCATTAAATAGTAGGGGAGGGGAAAAAGAAGAAAAGAAAAGGAAAATTAGGGAGCTTAGGGCAGGAGTATAGCAGTTGACTTACTTTGGTTGGTCTGGTCCACGGGCGCGAAGCTCAGGTCTGCACCCTTTACAGTAGCCATAGCATCGCCGATGGCAAGTTGCAAATCAGGCAGCTTAGCGTCACATGGAATGGTGAAGCCACCTTGTGTCGCGTCGTTCTGTGCGCCCTGGACTTGCGCATAGTAAGCCGTAGCGACAGCAGGGTCGGCAAGCAGAAGGGTGGTGCCGGTGTCGGCAATGGCCTGGTTGCCAGCGACCGAGGTCTGGGCCTTTCCGCCGTCGACCGCGAAGCTGTCACTGGTAAACTGCCAGAACCCCTGAGTGTTGTTGACGGCGACGAAGGTCATGTCGCCCGTGAATTTGCTTGTGTCAATACGGCCAAATTCGTAGGCACCGTTGGCGCCAGCTCGAAGATCTGCCGTGAACAGGGGCTCTGCCAACGACGACATGGCGTTGTCGAAGAATGTCTTTTGCTGTTGTGGCTGTACAGTGTTGATTGAGCTGAAGGCAAGGCCTAGTAGTCCATCGGTGGAGGTATCGTCGACGAAGGACTGCGTCACTGCAGTTGCCAGCTCGATCGCCTGGGCCTTTACTTCGGCACCTCCAATGTTCACAACATCCGTGCCAACAACACCCTCGGCGCCTGAGCCGTCGCCGTACTGGATTTGAAACTGAGCATTCTGGATGAGCTTGAATGTAGCAGAGCTTGAGGGGTCATAGAGCGCGTGACCCTGCGTAGCCGCAGCACTCAACTGCGTGTTAAAGACCCAGAGATCGGACGAGCCAGTATCGAAATCGAGATTGACGACTTGTCCTCCGATGTTGACAGGTGACAAGTATTCGACGTCATTCGCTTCTGGTACGTTCGCTACGAGGCCTGTGCCATTCTTGTTCGCTGCGACACTCTGTTGCGGAGCCAAGGCGCCACCAGCGGCAGCGGCACCAGCACCGGCAGCGGCACCTTGACCTTTTCGGCCACGACCTTTGCCTTTGCGGCCCGTGGTGGCGGCAGCAGTGACACCTCCAGCGTTTGCCCCATTGCCCATTCCCTTCTGTCTCCTGGGCTCTCTCTTAGAGATGAGCTCTTCCTGCTTCTCGACAGCGTTGAGAAGCGAAGCTGGCACCGGCATGCGGTATTTTCGGAGTGTTTTGAGAAGAGAACGAGGTCCATTCCTAGGGATCGGGTTAGGGTTCCGCACTCGATCGACCTTGTAGACGCCTCGCTTTTGGATAAAATTGGTTGGCGAGGCGGCCACCAGGGCCATGAGCCCGTAGACGATGAACAAGATGCTTGTTAGGGAAGGCATGATGGCTGATATTGTAGAATTTGTTTTTGAAAAAAGATAACCACACCAGGCAGTAAAGAAACGGAAAAATGGTTCAAGGATTCGAAGTCGGCTTGATGCTCCCTGGTACAGATATCCAAACAATATACACGAAACGAAGCTGCGGCAATGGTAATGCAAGGGAGGGAAAATGGAGTAAAAAAACGGCCAGCGAGGTAATACGAAGGGAAAGAAACAAAAGAAGCCTTGCCAAGAGAAAGATGTGATAGATGATAACTCGAGGAGAAGTCTGGAATAATATATACCTTCGCCAGTTAACTGGAGGACCGGGGGCTGGAGTCCGATTCTTCAGAGCAAGCCCCAGCCTTTCCCGACTTAGCCATGCTCCGTTCCCCCTGTCGCATCATTCTCTCGATTGTGTGATGACCCACGAAATCCTCAAACATGCGTATAAGGAAGGATGGAGGGTGGGTGGTGCGCAACCCGGGCAGAACCCGGGATTGACTACCGGAGGCTTGTCGATCCATATTCCCAATACGACCATCCACGACAAGCTTTCGTTAAGCTTTTTCCAAGCCCCAGCCAAGCAGAGATCAAAGGGGAATCCGGGGTGATCGAAGTGGCCGGGGTTGGGAAGGAATATGGAAAACAACCAGGTGTCTCAAGTGAGCTCGAAACGTGTTACAGAATTACAGAAATTTGGGGTTTAGTTTAGCTTCTTCGTCATCGCTCCCAACCACGTTAGTAACATAGCAGTGCATACGTAACATAACCGCTGAGAGTCTTCTATTGAATGCGGGCTATCAGCCAGATTTCTGGCTCGGGACTTCTCGTTGAATAATTCCATGAACAATTATAGGGCGAACGTAGTGTACTGTATGTTGTACAACGTAAGCTTCCATGTAGTCTAGGTAGTTAAGTAAGTATTCAATGCGGCGCAAGCCAATGATTAGGACCCTGCAGAAGCGGGGCTTTCTGAGCGCTAGCCCCTGCGTGTCCAATGGACTCAGCCGCCGAAGCTAGGTAGGACACTTGAAACGTTTCAACCAACCCCTGACTTGCGTTTGCGTTACGTAGGCGATCACCGCATCAATTATCGTAGGTGGCTCGGGTGGATGTACACTAGAAAGGAGGTGCACGCATGCATCGGTTAGATGAGGGTTGGTACACTACACTACAGTAGATGATTGCTAGCATCCTGGAGCACTCTTCCGCCTATTAGGATTACTGTGTGCCATATAACTTAATTGCGATGCATGTTTAATATTGACAATTCAAGTTCAACTTTTGTGATGTGCTGCCGATCCTCTGGATTCTCGTTGGAGTAATTTCACATTGATCATTCATCAGCGTCAGGGCAACGAATCAAATGAAGGTATCACCACCATCCAAGGCTATGAAGCTCGAAGAGAGGGACTACCGTATTATTTACAGTACCTTTGTAATTCTAATCCAACTACCACAGCCGTATGCTTTAGCCCACAGCGACGATCTGGATAACATGGGTTGATTGTTATTCCATATCGGCGTACACCTCACGCGTGTTATTGACCGGGTCAAGGTAATACACACTGCGGTATTAAGCTTACAGGTTGAAACGAGAAACGAAACAACTTCAAACTACCTAGGATTCTTTCCTCTGAGAACAGGTTGATGTGCACATGATTAATCATGACCTGCTCTTTCGGGAATATTTACCTAGCGAAATTATGACACCCCCTTGACAATATCTTATAGTCATTCTGTGCGACGAACCGAACGAGTTCTCGAATGCGCTTCGACCCCTTTTCTCTGGTTACATTTACTTCGGCAATACCCATCCTCCGAAGCATCTCTCCAGTACTCGCCTTCATCCTATCTCGTTTCTACCTCCGACATCATGTCCTGCTCCCCGATCCGAAATGGATGGCTCATAAGCCACGGCAGTGGCATCGGCTGCTGTTACGGGTCGCTTCAGCCGCCTTTTGCCATACATTCCGCGCCACAGCATCGGCGTCAAACAGTGCCGTAAATAACATCTTCTTTCGCAACCCCAAAATATTATCGGAATGATAATCGGACTCCGAAGCGGTCGACCGCCTCTTTAGCTTGTTAGTAGTGACCAGTTTGAAAACTGAACTTGCTGACAGGACTGATTGGAGCAGAATGCGCTACTGCTTTTTGCGATATTCTTTCTGAGGACTATGCGGCTCCAATCGTTCCGGTACGAAGCATGACTATTAGAGACCCAGGGTGGCTATGTTGACTTCCTCGTCATTCTCATTCTTCTGAATCTTTTTATAGGTTGAAACCTAAGGTTAGGTGTGATGTCTGGACTTTGTTGCCCGTCCTCCAGATTGATCCGCTATGACTTACTCGATACAGGAGTGGACTGGCAACATCTCAGCTGTCATGTTTAATTCTTTAATCAATGCGTTTAACCAGACAGTGCATATAATTTATGAGTCAGCTATACATCTTAGACCATCTAGAATTCCTAGACACCGTATGAGTATATCTAAGTACTTGATTAAATAGGCTTCAGAAGTCCTGTATGTTAGAATGAGGAATAATTGTAGACAGTCCACGAAGATTTCTATCCCTCAACCTCAACGTAACCTATTCAAGGGGAACATCCGATATGTAAAGTATGCCGCAACAGCAATACCCGTTGAAACGGTTAGCCAACTACCGACTCCGGGTGACTTCATTGCCAGAGCAGTAGCAGTCGGCTTCGATGTTGAAAACTCAAAGTCGCGCCAGGAAATGAACACACTCCTGAGCCAGTATTTATATTGGAAGTCAGGGTACATCGTCGTGTTTCGACCGTTCTGGGCGTCGATTGCCCAAGACGTACATCCGGACGACCAGATCAGACCCTTTAGCCTATCTTGGATCATGTCGATGTCAGCTTGCTCAGCGTCAGGCTTCACCTTTACTATGTCGGTTTTCCGCCCAATGACTGGTAAAATCGACCTTTGGGCTTTGAGCGCATTCAATATAGGCTTGATGACACGGAGGGTAAAGCCGATCTGACATTCGGTGGTGTATGCAACTGAGGCGTGACCGCTGGCAGTGTTGGGCCCCATTATGACGAAGAAATTGGGGAAACCAGAAAGGCAGGTGCCAAAGTAGGCTGAGGCTGACCCTTCACTGACCTTGTCCCACTGAAGGTAGGTTGTTAGCAATGTTCACGTTTGATCGTGAGTGTCTCACTTACATGCTCTGTGACAGTGAGACCACCTTCTCCGCGTAAGTTGAGAGTCAACAAGGGTTTCTGAACCTGAAATCCATTCGCTAGGACAATGGCGTCTGCTTTCACAATTCTGCCAGACTTCGTACGGACTCCGTTTTCAACAATCTCCTCGATAGGATCTTTGTACACCAGTTCAACATTGTCACGATGTAGACACTCCAAGTAATCTGTGTCCATGACGCGACGTTTGCACCCGACTTCTGTCTTGGGGAGAAGGAAATCATGGTACTTCGCAGGGGACGTTCTCTTCATATAGCCTCCTTGGTAGGCCGCATACATTTTCCGAATGGGCGCTCCGTCTTCTATTGGAAAGCTTTTGAAGTCCCACTCGCTGAAAGACATTTGCATAAGCCGGTAACCGCGCATGGCGAACGGGACCCATTTCATGCTCCATTTGAAGAGACTTGAGTACTCGGGATTTGGACGCTCGAATATCCATTGCGCCTGGCGAGCGAACTGGGTGACTTTCTTTACAGCCCCGTCGGCTTGGCTTACAACCGGGACAACCTGAGTCGCGCTACATCCATTACCTGTTGCTAGCGTTAGTTCGTCAGATACGGATTCATGGTCAAGAAAATTACGAACCGACTACAACCATATCTTTGTCCTTCCAATTGAACGAGTGGTCCCATTCCGCCGTATGAAAAATCCGGCCCTGGAAAGATGATGCCCCGGGAATGTCACATTCATTGGGCTGTGAGAGGAGCCCGATAGCGGAGATAAGAATCTTGCACCGCCGCCGATAAGTCTCTGAGGTCTTCAAGTTCTTGACGAAGACCAGCCACGTCCCGGAAGACTCGTCCCATGTAGCCGACGTTACAACAGATTCGAATCTCGTGTGTTTCTCAATGTCGTACTTGTCTGCAACATTTTGATAATACTCGTGAATCTCAGGCTGCAGCGGATATTTGAGAGACCAATTCGGATTCAAGCAGAACGAATACTGGTAATGATGCGCAGTCACCTGCAGACCAGTTAGAACGATTCTCCGGGTTTTTGATATTATTTCTGAAGCAGAACTGTACATCTACACCGCACCCTGGATACGTATTCACCCACCACGTGCCACCAATATGAGTTTCCCTTTCAATTAATTCGAAGTTCCGGTGTCCGTACTGCCGCACCAGCTGAACAGCTAAGCCGAGGCCGGACATTCCGGCCCCGATGATGATGATTTCGGTGTCGAGTTCCATATTGAGGTAATGGTACGCTAGAGTTCTGGGCTGTGTGTTGCACTGTCACTCACTCACTCACTCATTGGCTCGTCCAAGAAGAATTCTCTCACGTAGATGTTAACGCGGGTCGTTCGGAGCTCGGGCAATGTAGATGTTAAGGAACAATTGAAGAAAGTGGAAGCTATCAAAGCCGAACAAGTGTGGAAAGGAGGTGATGTCTGGCTTCTTACGTTTGTACTAACGTCAAAAGAGTCTTCTCATAAGATGTAGGCCACTGGGACTCAGTTATTAGACGATTCATAGCTGAATGAAGCTTTGAGAGGATATTTATTTCAGGTTCATCCTGTGCGGAGTACTGTACTCCGTATATTGGTGGCGTTACCTCCCTTGACAGGTTGACCGCTTTATCAGCCGATAACTTTATCTAGTTACTACGTATATACTTTCTCAAACCCGGCCAAGCCTTCCCCAACTAAATATGGTTGGTTTATTGTCTTTCTGCTCCCGACGATAATGAAATAAGCCCATACGTGTGTGCATACATTACAGGCACGACAGCGCACGCAGTACTACGTACATACCTGGGGTCGTGGGGTAATCCTGGGTTCTCCAGAAGAGGTACCCGAGCTAACTAACTAGAGTGGGGCACCTAAACTCGCATTCCTGTGCGCTCCAATTCCGATTGGGAAAGAGTAGAAAAGCGGGACTGCTAAACTGACCCGATCCGGTTAGAGTACCAACTAATCCCAGATAACCGTTCTATGCGGTGTACTAACTATGTGCTTGTATATGTACTGTACCCACGGTTGACTTGAAGGGCGTTGAGTCGCAGTGATCAGACGACCAATTTGAGATCCCCGCAGCTCTATGTGTCAAAAGATGCTGTATATCGTGATAGGCAAGTACTTACTGGTAACTTGAATATCTGAGAAGGATCTGTGAGTATCAAGTGTAACACCGAGAACTGGACTCATTTCAACTATTTTAATATTTTTAGATAGAGTATACGTGAACCATGCCCCCACGATTTACCTTAATCAAATGCTATAAACAAACCCTTATAGTGGTGTGGGATCATGCAGTGTAAGTATACCTAGGTAGGTAATAGAACGGCAATGTAAGACAATGTTGTTTTACTTGCAAACTTGGTGTAGCACAAAGGATTAGACAACCTGTACGTGATCATGTTGATATCGAACAGCTGCACGTGAATACATTATGTACTTGCATGGCATTATCTAAATAGCGATAACAGTTACCATAGGACACGATATGGGATATTCTATTGATTAGATAAACGCTATTGCTCTTGTTCGAAGAATCGGCTAGACCAAATCACTTGTCATATTTTGCTCAACACACCTTTAAATTTTCAATGAACCCTATTCACCACGGCTGAGCTGTGGAACAATTTCCTTCGTTGTTTTAGCAAATTGAAACAAATTGAAACAAATTGAAACATCTATTGCGAAGGTAGGACACTGGCCACCATAAACCTATGGTTATGGTCAAGCTGAAAGCGATTGCGGTCTGCGAGATGTCGATGTTTATTGTATATGCAGGCTGAGTCCTTGTCAAGGTCAAAGCTGTAAGCCGCAACCCTACGCACTGGAATTATGTTGAATGGTGAGGGGCAGATATCGCGTGCCGAGTAAGATGTGGCCACACGGCTATCGTCGAGGACGTTCGGGACAAAGTCACGAATTTAACAAGGGGTTCTTATCACCGGCTAGATCCACGGCTCGTAAGTGTAAGAATACTTCAATTTTTGTGGCAGCGGCTGGAAGGTCTCTTGTCTTTGGAGGTAGCACTGGTGCCGCCATCTGTGCCGCGGCTATGTCCGACCCAGGTGAAGGCACCAGCCTACAGCACTATTATGCTCTTAGACATTGAACTTCTCAGATATACCAATCTTGGGGTCAATGGCCGGGGGCTCATTTACAGCTACAATACGATGTGTGAATGGTATTACAATGTCTCATTAGTCTGCGCCACCAAACTGTTACTAAATCTATAAAAGGGAGTATCCAATTTTTTATTCTCGATTATTCAACAAAATCTGTGCTCTTCGCAGATTCCTCCTGCAAATTTAACTCGTCAATGTGCTTCTCGGTCTTCCGCTTCATTCTTCCCCACGCGTCACTTCCGAGGACAAGTCTTCTGACCTTCCCAGCCAGATGGCCCGCTGGTCCTCCTTCACCAGTGACCGCCTCGAAGATCCGCGCGACACCCTCTTTCGGGTTGCCGATTTGTTTCCCGTGTACAGTGAGGAACTTACGGACTACTTGGCCAACTGGGTTATCGTAATGTTCTGGAATGCTCTCAGGCTTCGGGCTGGCATCGGACAACTATCATACCGGAGATTAGCAGATCCACCGCAGGTGAAACAACGTCTTAGAGCCTCATATTTTTAAGGGAACTTATGTATGTGAGGTCGCAAGCGCGGATTATTCGCACGTAGGAGTTAACGCTTTAAAGATCAAGCAGTACTCACAGCGCTGACGAAGTTAGTACGGAAGTTACCCGGCTCGACGATCAGCACATTGATGCCATGAGGCGCTACTTCTAACGCGAGCGACTCAGATGCGGCCTCGAGGGCGGCCTTGGAGGCGCTGTATAAAGAGCACGCGGGCAACGGGTCCTGGGCAGCAACGCTGCTGACGTTGACAATGGTGCCGGAACCCTGGGCCCGCATGGCCGGGAGGGCGGCTTGTATTGTGTACAGCGGACCGAAGAAGTTGGTGTTCATCTGAAGGGTTGCTTCCTTCTCACTATCTCACTTGTTAGCCAGGGACCTCACGCGTCATTCAGATAAGATTGAGTGAGCTATGCCTCGATCGAACGACAGAGTAGCGCAAGAAAGGAAGCGTGTGCAATTTACGTACGAGATGACCTCGCAAGCGGCCAAGATGGAGTAGCCGGCATTGTTAATGAGAAAGTCGATACGATCGATAGCCTTCACCTTGTTGGCAATGCTCTCCTGGGACTCGGTCATGTCCATCTCAATCACAGAGCCGCCTGCCTCCTCGATTTGCTTGACAGCATCGGCAGACTTCGTCTTGCTGCGCACCGAGGCGACCACACGATGCCCAGCGCGAAGGACATGCAGGGTCAAGACGAGGCCAAGGCCGTTAGAAGAGCCGGTGATGAGCCAGACTGGGGTCGACATGATGGCTTTTCTTGAGTAGGTATAGTATGTGCGTGTAAGTCGATAAGTTCACTGGACGGAGTGTTCTACTGAGAGCATTTTTCTTTGAGAACTGAAGGAGAAAATGAGTGCTCATATAAAGGGGAGAGAAGAGAGGGGCCGAAATAGGCCCAAGTACCTTGTCGCCTTATCACCGAAAACATCTCCGAAACAAACAACATGACTTTCATGTTGGCTGTTGAATGCATATTTCGGCAATTTTTGACAAATTGATGCATCTCGTCCACACTAGTAGAAAATAAGCTACATAGAGTATATCATGAGGCTTCAGTTTTCGTCTTGAGAAAGCGATTGTTGGCGGCTGAAAATGAGTTGTGGGGCAAAGAGCAACATCCGAGATGCTATTAGTCTTATGGTGTCGCATTCGTTTCTTGGTAGTACTGCTTAACTAATGATGCCATAGTCCAAGGGACAAGAAGTACTATCTTGTCTTAGCACCCACTATTCGTAAGATCGGTGATCCGTCTCTCAAAGCTTAAGTTGTTTAGCCCCACAACTATAGACGCATCTTGACGCCCCTACAATCCCAAACTGGTAATGATCAGTCGACCAGTCATTCTAAATCGTAACTCATATACAAGAACACTATCGGGAGAATCCTACTACTCCCAGCTCCTACATCATATGGGTGTCGTCGGTGACAGTGAGGGAAGAGTTCGTGGTCGCTCCCGCTTACTGGTGATGGAACCTCGAGTCCGCCGGGCAATTCTCGCCTGCGGTCGAGAAGTTCGCAAGAGAAGAATGGATCGATCTCCTGATCGGAATAGGATCGCACGCCCTGAGCAGCCCGTTGAAGTGAATCCGCACCAGCCTGGAGTAGAACGGGATAAAACCGTCGAACGATCCAGGGTCCCTTTGGCATGGCGAACATGCCGTAACAAGCATGTTGACACTTGTCAAGAAACTCTTCATCAGCAACACTCCCAGCGATCTCGTGGCCGTAAATGCAACTGAGCAGATAAGATACGGGGAATTAAAACTCTGGCATAACTTGCCCTGAATCGATTCTCCCAATACAACTACTCGTATCCGGAAAGGCCGGTGTACTTCGAGAATTGCTTCACGAAGGAAAGCCGTACCAGAAAGCACTTACGCCACAATATTGTTGGAGCTAGAGTACCTGCTGGCTAGAGGACACTTGGGAAATAGAGAAATAAGCTTCAGTTGAAGGACTTTCTCCAATTCGAAGACCACAAGCTTCATCCCCTTGTTGTCCTGCCTAGTGCGGCGTACCTTAACACAGCTATCGAAGCTATTAGTCAAATGCATCATGAAGCCGAAGGCACTGCTCCTATCGAGTTATTCAAGCTTCGTTAGGTCACAATCAACTCGGCGCTTCGTGTAGAAGACCCCAAACTCGGCACCGAAACGATGCTAGACATGAAAAGGTTGTCGTGGACATTTACGAATGCCAATTCGCAGTGTATGGTTAGCATTGCACCGGTACCACATCGGCGGGTGACGATGGAAACGTCAATTGACGAGCGCGAAAGAATCCAAGCCGACCCTCGTTTTCGGTCGCTCAATATCTCACGCTGGCAAAAGAGGTTTCAAGTCGCGGGTCTTGGCTACAACTCGGCCTTCCATGGTCTGAGGATATACCACTCCAATATTGCGACCGCCAAAGCATACCCCTCGATTTCTTCTTGATGACATCTTCGATCGTTAGGGTCCCTCAGTGGTTACACATTTGCAAAGTGCCTCGTCACTTGTGAAAAAGCTGGTTATCGCACAAGAGGCCATTACCACGCGCCTGCACAGTTCCTGGCCATAGCAGCTGATGATATCGACTCTGATGAGCTAGTTTCGCATATTATCCCTTTGAGGTCCGATTCGGCGTAATGACCTCCCGAGGCTCTTGCAAAGGCCCACACTACCCCTACTAACAAAAGTGACACAATAAACGCATATTTACACACGCTTTTACATGAAACTGGCTAGTATCATCTGTTTCCCCAGGTACTTCTTGCAAGAGCAAAATTAGGTAGAGAGTGAGGTACCTCAAAATATGTTAATTTGATTGGTTAACAAAAAGCTTAGCATGTATTTACGCCGAATCGGACCTCAAAGGGATAGTGGACAGTCTGGTGGTGGGCAAATTAAGGAACTAAGTGATCACGACTTTCGGTCTTCGGCTAACGATGCTTCAATTGTTAAACAGTAGCACGAAGACTGAGAACTTAGCTAAGGGCCACTGAGGTACAGTATATGTGGAAGATTAGGTATTAGACGTGTGAAGTTCTCAAGAGATTCGATGTCTTTTCACGTGACAACGTACCGCGTCTCGGCGTGCTGCGACCCAAGCTTCTGGGAAGCCTAACCGGAATAGTCAGGTCAATGGCCAGCTAATCTACTATTCTCAACCAGTAGTAATAACCCATCGCGAGTCCCTCGCTGAACTTCTTTTTCAGGACAACGCCTCTTTCAGACTCACCGCTGCTCAGTTCGATAAGATGCCTGCCCATACAGTCCCTCGTCTTTGCCAAGACAGTCTAGATAGAGATCTTCGGATCTCGCACCATGTTAAGACTCGCCGTTGGTGGACCGCAACAAAACCGCAAGCCTCATAAAGATGATGTTTGCCGTTTGTTGATTGTTATCCCCGGCCTGTGCTCTCGTTCCCTCCTCCCTCCTTGTCACCTGCGATCTAGGTCCGGTTCTGGTGTCTGCTAGTCGAGGTCGCCACGGTACAATCAAATTGAATTGAACTCGTAATGCGCGCCTTTCAGATCGTTGCCGTTGCCGGCATTTTTGTCGCGCCGGCTCTTGCGTGGAACACCGATGGTAAGGAATGGATACCGACCAATTTAGTCTTTGCGAAGCTCGATAACACCGCGGCCCGTTCTCCGCTAATTCTGGATCACCAAAACAGTGCATCAGCAGATCGCTTACGCCGCTGAAGAATTCCTGACGCCCCTCACGCGCACCGTTATCAAGCAGCTGCTGGAGCCCGAATACAAAGGAAGCCTCGGTCTTGTAGGCGCCTGGGCCGACAGTTACCGCAAGACACCTGAGGGCGCATACACCGAGACCTGGCATTATATCGACTCAGCCGACGAGCCGCCAGCCTATTGTAATGGTGAGTTGAGCGAAGTGCCATTTCCCCGGCGGGGATCAATGTTAGGAGCATACTCTCATGTCCTCCGAGTCCAAATTGCCTCGGAAACAGAAAATGGCTAACAATTTATTAAGTGTATCCTAACCGGGATACCACTCTGAAAGGAAGTGTCGTCAGTGCTCTCACCAACCAGACTCAGATTCTGAAAGGCTGTATCCGAGAAGCCAAGGCTGGCAAGATCCTTCATGGCGAGAATGCGACCTGCGCCAACGCCGTCAAGTTTATCACACACTTCCACGGCGACATAACACAGCCATTGCACGTCAGCGGCATTGCGGCTGGTGGAAACTTCTTCCCTGTCACATTTGCTGGTGCTACCACGAATTTGCACTCGGTTTGTGATCCTCCTCCGTCCCGCCAATCGCATAGTTGCAAAGCTAACACATGGGACCATTCTGCTTGTTAGATCTGGGATGGCGCAATAATCTACAAGCTGGCGGGCGTGAGCTCGTTCAAAAACGACACATTACAGCCCTTCTTCAAGCAGATCGTTTCACGCATTAAACAAGACGACTTCTTCGCCCCGACCGCCGACTGGGTGTCCTGCAGCGACCCCGGCAGACCTGCCGGATGCGCCTTGGTCTGGGCCCGCGACACCAACGAGTGGACCTGCGACTACGTGTACTCCCAGATCTTCAACAACACCGATGTTGCCACCAGCGGCTATGCCGAAGGCGCTTTTCCCATTGTTGAGATCCAGGTTGCCAAGGCCGCTCTGCGCATGGCTACTTGGTTCAATAAACTTGTTGATGGTCTCTATAAGGAGCGTGAAGTGGTTCTTCGACTTAACCCCAGCTGGGTTGGCGGACCCGCCGGTGGTGCGTAGGTGGAGGAAAGAGGATGTCGAAAAAGTGCAGGGTGTGAGATGATAATCTAATGAATTGGCAATGAAAATATATGTTGATGAACAGATGCTCTTCAAATTTGATCTATATTAAATGCAAAGTGATTTATAGATCATCAGTAATGACGTCTCGCAGCAATCCCACTTTTTACCCGTGAGAAATTCGCGACTCTCGCTTTCGTCACCGTATCCCGGAACCTAGCACACCATACGAACAGCATTCTTAATTGCAGGACACAATAGGAATCAATGACAAATGCATAGACGATACGAGGAATTACTTGTTGCTTTTCTGCGGATGTTGAATCCGTCACATCAGATAGCTAAACTAGCATCTATCGCAGTAGGATGAGATGCGGAAAATCGAAAAAGTCTGGCTGAAAGCCGCCAGACAGCGAAAAGATCCCAATCCACGAGGTGGATATCATGCCGACAGATCCCCTGTTCCATTTTCTCATCTTTTCATTGACAAGATCAGATCTCCCCTTGAACCCCGATTTCACACAATGTTCCTCCACTGCCGGAAGCGGCATGTAGTGCACCAATGTCTAGAGCTTAATAAGGCAGTCGTCTTCTTCATCGTCTTTTCCTTCCTTGTCTCCTTTGCCATTACTTTCATCGGCGTCGTCCTCTCCCTCCTCTTCTTCCTCGTCAGTGTCCCCCTTCAAGGTGCAGACGCAACTCTTGACGAGAACAAGCCGTTGGTCGTAATCCTCGCCTCTGGAATTTCCAAATTTGAGCAGTCCGGGGGAAATCATCAAGTCGACATGAGGTGCATCGCACTCTTCGTCATACTCCATGGTCCTGGGACTGAAGCGCTCTCTGTGAATTACTCTCCTAAGGCGGTATAAGCATCGTGATCGGTTGAAGATCACAGCAATCTCGATAGCCTTGTCAACAATTCGTTCCACAGAGCGTTGGATAATCTCCTTGTGTCTCTCGTCGGACAGTGTTTCCTCCGAGATGAATTGTACAATAGTCGAGTAGATTTTGTTCTTAAGGTACCAGTTGGTTTCGTAGTCTATGCCTGTTGCGTCCTGTATGATTCCTCCTGTATGTGCGCGCCAACTGTGGTAGTCTTCTTCGGACTCTGTGATGACGTTTAGTGAAGTAAGTAAAAACAGTGTTACAATGTGACACTTACTTTGGCCAACTGTGAGTAGTGTGTTGAAAGCTGCAGAAAGTTGTTTCCCCCATACCATGGTTGAGTTCAGAAAAATTCTCTTTATGATATTCATCCACACCAAGGACTGGAAAAATAGATGCACTTGCCCTTCGGCGCTGAGAAATTCTTCGTACAGCGGATTGACTGATTCAAGCAATGCTGCTTGCTTCTGGGTCAGTCGCTTCAGGGAGACGGGGTTACGCAAGTATGTCCTGGCCAGATTTTTGATGTTGTATTGGAGCAAAGTCCATTGTGATATCATCTCAGCATCATCAACCATGAACACCTGCTTCGATGATTTAAGATCACTAAGTTGTCCAATAGCGGCTTGCCAGTGCTCTCTAATTCTGTCACATTCTTCCATCTTCTCATTCAAAGCTTGCCTGAGATCGCGAAGCTCTACTTCGTTTTGATGAGCTTGCGCTATGAGGACCTTAGGCACGATTCCCTCAGTATCTTGGTCAATGCCAACGAGTTGTACATTTGAAATGGCCTCGGGAGTTTGCAGAGGCCAAACCCGTTGCACCAAATAGTTTCGAATGGATCGATATTGCCTTGCAAGTTGCATCTCCAGATATCGAAGATGAGTCAGAGGACGTTGTTCCATGTACCGACTAGCCTCGGGCTGCTCTCCAGCGTTAGGGTCGGGCTGTTGATGGATTTGAACAACTTCGGCAACACTCCGTTGATTGTTGTATGAAGAATTGGCAGATAAACCGTTGCCGCTTGCAGGGTCTCTTGTCGGGTCGTAGCTACCTGACATTATGTTTCCATGTATATCGCACACAGTTGAGTCTTTCAGGGTTTCTGCTCGTCAGGGCCAAACGGGATGGAACTGCAAAGATGAGATCTTAGTACAACGAAAGAGAATCAAACTCAAAACAAGATGATTTAAGTGAAACTTACTTAGACACCTATTCTCAACTTGAATCTTTCCAGTTACAAAATAAGCTTTGGATTTAGATTACTTATTTTGCGACGTGGTTAAGACAGGATGCATTGCTTGAGTAAGCTAACAAGTGTGGTAGAAAGATTTGAGAAGGTCTACAACTGGGACCGCGGTTGTGCTCTCTACTGCACTTGCGGCAGGCACATCTATTGATGTTATAAAGTACAACTACCATGTAAACACCTGCTAAGTGCTTTTTTATCTAAGTACCTTGATACATAAACAAGCACTAGGTACCTAAGTTACTTTTAAAATTCTGCTAGAGAAATATACAAACCACAGAATAAATACGTGATAATGCACAAATAAAAGGCTTTGAATGAGAAATGGGTTCTTAAACAGATTAATGCTCTTTAAGCAAATATGAAAGGTAAAAAAGTGCCAAGATTGCCGATGTAAAAGTAGCTACACATATACCTAATATAAGAACATAACTTTATAAATACTTAGATGCACTAAGTGTAGTAGAAATTACTGCTGCAGGTTTAGACGTTTATCCATTTTACATGCATGTGTACATAGATGGATTTCTTGTGTTAATCAGTCTTGAACTACCTAGGTACCTAAGTACCTGCAGTGCCTCTCTATTCTGCAAAGTCTTTTACAATCACACGCTTCTGCTATCTTTCCGCTTTTCCCTCTTCTATTCTTGCCTTTCCAGAACTCACTCTCCCACGAAGAAACAACTTGGGCAACATTCCTGGGATCTTCCATTTCCCACCTGTGTTGGATCCTCCGTTGTAGTCCTCACAACTGGGCACCATCACTTCCTTCTTGTATCAACCTGATCACTTTCTCACTTAGAAGCCTTACTCCCACGAGCAAAAAACACTGCAATGCCACCTTCCAAAGGCCCGACCACCCTGGTGGTTGGCATTGACTTCGGCACGACGTAAGCATGCTGTCCTCCTACTCCCGTTGCTCCATTAGGCCTTGACCTCACCGCTTCACTGTGCGATGGCGCAGTGTATTTGAGCTTTGTAGGATGTTACTAACCACCAACTCAGGTATTCGGGTGTTTCTTGGCTTATCTGTAAGCCTGGCTCCCCACCCGGCCAACCCGAGGTTGTCACCTTATGGGAAACATCTCATGATGTCCGCCGCAATAACTCAGACCGATCTAAGGTGCCCTCAAAGATGCATTATGATGAGAATGGCGAGCTTTGGTGGGGTTTCAAAATCCCCGCTGGTGCTAAGACAGTCGAGTGGTTCAAGCTGCTTCTACTCAATGACGCAGATTTGAAAAAACACCTAAAGGATTCCTCGCATCTCCACGACGCTAAACAGTCTCTCCTAAGACTTGAAAAAACATCTATCCAACTGATAGGTGAGTATCTTAAAGTGCTGTGGGATCACGTCCTGGAGCAGATTTCTCGGGCAAAGGGCAAGGATCTTATCAACGGAATGCAATTCCATATCGTTCTCACCGTCCCAGCGATTTGGACCGATTACGCTAGAGATCGCATGTGTGAAGCCGCAGGGCTTGCAGGCATTTTTAAGCACCGTGATGCCGGAAAGACTAGTCTTTCTTTTATCTCAGAACCTGAAGCTGCGGCCATCGCCACCATGCCTGAGCTCGAAGACCGCACAGACCTGCAAGTTGACGACTCATTTGTTGTTGTCGATGCCGGTGGTGGAACTGTGTAAGTGGTTGGCATATCTTCAAAATTCTTCCTGCGCTAATCTCCATTACGCACCAGGGACATTATCAGCTACAAGATAAATACGGTGGAGCCACTGTCCGTATCAGAGTGCGTTGAGGGTGAAGGTAAAGTCTACTGTCTACTAGAGCCTGCAGAAAACTAATGGAATTTATCTTGGTGAAGGTGCTTTGTGCGGCGGTACTTTTCTTGACAGGGAATTCGAGTTGTTCATGAAAAACGCTGTTGGAGAGGTATCCTGGGACAAAATGAATGAGTCCGATATTAGAAGAATGATGAATAACGAAGTAGGTACCGTCCATCGTATTCGACCATATCGTCCCTCAATATCAGTCTAAGTTCTTTTACTGGAATCGCTTGTCAAGCTCAGCGGCTGACTATTTCCATTAGTGGGAACACGGAATTAAGGAAGCTTTCAACGGAGAGCCAGACTGCTACACAATCGAACTTCCCGGACGCGCACAGAGTGCCCCATTGCAGTTCGTGTCGTAAGATACAATAACATCCGTCAGTCTCGGAATGATAGAAACTGACAAATTATATGTTGAAGTAAGGAGCTTCAACCGATCTTTGACAAAATCTTTTCGCAAACTGGTGTACTTCTTGAAAAGCAGATAACCGCTGTTAAGGCTAAAACGTCACGACTACCTAAGGTGCGTTGATCTTCTACTTCTATATACCTGATATTCTATTTTTATTTAGGGACTAACGAGAGACTACTAGCTTGTAATTCTCGTAGGTGGGTTCGGACGATCTCCTTATATGCTCAAGTACCTGGAGGGAAAAGTCGACAACCGAGTCACGATCCTTCAAGCACGCTTGGAGAAACCGTAAGTATCAAGTATACACACAAGTTTTTACAAGGTTGCCGTCCACTAAATTCAATTCCCAGGTGGACTGCGATCTGTCGTGGTGCAGCTCTCTTTGGTGCAGGATTAAGCTCGGATACCAATCATGGACAGCCACTACTGCGGTCTCGAATCGCCCGATTCAACTACGGTTGGATGTACGAGACCCCTTTCGTAGAGGGAGTTCACGACCCACGAGACAAAGCCTGGCGCCCCATTATACAGAAATGGATTGCTGTTAATCAGATACAATGGGTCGTCAAACGGGTATGTTTCAACGTATCCTTAGTAACGAGAACGTACTAAACATGTTACTATAGGGAGAAGACATAATGCTGAAGGAGGCGAAAACGTATGAGTATCACCATTTCTGGGAAGCCAACAAAAGAGGATTGGCATTGGCCAGTGTGCGTGTTTACGCCTGTGCCGACTTGAATCCCCCTTCGAGAATACAAGGCAATGTTCGCAAGATTGCGAATATCATCGTCCAAAGCCCCAAGCCCATGGAGCTATACGAAAGGAAACTCAAAGACGATGGTAGCTCCTATCGTGAGTGGCACTACAGCTTGAAGGTGATGGTCTCTGGTGCTTCGTTTGAAATCACCCTAGTTTCAGATGGCGAAGAGCAGAAGATGGAGAAAATCCTCATTGATGTGAAGTGAATTCATTTGGATGTTCTGCTCAGCTCCACAGTTTCAGTGGTTCCGAAGAGATATTGCTAGGAATGACGACTCGACGGATAGCTAAAATGGTTTGTGTCGGAATTATCACAAGATTTGTGGATGTGCATCTGTTCATGGGGCGAGTCGAGGCATTTCTCCGTGGTACAGGCTATTGCGGCTCGTGATTGATGAAGTTGTCTTGGTTTGTCGTGTTATTAAGATAAGAAAATAGATGCGAGTTGATAATGTCAGCAATAGGAAGTCTATGGGCAGTTTAATGTGGTAAACCCATCAGTGAGGCTGCTCACTTAGTGTCGATTTACATTCAAGAAAAATCGCACTGTTGAGAAGCTTCTATCTTGTAGGCTTATAATGCTCGACTGAATAATGAGAGAACCTACATTATGTAAGAGGATATCGTAGTACCCCCTTTAGTACTACTTATGAATGCTGATACATGATGATGGATGTGCCTCAGTGCTCGTCATTATGATGGTACTGAATAAAATCGTGCGTGCGGGCCAATTATATTTAGTTGTCAGGCAGTTATGAGTTCGACTTCTGCTTGCCTTACGTCTGGTCTAAAAGACTGCGCTCTATGCCAATCCCTCAAGATGGGGAAGATCGGATCCTCTCTGGTAAATTTTATGTTTAAAATCCATGAAGACAGACAAAACACTCGGAAACTGTCCTCTATACTGAAAAATTTGCAGACAAATATTGGGGGTTGATAGAGAAAAGGGGACAGGTGATTATAGCATGACATAACAACTTAAGTGCCGAGGAGATGTAAGACGGGTTAATGGGCTCTAGGTCTACGTTGAGATGAGAGATTTTACTCTCATACTACCCAACCTGCGTGACGCTGGTAAAGGGTTGGTAGGCAGCGGGACGTGACACCACGGAATAACTGAAATGGGGTGCACTACACAGGGTTTGGAGGGAATCTTCCGAGTTTCGTCAAGGAACAGTGTGCGACTTAACTCCGACAGGTGCATCATGCAAGTAAGCACAGCTAACTGAATCCCTCAACAATAAATATGCTCAGTTGGCATATGTGATGTGACCAACATGTCGCTTTCCGGCCTATATCGGAAGTTTTCGGATCTAAACTAAGGTATTGGTGCTGGTCCCTTTGTACGTGAATCCAAGTAGACGTCAGCAAGGCCTTGGAATGTAAGCGTAGTTGAGTTATCAACAGTTCCACGACATCGAGTTCTCCGCTGGAGCATTGATTCTCCGTGACTCTTTGAAGAGTGATCCCCGGGATAATCGATGTTCGTCACGGGGTATTGTGTTCCCCCAAGCAGTGCTGACTTGGGAGTACAAATAGTTTTTCTAGGCATCCGTGGTTACCAATGGTCTGTCCTATGATCGTCTACGCTAGCTCTGCAACCTTCAGCGTCTGGATCTAATAGATTGCAGTACATCTAACCATCAACGTGAGGTAGGCGCTCAATGAACTGGCCGCTCGGATGGCTTGCCGTACCCTCACAGTCTTTAGCGAAGGAGTATTGGTGTATAGATCAACGTGGTCATGTGGTATATCATAGTCTCCAACTAATACCAATCTGTCCTAAAGATCTTCTTTAGGAGTATGTCTAGCTCGAAGACCTAACGTGATGCGATCAAGCTGTTTCCAGTGGCCCGTTCCGCGGGTTTATCGCTCTTCGGTGTTTTTGGAATAATTCCCAAATCAGTCCAGATAGGAGACGTTGGGCAACCGGATTAGGAGTTGGTTGGGTATGGGACAACAACATACATATATCCATGTAAGCCTTAGGTATGGACCACTCCACTCATCTAGGGAATTTGGCGCAGAAAGCTTTGGCGCTCTTCAAGAAGGTAACTAAGACCCTTCAATTAGGTAATTAAACAAGGCTCCGAGTGAACCGACTGGTTCAGCCACCATTTCTAAAAGCCAAGCCTCTGTCTATGACCCCTATGCGTAGAGGTCGACCCTATGCACTGGCCCTTTGTCAGAATAGGAAGGCATTCTACAGCTGGACTTAGTTACACTACCTTAAGAGACTAGGTAGGCTAGCTAAGCGCCCCCTTTTAGGATGTGTATGGACATTTGCCTCTTGTCCCTACTTGAATTAAGCTGATAAATTCAATGATGAGCAGCAACCACGTACGTGTTGCCGGCACGTTGATCCGCCGATCATGACGAATGCGGACTCGAACCAGCGTATTGGAATGGCCGTTCGGCAAAGCCACAGCTTTCGAGTGCCGCTAAGATGTGAGACCTCTTGAGATCGCGCGAGCTGGTATGGCATACTGTAAAGTAGCGACCAATATCGAAGACCTAGTTTATCAGGCCAGGCTAATCGGGTCCTAATTTGTGTTAGCTGGATAGGCATGTATGTCAGAATATAGTTTTCTCGGGTCACTTACGCTCGCTATTTGTCCTTTTGCTTTTTCACAGAATTTTCTCTGTGACGCTTCTCCCGCGGGGTAAGACGGCTGTCGTCATTCCAATTGTATAGTAAAGTGCTCCAATTGACCATTGGATTTAGATCGAGTGATAGCCTCTCGAGTTATCTCAGATGTGCACGTACTCCATTGGGGTCTCGCGAAGTCTTTCCCACAAGACATTGACGTATTATGTGTAGACGAGATGTCGAATCAACGAGAGCGTGCCGAAATTGGTCTACGGTCTAGCCCCAACTATTCACCAATTCAGCTTCGGACTTTCATATAACTGCTTCATTATGCTTCACTGGAGTCTACAAGTCCATCTCATATTTCTTATCTGTGTTAGACTTTGGATGAAGTGTCTGGGTGCGAACCAATAAGGCTAGTAATTGTGGCCATCCAATGGTAACCCCTGTAGCTATCCCTGTGTCTATCCCAGTAAACCCTTGGCATGCTATGGTGGATGATCCTTGGATCCCTACATAATACGGCCCCGCTGCTCCTATAATGATTATCAGCCTATCATCCTATCTCGTGAGTCGAGCACAATGTAGTGAGCTGAAAACCGATAGCGCGAATTCGTCTTATCCCATTGTCATGATGCTTTATAAAACTCCTTGGTTCATTCACTGTAATGAACCACGTTCGGTGGCTCATGCTGGTACAGCTGGTCATAATTATACGAAGGAGGCGCGGTCACAATTCAATTAAAATTGCCAAGCCTTTTTTCTCTTCTACTTTCACCCAAGATCGACATCCGAGAAAGCTTAGTGTACTTCCGGTGAATATGGTTGTGATGATGTAGATGTTGTAAGGTATACATACACCTGTTGTATGCACAGCACACCACGACCTACAGCTAGCAGCGAAGAATAGCTGAAATCGGCCAGAGCGATCGCATGGCACGCCAGAATTGGGGGGACTACGGGCAGATTAGAAGAGACTTGCATGCGACCGATGAGTGCAGCATGAAGCGGTGATCGGTCCAGACTGCACGGTAATACAGTCACGGCGCACTGTATGATGATAGTCAACTTGTTGCCACGGCTATTGATTACCAATTGTTGGTCCCCAAGAATGTTGCGGCCCATGCAAAGCTGATCTCGTGGTATTCTTGTGCATTGTCCAGCGCCTTGGACGGGTCTGGTTCACTCCGTCGGTAGTGTGAGACTATGGACTAGACTAGGCCATGCCGTAAGTGTGCCACGGATCTTATTGCACTACTACTACCCAGCTGAATGGGTCTACAGTGTTGTAATGGAAAATGAGAGTAGGCCGTCAACTATTGAGGATCGACATGGCCCGCACACGACTGCCGCCACCAATCACGGTCTGAAAGGAGCCGTACTATGTAGTTGACAGGATCAGATATCCTAACTATCACACGGTGTTATCCATTGCAAACCCCGGGGGCGGGTATCCGCATGTTAAATTGGTGTAGCCTGTGGGGTGAACGAGTGAACGACGAGATGGGATTAGAATGGTATTGTATTGCTCTACCGTGAGCGTACATGGGCTGATGCAAGTAGTATGTCTGAGACAGTTCGTGGCGAGATGAGTTACGTACCTGCGGGCATTCCATCTAAAAGAGGCGACGCCCACGCCATTAGAATGCTAGTTATCTTACCACTGCATTCCTCACTTCAGTCGTCTTGGTTGAGACTCTCTATACTACTTGGCCGTGTACAAGCAGATATATGAGCTACAAAGACTAAACAGTAGCCCACTTGGAGTGTATTGTCACCACCTACCATCAATATCAAGTGTCGGAAGATCACTGACCGACCACATCATGCATCTTCACAAGGCGTCTCCCGAGGCACGAGAAGAAGGAAAGCATCAGGCACCCTCAGAGTCCACACCCCTCCTCGCCGAATCATCGAAACATGCCTCAGGCTCCCACAGCGACGACTTACATGTTCACTATGACTGGATATCGGAGCTCAAGCTGCTATTACAATACTCGATTCCTCTCGTCGCCACCTACCTGCTTCAGTACACATGGTCTGTTATAGTCACCTTCATCGCCGGACATCTCAGCGCCGATGATCTCGCGGCAGCTAGCGTTGGTATAACGACGATGAACATTGCCGGTTTTGCAATTTTCGAGGGTATGGCTACGGCTTTGGACACGCTATGCTCCCAGGCATACGGCTCGAACAACCCGACGGGCGTTGGTCTTCATGTGCAACGCATGCTGATTCTGATGGTCATTGCGTCCATCCCTATCAGCGCTATTTGGGCAGCATCGCCCAGGATACTCATGCTGTTCGTGAAGCAGGAGCACTTGGCCGTGATGTCTGGTACATTCCTACGCGTCAGCATCCTCGGGATACCTGGATACGCATCGTTCGAGGCCCTGAAACGATTCCTCCAAGCCCAAGGAAACTTCAAAGTCGCCATGGTCATCCTCCTGATCTGCACTCCTATCAACGCCTTTGCTAGTTGGTTCTTCGCGTTCCAGCTAAACATGGGACTCGTCGGTGCTGCCCTAGGCATTGCTTTCACCAATACTCTGCGTCCTATCCTGCTTATACTATATATCATGCTACCGACTGGGCGATGGTCGCATCAATGTTGGGGCGGATTTTCGAAAGACGCCTGGACCAATTGGAAACCAATGGTGAGGCTTTCATTTGCAGGCTCTGCCGTGAACTTGGCGGAATGGGGCTGTTTCCAGATTGTGGCATTTAGCACATCTCATCTTAGCACAGGACATCTGGCAGCACAGTCCGTGCTGACCACTATCTCCATGGTGACATGGCATATCCCTTTTTCCATGAGTGTTGGCATAAGTACTCGCATCGGACACTTGATCGGCGCTGGTCTAGTGGGTACAGCTCGTCGTGCGGCGACACTATATGCCATTGTGTTTACTACAGTCGGCTGCATAGACTGCTTGGCCCTCTATTCATTGCGACACTACATACTTGGGTTCTTCCTTGAAGACCGTACCGGGCCTGTGTACGCTCTTGCCGCTTCCACTATGGTGGTTGTTAGTCTATTCCAGATTATTGATGCCTTCATTTGCTTCACGAACGGAATCCTTCGCGGGCTGGGGCGTCAGTCCGTCGCCGCTTGCATAGTGATTGTGGTGAACTATTCCGCTGCTGTGCCGCTGGCCTTGTGGCTGGAGCTCGGTCCCCCCAAGCTAGAGCTTCCTGGTGCCTGGACAGGTGTTGCAAGTGGCATGGTGATTGTCGCCATCATCGAGTGCTGCTATATGAAGATGGTAAGCTGGGATAGATGCGTGGATCGTGTACGAAAGCTTTTGTAAATTGTTAAGGCTGGATAAGGAATCATAGATTATGCGGCATTTGCTTAAAAGTTAAACAGCTCAAGGCGGCGGTTATGTATGAAGGAAGAGATATGGTAAGGTCACTGGGGCGGACGCGATGGGAATGAAATGTTATTTAGGTTGGGAGCTTATGAGCTATGTACATAAAAATAAAAATTAATGATTGGTTACTATACAGAAAGACAGAGCTGTGAGATCGTTTCTTATCAAACTGATTTTCACCAAGTGCCGCGGAAAGCTATGGAATAATTCTCGGAGAGCAGGGGTATCAGGCACGGGCCCAAGGACCGTACATGTATATTGGCGAAATGTTATCTTAGCTGTGTAATTATAGGTTTTCCTCCTTGTGCAATAACATTAGTCAATACTGGAATTACCAGCAGTAAGAACTGTGACATCAAGTCAGTGTTCAGAACAGACATGTAAACGTAATTGTCGTCGAGACAGGAAACATCTCTGGGTGTAGTGTTTTGTACCTTGCTGCGACAATGATACCTTCTACTTTCTCGAAGACGTCACGAACACTAACGAAGCATACTCATAAGAATAAAAGTTGAAGGTCGGCTGTCAATTCCGTATCTAATTTCCGATCATTGCCGATCTACGGAGTACAAAGTATCGAGTACTGGCGTATTTAGGCAACGTGGCCGACTATTACAATGCTTTGACTAACGTGAAACCTGACCTGTTACCCTGAAGCCGAGAACTACACTATCTATAACCGAACCTCGTTGAGCACTGCGAATGCAGAGCATGGTATTTTCCGCATGCTGAACTGACATCTAAGTACGCGCTAAATAATTCCGTTATGTCCCATGCAGCTAAATAAGTATTATGAAAAGAAAAGAAAAGTCAAATATTAGCTAGTGGTATTGATCACCGCTGCTTGATTTGAAAGATGCCCTTGACCTTGTCACTGGGGTCAGCCGAAAACGATCTAAGATGATTTAATAGTCGAGGGCGGATAGACGTGTTTATTAGGTACACCCCCACTACTTTCGCTAATCTGTAGGTTCATTCAAAGACTGCATACCAGGGACCCATGAACCCTGATGATGATCGTCGGAAAAATATTCACCAATGTTATACCAAGCATTAGCACACGTTTCTTAGGCAAGTTCTCTCCGTCCTATTACATGTACGTATATCTATATCATTTTAATCCACATCGCCCGCTCATTGGGGCGTCTCTTATTTTTTTCTCATAAAATGAGAACTGCGCGTTACGCCATGTGCGACATCGGTGAGACCGCCTTCACGGGTAGATGCCGGACCGGGGTGGCCAGTCGCTCGACCCCCTGTCATACATACTAGATTTCCTCGTTCCGGTTGGTCCATTTCCTGCTTACCCTATTCTAACCTGTCCCATTACCAGGACGTTCGGCGCATTCTGTGGCGTTGAGTGAACCACGAGTATCACGGGACACGATGTGACGACAGACAAAAATTGGTGATACAGAACCTTCCCGGTTCAAAGCATGCTTAACACTTCCGGCGGGTCACGCGAATGGGAAATCCATTCTTCGGCTTCAGGGTAAAACTGGGGAGGTATTCCAGCTCGAAGCCAGGTTCAGGGGTTATGTCGTAGCGTCGAAATAGCGTAGCGAGAGTGAGCGTCATTTCGAGCATCGCAAGACCTTGTCCTACACAATTCCAAGACCGGATTAGTAACCGGCCTACGCAGCGGAGGCTAAAAAGGACGCACCAGTGCAACTTCGTGGGCCGTATGAGAACGGGAAGTATGATCCTCGCAGCTTTGGTTGGCCCGATCGCCATCGCTCGGGATCGAACTTGTCAGGGTTCTCCCATAGTCTGGGATCTCGGTGTACTGTGACATCCGAAAGTCAGCTCATCCATGCAAGCTGCCATCGCGCGGAATTGTGCATGAGCGCATGCGGGCTACTCACCTGCGGGATTCCACAATGCAAGGGTTGTGTTCGCTGGAAGTGTCACTCCCGCTACCGTGGTGTCTTTAGCGCAGGTTCGGAAAGTCCCAAATCCTGGCGAGCTGAATCGGAGTGTCTCCTTGAGAACCATGTTCAAATAAGGAAGTTTCACATGCTCCAGAGTTGCGACTTCGGCATCGTAGGGAATTGAGGCGTCAATTTCGGCTCTCAATTGGGAGAAAATGGCTGGGTTGCGAAGCTGAATGACATAATATGTTAGTTATTGCTAGCGCCACAAACTTCTTGCCATGGGATATAACTTACAACTTGCCAAACCAAGAAGGACATAGTGTGCGCAGTGGGATCTCCTCCAGCTACCAAGAATGCAACTAGACAATCAAATTTCATTAGTTCGGGAGCTTGTAAGCTAGTAACTCATCGATACAATGTTGGCATACCGTAATTATCACAAAGTTCCTGAGAGTTGAATGTGTAGTTTCCATCTGCCTCTCGCTGCCTTGTATTGTATGTTAACAGATACTCCCAATTTTCAAGCTTGGGTCTACTCACAAAGCCAATATCTCGAAGATCTTCTTGTCTGGCTTGATTTTCGAACTGCTGTCTTCGTCCGAGCCTTTTCGACGAGCGTCCTTGACAGCATCTTTCGCCATATTTCGGAGTTCGGTGATTGCACGGTTCATGATCCTCGTCTTCTCCAAAATTGGTATTTTCCCCCGAAGTGGAAATAGTCCGCACTTCATTAGTTCAGGAAGAATCATCTCAAGCAGCTGTGCAATGCGGCAATTCGGTCCTTGGTTAATTGCATCAAAGCTTTTACCAAAGGCAATGTCACCAATGAAATCAAGCGATAGAAGGATGTTCAATGATGAGAGGTCGATAACGCTGTTGGTTTGTACGGCACGATCAAGTTCCCGGACATAATTCTGAAGCGTACGGCAGTTAGCGAAAGACATATAGGATGAATGGTCGGTGGTCTTCAACTCACCCCTATGTGTCTTGCGAGGCAAGGGTATTGTGATTGAATAACACTAGGCTGGAAAGCTGGCGCCAAGCGTTTGCTCTGCATACGCCATCTGTCTTGGTTGGTTTGTACAAATAAGGCATCACCATCAAGGGGCTTGAAACCGTCGTATTGTGCTGCAGATTTGGGCCAGTTTGAGGTTGCAATCTCAGCGATGATGCGCGGGTCGCCAATGTAAATCACGCGAGAGAAGAGACCGTTCCACTTGACATAGGTTAGTATGCAAAGCCAGAGAAATGAAAGGGTAGGCACTTACAGTTTGAAAGATCTGACCATATTCTCGATTCCAGTGTATCCACTATACAAAAGTTTAGATACACGTAACGAAACTCATAGAGATAAGGGGTAAAGACCTTTTCGTGTACATCGTCAGCCATTGTCTGATCAAGATTGCCTGTTAGGAAGTTCTTCACCGGCGGGCCCGGGAACTGAAGGCGAGCCCTCGTATAGGACATGATGAACCGAAGGAATAGGGTACAAGCCACGAGGGCTGTACCGACAAGCACAGGGACCAGCCCATGGTCAGAGGAGAGGGCAGCTAAGGAACTAAGCACAGCCATGAAATACAACAAAGGTAGAGCTGTGACGAGAAAAGGCAATCAATCAAAGTTCGAGGGTGAATGGATATTGGGAATTCTACATGTCTGTCGACGTTACCCGAAGGTTTTATATTACAGTTCGGATTTATCGCCCAAGCCCACATCCGGTGATCTCTTTTGTGCGGCGATGTAGGCGAGGTATAGACAGGGATTCGAGTACCGAGCATTTAGTGTAAATCACAGCATAGACGCGGCGGGCTGAATATACGTCATATGCACACCAATTAGCTGTTTTCCGGATGGAGGTTTGTGCATTCACCAAAGGCGGATTAACATATTGTATAAGTTATCTAAAAACAAGCTTCCCTTCACCTGCCTCATGTGGTAGGTGGATGTCGATGAAGCAGATGAATTATCAAATACCGGAGTTGGATACCGGCTCTGAATGGGTTTAGTATATTGATCTATTGACTTGTTTATTTCACACTAGTAAAATACCTAAGAAATATAAATGATTTCGTATGCCAATTCGTTCATATGTTGCTCTGTTCATAGAGCTAGCGGTTGTGAAACTCGAGTATATTATGCTATGAAGTCGGTGAGTCTCGTCCGTCAACTTGACTAGTTAGTTGGTACCTGTGGACCCGCATGCTGATCTACATTAACCTTGCAGTAGATCTTGTGTACCTTGCCTCATTTGGGTACCTATCAAATCCCGGCATCAGGTGGGCACTCAAGTTAGACAGCTGCTGTAGCTTAGTTCAACCATTTATTTGCTAATCGTTCGAGGATTTCATATAGCTGAAATCATAGTGAAATTGCGAACCGGAAGTTGAAGATACTATTGTTCTATGGCTGCCTGTATTACACTGGCTATAGTATAGTCGAGATCTCGTAACTCTCTTGGCATCTTAGCTGCATGTAACTATCCCTCTTTGTATTGCGGCTCGGCTCGTCACCCAATCGCTTGTACTCCAAGCCTGTAAGGAGATCTCTAGTGCCGTCTATTAGTAACACGTCATTCACAAAACCGACTCTGATCTGCAAGGAAAGCCGTTAATGAGAACAAGACTCAAGCTGAAACTAGAGAAAAGAAGTCTGCACCTGCATATTCTCAGCGAGCACTGCATAGACTATTGCTTCTGTTTCCTTGTCATATGCGACGAAGGTAAATGAGCGGCAAGGGGATTGGCAATGGTCCGCCCGGAACAAACGCCACCACGCGGTTCCGGCACTTCTGCTAACCCGGTGAGGCCCGGCGGTTTACCCCATTCCTGTGTTGATACTATTCGCTATATTCCCTGCGACAACTATTGCTATGTCGTCACACAGGTGGCTTGTAGGCAATATGCTGTAGGACGAGGATGAAGCTTGCCTCCCAAAAGGGAGTGTTTTTAGGATATCCTTCTCCGTACGAAAGTAATAAATACCTTAAATATGGCGCCATTCCGTCCCGACTTTTGATGAGTGACTGCATCGTTATTCCCCTGTGTTTGACGTTTCTACGTATTCCCTGCACTCCGAGACATAGAGAGTATTTTAACCAAGTTGCTCTTTTCGCACCCTGATCTTTTCTGAAACTAAGTTATGGCGCCCGAAGAGTATCCGGCTTCACCGAAGAAGGTCTTCTTCTTGTAAGTCGTTCTATCAAACTGAGGACGCCCTGTTGTTACCCGTTCTGACCATACCTGTAGCGACATTGATAACTGCCTATATCCCGCAAGTTAGTTTTTCTAAAACGAGTATATATAGGGAGTTTCCGAGCTAACAGGAGCCCAGGTGCCAAAGTCCACCACCGCATGGCCGACTTGATCCATGAGTACTTTGAAAGACACCTTGACCTTTCGCCTGAGGATGCAGTTACACTTCACAGACAGTACTACCAGAATTACGGCCTAGCTATCGGGGGTTTAATGCGACATCACGAGGTTGATCCTCTCCACTTCAACTCTGAAGTCGATGATGCCCTGCCCCTAGATGACCTCATCCGTCCACGAATTGACCTGATTCGCCTGCTTCAAGATATTGACCGGAGCAAGGTCAAGCTATGGCTATTCACAAACGCATATGTTAACCATGGTCGACGAGTGGTGAAAATATTAGGGGTCGACCAGATGTTTGAAGGTATTACCTACTGTGACTACACCACGCTCCCGTTCGTGAGCAAGCCGCAAGAGGAAATGTTCGCAAAAGCGATGATGGAGGCAGGTGCCCACAACATGGAGGACTGCTACTTCGTTGGTAAGTGAGCTTGATAACGCTATTGTAGATGATTATCCTGTTAACAGTATTGATAGACGACAACTACAACAACTGCAGTATGGCGGAAAAGCTGGGATGGAATAGCGTACATCTGGTTGAAGAGGATGTTCCCATTCCTGCAGAACAAGCCTCCAAGTACCAGATTAAGCATTTAGATGAGCTGAGGCGAACATTTCCACAGTTATTCAAGGCGGTGACGAGCATGGATGGCGTGGGACGTAACGGAGTAGAATGAGGTATGCTCATACTCACTTTAAAACAGGTGGAGATCAGGAAAAAAAGGTCCAATACAGTGATTTACAGCGTCTAAAGATCAAGATATGACTCGAGATATGTGAAGCCAGCCTGACCATTGTTTATGAGCATTACTAGACAATCGAATTTGGTCGTAACAGATAGTGTCAGGGCCTCTGGTATGAGGTATGTATAAACTCTGTTATTGCACAAAGGGGTCCATGCACCTTTTTAGGCTGGTCTCTGGCTATATACATACATAGTCTTTATTCTAGGTGTTCATAATAGGTGAGTTATCGTGACAGGTAATTGTATAGGTGACCACAACAGATAGCATTCCTAGAGTGCGGTAGTTACCGCGGCTCAAATAGGGACTTTTGTCGAAGAGATAAATCTTATGATTCATAAACTTCGCAATGGCGAAAGTCCCTATGGGGAGGCGTCAATGTCAAACAAGTTCCACCTCAGTGCAGACAAGTAATCAACACGAGCTCTGGCTTCAACCAACCAAAAGTAGACGTGTAACAGCACTGTGTCCATATACCCACCAACCTTTGGCGGATATAGGTGTTGAACAACAAGGATTTGTGTGGCGAGATTACAAATTGATTTAATTATATACAGCCTCACACTATCTAACCATAGGGCGTCATAATGAAATAACGCGCGTCGTGGCTAAGTTTCAGAAAACAAAAGGTGTTGAATAGCGTTGGGACGATTATAGCGTGACTGAGAGAAAATAGATTTACACCTTAGTTGTGTGTAACATTGACTCAGCGGAGATAGCCGTAATGACATGTTTAAGGTGTATATTCCGACGTGGAAATATTAACAACCGCAAGAGACAATGCAAGCGAGTGTGTGCTGGTCTTTCACTCAGAGACCGGACCGTACGGATATTCATGGCAACATACATAAGCTCTTCCACAAGAAACTCAGGGACAGCCGCACAAAGTACGTAAAATAAATTTGCTTTAACTAGCAAATTAATTGGTTGACTACGTATGAAGTGAAGAAAGGCGAAGCAAATGGTTACGCTTATTGTATCTATGAAAGAGGGCCACACGCAGCCCCTAAATTGTGTGTGTTAATTCTGCCAACTCACTACCTAAAGGCGAGGCTTGTGTGTATCGATAAGCCGTGTTCCTAGTAGTTTAAGAGGAAGCATCTTCAAAATCTTTTTGGAAGCATAGAAATGGTGCGTGGTTAGAGATCGGGTGTAGTGGTTTAGACGTAGTACTATTTGAGGTTGAAGGAGAAACACCTCCGTATACAACAATCGCCAATCGTCAGAATCTACCTGATTCTATTTTTTACATACAGGAAATGATCTCGTAAGTGGGCCAAGACTATGTTGTACGACACACCACCCATTCACGCAGGAGGGATGGTTATATTAGTTGTTAAGCCCTGTCAGCTCACTAATCACTAAATGAACCCCATATTACTTATGGTGTGCTCTTACAGTCAGGCATTCAACTCGCATGATGAAATCCGGGTATGTGAGCTGTGTAGGCAAAAATGGCTGGCATATCAGTCCACCGAATATCCTCGTGGTTTTAGGAAATCGACAACTCGGCATTCTGATTCTTGTCTCGCCCACCACATAGGTGTTATTGTTTCCCTCACTTTGTTTCCATATAATTAATTTGTTGGGATTTACCAGAAAACCAAGTTACTGGGTTTGTCGCAAAATATTCCGGGAACCATATTGAGTAAAGGTGCTCGTTCACAACATATGCAGGAATACATACAGGCCATGCGAAACATTACGAACATAAACTAATGAAAAAAGTTCCCAACGGTTACGAGTTCTATTAGAGGAGCTTGGAACGATCTTTAACCAATTGGTTCAAGTACTAAAGGGGTCAGGTGGTCACCAGACTCCATCAACGCACTCTCAGCAGTCCACGATAGCCATCGTCAGGGGGGGCACACATCAGCTGCATATGTACCATTACTGCGAGGGTGGATCAAACAAGGCTCGGAAGGGTAAAGGAGCAATGGGGTCGGACTTATGTGGCCTAGAAGCTAGTGGAACAAGACAACCAGACGACAACTGCTGGATGAAGCTTTCATTGGCCAAACATCATGTTGAAAGCAACCAATAACTCGTCAACAACTATATTCGCGGAGCTGATTGAGTATATAATGTTATAGACACGGCGCCTTGCGAGTCAGTTATCTCCAATCCTTTGTATCGATCGGCCATAGCCGTTGCCAATTGATGCATCAGACTAACAAACTCAATTGTAGCCATGCTGACGGTGGCTTAGTCGAGACCTGGTGTAAGTACTTCAGCAAGGGCGTTGGGATAAACTACATAGAATTATGTGAGAGTGTGTTGTGGGTTCGATTTCTTGGCGACTGCAAAGCGAGTTTCTACGTACCCAAGTATCTAGTGAAACTATTCATTGTAGCCAATTACTACATAGGAGTCTTAAATACATAGTTACCGACCTGATTTATATACCTAGTCAGAGGTAGGGTATTGTAAGTAGCCGTTGGAGCGTGTCCCATTATAGGACCCCACCACGATTTCAAATGGGCGTAATTACTGTGAAGCTGTCCTGCGACCTGCCATCTCTTACATGACCTACCAACCAATCCAGTGAAGCTCAATTTCAAGCGCCTCATTCTTCAACATGGTGTGCGCATTCTGCAAACAGGCGTCGAAATTCACCCTTTTGGGCGAATTGTATTAGTCGCACAGCCACAGGTCTTGGCAGTGAGCAGCACACCGTCGTGTATTGGAATTGGCTCGCCCTGATTTGTCTGAGGTCAGACGTCTTGTCCGCTTAACCTGTGGGATCTAGAGCAGCAGCACAAATTTCGCTACACGAATAGACGAATAGGCTGCCGGTTATCAAGGTCAATATCACACGCAGGGAATGCATGTCCAAAGCCGGCTGTTTGGTGGTTCCCGATGGTTCTGGCTGAGGCAAAATTTGTCGCCATCACCACCTGCGCCCGCGTCCTCACCCCCCAACAACAACACTCATAGGTGGATGCGACGGCGCGACGTCATCCGATTGCCCAACCGACGGGTTTCTTACCCTATGGTGGAATTGAAAGTGGCCTGGAAAAATGTGCCTGTTGCTGTGATTTGGCAGCAAGTGGCAAATCGGGGCCTTACAGCGGCCAATTGGGTCGCGGGCGGGATGCATTCATGCCCAACAACCGCCCAACGTGAGCGAGGAGTCCCTGTCTTCAGTTCCGACAATAGATGCCCAGAGGAAAACGACATTCCTCCCTGCCCGGGCGCAGGTGGGCAGCTTGGTCTCTGTACTCCTGACCCCGTTTGAAAACGTTCGACTGGTTGATTGGGCGCCTCACAGTGACTCAGGCACAGCAATCCGTCGAAGGCTTCTCGCGTGAGATCCTTGCCAACTCAGGCATAGTCACGCCAACACCGCACATGTTCTCCAGGTATCATTGGGCCCGTTTTCTCATGCAACATGTACCTCGTACATCTGTATTTCTGTTCGTTGCATTCCGGCCTCCCTCTTGACGTAGCGCATCAGCCTCTTTCGTCTGCCTGCATCTGAGCCTACTGAGCAACAACAACACCACCACCAACTCACACGCCTCACACTGTCTTGCACTTGAACAAAATCATCGCAATGCTAAAGGGAGACACTAACTTCTCCTCCTATTCATACCAAGTAGAACTATCAAACGAGATTGGCTACTATTCGCCATCTTCACTAAACATCAACAACATCAACCAAATTCAGCCAGAATACGACAAACAGCCAACATCACACATCTCCATCAATGGACAACAATATGGACTCAATCTTAAGGAGGCCGATGGAGATGGCGCCTTCAATGCCCGGCGGCTTTCCTACCTACCTTGAAGTGCCGTCCAGACAGCGGTCGAGGTCTAGACCAGGAGCAGGATCGGATACAGACACCACATACAACAACTCTTCATCACAACAGCCGAAACCTCCCAAAGGCATTCTCAAGAACTCTCCTAATCGTCAGCAAGAAAACCGCCTTGCAGCAAGATTTCATAGAGTACCAAGGCCCGTACAGACACATCAAGCACCGATGCACTCACCTGTGCATTCACCGACATACTACGCCTCCGATAGCACATATCCTGGATACGATGGAGAGACAGATGTCAATTCAACTTCTTCAGAACTGTCTATCAACACACAAGCCACCAGTGTGGCATCAGACTACTCAGACTACTCAAATGTCAAGCGAAGTAGACCGTCAGTGCACATCAGACATGTTCGACACGTGCCTCTGCCGACTACCGTGAGTCGGGTGAGAGCACGCCCACGGAACCGTCCACCCTCGGAGGTATCGAGATCGGATGTGACAAAGGAGCCATCGCAGACTAGCAGAAAGAGAACTGTGCACATCCAGATCATGCCTAACAAGACAGCACAACCAGAGGCTCAATCCATGCAGCTAGCTAGAATTCCCGGTCGGGAACTGGTTCACAAGATTGAACAACTGGAGAGCGACACAGAAGATCTCCGACTTGTACGAAGGCAACTTGTTCGGAGACTCGATGACACATCAGAGGAGCTTTCCGAGAGGATGTTCGAGAACAAACAAGTCGTGCGAGCATTGAACCAGGAACGCAATACCAAGGAGCTCATCCTTCGAGATCTTGAAGAGCAGCGAAAGTTGTTCGACGAGTTCCGCAGCAACTTCGAATGGCAGCAGTCGGTGCTCATGGAAGTAGAGAAGGAGCGCGACAGTCTCAGGCAAGCTCGCAGCGATGCGGAGGAGAAGTTCGTCAACCTCGAGAAGGACATGTCCGAGAGAGAACAAAAACAACAGGAACAAGACGAACTTCTCCAACAGCAGATTATGAAACTAGCAACTGCAACGACTACATTGGAGGAAAAGGTTACTATAAGCGACGAAAAACTCAAGGGTCTTACCACAGAGCGCGACGACCTACAAGCCCTATCTCGACAGTACCAGGTGCAAATCAACGTGTTGAGGGAAGTGAAGAAGCCTACCCAAGATGAGAGAAAGGCGGCCGAGGAGTTACAGAACAAGCTCCAACTTAACCTCGACGAGGCCACAACAGAGAATCGGGGACTTCAGGAGAAGATCACCAGTTTGGAGGAGAGCATCGTAGTTTTTCGGGCACAAATTACCGAGTTCGAGGTAGCAAGAAAGGATCTTGAGAGTGCGCTTGCTTCAGAAAGGGCCAGCAAAGACGATCTGGAGAAGAGCTTGTCAGCTGACAAGGCTGAAATCGTGAAGCAACTATCAGCCGACAGTGATACCCTGGAGAAGCAGCTCCTAGCCGACAAGGACGAATTAGAAAAGCAGCTCATTGCCGAAAAGGAAGAGCTAGAGAAACAGCTCGAGACCACGACAGACAACTTGGAGAAGCAGCTACAGGCAACAAAGGATGCCCTGGAAAAACAACTCGAGGAAACAAAGAACGAGTTGGAGAAGCAACTTGAAGATACCAAGGCGGCCCTAGAGACTCAACTCGAGGCACACAAGGCAGAAAGAGAAGAGCTGCAGCAAAAGATCGATGTTGGCGAGACGTCCAACAACGATCTTGAAAATCAACTTGCGGCAGCTAAGGAGGAGCTCGGCAAGGAGATCGCCGAGGCAAAAGACGAACTAGAGAAGAAGGGAGCCACCTGGCAGGCCGAGATGGACGACAAGCAATCTACTGTTGACGGCCTAATAACCGAGTTGGCCGGCGCTAAGAATGCCAACATTGCGCTTGCGACGCAGCGCCTCGAAGTTGAGAAGAAGCTGGTTGAGGTCGAGGCCAACCTGGTCACCGTGCAAGCCGAGCTCACGGACCTACAAGCCACGCATCAGACCCTCGTGTCCGACCACGAGCAACTCAAGACACAAAATGGCGACCTCACGCAGAAAGCCGCAGACCTCGATCAGCTTCAAAGCGAGAAGACGGCAGAGATAGAGAAGCTCCAGGGCGAGCACGCCGCGCTCGATGAGAGGATAAAGACTCTACAGGCAGATCTCGACACGGCGCAAGCAGTCCACGACACCCTACGAGGCGAGAAGGAGCAAATTCAGGCGCATGTGAAAGAGGTTGAAGGCAGCTCCCCCATACTCATGATAATAAAATTGAAGGGGGAGAAAGCGGACCTGGAGACCCAACTATCCAGCCTACAGGCCGAGGCCGATAAAGTGGCTGCCCTGGCACAAGCCAACGCTGATCTGGAGGCGCGCGCCAACACCCTCCAAAACAAAGCGGACCAGGTTCCCACACTCGAGCAAGCCAAGACAGACCTCGAGCAGGCCAAGATAGACCTCGAGGGACGCATCGCTGCCGTACAGGGCGAAGCGAGCCTGCTGCCCGGCCTGAGGGACCAGATTGAGAGGCTGAACGGGCAGATCCGTGATATGCAGAACGTCGCCAATACCCGACCAAACCGGACGCCCAGCCGCAGCAACTCTCGCGCGCCGTCCAACAAGAGACACGGGCGCTCACCCTCCAGCGGACTCGTCTTCGTCCGGAACCCGTCCGAAAAGGGAGGCAGCGTCTATATCACGACGCGCGAGGCTCTGGCGAAGGAGAAAGAAAAGGGCGAGTGACTATTACGGTTGCTGGGGATTCAGCGGCTCCAGCACTAATTGTTGTTGTATGAGAAGTACGATTTGGGCGTGTTGATGATGATGACTACGACGATGACGATGACGATGAAGATCATGGACGATCATGTATTTATCCTGTGCAGTGTTGCGTTGCGTTGTGTTGTGGCGATGGAGCACAGGTTACATTTTTCTTTTGTTCACTTTTTTTCCGGATCTGTTTACCTAACCCCACGAATAATCTCTTGGCAGGGGGACGTGCTTGATTCTTCACATTCGATACACCTGTTCGACCATATCGCGAAGCTCTTATCAGAGCTTGAATTACTTAAGGAGGAAGAGATTGAGCCAAGCCATCGACACGAAAAGCTGATCTCAGCGTGCCAGCAGCTTGCCTGCCCTATCTATCACTAATTTCTTTTATTGTCCTATCACATCTTGTATCTAACACTTTCATGTAGAAAAAGAGGCTTTAGATCCAAGGCAAAAGGACAAAACGCCCGGCAACGGGTGTCTTTTTTTTGGGCATCAGCCTCAACTGAGAGACCTTTTTCGGTCGGGCATCGGTCGGGCAGGCAAAAATGGCCACTCGGTTATCTCAGGGGTTACACGGGGAATCAAAAAAGAGTATAAGCACACACATAGAAAGCTAAAAATTTCATAGATTATGATAATCAAGGTAGTCTTACCTATCTATCGTCTTCTCGGTGATTCTCTTGATGAGTGTGATTGCGTAAGTAAGTATTAATAGCTCACGCAAGCTAACAAGTAGGCAAACAGGTTCCGCGGGACAGGTCGGCAGGTTCTCGGCGGGCGCCGGCTCGACCGGAGAAACTTCTAGACAGCATGACCCTTGCCGGTCGGGCACAGATACTTACTTGATCAACACAACAGGCAACACCAGAGGCGTTAGGTGATCATGCTGTGCACAGCATCCAAGCCCAAAGCTTGGAAACTCCCTCATGGCTCTGTTGTAGCTATTAATTTTTCGGCCCAACTAACCGGGATCTGACTTGAACTGTTATGCGTACGCAAGTTGTGTAGCCGGGCGAGGTTGTACAACACCAATACTGTACTGTACTAACATCATTAGACTACTGTAGCCATGCAAGGTGACACGCCAATCAGCGTGGAGACGACCGACCAAACGCGGTAAGCGAATTGCTGCCAGATCCGGGGCCATTCTGGGGTAAAAGGGGGGAGGCTAAGGCACTCGTCCCCGTCTTACATGGCTTACGCTAAACCGAGATAGATAGATACTTTGAATTAGCACTGACATAAGGCATCAAGCCGATGGTCCACAGGTCTTGGCGAGTAATACACACGGTAAGCGCGTCGTTGAAGCATTGTTTTTGTTTTGTGTTTTGGTTAGAATTGGAATTGACCGACATTTTAGATGATTGATATTTTCAGGTCTTACGCTGGCATTCACAAACTGTTACGCGGAGCTATGTAGATATCCACACTAGGTACGTACTGTAGATAGCCCAGCTAGTGTCTACGGGGATTAGTTGTGACGAATCAACCAGTTGGCTAGTTCGAGGTGGCTAAGCTGGCTAGACAACTACTAGAGCTCAATAGCTGCAGTGTCGGAAACCGGGGAAGTCTAGATACTATCAAAGGGATGTATGTGATTCGGGAATGCGTACAACTCAGGAAACGCCATCCAGGATTCGGGCCAGGAGTAAACCCAATGAGATACGGTAGCTCTACTTGGTATCAATTGGATCTCCCCACCCAATAAGCAAGCAATAATGAGGGGGCGTGGTGTTTATGGGGAAATAGCGGTTATGCTGAGGAATTGGGCGCGCCAATGTTGCCAGCGAGATGGTAGAGAAGGGTATCTGCATCCCATGCTTGAATGGCTATTGGATGCACACTCTGTACTGTACATCTCATCAGTGCTTTCTTGATAACCCAAGAGTTCGCACTGTGAATGTGATAAGAATGTAAGTGGCTGGTATTCACTGGAGTGCATATCGAGAATCGGCTGCTGGCTCTTTGTGGAGTTGAAATGAACTGTTCCACTTCTGAAAGATCTGAATTGACTATTATACACCAAACAAGTCTATCTCGAATTTCCTCTTTCGAGGCCACATGGTATAAAAGCTGATACCAAAGAACTTGGCTAAATTGAGAATAAAAACATTGAAGGAATGCTAATATATACGAAGTAAAATGATTGGAATATAAATAAATACTACTGAGAATTGGTGTGTAAGTAACGTGATTTCGTAAGTGAAAAGTAATGAAGTCCGGGGTAGTCTAAGGATATGGTTTCCAAAAGGAGTCTTGTCGGAACTGCAGGAACGGAGCGGAGTCAACCTTTTGAAACCGCCCTTGACCGTCCAAAGCTGAGGCGTACTGTCATTTCGAATCGGAGTGTCAGGACCCACCCACTTTTACATAGTGTACAACACACGTTTGTTGGAACATACCGACAAACCTGTTTTTTACTACGTTTTTTAGAATATATAACGTATAATAACGTTAATATTAAACATATATATTTTAATATATAGCTTGTTTTATAGCGAGTTTAAAAAAGTAAGCTATATGTTTGTACGAAAACTATTCGCGGAATAATATATAATATTCTTTTGTTTTATACGTAAATTTAGCTGTACGAACCTAGCTGTACAACTTTACTAATACGGACTAGCAAAAGGTTTGTAAATCTAGCTATACAAACAGACTTATATAAACCTATATAAACTTGTACAAACCTAGTTATACAGACCTACGGACTAGCAAGGACTTTAAAGACTTGGCTATATAAACCTAGCTATATAAACCTAGCTATACAGACTTAGCTATACAAACTTAGCTATATAGATCTAGCTATATAGACCTAGCTATACAAACTTAGCTATATAAACCTAGCTGTACAAACTTAGCTATACAAATTTAGCTATACAAACTTACGCGTATAAACTTAACTGTATAAACTTATGTGTGCGGACTAGCAAGGACTTTGGAGACTTGGCTATACAAACTTAGCTATATAGACCTGGCTATATAGACCTAGTTATACAAACCTGGTTATATAAACCTAGTTATATAAACTTATGCGTGCGGACTGGCAAGGACTTTGGAGACCTAGTTATGTAGACTACTTATACAAACTAATACGTACGGACTAGTACGTACGAACTAATTAAAACTTTAGCAAAAAGATTACTAAAAGGTTTAAAGACCTAGCTACGCAAACCTACCTATATAGATTTACTTACGTAGCTAGGTTTCTAGAGCTTTTGCTAGTCCGTATACGTAGGTTTGTATAGCTAGGTTTGTATAGCTAGGTCTTTAGAGTTCTTGCTAGTCCGTAGGTTTGTACGGCTAGGTTTGTATAGCTAGGTTTGTATAGCTAGGTTTGTATGGCTAGGTTTCCAAAGTCCTTGCTAGTCCGTAGGTTTGTACGGCTAGGTTTGTACGGCTAGGTTTGTATAGCTAGGTTTGTATGGCTAGGTTTGTATGGCTAGGTTTTCAGAGTTTTTGCTAGTTTGCACGCGTAGGTTTGTACGGTTGGGTTTATACGCGTAGGTCTGTATGGCTAGGTCTGTATGGCTAGGTCTCCAGAGTTCTTGCTAGTCCGTAGGTTTGTACGGCTAGGTCTGTACGGCTAGGTTTGTACAGCTAGGTTTGTATGGCTAGGTTTGTATGGCTAGGTTTGTATGGCTAGGTCTTTAGAGTTCTTGCTAGTCCGTAGGTTTGTACGGCTAGGTCTGTATAGCTAGGTCTGTACAGCTAGGTCGCCAGAGCTTTTGCTAGTTTGTACACGTAGGTCTTCGCGGGCAGGTTTTCGCGGGCAGGTTTTCGCGGGTAGGTCTTTGCGGGCAGGTTTTCGCGGGTAGGTCTTCGCGGGCAGGTTTTCGCGGGTAGGTCTCGTTCGAGGGTTTGGCTAGCAAAAGGCTTGGTTGCGAAAGGTTGGGTTGCGAAAGGCTTTATTACGAAGGGCTGTATTGCGAAAGGCTAGATTGTAAAAGGCTTGATTGCAAGCTAAACTATTTATATATTACTTATATATTTAGTTAGTAAAATAAGCATTTAAAAAGTAGTGTAGCACTTACTTAGTTAATTTGGGTGGTGTTTTTGGTAAAAAACGCGTTTGTTAGTATGTTTTAACAAACGTGTGTCGCACACTATGTAAAAGTGGGTGGGTCCCGACACTCCGATTCGAAATGACAGTATGAAGTTCGGCAACGTGTACGCAAAAACCCCACAGCGCGAGTCTCCTCCTCCTTCTCCTCCCAGCACAGTGCCAACTAGACCTGCGAGACCAGTCGTGCGTGTCCTCACGTGCACTACGTACGTCGATCAACCTAGCTTCCAGAATTGGCCTATCGACTTATCTATCTATTTTCCAGCCTTAGCCGCTCTTGTTGACGGTTGTCCACACTCCGGTTCAACGAACGGACACCGGGATATCCCCTTCGCCAAGGTCCAGATCATCTAGATCGCACTGTACAGGTAGTTGTCAAGGACGTACGTACGTACGACCCATCATGTTGATCACGCGTTGTCCATCGTCTGTGTTGTGCGGGCCAGCGATGATGACGTGCAGCCCGTAGTGCATAAAGCGGTGTCCCTTAGATCAGGTATCCGAGTAATCATGGGACGAACTGGATAGGAGTTATGAGGAAAGGCTCGCAGCGGGTGTGATGCGGAAGCTTGAGCTTGTTCTGGTTTGCTGTCAACATATGTTAATATTTTAGTTGGTTTGCGAGAGAGACACTACTGACATTTTGGGTACAATGGTGGTGGGCTTTTCGAAGAAGACCCCGGGACCTGGTGGAGCTATGCGCGGCGGTCCTGTTGACAATGGCCCCGTTGAGATACTTAGTCCAGTTTGAGGTGGTGCTGAAGGTAATGAAAACGGCCCAGATGAAGCGAAAGGGATTCGATCGATGGTCTGCGTGGACGTGTTGTTTGGCCATATAGATGATGGCCCTCTAGAGGCACCTGATCCTGTGGGATGTGGTGTTGAGCGTGATGAAAATGGCAAAGATGCAGTGAAAGGAATTCCGCTGATCGGTGTAGACGTGTTGTGTGGCCGCATAAACCATGGCGGAGCGGTAACCGCCGTTGATGATCCCAGGGCCGACATAGGAATGGAGTTAAAGGAAGAATTGAGACGACGAGTTCCGGGAATTGGCGGGATCGTTGATATAGCGGATGACAAGGTAGGAGACGATGATGCCATTGAAGAGTTACCTGAAGAGGTAGTAGGCATCGAGCTTGACTTGATGGCGAAATTGCTCACGGTTGTCGCTGAAGACGATGGGTTATTCGCCATTTGGAGACCATCGCTGGGTCTCGCCCTGCCGGCAGTCATCCTACTACCAGTGCTATTATTGAATCCTGTCATAGACGGGCTTCTCGTAGTAGAGCTTCTAATTAAGCTGCTAGTAGAGTTCCCAAAAGAGGCACTAGTAGAGATGCCAGTAGAGTTTCTAGTAGGGCTTGGAGTAACTCTGGGCATGGTGGTAAGTGAACTACTGGTCGAGGATCCGTTGCGATTATTAGGGTCTTTGGGGTCGTCAAGGTCATCCGGGTCGTTAGGATCACCCGGGTCATCTAGGTTGTTTGCATCTATCTCAGGCGAAATACCGGTCGGGGTTGAAGTTGGTGCAGCAGTGGTATTGCTACCACTAATTTGGACGCTTGTTTGCGGGCTGTTCTGTAATGTTATGCCCGCGGATGAGCTTGACATATCTGTTGTTTCTCTAGCTGAGTTAGAACTGACTGTGCTTGTGGGAGTAGAGGGTGTGCCGTTTGGCCCTGTCAATCGTTCTATAGCACTTCGTCTCGTGCTCACAGAGGTCGACGAGCCAGATTGACGAGATTGTGCCTCTGCAGTGACCATAACTGATGAACCAGAGTTGGAATCTGTGGGGTCATCGACTCCTGGATCAGTAACACTAGTATCTTCCGCTGATATAGCAGGATCACTAGGATCTTCCGCTGATATAGCAGGATCGCCTGTGACCGTCTGAGTGCTGCTCGATGTGGGATCGTCTATGAGAGTACCATTTTGGCAACTTTCAGCTGAAGCGACGTAATGTTAGTAACGTAGTTGGGACATCGAATTCCGTGACATACCGGCGTAGACAGTGAGATAGACAGGGGCACAGCCAGCTGGGCCCCCCGACTCCGTGAATGTCACGTAAATTTGACCGTTGGCGTCTTGACAGAATTTGGCCGCACCGCCATCGAAAGCAGGATTTTGCCATTCCAGAAATCCGTCTACATTTTCGAAGCAAGAGACTATTGTCCCCTCCGGATCATTGGTCAAGTCTACGTATCCCGCTCGAGGGTTGGCAGGTAGAGGCTTGCCGGCGCTCTGTAGTCGGCAGTCACCTGGGACAAATATTCGGGCCTCCGAACAGCTGAGAGTAGTTGGGCGTGACGGGTCTCCCACAAATCCTTCGCGCAGTTCTGAAGGCTTTATAGCTCGAGAGCGATGGCTTGTGATACCAAGTATTATTGGTGACATCTAGTAGAGGGTCAGAGGGCACCATACGGTGGAATCGCAGCGTAAGGGAAGACAGAACGCTTACAGGCGCTTTAATCGACTCAGAAATAACCGTCGCCGCCTCAGTGTTAATGGGGGGTTGGTCAAGCTGGTCATGGAGGTGCCCAGGTTGAGGTTTTGAGATTGCGACGGTTGGATAAACGGAGCTTCCAGATAGTTTTACTGGTGATCAGGTTAGTTATAGTGTAGACATAGCAAAACGGGCCTGAGTCTAGACAACGCACAGCCTGTGTCGCTCGTTGTATCTGTACATGGTCCATCATCTTTGTATATAGTGGTAGCGTCTAGTGGAAGCGTTATCAACACAGTTGTGATGTAGGTGTAACATATTGATTGAGGTTTCTGGACGAGATCATGAGGTTTGTGTACTGGGTAAAAAATTGGTGACCGGTTCTTGCTGGTATCTAGTCCATGGCCTGCATGGACGAGACATGCCAACAAGGCGAAATATGAGATCATTAGTGAAAGGTGAATTATCTTGGGGTGAATCCGGTCATCGCACAAGATCAGGGTATTCGTCTTATCGAGATTGGATTCATCTTACGGGGAAGAACGCAAGGCGACCAGGGCTCTTAAATAATATCCATTGCCGCGAGTGAAGATCTGAAATCTCAATTTAAAAGTAGATAGCCAAGTCCAGGCCATTTCAAGCTGTTCGTGCCTCCCGAGACAATACCAATTTCGGCCATTCCTGGGCCGAACCCAAGTGTCTCGCCGCGTCAAAACTCTCTAAAATGTGAGTATTCGTCAACATGATAACATCGCCTCCATTCTCGACATTGTTATTGTAAACATGTAGGCATCAACAGTAGACAAGTTATATATACGCCGCGTTGGCGCGCCTGGAAGCAACACTGCCTATCCCGGCTGACAGATCTTCACAATGTCTTGATGTCCCCTTCTCTTGAAGGCGTTTGTTCTCCATGAGGTGCTCGATTTTAACCACGCTGCAAATACTGGGCGGCCTGGGCGTCCATATCGCCTCAGCCCAGCGATTTGCTTATTCCTCTTTCGCTGTTACAGAATGCGTTAGCGAGACAGACTCACTACCCAACCAAGGGGTCATTCGGCCAACTGCACCTATCATCAATACGGCTACTTGTGTTGAGAACGAACATCCAGCGGCAATAACACTGTCCTATTCTATGCCGCCCTGTATGTCTGGCGACTGCCCAGGCTGCACGGTCCTCAGTTCATTCACGACGGCGTACCCGGCATTCCAAACAGCGGGCGCCTCGGGGTTGAAGACACAGAGTTATGTTATCACAGAAACATACGTCGGTCTATCATCACTTCCGCCATTCGAAAAGCCCACGAACCTACCGTATGGGTTCGTCACGGGAGTTGAGACGTGCAACTTGGGCATTTGCGGATTGGAAGCTATAACTGCGACAATGACATATCCCGCGGGCAACGCGCCAATCGTGAGCGCGCCAACTCCTGCGCACGGCTCCGGATGTGGTCCAGGAGGTGGTACTACATGTTCGACCCTTTCAACACATTTAGGGACTTTGGATACCTCTGCTGTGCCCGTGCCCGCACCTGCGCAGCCCACGGTAGCGATTGCAGGCGGTAATGTTCTACGAGGGCCGTTCAAGATAGTCATCGTGTTCGTACTGCTGATAGCGGCACCATAGGGGAGGTTTCTTAACTTGTATTTCGTGGATGGTTCTGGTTAGGTCGTGAATGCGGCTCTATCTATTTTTAATAATCCTTCACTTGCAATAATATCCAGCTGGAAATGCTATACGAAGCCAAAAAATTGTGGTTCCTAACGATATGTATGTAATAAGACAAAAATTTGAGTTTTTGATACGGATGTTGAAGTCGTAGGGATGTCCTTCATACTTGGCGCCAACATTCATGAAAGTTCTTTCGCAATCGGCCAAACTAAGTACGTACCTTCATAGCTGGGATAGTGGATCAGTGTCTAGTGAAGACTGATGTAATCAAAATACAATCTATTCGCGTAGAGACGTTTTGTGCGAAGGAATTAGAAAATTGCGCCTTAATAATCACAGAGTCTTCCGAAGATGCACATGAGTGTTGTTATTTACCATAGCCGAGTCGCGACATTCAAAACTAAGAGGTCTGGGTACAAAGTTACTACGAAATAGATCAATCAAATCACTGTCAAGGTGGTCAAGATATCGATTTCAAGCTGTTTGTATTCCTATCATAGACGCATCTAGCCATGTTGGCTTTAAGGCGATGCAAAACAGTATCATACAGAAGCAATGCAAAGAAATACCTATGTACTTGGGTATAAAGATTTTGGTTCAAGCACTGGCCCTAAGCTTTTGGTTGCGGTGCTGATGTCGCGTCCGGGACAGGAATAGCGGCAGCAGCAAGGGTCGTCTGTACGACACCGGGGGAGGGCGTATTGGTCTGAGGCGAGGGGCCGTTCTTTCTAGCATTGCCTTCCTCAGTCAAAAGCTTGCTGAGGAGCTGAAGATCGTCACGGGCCCGTGGGTCTCGCTCCAGGCATCGACGAACTGCGTTCCACTCGCCTTCCTTCATACGAGCTGCATGGGGTAAAAGGAATGTGACAGTAGAGCTACTGAAAAGCGGGCCAAGTACTTGTCTGGCCTTCATTTCACCCTCTGCCTGTGCCGCTCTCATGGAATTGAGATTGGGATCTTGATTGAGAGCTGGGGGAGGGATATTAGACTGCATTGGTACAGCTGGTGGCGTGGGACGTGGTTGAACGGGCATAGGGGGCATAGGTTGTCCCGGGATTTTTGGAGGTGGTATTGGTGTTTGGCTGTACTGTGGTGGGGGTATACTGAATGAGCTCTGAGGCGTAGCTGGGGACCAAGTAGGGCCAGGTAAGGACGGATGCCGAGGGGGTGGTACAGGAGTGGCGTGAGAGGGAGTACTAGTTTGACTCTGCTGTACATCGGATCGCGCCTGTTCAGCAGGCAAGGGGGTTTGTTTCTCGTCTCTGACGACGAAAACCATAAGTAGCATCGGTTCAGTCCGCACTTGAGGGATCAGATGATCTCCTATATTTTGCATAGGCTCTGGAATAGGCCCATTGCCTTCTGGTACAGGTACCAGATAGGTATCGCGCACATTGCCTAGTTTTCGCTCGCCAACAACGCCGTAACGCTTCTTACTTCGGAAATATTCTATGACCGATAAGAACTGCTTACGATCATCCTCGTTATTGGACCGGGCAGGAGAAAGACTTGTGATTACCAAGTCAATCTGATTATTATATCTCAGACCGCAAAGGTATGGCACTGCCTTCTCTTCTGGTATACGACCACAGACGCTGAGAAGCGGGGGTATCACATCCTTCCAGGGAATATCTCTGACCTTGCTTAAGTCTGCTCCTCCAACAAATTTGGCGATGGTAGGAATATCCGCTACGTTGGTCATGGTCAAAGGACCACGCCAAATCACTTCAGGATCAATATCCTCGGTGGGTGAATATGGAGGAGACTCATTGCCATCATCTTCAAGCAGTCGATCCACATCCGGATCGTCCCCTGGGCCAGCTGAACGAACTTGTGTGGAAGCTCGTCGCTGATGTGGAGCAGAGGGAGAACGTACACTCGAGAAGACTTTGCCCAGGTCGAAATCAGCAGGTTTGGGTGACTGTGAGGGTTGCGTATTGATCCTTAAAGGACCCGACGAAGATCGGCGAGGGGGTGCTGGCTTTTCACCGTCACCGCTCACAGTCTCCGTGCCAACACCCGTACTTGGGCTTCCACTCGCACTGGTACCAGCAGCTTCAGCGGCTTCCTTAATCCCTTGTTGCCGAAGTTGCGACGGGGCTTCATCTATTGCCATAGAGAAACCTTCTGCTTCTACAACTTCTTCGCCTTTGTGTGTACGTCGTACGCGAGGCCCATCTTCCGTAATGAGGATAGACTGTTTATCGGCACGGGCTTTCATTTCGGCATTTTCGCGTTGAAGCTCCTTTGTTGCAAGCTCCTCGCCAGTCATAACCACAAACGAGGGCGGTGGAAGGGCGCGGTTAAGTACGCGAGCGGCAAGCTCGACGTTGTTTTTCAAGCTAAACACAAGTGTCCGCAGTTGTGCCGCATTCTGGGAAGTGTTCGGGTGAGTGTCTTGGAACGCGCGTTCGATCTCAATGGCCAATCGCTCCGAAATGGTTTTCCTTGTAGAGCCCTCTGGGAGAGTATAAAGTTTCTTCTTCTCGGCCTGGTCAACCGCGGTGTCAAGTGATTTTTGCAATGCCATCGCGGCCTGCTTCCTCGGGCCTTCGAGCTTCTGGATAGACTCTGGTAGGTCACTCGGAGGCGAATACTTAGGGTATATGGGTGCGGATTGATTATGGTTATCGACTACTTTGCGTTGCTTGGGGGCAGGGCCTTGAGAGTGGTCTCGCGATTTGCGCTTCCCTTTTGACTGGGGTTCTTGAGCAGGCTCCTCCTTCTTGACATCTGGCGTTGGCGACGGCTTTGGTTTGGCGCTTGCAGCGCTTGGTGATGCACGTTCCTTGTGGTCGCTGACACGCTTCCCCTTGCCTTTCTTGCCTCCCTTCTTTCGCTTCTTCTCATCTTCATATTTCTGACGTCGGTCCTCCCAAGGCTTTTCACCCCTTTTGATCGCCTCTAGGGTTTCTTTGTGGTCCTGGGGCGAGCATTGTTCGCAAAAGTAATCCTTAGTTAAATCTTCTGTAAACACACTCATGCCTACACAAACGTTATGCTGCCAAGCGCCACACTTGTCGCAGGCGATCCAAGGCTCGTTTGCATCGTCGTCATCCTGTGTGGTTGCGCCACAGATACAGCGAATGATCTCTTCGTCCTCTTCATGCTTATCTTCTTTCTCTGCCGCCTTCTTAGTGCTTTTCTTCGTTTGGCGTCGCTTGGGTGGCTCGGGACCGTTCTCGAGTTGGTCGAAAGCTTTCGTATGTTGGCCCTTAGTAGCACGCACCGATCGACGAGGTTCTGGTTCACCTAGAGTTATATCTGTTAGACATGTTGTAGCTGAGATCTGACCTGTCATGTGGTCTGCTGAGGATAGCTTGCGAGGGGTGATAGCTTGTAGAGGAACGGTGGCTCTCCCACTCGCATCACTGCTCATCGGTCACATAACTCGCGCGGGTAGTAGCTTACCGGACATGGTGGCAGGTAATGATGCTTGACCCGTCGAGCGCAACTATGGTGTGAAACTATAGACGGGTCGCGTGAAAAGGGCGAGACACAGCTGTGTCGGCTACGGTGGATTGCGGATTGCGGTGGGCAGGTAGGCAACAGGAATTCAAACACTCATATCTTCTACAATGCCTGACTGGACTACGGCCCGATCAGAGGCTGAGGTGGCAGAGGACCACAGATCATCAACTAAAGTACGTCTTAATGGAATTTTCCCCAATGCCAAAAGACCCAGCCTTGCTATATTCCCACTCCTGGTTGGCGGGATATAGTTGTCGATGTATCCTGGTAGCTGTAGTGAAGCGGTGGGAGCTGGCACAGGTATTGGAGAGCCTCGCGACTCAGCTCAACCTGGTGCTAAAAGAGAAATGGCGTATATAGAGTTAAAACACCACGGTGTTGCTTGCGGACGGTGCTGCAGAGACCGGCGTAAGGTTAATGTGAGGGGTTGGAATGAGCAACTCGCCAGGAAGCAGAGAGCTTGCAATGGCGTAACAGTGCTGTTCGCGTCGCAGTGCGGCAAGTCTGATGTTGCAGGTGGATGCCGACGTCGCGTTTACGGGATGTTGTGGAGGTGAGGGAAAGGGTTAACGTCAGGTAGGTGAAGATGGGAAAAATGGGAAGATGGGGTAATGGCGCGAGGACAGTGGCGCGGGCCAATGGAAACAAAAAGTTGTGACAAAGGGTGGGGCGCTGACGGATCCTCGAGGTCGGTACATGCCTACTATAACTACCGGGTAAGGACGCTCACGTAACAGTGGGTAGAAAATCGGCGGTCGGAGCTTGCAGAGCTAATTGCCAGTTAAGTACCTACCTACCCCACGCTCCTACCCACGTCAACAATAAGAGTTCAGGAAACAGTTATTGCGAGACTCACAAAGGCGCATAATTTTGTAAACAGATAAGCATTAGACATTCGGGGTTGAATGTGCGTTTTATATGAAATTTGGGCGTGTAATTAGATTCTTACTAATTGGTTGAGGTAGGTCGATGTTTCTGAAGTATAGAGGTACATCACGCCTGCCCGAAGTCCAAGGCACAGGTATCCCACCTGGTGGCTGGCAAGTGTGGCTTAGTTACTAGTTAAGTGAGTACCTAGGTACTTATCAAGCTTGTCACAATCTCGCCAAGACGAAGAAGCTTAGGCCATATTCAACCCTCAAAGTAGTAAATAGCGGTCCAACTCACTATTTGCCTGCCTGCTGTACGCGTCTGAAGCTCTTGCCTAGCCTAGCAGCTCCAAGTGTTGGGTCTTATTTGGTGGACAACCTGTCAGCCTTCCCTACCTTAGCTACAACCCACCTCTTGCAGCCAGACACCAAACACCACATCGTTCCGAGGACTACTACAGGACGACCTTTTCAGCTCCAGCCTAGCCTCACACTTAGATCCAATACAATACACGAGTCGCAGCGTCAGGGCGTTTTCATCAAAACTCAGCTCGATCGCCTCGCACGGCTGCACCGCCCATCATGTCTCGCCGTTACGATTCGCGAGTACGCTTATAAGCCATGGCCCTCCATGCGAACAAGCTAACAAGCTAACAACTTTGGGGTAGACTACCATTTTCTCCCCCGAGGGCCGTCTATACCAGGTTGAATATGCGCTAGAAGCCATTTCCCACGCTGGTACCGCCATTGGTATCCTTGCAAAAGATGGCATCGTCCTAGCGGCAGAGCGCAAAGTGACATCAAAGCTGCTAGAGCAGGATACGTCGGCGGAGAAGTTGTACATCCTAAATGAGTAAGCTCGCAATTCCATACTCAGTAGTTCCAACGTTGCAAATAGGCTGACCGAGACAGCAACATGATCTGCGCTGTAGCCGGCATGACGTCGGATGCCAATATCCTCATCAACTACGCCCGCCAAGCCGCCCAACGATACCTCCTTACCTACAACGAAGACATTCCCTGCGAGCAGCTAGTGCGAAGACTATGCGATCTAAAGCAAGGCTACACGCAACATGGTGGTCTACGGCCGTTTGGCGTCTCCTTCATCTACGCGGGGTGGGATCCGCAGCGACAGTTCCAGCTCTACCTGAGCAATCCGTCGGGCAACTACGGTGGCTGGAAAGCTACGAGTGCCGGTGCGAACAAGGCTAGTGCGGACAGCTTACTGAAGCAAGACTACAAGGAGGACTGTACGTTGAAGGAGGCTTGTGGCATGGCGGTCAAGGTGCTCAGCAAGACGATGGATTCAACCAAGCTGAGTAGCGAGAAGAGTAAGCGCGAACCCAACAGGCCCGTGAATTGAACTTAACAAGAAGCTTTCATTACTGACGCATAACGCAGTTGAATTTGCTACTGTTGGACAAACGAAGGACGGCAAAATCTACCAACGGCTTTGGAGCGCGGATGAGATCACAGCATTACTGAAGGAGCATGATTTGGCAAAGGATGAAAGCGCCGATGACAAATAAGATGGTCACACTAGTTACTGCATTGTCCAGGCCGACATATAGAGGTTAGAAAAGAGACAACTGTAACAATAACATTGGTGCCCGGGACACGAATTCGAAGTTGTGAATCATGCTTTCTTGAGTCAAACTTCAAGTACCGAGTAAACCGCACCAATATTAGCATGGAAGCCGAGAATGGAAAAGAGAGGAGACGAAATGAATGTGCAATGCTCAAGGCCTCTGTTGAACATTAAACTTATATATGTACGTCGCATAGTACTGTACCACCGTCATGGTCAAAGATGGAAAGACGAAGGCTTCAACCAATCACTACGCTAAAATAACCCCACATGTTGAGGCGGGAGTGGTGCAGCTGAGGTCAGTGTGTGCCCCTCCAACCGACCAACTTAAACCAAGCAACAAGGTACATACATACCTAAACTGGAAGCAAATACAAGGGACCAATGACAATTTAATTGAGGACGATTAAGACTTTCCTAAAGTGCGAGCATCTGAACACCTGCCATCTCATCAACGCCTCGCATCTCCTCCTCTTCCCGACCATCAATCTCCCCCCATTCCTGGACGGCACTCCGCCCCTGAGCACCGCACCCAGGCCCATCATGCTCCAAGTACCACATCGCGAGAAAGCCAATGGTGCCGCCGGCAAGGACACCAAAGCTGTTATCCTGGTGCGTAAACGAAACCCACTTTCTGACCGTCCTCTGCAACAACCCCACCGCCTCTGTATTGTTGTATTGTTAGAGAATGTAGATGTTGGCTGGACTGGAGCTACTACTTGGTTGGCTGGTTGGTTGACGCGGATTCACGCATATTAGGTCGGCGGTCCCTCGCGAGGCACACGATTCCGGCCTTTGTCTCTGGATGTTCCCAAGGTGAGTGCAGTGCAGTGCTATACTTTCACCCTCCCTAATGTGTCAACGTGCTCACGCCAGCAATGCCCGCTTAGCCTCTCTTCGATGTCGCTGGCCATCCCATCATCTGGCACTGCCTGACGGCCGTCGCGAAGGTGCCCTCCATTCAAGAGGTCTGCATGATCGGCTACTACGACGAGTCTGTCTTTAAGGATTTCATCAAGGAGGCTGCCACCGAGTTCCCCAACCTCCCCATCAAGTATCTCCGCGAATATCAGGCCCTGGGCACCGCCGGTGGACTATACCATTTTCGAGATGCCATCCTCAAAGGCCGCCCCGAGCGCATCTTCGTCCTCAACTCGGATGTGTGCTGCTCTTTCCCCCTAAACGAAATGTCGAAGCTATTTGATGATAAGGATGCCGAGGCGGTCATTCTCGGCACTCGTGTAAGCCAAGAAGCCGCCACCAACTTCGGCTGCATCGTCTCGGACCAGCACTCCCGTCGCGTTCTACACTACGTCGAGAAGCCCGAGAGCCAGATCTCCAACTTAATCAACTGTGGCGTCTACCTTTTCAGCGTTGATGCCATCTTTCCCAGCATCAAGAGCGCCATCAAGCGCAGAACTGATCGTCCCCGCCTCGTGTCCTACCCCTCATCCGAGAACCTCGAATCGAGCTTCATGGCCGACGACGACGAGGAGCGTAAGAACGAGGTCATCCGCCTCGAGCAGGACATCCTCAGCGACTTGGCCGACAGCAAGCAGTTCTTTGTCCACGAGACGAAAGACTTTTGGCGTCAGATTAAGACGGCGGGCTCCGCCGTCCCAGCTAACGCTCTGTACCTGCAACAAGCCCAGCAGACTGACTCTAAGGAGCTGGCTAAACCATCGCCAAATGTTATAGCTCCTGTCTTCATCCACCCATCCGCACAAGTTGATCCCACCGCCAAGCTTGGCCCCAACGTGTCTATCGGCCCTCGCGCTGTCATTGGGGCCGGCGCCCGTATCAAAGAGTCCATCGTACTTGAAGACGCTGAGATCAAGCATGATGCTTGTGTTCTCTACTCCATTGTTGGCTGGAATAGCCGCATCGGTGCCTGGGCTCGTGTGGAGGGCACTCCCACACCGATTACCAGCCATAGCACTAGCATCGTGAAGAACGGTGTCAAGGTACAAAGCATCACTATTCTGGGTAAGGAGTGTGGTGTTGGTGATGAAGTTCGTGTACAGAACTGTATTTGCCTACCCTTTAAAGAACTAAAGAGGGTATGTTTTTCTCCTCTTCCATGATGCATCATAGGAATCTCACTGACTTGGCTTATAGGATGTTTCTAACGAAGTTATTATGTGATGAGCTGGCCGATAAGTACGCGGGAGTTCGGTTCTACATCTCCACTCGATTCCTCTTTTGTTGAATCTTGCAGCGGCGCATTGATCGGGTTTCATGTCGGATTCTAAAATCTAAAAAAGGCGCGGGCTTTAAATGCGAACTAGATAGATACCTCCAAGAGCGAATATTTGCAGATGATCTGACTTTGAATACCTTTCTGGGCTATCTTGTACATCATCCGCCGAACAAACGGCACTGATTAAATGACCTATGAGGGGTATAAGCGTTCAGTACTCAATACCACATTGAGTCGCTTATGTTGATCGCGTCTGTATGCTTCTGGTATAGATACTTAGCTGAATGGATTTTCTGTTAGAACTAGAGGTAATCACTCACTAAAGTGGTGATATAAGCTAATTACATGGCTTTCTAACTACTTCTCTAATCATCATCCTAGCAGCACGTATAGTTTCTAATTGTTCTATGGAAGCATCACTGCTAGCAACTGGAGACACTTGCCCCTTTCTCCATTTGCCTTCGACGCCAACTTTTTGGGTAGTCCCGCTCTATTCTCCAACGTTCCGCCGCTGCTTCAACGCTCTCCACGAAGCCTTCCCTCCACCCACCAACGACGTCCTGTCTCCATCCGACTTTGCCCCCGTAGTCCCACGCCAACAAGTTCTCGGCGCGGGACCCTCCACCGGAGTCCAGCAGGCCGATAGCCAGGTCCACCATCTCCGGTCGGCCGTCCGATGCGTAGAACACGCAGGCCGAACACCGACTGCAGGAGTAGCGTTGGACGTCAGGTGAACTCTCGTAGAAGGTTAAGGTGCCCCAGCGGGGATCGCGGTTATCTGCCAAGGAGACGGCCGTCTTCAACTCGAGGCTCGATCCGGGAAAGTTGGCGTGTGTTTCGGGTTGTTGGGGTTGACTATCCGATTTCGGAGGCGGAAAGGCGAGATGATTGAGCAGGACAAAAGTCCAGTAGTAGATGTCGCTTCCGGACCACAGCCGACACGAGTCACATGCGTCGAAGCTGGCACGGGACTTGTTCGAAACCGGGTCGACGAACCAAGGTAACTCTGACCGCTCTCTCGCGGCGAAGTCCGTTATAGGCTGGCGGAGGACAAGATCGACTCCCCCGCAGTGGCAGCGGACAGGGATATCGATATCGTCGGACGGACGACTGACACCCGCCTCCGCAGCGGGCCAATGATGGTGATGTGATGATGGCAGTTCTTGGCTCTGGCCTCTGGGGCCCCGCCACAGACGTGGTCGGCTGCCGTCCTCGTTGGCATCGCATAGCCAGGGCGAGGCGCCGCCGTCTAGCGTGTCGCCCAGGAAGACGTGGTTCGTGATGTTGACGAGGCCCGGGACGTCGACGTTCGTCAAAACGCCGGTCTGTGCGCCGTAGCTCGGGGGATCATTGTCGTCGTCATCCGTCGTCGTCTTCTTCTCGACGAACATGTTCGAGCTGCACACGCCGCAGGAGAAAAGGGTCAGGTGCGGCGCGAAGTCGTAGCGCCGGAGCGAGCTCGATTCGCGGATGGCGGCGGCCGCCGCGTCGCCCGGCCACGGCACGTACGTGCTGTACAGGGCGCCCGTCACTCGCCGACACGACGTGCAGTGGCAGTAGGCCGCCTTCAGAGGGAGCGAAGAGCGCGGCACCCGCGCCGTGAACCTCTGCGCTTGGCAGAGGCAGTGCGCCACGAGCTCGAGGGTCTCCTCTTCTTCTCCTTTTTCTTCTCCTCTCTTGGCTGTCGTCATAGTTGATTTTTTCTTTCTTTTCTTCTAAGAGAGAGAGAGAGACAATTATGCGGAATTACATCACTAGTCAATACACGATGATTTTTGTCATTCGTTCGTTCATCGCCGCCGACTTGAGGTTTGATCTATCTACAGTATCACGGATGGACTCAGCCTCATCCATTTGCTGATACGAGCAACACGCCAACAGATGCGGGTAATACGAACGGGGCTTGTTAAGAATGACTGTAAGCATGGCGACGGGTTTCCCCACCGCGGCCAAGAACCGCTAGACAAACAACTTACGCTGTCACGACGGGATGTCTGTCAGTACTTAGTGTTTTTAGTGCGGCGGATTTTAGTCTCCAGGCAAAATCTGGGGTAGCGCCCATTTTGTTTACTTCGATGGTGGAGTCATGAAAGCCGTAGATCATCGACGAGAAGTGATTGCTGAACCTTTCAAATTCTGGCATGCCGTAGATAGTGGCTGCTGCGACCCAGACTAATTGGATCATTCCGGACATAAATGTAAGAATTGGGACGCACTAACATATTTGCGATATGATTCATATAAATCGATTCGATTGGAAGAGATATATAGCCACATATTCTCATTAAATTGAGGGTACCACTTCTTCATATTTGAAAGCAGTAAGTCTAGAGCTGATTATCTACCTACCTAGGTATCTTGTGCCAGACATGATCATGCACGGTACCTCGGTAAGTATTACAAAGTGGTGGCGCAACTTTATGTGATGAACCATCAGCCATGGAAACACACTTGCACACTGGTTCAAGCCTATGCGTACATATGTATGCCTGTAACTAACCGAGGCAGATGGGAATGGATCGGGCTTAACTAACAATTGGACATCTCCAAACAGAACTCCAAACACACGCGTACAGTACATATCCTCCGCACGTCATGGGGCTTATCGAGTTCGCTGTTCGCACATGGCATTGAAGTCGTAGTGCGGGGAGCTGACCTTTTTCAATAGTTAACTTAGCTCAAGCCGACCTGGGATCCTAAGTACTAGACTCGGGTGAGTGGGTCGAAAGGTATTCCTTGTCGGAGTATACAGTAGTTCGGTTCTGTTCAGGTGTTTGTCCTTCCACCAGTACTACTGTGTAGATAAATCTCGCCCGCGCCAACAATAACATGTTGCAAAGTGCCGAGTCTTTACGTATCGCAACTAGGTATTTCCCCCCTCGGCCCTTTTAAATGTACTAGTACTACTGTTCAATTAACAACAACTCCTGTCATAAAATCAGGGTGCTGCATAGGTATAACACTACGATACATACGGGCTTTGTGTTACTGGTGCCATCTAGGTATTTCCTTTCTTAAACCAAGGTAGTTATTCTAAGGAAAGTGAGGATCTCCTGAGGGTTTGGGGGAAACCTACAGTACACAGAATATAAAAGCTTGCTTATAAAGATCTGCCAATTAATGTACAGTATACTGCTGGGAGTGGCAAAAGAACCAATTAAAATGCGTTTAATACCCGACGCTCAACCTCGAGATACAGCTATCGAAAAGAATAGGTCGTATATCACCGTGTTTGTGGGGATTCCCTCGGCAAGAACGACTGCGGGGAGCTGAGTACAGGGGTAAAGAACTCCGTATTTGGGAGGTCAAGGATATAAATATTGTATGTACGTCTGTTAATTAAACGCCGACTCTCTCCAATCGGTCCATGGTGGAGCTGTTTGACACTGTACAACATAAGACATTCTGAATATAGATTGGCCTAGCCCACAGAAGTGTTTTGGGACCATTCGCTCAACAGCAAGACATTTGAGGTTCGGTACCAGAACAAATCTCCTCTCTGACAAGGAACGATCTTTTAGAATTGTAGCTTATAGGGCATATCCTGTCCAATATGGGCTCAATAGGATTGCAGAACGGTGCCCGCGATCCCGAGGTGTTCGATGTGGTCATTGTTGGAGCCGGTATATCTGGTATCAATGCTGCTTATCGGCTGCAGTCGCAGCTCCCGGACACCACTTTCGCAATTCTTGAGGGGCGAGGTACCATCGGAGGTACGTGGGACCTTTTTCGGTATCCCGGTATTCGCTCCGACTCGGACCTGTTCACCTTTGGCTTTCAATGGGAGCCTTGGCCCTACGAGACCCCTATCGCCCAAGGGCCACTCATCAGAGAATACATGAATAATTGCGTCACAAAACACAAACTTGACCGTTACATGCGCTTTCATCACAAGGTTCTAGCGGCGGACTGGTCGAGAGAGGCGAATCAATGGAAGGTAACGGCAGAGCACGAAGGGCAGACGAAGGAGTTCAGAGCAAACTGGGTTATCTTGGGAACCGGCTATTACAACTATGAAAACCCCCTCAAGGCGGTGATCCCCGGTCTAGACAACTACAAGGGGAAAATCATCCACCCGCAGCATTGGCCAGAGAACTACGACCATAGCGGCAAGAAAATCGCTGTCATAGGAAGCGGAGCTACCGCCATTACTCTGGTCCCGGCTCTATCGAAAACCGCCGGAGAGGTTACGATGGTGCAGAGGAGTCCTTCATATATTGTTTCCTTGACAAACGGGAGCCCGGGAACATCTTGGCTTATGAAGCTAATGCCAAAGTACGTTGCTGGAACATGGCTTCGCATGCTATACATAGTAAGTACTTCATGGCGTTATGCTCATCCTATTTTGTTCATTCCTAGACACGTCTCATGTCCAATACGATGCCTACCATAGCACAATAATTACGAACTACTCTCGAAATGAGGATGGCTGACTCTGTATTGCAGTGGAATACCTACACTGCCGTGCTATTCTCCAGATACTTTCCACAGCGTGCTAAACAACTCATTATCAAATTAACCATTCCACAACTCCCCAAGCGCATTTCTCAGAATCCTCACTTCGAGCCGTTCTATACTCCTTGGCAGCAACGGCTTTGCCTCTCCCCTGACGGCGACTTCTTCCAGGCCCTACGTGACAAGCCAACCACCAACATTGTAACGGGCCACATCGACACTGTCACGGAAACCAGTATTCGCATGAAAGACGGCACCACGATTGAGGCAGATGTCATCGTCACAGCGACCGGTCTTCAAATGCGGATGGGGGGCGATGTTGCCGTGACCGTTAACGGCGAGAGGATTAACTGGGGCGGGCGGCTTCTGTGGCATGGGAGCATGATCCAGGACGTGCCAAACATGATGTTTATGATCGGCTACGTTGATGCTTCTTGGACGCTTGGCGCTGACGCTACAGCACATAGTAAGTCACATACAGGCTATGTCACCTCATGCCCCTCATCTCACGGTGCCAAGAGAGTTGTGTTGCGACCTGAAGACCCGTGGTCATCCAAGAGACCTTTGGATATCTCTTTAAGAGGCCCTGCTGACGTGTATTTTGCAGTACTGGTTCGGCTTTTGAAATATATGAAGTCAAAGGAAGTCTCCACTGCCGTTCCTCGGGTACCCCCAGGAGGCACCAATGGGTACAGGAAATTTTGGCAGCTTACTTCCAACTACAGAGAGGCGGCGGAGTCATCATTGCCCAGGTACGGTAACGCAGGACCGTGGTTGCCGAAGATGAGTCCGCCGCTAGACTGGATGCATGGCAAATGGGGTGACATTGTCACTGGCCTCCACTTTGCCTCTTGATAGTCGAGACGCGATCTCAGTGGAGGATGATGTTCTAATTGTAAGCCAGGGGCACGTTAGAGAACACTCCAGATTATGAACTGTGTGCTGTGTGTTCTTGGTAACAGCGGCATGCAACAACGAGGTCGGGCAGTTTGACCAACGACAATTAAGACAATTCACTAGGCTATTGCGGTGGGGACTGGAAATTGTATACTTGGTTCTTTATTCAATCTTACTTATGTTTAAGACATAATAGTGATGCGATCGCGAGTCAATAGCATACATACGTAGTAATTGGCGAGTTACGACTAGTGGTTGCGTTGAGTATGATCGTCGGGGGCGGTACTATAAGCAATTATACAGATTTCGCAATATTTTCCTGTTCCCGAACATGTTAGGTATATAGTATACTGCTGTTGGTAGTATCAAGATATGGATGGAAAGGACATCGTGTAGGTAAGCTAGGAGTGCTGCAAGATCTGCAGCAGGTTATGTAGAACACCTGTTCCCCAATGACGTTCACGTATCCTAAATTCGTGTCAAGAATATAATGTATTTCATGTAGTGATTGTGTGTGTATGTGCGCGTGCGCACGCGGATCAAGACATCCTTCCACCATAACAAATGAATAACAGTAGCTCGTAACTCATAGAAATAGGTATATATCGAAAGACAAAATCAACGCTAACAGCCATGTATACTTAATCCCTTTCGACTCCCGTCACTGACGTCGTTATTCACCTTAGCCAACCATCTCCCAGTCGATACTGAGTGGTACATTAGAAGGTAGCAATGGGCCGGAGCCACTGATGCATATCGCAAAGAAATTGAACTGTATTAGTCACTGCGGGAGAAATTACAAGGCTAAGTCGGGTAAAATGTCTGCCAATTGCTGGTTGTTACCGAGCAAGGAGTTGAGGTATGTCCTCTTCAAAGCTTCATACAACATGAAGCCTTAGTATTTAATAGCTTAACAGCAAAACGACGTATCATGGGGACGAAGTGGACGAAGATCCCCGGCTTGGAGTGAATAGTGTATCGGCAAAGGCTTCGGGAAGCACTGATTACGTACAAAGATAAGTTACTTATTAGCTACTGGTGGGTCGATGATTGGGCACTGGCAGTACTTGAATAGACTCACCTGTTCTCTCGTGTGGGCGAGACTGCTGACACTTTCTCAAACCCGATCGTAGCATGTTAACCTCATGCTGAAGGGCCTGCCTCTTTGACTGCACGGCCTCTGACTCTGAGGCGAGCTCCTTAAGACGTTCTTCGCTCATCCGAAAAACCATCTGCGGCGTCAGGATAGTGTGGAGGTCAGAAATAAGGCAGTTCTCTACTGCAAGGTTTACTACGTTCTGAGCGAATGCTCCGAGAGATATCTATATAGTAAACGTAAGCATTTGAATTGCGTAGGTGTGTATCCAATGGAGAACAGATGGGCTGCCCGTACCTGAAAATGTGTCATCGTCATATCAATGACCTTTTCAATTCCGAACTCACTAGCCCGATCCATCTCCACGTTGCTAAAGGCTCGCTCTACCGCGTTGCGACTAAGACCCCTGCCCCCCTTTTCGGTGAAGGCGGCAGGGAACTCCTCTTCGAGCAAGCTTGCAACACGCACCGCCTCTCGTCTTATTGTTGTTGTCAGAAGCGTACGGTGAAAAGCCATATCAAGAGGCGGGCAGTATGCGTCTGCATATGGCCGAAGAATCTCTCGTAATTTTTTTCTCAGCATTTCTCGTTTCCGTTCGAAAAATCGATCGACGTATACAACTAAAACTGCGTTCGCGGTCTGCTCGTCAACTCCTGTAATGTGGATGAGGAGCTCTTCAACAAAAGACTTGGCGAAGCTAATGACCTGGTTCAGGTAAAAGTCGGCAATGTCGTTCCACGGTCGCATTTGAATTCTAAAGAGTTGGAAGCCCAGGTTGCCGTTGGGTAACCCGGGGAATTCGGTTCCTTGGTTAGCCGCCGCCAACTGCTCGAGCTCTTCGCGGATATCTGACTCAGAGACTACAGCAGGCTTTGGGAATCTGTCGAAGAGTCTCAAAAAAGACTCCAGGTACTCGGGCACATTCTCTTCATCCCACATCCATCCAAAACTAGCATCACAAGACGAAATATTATCTTCATCCTCCCACTCGATCTTTCGATCCATTCCTTTGGTGACTAATGTTGCATGGAAAGCGCAGTTAAGCCTTCGAAGTAGAGCCCGTAGCTTCCGAGTCTCGTGGTCACTGTAGAGTCCGCCAAAGAACTCGTCGTTGTATCGACCTTCTACACCATCACGCGCAAGACGTTGGAATTTTTCCGCAATTTCAAGTAAGTATGCTCGGAGATCTTCAGTCTCCGAGCGGGGCTTACCGAGCTTCTCAAGCGCCTGCCGGCGAGTAGATAGATTGGTCTTGATGTCTTCTATTTGCGACACTGGAGTCAGTGATATCTACATATAGTAAGGATTCACTTGATTTCGGGAGCTTGGAGAAGTAGCTAATGCTAAGCATGCATTGTCAACAAGGGGGGGGATAAAAGACCTCGGTGACTTACCTATCAGACCAGGAAGCGTCTTCTGAATGTGTTCCAGAAGCATTCTACTAAGCTTTTTCCGCAAACTTGCGATACCGCGGCTGTCGGATGAGATGGTGGACCATGCACCTGTGCGAAAGAAAGCCTCTTCCTCAGCATCTCGGTCTTCCGTAGTCGTCTGCTCCTCTCCCTCAGGACGATTGCGTAGAACGTGCCACCCCAATCTCAATTTGTGCACACTCTCCTGGGCCTTAGCGAGCTGAAGATATTTCTTCTCGTCTTGCGATCCTCGACCCGCAAGGTCGGGCTTGGTTATCACGCCGAGAGTGCGCTCCCTGTTGGGATCATGCCTCCTGGCCTCCTCAACCACAATCTGGTTGGCAAGGTTGTGGTTCGCCGATACAACGGCCAGTATGATACTTTTCGGCTGCTTCATATAGCTATTAGCTAGTTGTCTTACGATTTTTCTGTCCTCTATCGTCTGATCTTCTGTTTCCGAATGGAAGAACCCTATTTACAATATGGATTTAGTAATTTGCTGCTCGACATCTAAGATTTCATAACCTTTCGGAGTTAGCGGGAGCAGAAAACTCCTTGGCTAAGCAATTGAATTCTCCGGAGACACGAAAGGGTATAAGAGACTTAGGAGTACTGACCTGGCAAGTCAACAAGAGTGAGGGAGGGAACGTGTGGCCCGGTAACTTCAACGCGCAGCACGTCTCGCGAGAATCCTTTCTTACTGCCTTGACGAATCCGCATTTGCTTTGTGGCCTCGCTGATGATTTCGGGTAAAGTATCCTGGTTGAATATCGTACGACTGAATTGATGAGAGGAGCCAGACGCGGCAGCATCGACTCTCACGTCAATCTTGGTCTCCTGAGCACGTCGAATAATTAACTCTGTGGCAAAGCGGGTGCAAACGTCGCCCTTGGTAGGAAAGCGAACACCAGAGATAGCTTCCAAGACGGAGCTCTTGCCGGAAGATTGGTCGCCGACCACTATAATCTGAGGCAAGTTGACGATCTCGCCGATCTGCAACTCCCGCAGACTATCGATGGTATCAAGTAGGACTCTTGCTGTTGGGCTATTCAGCTCATCCAGTGTCGCTTGGTCAAGAGCGACCTCGTGGTCTACTGATTCTGCCATCGTTAAGAACAAGGTAGCAAGGTCTTTGGTCATACAACACTGCTACTTGGCCTGACTGCAGCTTGTGATGAAAACTCGGTGAATGGGCAGCTTACTCGAACGAGGCGTCGAGAAAGTCGAATAAAGATTGCATTTAATTCACTGTATAAAGCCGAGTTCTGGAATGCCTTTTGTAGTATATCTGCGCTATGCATCATGGGTTCTTCCTGTCTAAGTACTGCAGCTTTTTCGCATGCCATTCAAGCTATTTCCAAAGTTTGGGTGCAGGATCCTATGCGACATGCAGCGAATGCGCTGCGCCTCAACCAACAACACTGATAACGCCGACAAGTTTGCCTCTTATGACTCCAAGTGGTAACTTAATGTTTACAAGGAATCATGCCTGCAAATGAGAGGCTGCCTCCGAGCGTTGCTGTCCAATCATGCGATAAGTTTCAGCAGAGCGCCAAGTAAAACCAGGAGCTTCAATGGTCACAGGAGTGGCCGGCAGTGATGGTCGGCGCTTACTACCTAGCACTTAGGTATCATTGAATCGACGACCTGCCAGTTTACAAATATTTCGTAAACGTGGGCTGACCGCGGCCTCCTGGGTTTAGATGGGTTGATTCTAGTTGCCGAATGGGCAGTACCATTCTCTTGCCTCAAGATAATGTATACAATAGCAATTTGACAGAAGCAAAGGATTAAGTGACTCTATTAAACAATTTCATGTCACTCTTTGTGCCATCCACACAGATACGTACATTGTCCCACGCACCTCAATTGATAGTAGCCGCCAATCAAGTACACATGTGTCCAAACCCAAGAGCCCGAACTCGCTGTTCAATTTTAAATTTGTCTATTTCTTGGGCTTTATCGAGAACGCCAGAGATCAGAGAGCGCTCGGCGAGACGATCCTCTACCGTCGAGCCCCTCAGAAATTGGCACGCAAGTGACAGTCATCTTCAGTAGTAGCCGGTCTTCCATTTCGGGGTTCTTCCCTATGCGCTTGCTTCTCTTAAATAAGGCCGGCGCCGTAACCATGTCTACAGTGTATTTCTCTGATCGCGATCCTACCTCCACCTGTTGTTCCATTAAATCTGGATCGAATTGACCTTCGCTTTTCGAAAGGTTGAACATCCAATGCATAGAAACCGCTTGCATGCATATATTTCGGTCAAGAGCAATCGCAGTCTCAATGATACATTCCAGGTGGCTTGAGATCCTCTCACTCGAATTTTTGGCGAAAGACCCTATCACTTCGAGAATCTGGGCGGAGATGTTATGGATCAATGACTTTGTCTCGTCATTATTTGCTTCTCTGCGGGTCTCTTCTTGTATCGACTCTACTATGAGAGCTGAGGTAGTAGCACTCCAACCATGAAACCTCTCATCGGCATCTGATGCTATTGGTATTTCTGGATTGGACTCCTCTTTGTAAGCTAAGGCAACTTATTAGTAGTGCATGGTGAACTTGGAAGTGTCTTGGTGGTATTTACCTGGCCGTAAAGACTCGTATATTTTGGCAATTGACTCGCGTAGAGAAGGCACCCAGCAGAATTTCCCGAGAACTTCGCTGATTAGCAGCCTCCAGAGAAACGCCTGAATAAAAAATGGTCTTTTTATTTCCGATGTGAGATAGGCGTGATAACCTTGAGATATTGTGGATGTAGCCCTGGTCATGTACTTCCAGAAGCTGTTGTTTGAAGTATCTCTATGCATTTGAGGTACTTTATCTTGAAAGTATTGGTATGAGAAGGTTCTGATCTGCTGGCGTAGCTCCATCACCTGGTGGATTAGGTCACTGTCGGCGAGCTGGCACGTTTCTGTTGCTTTATAACGCAATTGATCTAGCTGTGAGGCTGCCTTTTTCCACTTCTTGTGAATTTTGTCACTTTGCTCTCTGGCTAGCTGTAAATCGTCTTGCGCCTGCTTCAGGTCCTTTTGAAGAGACGGGTTTTCCGGCTTGCCTTGTTGTAGCTCTTTTAGAGTTGTTTTTACGATCATCATGTCCGCTGACAACCCATCAATCTTAGCATGCAACTCGTGCAAATGGGAGCTTTCCAATTCCTGCATAGCTAGAGACGCTGGAGCTATTGAACCTGATCTCGGTTGGAAGACATTCCAGGATTGCTGCAACGCCTGGGAATCCTGAATTTGTTTGCCAGCGTGAACGTCAACATCTCTGTCTATGTGATTGAATTGCGTTTTGTTCAGAGCCGTCTCAACAACTGCAGTATTGGAAACTCCTGCCATCGGAGCTAACGTTATAGCTGGGGGGGACTCCGTTCTTCCTTGTTGCGACATCATGGTGATGATTTGTTCGGCAATTGCTCACGAGGGTTGATGAGAGGTTTCAAATGAATGTTCATATACTATAGTGACGTTAGTTGTACCATCCCAAAAAGCGACATGAAAATGTTTTCAAGCGGGATATCAGGCATATACCCAGTAGCAAACTTGAATGGCCAGGAGAACGCGACGCCCATACAAAAAAGTTCGCTGCTCCTGTGATGATAGAGCGACTAATGAAACCAACGTAGCCGTTTAATCTTTGAACGCGAAGGCCGATTGACGGGAGAGGTGTAGCCGGATTTAGGCCAAGATTGGAACTGTTGGTTATATTGCATCAACGATTGCATTTCTATGTCACAGAGGATGTTTCAGCATCTGAGGAACAGTCCGTTGTAGAAGGCGGTGCAAAATCGGAGGGCCACCCTGGACGTCACAAGGGCGCTGGGTCGTAAATAGAATGGCCTTTTTACCTGCAGGGAGTCAACCAACAATTAACATTACCATACCGTCCCCGAATTTAGACACTGGCCCCCACTCAATTACCTCTTTACCAGCTATGATTTACGCGCCAGTACTGCACGTGCAGCTTTATAATAGGATGATACATTACCAAGCCCTACGCTTTCTGACCGTATCTCCTCTCGCGTTTAGATGACGGGTATCTGAAAAAGGAAGCCGATTAAGCTTACTGTATAGTCTTCAAAGACTTCCATTGGCAAACGTGGCGAAAGCTGCAAACTTTATTTGTCCCAATCCCTCCTATTTTTGCAATGTCGTTCTCGAGTCTCAGCGATGAGCTGAAATCTCTTGATTTGTCTAGCGACGATGATGACGTGGAGGATAGCTTGGTTATCGGAATCGACTTCGGAACTACGTAAGTACAGCTGCAATAAGTATACTGCCCACTGAATTTCTTGATGTCAAACTGACTTTTATTTTCTAATAGTTATTCTGGAGTCGCATGGGCCACCAAAGTTGATATTGAGAATAAAAATATCAATCTTATAATGTCATGGCCTGGTAACGGCCGCGAGGAAGGAAAAGTCCCGACGGAACTCTGGTATGATGATACAGCGGTTGCTTGGGGCTACGAAATCACTGCCGATGTCAACCCGTTTCGTTGGTTCAAGCTTCTCCTGCTTCACGACGAGGATCTCGAACCCGAGCTCCGCGAATCTAATTTTATGGTTCGAGCCCGGTGTATGGTTGAAGAATCAGGGAAAACGGCCATAGATCTGGTTGCAGACTACTTACGCTTGCTCTGGGCGCATATCGTGTCGACAATTGAGAGAGCCCGTGGAGAGGATGTGGTCGAAGCGCTCCCAATCCATATCGTCCTTACCGTGCCTGCGATCTGGAAGAGCTACGCAAGGCGAGCCATGAAAGATGCTGCTGAATCATCAGGCATACTTGATTACCGTTCGGCGGGGGCAACAAAGTTGACGTTTGCCCCTGAGCCAGAAGCTGCGGCGCTAGCAACACTTCACGAGCAAGGTAGCGGTGTTCGGCCAGGAAACGTTTACATAATATGCGACGCAGGGGGAGGTACTGTGGTGAGTGTGATTTGGTCTTCATTTCTTGAACTGCCGCTAATGAATGGCCTAGGACCTCATCACCTATAAAGTAGAAAGCATCAAACCCACCGTGCTCCAAGAAGCTGTAGAAGGAACAGGTTAGACTATCCGATTGTGCATAAATCCAGCGGTTAGATTGAGGAACTAATATCAATCGTGTTTACAGGTGGACTATGTGGCGGGGTTTTCATCGACCAGACGTTTGAGCACATATGCAAGGGCCGCCTTGGGACTAAATGGAGTCGATTATCCAAAAGAGGAGTGGCACAGATCATGAAGGATGAATGGGAATATGGCATCAAGCCTCAATTCAACCCTGGAAGAGCGGGAAGAGAACATATTGTCTCGTTGCCATCAGAGCTAATATCTGGGCGACAGGACATGAACGACATGAAACACAAGCCTTATATCAAGAATGGGCGAATACATTTTCTCGAGTAAGTTTCTTGCTTGACAGGATACGTGAGATATCCCAGTCTAACAATCAATCAGTCATGATATCGAAAAAGCTTTTGTGGTCGTCTTCGGCGAGATTAAGGAACTTATTGAGGGGCAGATTCGGAGGATTGGTGAACAGGGCCTGTTGGTGACGGTAAGGGCGGCATTTTGGGGCACTAATCTTAGAGAATCTTAATGCTGAGTCTTGCCAGGGTATCATTCTCGTTGGTGGACTAGGGGGTAGCCCATACTTGTATGAAACCCTCAAGGCTGTGCACTCGGAGGCAGGAATCGCGATTCTCCAGTCCCGTGGAGTAAAGTCGTAAGTATGAGAATGTCCCCGAGAAAGTACAAAAAACTATTACCAATATATGTTTATAGGCGTACAGCAATCTGTCGAGGTGCGGTTATGAAGGGTTTTTTGGAAGACGATGATAACAAGCATGGGCCCAAGCCACCAATCAGGATCGCGTCTACGGTGTCTCGAGCTAGTTATGGTATTGCCGTCGGAAAGCGCTTCGACGCACTTAATCATATAGAAGAAGATAAGGAATGGGACGAGCATAGGGGTGTATGGCTTGCGAACAATCAGATGAGCTGGTACATAAAGCGAGTACGTTCTGTTTGGGAGTTTACATTATCTCTAACCCTGACTAACACATGAGACCAGGGTCAAAACGTATCCAGAATGGAGCCGATCCGCGCTTCCTGGCGTCGACTCTACGAGGAAGAGGATTTCGATGGGACTTTTTCAATTAGTGTCTTCTATTGCTTTGACGAGGCATCGCCAACCCGAAAAACGAGTAGCGTACGGAGATTGGGCACCCTCGATTGTGACCTTGATGTTCGCTACTCAGATCTTCCCATATTCAAGAGTAAAAAACGGGTTGAGGTAAGAAAACTGGAATTTGAACTCGAACTCTTGCCGTCAGGTGCCTCAGTTCAGTTTGTTCTATATATCGGAAAGAGAAAACAGGGCAGCGAAAAAGTGCATATCAGCTTTGCTTAGGGACCCGTTAAAAGGCACTCGATGTGTAACGAGGGCCTGTGGTCAACCGATTGAAAGAATATTCATATAGATGATAACCAGCAACGGAGCACCGCATCAAGTAAGGCGCTACCCAATATAGCGAGAAAGCTTACGATGGTAAGCTCCCTAGGGTAACAGGGAGAATTAGATCCAGGCGATCGTCTGAATAGCTTCGCTGCGCTCTACAGAGCGGGCCAAGGTTATTCCGGGAATCACACTTATAACTAAGGTGAATATTCTGCACTGTATAGATTGACTAGAATATAGGTCAATAGAGCCAATTGAACCTCACTGGAAAATCACCGTTTTAAGCACTGGTTGGAATCTACGCTCCTGGGTTAACTGTATGCTACTTCGTCAGGAATTATCCATGGTATCAAAGATACTTGAAGCTGTACACCACATTTCGGTCCAGGTGGAAAAACTACGGCTTGATACCACAAGAGAACCCGCTTCCGCTGAGCTCCATCTGTTGCCATATACGAATATACATGTGTCTCGGGAACCTGAAGGGAGACAAGGGGTCTATGCGGTCGTGTCTTAAAACAGTGTGGCATCACGTTGTTTTCTGTGAGATTATGCATCTATATGGCTATTTACGGTCAAGATCCTATTTTTTGAATGGCAGAGTCGTTAATAGAACAAGACAAGCACTAGTTGAGGAGCCATTTCCTTGTCATTATAAACACTTTAATTATCACGGGTTTATTTCACGATCCACTCATTCCATAATTAGATCTCAGAGTTCAATTATACATAGAAATCTGTTCGAGCAGGGCAGGATATATAGTCGAATTTATACGTTGCAAATCGCCAGGGAACTAGCCTCGTGAAAGGAGGGGGGAAATCACCTATCTCATACAAGAATTGCCGGGTTCATAGCTTCTGGGCTACAGCATACCAGGCACTGATAGAAACCACGTAGGTCACAAAATTAAGGCGCAACCTCGGTGATTTTTATGCCCAGAGCGGTGTTAAATTGATTGTGTCTTAGCTTGTCGGCAGTAGTTGGAGCCGCTTTTCCAATCCAAATTCTCACGATTATCGAAAGTCGAACCTGCTTTGTAAATGCACAATTAGTGATAAAACACCTCACAGTATAGCTAGTTTTGGAGTTTTCGGTTGTTGTCTTGATCGTTGGGTTCTTATCGATTAAATTCTTCTATCGTATGGAGAATTTTAGTTCTCCGCGTAGCTTGACTTGAATTGAACTTGTGATGATATATCAATAGCAGGTTTGAGGTTATGCCAATATAATCTCCTAACATGAATATCACATGAAAAGGCAGAAACCATGCAAAGAGATTCAATAGTCTCTACAGCCTACCAAGATATGATGTCTCTTCGTACACTATATCACCAGACGAACCATACGTATATTTCATATTGCCTCACACACCTTACAAATCAACAATGACGACATAAATGGTATTCAAAACTTTCGGCTACGACGGCTTCGCAGCTGTAGTGCTCTCTATACGCTGTTCTAAATTTGTATCAATTTACTTGGTCACGACTCTGTAGTGTACCCCTTGAACTTAGCACAGGTCTACATGCGAGCGTTAATATTAATCAGTTGATCTGCCAATCAAGGAAGCGCCCATAATGCTTTCTTCGGTGGTTATGTTACTGCCGGATCAATACCCTGGTAATCTTAATATGTAGGATGCGGAGGTGTGGTATTCGGATTGGATCTCATTACTCGCCTAAATAGGACAAATGAACATATGACGACACTGAGAATAGCAACAATCGGCGAGCACCCGATAATGAACAAGTGTTTTTTTCGGCATGTTTGCCAGGATATCGCATGGCAGAACCTGAGCAATACATATACAAGGCTTCGTGCCTCAGGTGATGGCCTTCTGCCCTCTCACCACCGTCATCGTCAAAGATTCTCGTTATCATTCACAACAATGAAGACAGTCCTCTCTGCGATTGCTCTCGCCGGGCTCTCCGGGCTCTCCGAGGCTGCTCTCAGATTCGGTTGTGTAAGGAACTCCCATCGCAGTTATTTTCTTATTCTTGGCCAAGTTTAGACAGAAGTTGCTGTTTTAGTCTAGTCCTGTCGTGGCCGTTTCCTATACTCATCAAAACATTACGTATCGCAAGAAACGATTTTACTAACTGCTAAGGTTATAGTCTACTTTGAGCATTCAAAGACTCGACCCTGTCGTCGAGCCTGGCAGTACTCCGTCGGCCCATCTCCACCAGATCGTAGGTGGAAATGCTTTCAATGCATCGATGCAGCCTGAGGATGGAGATCCTGCTCAGAGAGCCACTTGCACAACATGCACATTTTCGGAAGACTTTTCTAATTGTGAGAAACCCTCAGACTCGCTTTCCTCTTGACTTTGGTTTCAAAATCTGAGCCCAGATGGTATTTTGAAGCTTTTGGAATTCCTCCAGATTCCCCTCAGAATAGCGATAGCTAACTCCGCGTATTCTAGATTGGACGGCTGTGATGTTCGTAAGTAATTATTCGTCCTACTCAATACCGTATAGCGACTTCAAAATCAAAGCATCTTTGTAGGGCTTGGGCTATATGCCAGAACCATTCCATAATCCAGAAACACTTCAAGACTGAGCTAACTTCGAGTCTTGCAGTACAAGCACCAAAACGGATCGTACCAACGTGTTCCCATAATGGAAAACGATGCTCTACCTCCTGGAATCAATGGAGGCATGACGATCTATTACACACAGCAGGACTTCTTCTCAAATGGAAACCAGAAGATCACAAGCTTTCCCAAAGTAAGTAATGTGCCTATCTATGTGTTACATAGGATTTGGGATGCTGACGAGTGTAGGGTTTCAGGATGACGGCGGGCAAGGTTACCGCTACCTCTAAGTACAGCAAAGGACTAAAATTCGTGTGCTTGACAAACAAGTCCACGCGATTTCCTGAGCTGGATGAGTTCCCAACCCAGAAATGTGTTGGCGGTATCATGACAGTCCACCACTTCCCAGCGTTAGTCTTGACTTCATACGGATTTACAATAGTCCTTACTGACTGATATTAGATGCTGGGACGGCAAGAACATCGACAGTCCTGACCACCAGTCTCACATGTACAACACAGTGAATGACGCCTTCGTCAACTCCGGAGCTTGCCCAGCGTCGCATCCCGGTACGCCCAACTTTTACATGCCTCTCAGGTTTTTCAAGTATTATAAGGTCAACGATGCTAATTCCGTGTGCTATAGTTCGTATTCCGCAAGTCACGTACGAAACACTCTGGGACACGGCCCAGTTCAACAACCTGCCATGGCCCACGGACGGATCCCAGCCCTTCGTTCTGAGCTACGGCGATGAAACAGGTTTTGGCACACATGCGGATTACATGTTTGGGTGGAAGGATGACGCTCTTCAGCGTGCTATGGATTCCAGTTGCATGTTCAATGCCTGCGAGAATGGAAACCCTCTCAAGTCGCAGCAACCCACACAGATGAATGCCTGTACAGTCAAGCCGGCGGTCGACGAGAATATTAACGGCTGTAAGTTATCTTCTTCGCCACTATGCTAGACTTATACTTACAAGCTCAATTATGTAGGGCTACCTGCTCTTCCCGGGATGAGCATGTAAGAGATACGATAAACCGATAAACGATCATGCTTAACTGCCAGGCTTGTTACACACTGATGGCAAGGATTTCGGTGTTCCGATAGCGGCTGCGGTGATAGTAAAGGGGTAGATACTGTTTAGACATAACTTATATCCTAGAACTATTACATGAGTAGATGTCCGCGGTCTCCAGTAGACAAACGCATAAATAGTTGTTTAAAGTGTTCGTATCTGCTGATAATCTTCTATGGAGTCAAGAGGGACCATGAAGATCCTAATTTGAACCTAATGTCTACAAGGAATATTTGGTATTGCTTCGTTGAAACTCATGAAGGTGCTCTGTGCATCCCCTCAGCTCTTTGTCTTTATCTCCTATCTTTCTTTGTACTTCTGTGCCCCCCTTTTTAGCAAGAAGATGTTTATATCATAATTATCTTATTTACAAGCATATCGATGTTTCACTCAAAGAATTTGCTAACGTCAGCTAAAACAAATTCAATTCACACTACACTAGGCAAAAAGGGGTATCTACTCAACTACGACGCCCCATTTGCCCCATTAATGCCATTCGTCACGTTTGTGCAACAGCCACCGCTCCCATTAGTAAAGGCCAACTTACTCAGCTTATCAGTAGCATCGGTGACCCCCACTCCCTTAGCAGCCACCTGACTAGGCGTGCTACAGAAGCTGGGCGGGACATCCATGACAGGATTATTGGAGAAGAAGTTCCGCGGTCGCAGGAGCAGGGTGATTGGTTCGACTGGCATGATGGGGAAGTCCTCGGGGGCCGGGATGTGGGTTACGCCGAAAGTGTGCCATAGCACGACGTCCGTGTCATCGATGGACTCGCTGCCGTCACTCATCCACTCCGGCAGGCCGAGTGATGGTTCACCCGACGTCTGGGGTACGTGCCGGCCCGCCGGCCAGAGCTGATCATCTCGGTCTGTTTTCGGTTAGAAAGTCTGCCGTAGGCTTTGTAGGCGTGGAATGGCCATGCTCGCTTACATTTGGTGACGTGGACTGCGTGTCTGGCAAACCCAGCGCGTTTCCACACCAGGGAGCCCTCTTTCGGCAATAGCTTAGCAATCTCTCGACTGACGAGCTTGTAGCTTGCGGGCTTTCCACTATACGGGTGCGGTTTATTCGTGTTGCAGATGTCCCAGGTGCGGCTTGTGGAGCCATCGTAATCGGTGGCTGACTCGCCAACTGTAGAGAATTTGGTCCGCTTGACCGAAAAGGCGTTTCCGTAATAGTTCTCCGGGCTTCCCACTGGAGCTTCCGAAGCTACAGCATCAGCCATGAAGATTGTATTGTTGGGCCCGTCTACATTTGCATCTATGCGCAAGCAGAAGAGGTGTTGGTGATTGTGGGCATTGACACCTTGACCGAGTGATTAGCTGATCGGATTCAGGGGTATGTACAGGGTAGCTCAGCTTGGACTTTGCCATACCTGGATATACTTGGGTTCCCCACCCGTGCGTGTCCTCATTCGGATCCATAGCATATGTATTTAGAATGCCAGTAAGTTTGATCTCGGGCTGAATCGTCCCGTCTTGCTATTATTGGTGTCAACAGCGTCTCATAAGGGCGGCCTTCAGGACGACAGCTTACATGGAAAATCCACTTCCAAAAGTTAGCATTCGATCGATGAAACAGGGTTGGCGGTGGCTTACCTGGATGGCGTATTCATAGTTGGCGGCAGTAAAAACCTGCTGGATTATCAACTTCCTTGCTCTTGTCACGATGACGGAATCATCACGGAAGTCAGAGTGTTTGAACAAGATACCACCATCTTCCTCGTGAATGCAGACTATAGGATCCAACATTAGCACCCGTTCTCCTGCCGCAGGAATTTACGGGATAGACATAGGCGATACTCACTCGCATTTTTGATCGTCCGAATCTTACCAGCCCTAGTAGGAAAATCTGCATCTAGATAGTGAATTGAGCCTTTGCAGTCGCAACCTAGCGTCAAACTATTCGCCATATACCCGGCGCCATATTCTCCAAGATCAAATGCATGTTTTCGTTGGTGGGGATGCTCGGGGTTGCCGCTGCCCTGATGTTAGCGTCTGACGCCATATTATACACAGTAGTATGACTCGGGACGATTGGACTTACTATGGTACCACCATTTCGGCAAGGGACAGCCGGTAGAAGATCGGACGTACGTTGCCCTTGTCATTGAATGTGATGTTGTTCAGGATGATACCTTCCCTATAGTTGAATCCAATATGGAACTTCCAGTTCTGCCACTCGATCTCCCTGCCTGTCATCTTGAAAGACACACCTTCTGGCTGTGTAATATTTATCGGCTTGAGGTTATTCCTATACCCCCCAGCTTTTTCCACGCCAGCAGGGTGATAATTGATAGCTTGCGTCTTGCTAAGTGGTCTCCTAACCTTTGGGATATCAATAGAAATGATTTCGTTCTTCTCTGCGTCATATATCGGGCAGAAGTCCAGAGGATATTGGTATTGGCAATCGTCCACATTAGGCCGGTAGTACATCAAAGCCTGCTGGAGACGGACTTTGTTGCCATGCCGGTCATCGTAACCAATGGTCCACGGGTCGCAATAGACCTTGTCCATGTTCTCTTTGGGAATACCGCTAATTTCACACTGTTCGATGACCTTCGGATCTTGGCGACAGACATGCTCGACTGCCATCAATTCCTCCATCGTGATCTGGGTCTGGTTAGTATTTTCTGCATAACACGGAGTCAAAAGGGGACATACGATCGGCTGTAATCCATCTAGAAGCTCCCACTTCGTGATTGAACCCGACGCGATATCTACTAGCCCATCGTAGACTTTGCCTCCAGGCGCAATCACCACGACATCTGCAATTCTAGTTGGTCGCGGGGCGGAGGGATTTTCTAGCCACGTTGTCAATTTCGCCTTGCGCGGTTCGTGAAGAGAGATGACATTGAATAGCAGCTCCCCATGAGCCTTCTTAACAATATCGATGACCGATTGGATCTCCTCCTTGGAAAGGGGATCCAAGGGGTGAGGGAGAAGATCTGATGACGCAGCAACCATGTTGATTATGATGTTGATATTAGTAGTCTGTGACACGAAAGAGACAGTATTATACGAATAAGATGACAGTAGATAGGCTTGATATTATTGGTATTTATATGTAGCTTTTCATGGGAATAACCTGTGAGATCAACCCCCGGGCCAGACCTAATATACTCATGAGACCGATACAACCACGACAGAGAAGCACTACGGAGAAAGATGTCGTGCATCTGGACTGCCAATTACACTGCCAATTACTTTACAGATTATGCAATGCTAACGTGATAAGAACGCCTTGCTCCCACCCCATCCCAGTAATTCTCCTTGGTACTCTCGGACGAATCTTGGTATCTGGCCCCTCACTGATAAGTAAGGTGGTCATAGGGAGCAGATCAGGCCTTGTGGGGAACGAAATAGAGGAAATCATAGGCCCTCTTCAGCTAAAAGAGCCAAGGATCCCGGGACTGGGATTATCACACTGTAAATGGTATTTATCGCAGGCGCTGCCCCGCTCGGATGCATCCGGGCTATTGCGGGGTCGCATGGGTTTCCCGAAACCGGCTTACACGCCCAACTTTAACTTTTGGTTCATACATTTCATTCTAGACCATTTCAAGATATGCAGTTCCATGCAATTGTTGCTATCTATACCCCGAGTTGGGTATAGCCCCAAGCGAAGTGGTACAGCCTCACTTCATGAGATACGTTCTTTTCCACATATCAGATGCCACGATCATTGTGTCTACCCATCAATAAGCGACTATAGACGAAGATCATGACCCGGCATAGTTACTCTTCAGACTTTTAGTTGCTTTACTGTGCACTTAAATGGAAATCTAAATACATGAGAGACTGTGATTGGCTATGATGAACAACCTATGTTGTATTAGTCTAAGATAGTTTAAACTTGGGACTGAAGGAAACTAGGCAAGTCTATTACTTATATCTTATCTCCCTAGGGTTTGAGTCACAGTGGACGCCTAGCCAACTACTCAATATTTACGCATCGCTGCTACCGAGTCTCAAAACTACTTCAATTCCTAGTCCACGCCATGAATCTATGTCCACCCTATCGTGCTGTATCTACATATTAACCTCTCAACATAGCAGTCCTGTTGTTGTGACATATTACAGCTGCGGGCTCACGATACTCTCATCAGTCATCTACCACCGTTCATGCTATTCCATGGTATTCTATGGAACTGTCAAGTAGGTAGTAGAGCCCGACTTCCCAATATTTCCGAAAGGCAAGAAAAGGTAAGTCAACCGCATCACATAGAATAGATATATCTGCACATTGTGCTTCCTACCTACTGTACGAGTATGAGGGAATCTGGAAGTTGCGAGAACTGTGCGTGAGAAACACCGCTGCTGGATTGATACAGTATGCACTACAGTACATATAACTTACAGCTTACAAGGGGTAGCGACCCACTATCTACACCCGCGTCATTGGAGCCTTATCGCGTCACAGTGCAGCCGTTTTAGCTGCATTCACCAACTATCAAATCCTCACCACCAACGACGCAAAACATACAACTACATACATCCCGTTCTCTTACAACGGGGTACCCTTGTTACAGCATCTAGTAACCACATATACAACTAACTACAAAGTGATTGCTAAACCGACTTTGCAAGTAGATCTTGTCTCCTACGCCCTCGGGCGGTCGACCCCTTCACAGACGATGACCCGATAACCATAACCACACACGTCCAAGCCTCGCAAGTGGTTCGACATCGCTTCTCTCACCATGTCGGCCAACGCGAGCTCGCTGTCCGAGTACCTGGAGCAGCTGCCGGGCACCACTTTCCGCCGACTGTACCAGCAGCCCTCCACCACGTTTGCCATCTTCCGACGCATGCTCCCGAATCTGGGTAAAGCCTCCTCAAGCTCCCCCAAGCTCCCATGCGTTCAACACAGGCAGCGATATGGGCCCCCCCTCGCAGATTGCACACAAGCCAGGCTGACGTCGTCATCCCACAGCTAAGACGATCGTGATGGCAATCTTGTACATGCCGGGGCCGTTCCTCCTCTCCGACCTCGAGATCTGGATCAAACCAAGCGCTAAGCGAGAGAAAGACCAGGCCATCTCCGTATTGCGGTCCCTCCACATCGTGCAGCGAGACGCCTCGCCCACCATCTCTCTCACGCCTAACTTTCGTAACAGCCTACGGTTAGCTCTCGAGGGTGGCGGCGACCACAACTCCTTCGGTGTATCTTCAACGCAGCCTGTCCCCTCCGACATCGATATACATTTTCTAGATCGCTACGCCCAGAAGAAATGGGACGACATCTTGCATTTCGTGGTCAACTCGGTCGGCTTCAGCAGCGGGTCGGGCGACCGTACCTCAAACGGGCCTAAGCAGTCCGTAAAGGATCTTATGATTCGGGGCCATCTCGTAGAACGACGCGGTGCTAGTGGCATTAACATTACGCAAGCTGGGTTCACTTTTCTACTTCAAGAAGCGAACGCACAGGTCTGGACACTTCTCCTCCTCTGGCTAGAGTCCGCCGACGCCATCGCCTCTGCAAAGGGCGCCGACGAAGCCTTACGAGAAGGCCTCGATAGCGTCGACATGCTGACATTTTTCTTCCTACTCGCCTCTCTAGAGCTAGGACGGGCATACGATACGGACGCGCTAACGGAAGCCCGCCGCAACATGCTGCCGAACCTCGTGGACTTCGGCCTCGTGTATGTACCACCAGCCAATGCACGACAGTTTTTCCCCACACGCCTCGCGACCACGTTGACTAGCAGCGAAACGACGCTCCGCAGCGTGAGCGCCGGCTTTGCAGCAGCAGGGAACCTGACCTCCTCCGCAGCCGAAGGTACCGGCAATGCCAGCGGCGTTGGGGCCGGGGACTCAGGCCAGGACACCAGTGCTATCATCTTGGAGACGAATTTCCGCGTGTACGCGTACGTGAACTCACCGCTACAGATCGCCGTGCTAGCCCTGTTCGTGGATCTCAAGTACCGCTTCCGGGGCTTGGTATCCGGCGTGCTGACGCGGAACTCGATCCGGCGGGCCGTCGACATGGGCATCACGTCGGACCAGATCGTGTCGTACCTGGCGACGCACGCGCACGAGCAGATGCACCGCGTGGCCGCGTCGGCCCAGAAGCCCGTGCTGCCCCCCGTCGTCGTCGACCAGATCCGCCTCTGGCAGCTCGACACGGAGCGCATGCTCGCCACCTCGGGCTTCCTCTTCAAGGACTTCGACGACTACAAGGAGTACAACGAGATCTGCAACTTCGCCGACGACATCGGCGTCGTCGCCTGGCGCAACGACCGCAAGGGCATGTTCTTCGCCTCCAAGGTCGACCAGATTAAGGACTTTATGCGCACGAGGAAGAAGGCCAACGAGTCGAAGTAATAATCAATGATAGAAAAGGGGAGAAGAGAAGAATTCACAAACCCACCTAGCCGACTGACTGGGTTGGAGGAATTCACCGGGATTGTTTCCGGTTTAATTTTATCAGCATTAGATGACAAACAGAAGACTACGTTAGAAATAACGCTAGAACGACGAATGAGGATTCCCTATCAAAGGGTTCAAGTACAGAAGATAGAAAAATGGACTGGGACACACAAAAACAAGGATGGATTGGCGTTTCGGGCATAGTCCTTACCTGGATGGGTGGATGGATGATTAGATAGCATTGGCATTAAAAAGGAGGCCCATTATTGCATTTTGAGGTTGCGAGGCTCTTTATACCACATGATTAGGAGCATAAGCAAGTAGTAACATAGGAATCCCAACAGTATTATTGCTGCAACTCGATTTGATAAGTGAATTTGGTGCTGTAATAATGTCCGTCTCTAATTTACATGGTTTTTTCGACACCAAGTCGTCGCTCGCACCTGGTTTGGCTACTTTCAATGCTTACCTGGTTGTACAACTGACTCGTGTCGTGTACTCTCTCCTTCAGTGCCTATATCGAGACCATTCGAAGACGAATTGTCTTCAATCAATCACCCCGTCAACATATCGATACATATAATCCCAAACTCTTTTTACGAGTATAAACACCATTTAGTTCCAATATCGAGCTAGTAGGCTAACTAACGGGTTACCACCCAAAACCTCCTTTCTTCGAATGGCTGCCGCCAGTCCCAACAAGTAGGCGGCCAACCCACGTCAGCTCGCGAGTCCTCTTCTGCAACGTGCTGCCGTCGGGCATAACTGCGGCACTCGGAGGTCAGTTATCTCTCGTCATTTTACGTGGCCGTTTCGGAAGCTGATGAAACTAGGCCGAAAAAAAGTGTCACACACACGAGAAGATAGAGGGTAGCAACTAGGAAAAGAATTATTTACGGTGCTCCTTCCCCATGCGCCGTGCGTAGCACTGCTGCCAATTGTGAAGACTGAAACGTGCCTCATTCGTCGCACACAGCGCGTCTAGATGCATGAATATGCGACGGGTGCGGATGTCTTCGTCGATGAGCAGCGTCGGCATCTCACACGAAGGTGGTCGGGCCGGGACGAATCCAGTCTTCGGGTGCGAGATCATAGAAGAAGCGGCGTCGGTCCGAGATTTCTGCTTGGGCTTTGGAAGTTGTTGTTGTTGTTGGGACTTGCGCGGACTGGTGGAGATGGTGGTCGAATGCATAGGTTTGGCGGCGGGTGTGATGCAACTCATAGTTGCCGAGGATGCCAGGCTAGGCTGCGCCACGGGGATCAGGGAGCGCTCGGCGTGTGCATGAACCAGAATCTTCATATTCTCGGGCATTAGCGTCTCGGACTGGAAACGGTCCTGCAGCGCCATGAAACGACCCGCCCAGTACGCCGAGCTCTGGGCCGTGTAGACCTGGCGATGGCTGGCGGTCTCGACCCACGGGCTTCGGAGTGTTTGTGATGAGGTAGAAGATGCCGATTTCGGGTTGATGTAGGGCGTCTTATCTTTGCGAGCTGTGCCCTTGGATGACGTCGAGGTGCGTCTTGAATCGCTGCCTGTGAGCTGGCCTAAGGAAGTGCGGGACAATGATGCTGTCAAGTTAGAAATTACGCTGAACGTTCGCGATTTGGGAATACCGGGACGTAGCCTCGCCTTTTTCTTGGGAGACGGGGGCTTAGGGACCAGTCTCGGTATTGGGTATTCAGATGTGCTCTGCTTAGTCGTAGTAATATCGGCCATTGAAAGGCTAGGAGGGATGTTTTCTTGATTATGGCCAGATAAAGCTCTTGTATTGATGCAAGTCCTGGCTATAAATTGTTTGCGTGAGGGTGCTTTACACTGTGCAGCCGGCATGGGAAGGTTGCTACAAGTATACGAAGTCTTTAGTGCTCTGTCCGTCGTAAAGCTGTCCGTATATTTGTGAGGCCGAGGCCGAGGCGAAGACAAAGCTGAAGATTGGTTAATAGGGTGACTAGTCAGAGGCCCCGGATGATTCATCGTGGTTGAAGCTGTGACAGCAGAATATGCAATGGTTGGGTGTCCTGATAGAGGACAGTCTGTAGAGAAACTAGCAGAAATCTTGCGAGTCGATGTCGGCGCAGATCGATCATGGGAACTGCGAGCAGGTGTGAAAGGGGCAGCTAGCGTTGGCGTGTCTCGCACGCATTTGTCGAGTACTGCGGTGCTCACATTCTGTATAGGTATCTTGGAGGAGGAAACCCCTCGACGCCAGTAGCTTGGGACACTGGGGATGGAGCGCGAGGCATTTTCTCTTTCCGCGCTTCCATTTCTTGCACCTCCGTGGACGCGTCGAGACATTGAGACGGCTCGATTGTGGCGATAACTCATAATAGAAGGGGAAAACAGCAAAATAAGCAGAGTTTGACGATGATACAAAGCAACTGGAATGACCTTGCAACGTGAAGCCAGGCAATACTTGTGAAGGTCTTCAAAGACCCCACCACAACAGGACAGCAATTCAAATGGTCTCACCAATAATGTGGGTGGTAGTCTATACCGTTTCTCCTAATACCTGGTTGTTTGTCTGGTTGATTAGGCGGAAGGCAGTAGAGACCTGTGGTCCCGTGTCGCTCATGGCAACGGATGAGGAGCTGAAGGCCTTGTGGCGGGATGGACAAGAGCTCGGGGCAAGCAGTTCAGGTTTCTGGGGCCGTGAAAGAGGAAGATTGGCGTTTGGCTAAGCAAACTTGGTATGCTCGTGAATAGAGCAACAACTGCGTTAAAAGGCGGCAGTGTTGTTGTTTGGGCTGTTTCTGTTGCTGGGCTACATGGCGGTGAGCGACTTGGGGAGAAGTACGTGTAGATTACCTTAGGTAACCATGGACGATCTGGTGAACATGGGCAGATGAAACTCATTTCTTAGTCGAAGATTATTCAAGTTCCAGGCTCTCTGCTTCCGTACCTAATATGTTATCTCATAAACCAACGTGTAGGTAGGCGCATCGCCCTTTCCAAGTCTGGCACCGCGTCGGTTTGGATAAGGTTGGGAGATGCAGCAGCAAGCAAGTCAAGCCTTTAAATGGTAACACTTAGCTACCTAAAGTATACCTTAATGCGCAAGTTGAAAAGATGACATAAGGAAGTTGCAGCTGGCTCTTTCAAGTAGGTACTTCGTAGTATTGAATGACATGTGACAAGGGGCTCCACATCAACATTGGCTATAGCACCACGCAGTGAATATGGCAAAGGAGAAGAAAGCTCGGGTGCTTGTAACATGTAAATGGAACATCGTGTGCATGGAAAGAAGAAGTTAACTGTTTTTACGAACTTAAATCTGCTCGTAAAAGCTGCTTATTTACAACCAAGGGGCTCTGGGTGCATCTAAGAACCTGCATTCTACATTGACATAAACGAAATAGAATACTGCAGTGTGGTTCAATTGAGACTATTGGTTATCATAGCAGCCTATGATCCTTAGCAACACACTCTCTCTGGTCCTCTGTACCCAAGTAGCCGAACTTTTCTCTGTGCCCCTTAGGCTTCCAAGGTGTATTGGTACATCGCAACTGCCACTCGTGACTTAAGTTATTACCTAGGGGTTAACAATGTATAAGCTACATTGAATGCTGCAGATGACCTAGCAGTCTTCTCCTTCGCTCTTGCAAGTTATGATGCATTATCAGGCTTTGCTCCCCGAGATCATTTTCTGATGTCACAAGCTTCCCAAGAGTTCGAAAAACCGTACTGGCAAGGTCCTCAGACTCAGATATTCATCTAATACCCGGACGAGAACAACCAATATCAGGATTACCACCAGGCATACGAAATCCTCTGCCGCCGCTACGTAGCGAGTTAACAAACAATGCTGGTGGTGGGAGACTTTCTTTTGTGGAAAAGGAAGAAAACCTACTGATTACGGCATAGGGAGCCTCATCAGAAGTAGCTCTCGCTATGAGTGGTGCGGAAGTGAATAGTAGGAGGGTAAAGAGTTCGGAAATCATCGCCATTGGTGCATTGAAAGCTGCGAGTGTATAGGTGATGAAAAAGTAAGCCCGAAGTGTGAGCATGGTGGGTGAATGTTGATGTTGAACTACGGTGATGACAAGATGTGGCAACGAAATGTAGCAATGACGCTCTATTGATCGAGTTGAGGGTCGCCGCTTGCTTTGTATGTTGCTCAAGGAAGCATTGGAGTTTTGAAAGATACCTGAGTACCAGCTGTAGAAGTGGCAGTTAGCTAATGGACAATGACTCGGCTTGTTGAAATAGTAGGGGTCACGTACTTTAAATACCCAGGTAACCTCTGATACTCGGGTTGATCAGGGACAGATCCCCGTGCACTTGGCAAGCCAGGTGTGTTTCCGGCGTCGCCAGCTTCGATCAGATGTGTTTAGCGATGTTGTTCCGTATAACTTCCCTATTAAACATTAGTCTCATATGATTTTTCTTCCATCTTGCGTAATCAACCCGCCTTGAATTCAGTTTCCTCCTATTTTCTTTCAGGAAATAGGCATCGGTGGACGTAGCCTACGAGCAAACTAAGCTGTGAATAGTTCTCCGTAGAAAACCTTCCGCCACATGTAGAATAGTAGTGTTACACCTAGATGAGAGATCGTCAGATCTCAGCCCGTCGAATTGCTTTTCGACTGATACTAGTTCTCGGGTTTCTCACCCAGGCTGGCGGCAAAGGGACCTAGTCCCCCGTAATATACCCAGGCACCAAGCCTTATTCCGAATGGTTCCATTGGTGATGGTGGCAAGTGCGATCGTTCTGCGTAAGAATTCGGTGTTATCAGTCAAGGATACTGGGTAAGTGTCGTGCCGTTTTTGCATGCTTGCAGAATACCTGCTGTTGATTGATATGTAAAAGTAGAAAGATTATCGCTTTACACCATTAGAAACGATGACTTGATTAGTACATATCAAGAGGCACTATAGCAGGCATTTGAGTACCTGCTATTGTTGGAGGTGACGATGGTGCCTTCGGGATGCTCTGCTGCCTCTTGGAAGCTTGTATTTAGATATTATGTATCCTTCTAGTCAAATCCCCAATAAAGGCAGTACCAATCTGAGTAACTGTGCTGAGACATCAGGTGCTAGTCAAGCCGTGCTAGTTATAGGCCTTGTCAATCCCATCAACAGGTAGCATCCAGGATCTGGCAATTTCCATCGAATGATCCATAGAATGTCCTGTATTATTCTTATTGAGATGCCCCATCTATCTTATATTTGATCACAATATCACCTTCCCCGTTGCTTAACTGATTTCCGTGCGCATCCCATAATGCACGTTCCTTATAAGTAACAGTTCCTTCCCAATCAACAAAAATTAGCGTCTGCCTTTGTGTTCCATATGCGCCCTTCATAAAGTTGACAAATGGGTCCGCTGGTGTAGGCGTGTCCGGGTCGCTCTCATCCTCAATTGCGTCGAATGCCGGCTTTGCCCTCCCCTGCTCCGCCGCGTCGGTCATATCCTTCCATCCCTCAGTGTCGCTAAAAGCCGGTACAAAAATTGAGTGTCGAAGAGCGTCCATATGGTCTTGCATCGACATGTCCGGCTGTAAAGGCATGGTGTCATCGTCGAGGACAGTGAATAGTCGATCCATCAACTCGTCCTCATCCAGGTCCTTCTCAATTGCCTCTTGGATCGTTTCTTCTAGCAGTTGCCTGCCTCTCTTTATTTTGGGCCATGTGGGGGGTTCAACGTAGATAGTGTTGCTCAATCCATGTGTCGCACCCCTGTCACCGCCGATGCGTGGCACCCCGGCTAGCTCATCGCACCGGTTTGTGATGATAGCTAGCGGCTCAATACCGCTGGCTGACTTTTGCTTGAGGTCACCACAAATGAGCGAAAACCCTCCCGCTGCCTTGGTCGCTGGGTCAGCTACCATCCTCTTGACAAAATGATCGAGTTTCTCCTCCGCTGGCGCCGTTAGCCATGCTGTCGGTAGCGCGCCACGGCTGCGCACGCCACAAATGGCGTGATCTGGGTCATCCTGGCTGGACTCTCGGTAATTGGTGAGAATAGCAAGGCGGCCGGCGCTGCTAACACCCATCCACGTGCCGCGTTCACGACGGTGCAAGTCCCGAGGTGACAGGATCCGGGTCCCCGAGGGCTTATGGGTCCACCAATGCGGCCGGCTGGTGGGTCTGAGGATATACTCGTCTCGGTTATCGAGGGCGATGAGGGCGTATCTAGGGTGCGCCGTAGACAGGAGGGCAATGCACATTATTCCGATAGCGATTGGTTGAGGCCGATAGACGGATATAGGTCTGTTTTCTATTTTCCTTCTCTCTCGCTCTCTCCCCTTCTCCGATTACCGTAGGGAAAATTGGAAAATTGGACAGTGAAGAATATAGGGAATTCAAATGCTTCCTGAAATGCGATTATAAAAGCGGTAAACAGGTAGGCAAGATACAGTGGCACCGCTAAATGAGGTTGCGTTGGGCAACCGAGAGCCAGTAGCTTCGCGGTCTTATCCGATTTGCATTGGCCAAGTCAGGTCATGCATGAGCTGACAGCAACGTGACAGGTCTGAGGCCAGCGCGAGGAAAAGATTTGTTTCGAAGAGTCCAGTAATTTGCCGACACGTCTTTGATCAATTCGACGAGGAATTGTTGGACTGCTCCAGATCCTATGTTCTAGCCTTTGCGATGTGCGACTTCGGCTGTGTAGACGGCAATGCTAATGGTATGATGGTCATGGTCATGGCTCGCGGGCCGTGCGTTTGATGCAGGTGGCGGAGATTTGTGGGGAGGGATTCTGCCAGCTGTAAGTCTTGGCATTTGGAGTCTCTTTTCAGGTGACTATGACTGCCACCAGCGGCCATCTAACCGTCATGCCCGCAGTACATACCTAAGTATTACATCGTGCACAGGTGTCACCGAGTAGCAGGACGTTCTAAAACATGATGTCTACAACACATGCAGTTACAAATTCTAAATCGTGATTCAACACTCATTTCACACTACCAATTCAATGGGTTCATTATCAAAGCTTTGCAGAAAACATAAGACGGTATCAATTATGGCCCTATTCCAATTTCCATCCCCTATGTGAGGTACCTATCCTACATATGAACAGGAAACAGAGCTAGAACTTATTGTCGAACAGCTGGTATAAACCTTGTTGCCCTGTTTGATGTCATAGATAACCGCATTTTCGAGCCCAGTACCGCCATTGACGCTTGCGTTTGTGAAAACCACTGTGCCAAAGTTCGCGAAAGGAACCAGGCTGTTCCCCTGCGAGAAATCCTCAACTATCCATTCAGCATTGGTCTGGCAGAGACTTCCAACCTGGTTAGTGAACGCATGCGAGACTGATTGTCCCGTCGTTCTGTTGTCGAGAGTTACACTGCCACTATTCTTGCCCGTAGCTGTTACTGTCATTGTGACAGTGTCGCCACCCGAGATTCTGAAGTTTGCAAATCTGTATGACTGTAGGCAATCACTTAGATGCGAGCATGCTCGTCACTTGAGTGGGGGAAGTTGTGATTTGCAGAACCATTGCGCCACACCATGCTATGCAACGGCTGAATGTACACATGGGGAATCCGACAGGCAAGTTTATTACATAGTCTATTGGCTTGTTACTTACATAGTCCGGATACCACTCGTACCAGCCTTCGTAAGCGACTGTCCCTCCTTGGGCGCTGAAGTCGACTCCCGTCTGCAAAATAGCCGACTGACAAGTGCTTCCATCGATACCAACCCACGCCGATGCCGAGTATGTCCTCGTGCTACTGCCTCCGGCCGGCATGGAAGGCTTCGGAACCACGATTGTGCCAGAGACGGTCGTATATCCAGCACCTATCGGAGAAATTAGTTTAGTCTTGTAACGCTTTATTTGGACGCTACACAGGCTTCAAACCATTCATAACAGCACCAGCCCAGTTTGAGGTATATTCAGAGCTGTTAATTTGCAGCGAGTCAAAATCGCCGTCAAGTAACTGTGGCAGACCGGTATGCCGAAGACTCGGCTCGACCCCTCGCAGGCGGCGTGCAGTAAAGCCGGGGACGGCGACTGCAAAACTCGCCCAGAGGAGGGTGCTGGCGGCCAGGATAACCTTCATGACGCAGACAAGATGGATCACCGTGGCTAAAGACTTGAAGCCTCGGCAGAGCGTGAGGGCATCAAAGACGACAGGGAAAACGTTCGAGTATGATTAACATCGTTAGTTTATATCGCTAAACAAGATTCGTTTCACGTTCAACTTGATAATAAGGGTTCGTGGGCTAGGAACGATATCCACATGTATTAGGGGCCAGAACCCATATCGTCACCTTCTTGGCAGGGGATCAGCAATATAACCGCCTAATTTACCATTGGTCTAGGTGTTGCCAGAACAGCTCTCGGGATACTAAGAATAGAACTTGCTATCTGTACTTAATGTCCGACATAGCACGCGATTAGAGTGATATATATCTGTGAAATATCGCTGGCTATCAAGTGTCTCTCGAGATAGTTGTTGCGAGAATGTCATAATGTGAAATATGGTCGGCTTTCAGGCTGTAGCCAATGACAGGGTAAATACTAATCGCGGCCGGAGTGGCTTGAGGTAGCATAGACTGCCGGCTAATCTAGTGGACTAAAGTGGGAAACATGGTGAATTAATCCATGAGCTCTGTATTGGAGCTTGGTCAAATTGTAAGTATATCTCGTGTCCAAGCGAAACCAGGATCGGTACACTTCGCCAGATAGGACAACAATGAGTGGGAAGATGCATATTCAGTTGCATAACTACTCTTGGCAACGAAATTGCAACTTCTTCCTCCTCGTTATCCAGCAGATCTAAATCATAAAAATAGATCCATTGGCTTTTGGTATACATTTCGAGAGCTGGATAACGTGTTTATTTTCTTTTGTGCATGGACTAGTTATATTTCGTAGCGGCTTAATACAAAGTAGCTGTTGAATGGGCTTTGTACGATCGTACGTTTAAGGTGGGTGGATAGAATACTCTGTATTGTACTATATCTGTCTATCTAAAAGGTAGAAAGGAAAGGCTTCGTACGATGCAGAGTTCTCACTTAAGGTGAGAACTTCTGCTAGCGTACGAAGCTAACAGGATAGGAGATAAGAATAGGGGTAATCACGTGTGCACGTACGGCTAACACCGTACGGCACACATAGTGATGCACCGTACGCCAATATCCATGAGTGCAGTCAATACCAATGGTTCCAACAGTAGCATTATTAGTATCTTCTGTTGCCCTTTGACCCCGTTGCTGGCCCAATAGTCGCTTATGGGGAATTCTTATTCTCACTTCTTGGGTGAGCTTCGGCAAAACTATACACATAGGTACTGGAGTAGTGTGAGCGGCTAACTGCAAATAAATCAGCCATTAGGAGACTAAGTTTCATGTTTTAATTGCAAAGAGTGTTAAAAATGGGTGCACATCAGAGAGATCTGGGAACTTAGCCATCCACAACGCGCTTTTAGCTCTACGCCTTAGTTTTCATTGATTTTCTTTTTATTTATTCAATCGATCTTTGCTCTATTGTGTCAAGTAGTTCCCTATCTAAATGCAAGTCTGACGGTACTGGGCCATACTTATCAAGAACCTGGGCGGAATCCAGTCTGATTTTCAAAATCCCGAGCAAGTTTCGAATGTATTTCTCAATCCATAATATCTTTGGAGACCGCTTCCTCAAACCTTTGCCATACAGGGTGGCGATGTAGGGGAAGCATGATGCTCTGGAGATGACTGAAAACTCGCCATTGCGGTTTTGATCATTTGAAATTTGTTGTACACAGTCATTGACCAAGCTTCTCCAGTCAGGCTTTTCGCCTTAATCTCCATTCTTCACCCATTGTCTTACGACATCTTCATATTGTTAGTTAAGATATGACTGAAACCTAGTAGCCAGGGGTTTGGAAATTTCGTGAATCTCTCCCGAAAACATATCCAGCTTCTTCATCCTTATTAGAGAATATAGTGTATCTATGCGTTGACCTCGAAAATTTGATGTTCTCGTTTGTGCGAGCATCATTTGAGAAATGAACATGTTCGTGAAATCGAGAAGCTCCTTCTGGCGTGTGTCCTGCTCCTCTTTCTCTCGATCATCTTTTTGCTGTCTATCTAGGTTATTGATAAGATACATATAGTGTGTTTGGTACTTATCTAGGCCATCGACACTGTCCAGCCCCTGTATTTGTCCAATATTGGGGTTATTGAAGTGATGGTGTACAAAAGGCGTATAAATTTGAGGCCATTTTGTTACGCTCGCCGATAGTCAGGCCGTAATTCAATTGTATCTGACTCGTGTTATTACATCACCATAATATTCATGGAGTTTTCCTTCTTACTCAAACGCATTTCAATTAAGAACAAAAATAGATTTGTCTTCGTCTAAACAACCCACATATCCCTAAGGCTGAGTTATTCTAGCACTTACCAGAGCTATAGCACGCTAATGAATGCTAGCGTACCTCTCCCCGCAGGCTGGAACCTATTAGCTTTGTTACGGATAAATACTCGTGAAGCTTGGCACCGGGTATGTACGAGACATCATTTTAACCTCTCCCCTCCCACCAAGTGAAGATCATATCAAGGTGGATTGTAACCGGAAATAGTCTTCCCACCAATTAGTAACCAATTAATAGTCGATGCCTATATAGAGCCTATTGATTTTAGAGTAGCAACCATTTTGTAATATTGTCTCTCCTTGAATCTTAAATACATGTTACTCTTGACTGTGTTCTCTACCCCTGAAGTGAAACTTGCCATTATGCCTCTAGTCCGAAACCCGATTCTTCCGGGGTTTAACGCCGACCCTTCGATCTTGCGGGTCGGCGAGGATTACTACATCGCAACGTCGACGTTCGAGTGGTACCCGGGCGTCCAGATCCACCACTCCCGGGACCTGGCGAACTGGAAGTTGATTACTCGCCCGCTGAACCGGAAGAGTCAACTTGACATGCGCGGAGATCCGGACAGCTGCGGAATCTGGGCCCCCTGTCTGACCCACGATGGCGAGAAGTTCTGGCTCGTTTATACCGATGTGAAACGCAAGGATGGCTCATTCAAAGACACTCATAACTACATTGTCTCCTCTCCGACAATAGAGGGCCCCTGGTCTGACCCCGTTTATGCTAACTCGTCGGGCTTCGATCCGTCCCTCTTCCATGATGACGACGGCAAGAAGTGGTTCGTCAACATGTTAGCGGACCACCGCGCCCGGCCCCGGTGGTTCGCTGGTATCATGATGCAAGAGTTTGACCCGTCTGTCGGGAAACTTGTCGGGCCAAGGAAAAACATATTCCTTGGCACGGATCTAGATTGTGTCGAGGGTCCGCATCTATACAAGAGAAATGGCTGGTATTACCTTCTCACAGCGGAGGGAGGGACCGGATACGGTCATGCCTGCACACTTGCTCGCTCTCGTGACATTTGGGGCCCTTACACCGTGCATCCGCAACAATACATTCTATCGTCTAAAGACCACCCCTTTGCGCCACTACAGAGAGCCGGTCATGGCGATATCGTCGAGACACCGGATGGTAAGACATACTTGGTGCACCTAACCGGCCGTCCGACTACCCAGGAGCGCCGTTGTGTATTGGGTCGTGAGACAGCTATTCAGGAAGCGTTCTGGGAAGATGATTGGCTGTATGTCAAGAACGGACCTGTTCCATCATTATTTGTCGACTTACCGGCGGCGCGGGATGACGAGCCGTACTGGGCTGAAAGAAAATACACGTTCACCGATGAGCTGCACAAGGATTTCCAATGGCTCCGAACACCAGAGACGGACCGCATATTCGCGCTTGAGGACGGAAAGCTTACCCTGTTTGGGCGTGAGTCCATAGGTTCGTGGTTCGAACAGTCTCTAGTAGCTAGGCGGCAAGAGCATTTCTCCTATGATGCGGAGACCGTAGTGGACTTCTCTCCGGAAGACGAGCGGCAGTTCGCCGGACTCACGACCTACTACAGCCGCTACAACTTCTTCTATCTCACGGTGACGGCAGACTCGGACGGACAGCGCGAGCTACTCATTATGTCATCCGAGGCGTCGTTCCCGCTTGGAAAACTCCAACTCCCCTTCTCGGAACCGAAGAAGATCCCCAACGAGGGGAAGGTAAGGTTGGCTATTACGGTCCGCGGCCGCGATTTGCAGTTCTGGTACGCTCTCGAGAGCGACAAGGAGTTGCAGAAGATCGGTCCCGTGTTTGATGCGTCCATCGTCTCCGATGAGTGTGGCGGGCATCCGGTTCACGGTAGTTTCACCGGTGCGTTTGTAGGTGTCGCTTGCTCTGATGTGAATGGAACTGCGTTACCCGCGCGGTATGATTATTTCATTTACCGGCCTGTGCAGTATCGCACAGACAGGTATGAGGTCTAGAACTACTATTGATCTAGGTGCAAAGCCTTACTACCACCCGCAGGGAAAAGGTCATAGAGGTTTATGGTGCGAGATAGTAAGCCATGACTGGACGAGTGCCTAGTCTTGGCCGAGGAAAAATGATGTAATATAACATGATCTATAACATAACAGAAGATTCAGGTGCTCTTGTGTCGCTCTCGCCTCTCCTAGTATTATCTTCTGTTGCAAATGCATTTCTCTCGTGTGCTGCGCCATTCCCAACCATTATATATATTTTCAACCGAGCTGTGTTCTATATCCATTTGGTTAAGGGTCGCGGATAGAATGGCCATGAGTATGGCCTACATATCCATAAAGACAGCGCAAGTCGCTCGCTCAACCTACAGTAGCTCAGCAGACAGACGCCACCATCATCTTAATCAAAGATGTGTACGTATTTGGTGGATCCGTCAAACTGCATTTCCTCGGTTACTCCTAATAACTGATATCGTCTTGGCCAAACAATGACAGCTTGCTCCGTGGAGTTCGTTTTACCAGTAGTCTGGAAATGGCGGGGACTCAATCGATCGCAAGATGCATCCTTGAATGCACCAAAGAGACTTTTTCTCTCGGAATAGATCTTCGTCGTAACAGTGGTGGGTAATGTGGTCGCGCTGTCGTTTCCGAAGCCTAGATAATCGCACATTCGATAGACCGATTTGATCAGATATCCAGTGATTCTGCCGTGTCTATGCGGGACTATAGCTGCGCAGCCTTCGGTTTTTAGCATACTGGCGGCGTTATATACTGCTAACCAACTTCCAACTACACGGTTGAAGTTAGTATTTGTCTTGATGGCCATAGAACGGGTGTTTACAGGTTAACAAGTTTATAATAAAGGCGAGCCCTGACAGATTATGTATAAAATATATTTTACAGCAAGTGTTGTCGGTTGAGTCAACAAAACGATGGTATCAATCTGTACTTACACGACCCGAGAATGATCAGATAGACATCCCATGCGGCTTCACTGCAGAGTATAACGTGAAAAGCTCCTATGATGTTCTCGCCGTGTATGTCGACTTCTCGTATGTGATATCTAAATGCGGGCAGGAAGAACCAGGTATTGAAGAGGGACAAGTCGAGAAAGAGGATACACGCGCATATGAAAGAGACTGCACAGACAATACAGCTTCTTCGGACGAATACAATGAGTGTAGTGGAAATATAGAGCATGAGCACCACCCAGCATCCGGTGTAGATGATTCGATCCGAAGTATGCATTTTGCGAGCCAGTATGTATGATAATAGTTCAACTCGGTAATCTGTAACGATCCGCGGCCTGGAACCGAGTGATAATTACCCCCTCATCCGCTCTAGGTAGATGTTGGGGTTGCGGCCTTGGGTTGGGTTTTGACGAGTAATGATACAGTAGATTTCGCTGGAATAAGATTGGTCCGAACAAGTTACCACCAAAGCAGCAGTTTGCGTAATTGAGGCATATATCAGAATGTGACCTTCTCTCAGATGCTGTCTGGGTCCCGTAGTATACCGTATCTGAGCTCTGATGGCTAGCGGTGCAGCAACTTCCTGCATCGGTGTCCTGGCAGTCCAAGGCATATAGGTACTTGCGCTTGACATGAGCAGCATGATATGCCTATGAAGTCTCTAACCCTTCGCCAAGTTTTACGAATGCTTGGTAGCTAGGCTGAAAACGACTTGGGTGTCCTGCCGGTCTATGAAGCTTGTCGCAGATCATCTTTTATGCCGGTGCCGTGTAATACCTGCTGGTTTCATACAATGATGCCACTGGCATTACGCTTGGAAGGACCCCTTTGGCAATGCATATCCAAAGCTAAAGTTCCGGAAGGTAGTTAGAAAACCGGTATTTACGATATGCATGGCTTTCCGAGAATGGTGGCCACTTAACTTTCCAGTCGGCGGGCAAGGGTCAGCCTGGAGATACACGTGCTATTACAACAGACAATTTACTATACAGGATTGGCTCGTTATACCTGTGTACGATGAGTCTCGAGCCTATGATATCAACCTCCACTGGGGGTTTTGAGATACTATACGTATCTGTATTTGTAAACGGACAAGTTTGTCTTTGTGGCCTCCCAAACCACCATCCATAAACAGTTTACTTAAGTAGGGAGACACGTTGTAAGATAAAGCTTTTTCTGGCCGATAGTTTCGGTCCTAGTATAGATGCATAAAGACCGAACACTAAAGCTACCATATACAGTCTCCTGTCTGATTGTTATGTAGGTTTTCGAGAAGCTGTACACCCACTACTTGCTTTGGGAGGGTCGAAGAAATAATAACAGGACGCTGGGATTTTCGGCATGACTACGCTTGCGGTGCTCGAACAACCTTTGAGAAGTTCTCCCTAGCTAATCTGTAGGAAATCGGATTGACCTTGAGCTGGTCGTCGCTAAACGAAGCCCTTCTTCGTGCGTTTGGTTGATTGGGAGAAAAATATACGTAGCATACTATCTTCCCTAGCGACGTAGATATGTAGGTAGGCAGAAGACAGATAGAAACAGGTCATATAAACAGGGACCGGAAGCCGCCTACCGTTCAAACTGCACGATACCGCTCGTCATATGTCGTCCGGAAGTGTGGTGTCCTCACCCGGGTGGACTAGCTGGTCACTTCACTTTGCTAATGCACTTGGCATGTGTAGTATGGCACGTATGCTCATGATGTTCGATGAGATCACGGCTAGCGTCGGATAAGGACACGATGATCGCTGCTAATAAGGTACGTGTAGTCGTGGCTATATTCGTCTTTCCTCGCTTCCAATTGCTCGGGTGATGTAATCTCGAAGTGAGTTGGACAATCGAAGTGCAATCTTGGCGGGCTGCTGTTGATTTTAGCCTGCGTAAGCCCGCGGCGCATCTGCTTCCAGGGCCTGTTCACTGTGCAATGCGTTCCTTGTAGGGGAATTTCAGGGGCAGATCCTGCTAAAATCATCCGCCATCAACGGGTTCTAGCGATGCCTAGGCTCTGCTTTAAATGAGCCCAGAGTCTTGTACTAGCCCAAGACCGCTAAAATTAGCAACTGTATATATTGCCCACCCTTCCAGGTTTTGATTGACTGCAGATACAGAATCCGAACTTACATACGTTTCTCATCTGAACGTCTCTTTATGCGTGTAAGAGGTTGATTTCGGGTGGAATTTTCGTTCAGGCCAAGTGGCTTCTTCTCATTGCTACCCCTGGTCTAGAAGGTATCCATTGGATCACTTGGTGGCTTGTGTCTGAGGAAATGCGTCAAGTCTCTCTTGCTTCAGACAATTCTGAACGACCATAAGCAACAAAAGTCTTAGTGGTGACTCCGAGCTTCTCACCGATCTTGACTACTATCAGTATCAATATTACGCTGAGAGTATGACAAGGCGGTGATATGTGCTACTTATAAGTGACACCAATATTGGCAAACAATAGGTCGAGTTGTACTTGTAGAGTATCTGTCCGTATTGTCTGCCCCAGTGATAATGTCTCCCAGCAACCTCGGTATTCTTCAAGGCAGAAGAAGTGCGTCTTCTCATTTCTTCCGTTTCTATATCCCCATGCCGATGCGGTGATACATGCCGTCATTGCTTTCCATGACAGGACACGAGCTTTCCCACGTTTAATCTGCAACCCTACCTGCCATTCTCGAGTACAGCCAAGAAGGGAATAACACGATTTCGCCGCTGCCCCATCTGGTCTGTAGTGTGATGAACTGATCAACGGCCTTTCCATCAGATGTGTGTTGACTTGAATGCTGGGAAGACCATCGCCTGATTTCGCCTAGATGCAGACTCGTGTCTAGCCAACCATAAATAGGCCACCTTCATTCCCATCTAGTTTTGGACCCCTAGCTTGATCATCATCCCTAGCATCGTTCTAAAATCACTTGAACTCGTTACATATAGTATAGAAAAACCTACGTCCTCTTCCGTCCCTCTATCCCTACCTACTGTGTCAAAATGAAGTGGGTTACCGCCATCCTCTCTCTAGGCTCTATCGCCAGCATCGTCCAGGCTGCTCCTGCCGCCGGTCCGGACCTCTTTAAACTCAAGATTTCTTCGTGAGTATACCTATGCTCCCCTTAGATCATTCTTATAGAGTCTAAGGTTCCTAACGTTGGTATTTAGTTCCATGAAAGAACTCGACGGCCATTACCTAGCGTCGAATGCTTCTATCCTAGGCATCTACCGTAACGACGACATCTCCCCCATTAGAGTCTACCAGACTAGCAGTGAGAAGAAGGGCTGCAGCGAGCTCCACACATATCCCATTGGCATTGTCGACCATTCCCTCGGCCTTGTTGGTTCCAATGGCCTCATGACCCTCACAGACATGGTGAATCCTTCGGGAGCAAAGCCGGCGGACGGTCTGGTCGCCGAATGGGATTCGTTCCGAATCACGGATAGCAAGTTGACCAACGATGGCGATGGCAGCTGGGTTATTTTCCCTTTGACCAAGAACAGCTGGGCCGTGAAGTGGACGGACGGTAAGCGCCTTCGCCCTCCTATCTAGTAGCCAATTCGAGTTGACACCCATCAACTAATACAACGCTCGTTGATGCAGGTTCCGCATTTATGACGACGGATTACATGCCAGCTGAGATTGTGATGGAAGCAACGGCCGAGGGTCGCTACAATGAGAAATAGATTGGCGGACGTGAGGGAGCGGGAATGGTTGTTAACGTAAGCCAAGAAAAGTGAAAATTGAGGCGCGTCCTAGGAATGTATGTTTCAATTCAAAATATGCGACGGTCCTAAATAAAATTTGATCTTCTTTCTTATATGTATTGCGCGTTTTTTTAGCGCGCCTATGTTGCGTACGCCATGCTGGGACCTGACGCTCTTGTAATTTCGACTGCTGAAGTTATTGCTTTTCGACATGTTTGGTTATGGTGAGCGGATGTTTCGGTAGGACAATGGTAAATCTCTCATGGTCTGGGTAATTTGAGAAAAGAAAAACAAATAGACGAAATCTAAGAAGCTGGTCGGCATTGCGATCAACTCGGAACCCCTTTATTGTTAGCACTGCTGCTCACATATGGTAGACTTCTTGTTAGGAACCGGTGCACATTCACTTTCTGTTGACATTGCATCAATCGCCAAGCATGTTACTATGGTGAATTGGTTTCAATGCTATTTTGGGGTAATTTTAGGTCGAAAGAAAGGAGGAGCGCTGTCTGCTGATTGGCCTGGTCGGACTTCGTCCCGCTGCCTGAAGCTTGAATGGGCCTAGCATCGCCTTCATAAGCTTGCATTGCCCTGCATCATCGCCTTCTACACGATAGAGCGGCTTGGTACCTACCTAATTCATTCTGTAACAGAAATCCTCAGAAAACCAAAAATGCTTAAGGATAATTTTTTCAGGAATCTCACGTTGAGCAACACCGGATGTTATGTTACCCAGCAGACTAATAAGTCAAGACGGGAATTAGTACGTTCCTTTTGCCGTGACTCCATCCAGCAATTCGCGGGATCGAGCAGCTCCACCGACCATTATCTACTTTCATTAGCTGATTTGCATTATGCATAGCGATCACTCACTCGAAGAAACCGTCTGTCGTCATGGCTCGTAAGGGCAACGTCAAAGTGCGAACAGGCTGTCTGACCTGCAAGTTGGGTTGCCCGTCTGCCTGTAACGGGCCCTCCCGTGCGCTTCCTCGCGTCGGCTAATGAAACGGTTCGCCGGCACTTAGAATCCGAAAGGTGAAATGTGATGAGGGCAAACCACACTGCAGACGCGTGAGTATTCACCTCCAACTTTAGTCAAGCATCAAAGTTCCCCCAATCCCCATAGACGGGTAGCTTGGCTAGTCTGATCAAAGCCCCTATGATTACTCGAAATTGTCAAAATTGCTTGCTAACCAAGCTGTGTTACCTTTTCTCCGTGTAGTGTACAAGTACAGGACGTAAATGTGACGGCTATACAGCCGATCCTACATCTTCGGCCCTATCATGGCATCGGCCTCGTCACTTGTTCCCCAATGTCAACAGTGCTTCTGAGCGCCGATGCCTGGAGTTTTTTTGCGAGGTTGCCGCTCCGGTCTTGTCTGGTCCGTTAGACCCTTACTTTTGGACCCATCTCGTTCTTCAGTTCAGCCAAATGGAGCCGGCCGTCCGGCATTCCGTTGTCGCCGTCGGTTCGCTTTATGAGCAGATTCGTGGTCACCAGGGCATAGATTCCCTACTGTCTGACGATAATCTCGTCCTCTCTCATTATAATGCGGCAATTAGACACCTGAAGACCATGAAAAACGAGTCCCTAGTTTTACTAGTATGCATTCTCTTCGTTTGCATCGAATTCCTTCGCGGCAGCCGAGCGGCCGCCACCGAGCACTGCCAGCACGGCATCTCCATCCTTAAGAGGGTGGAAGCGTCATTTCCGTGGGCTAAGGAATACTTATCTCCCATCTTTCGGCGCTTGAGCGTGCTGCCCTTCTTTTTCCGCGTTGTCGACCGTTCACAACCTAATCTACTCTGTCTGGACGATGCCATCCTTTCATTCTCCTCTTTCAGTGGTGCCCAATTTTACTTGGATGGCATTCTTGGTCGTACTGTCCGACTGGTCCGACGTGGTGACGTGTACCGTCTCGGTTGTATGATACATGAGGCGGTGTCTCCAGATTTGATCGCTGAGCAAGATCTCACTCGTACCCTGCTCGATGATTGGCATTCAAATTTTGTGCAACTGGCCTCTAAATCTTCCCAGTCGGAGTTGACTACTATTCACAGATGCAACATGTTAATACGATATCTAATATGCCGTGTGTGGGTAGAAACGGCCTTCGAATTCCACCAAACCGCATACGACAAGCACATTGACCTTTTTCGTTCAATTGTTGATTCAGCCACTGTAGTAGAATGTCTTGACTATTGCGCCAAGCCCATCAAATTTACCTTTGAGATGGGTTTTATACCATTACTTTACTTCGTCATCATTAAATGTCGCTGTCTTGAAACGAGGTTGCGGGCGCTATCATTAATGAAGCGATTAGGAGCGGTCAGGGAGAACTTGTGGGAGATGGTTACCATGTTCGCCTCGGCGAGACGCATTGTCGAAATCGAGCACGGCGCAATACTAACCGACGATGGGCATCTATCTACCGAGCCTTCTTGCCCAGGCTTTCCTCCGGACGATATGAGAGTCCGGGATGCCGCAAGTGAACCTCAACCGGTTGTGCAAATGGTAGATGGGGTGGAAACGGTCGGTAGACTTGGAGGCTTCTTCATGCGAACCGTTGACAGTCGTATTTATATTCGATCTGAGTTTCTTCCTCAGCCCTCCTGGGCATGAGAAACTCTGAGAGTAACGCAAAAGTTACTTGATCTTCACACTTCTTCGATCACGCTGCACTCCCCTGGTTTTCAATGTAGGAATTGCCCGGGGAACCCGACTTCACATATTCGTAACATTTCCGAAGCTAAATACCAATAGCGCCGCCAACTAGAAGTGCTCAAATAAATAAGTACTCGTATCGTCTTCAGTGTCGAATGTCGGATTCGGGTTTACTGATAATGGTGCGTCAATGGTGCAGCATGTCGAGCATGGATCGACAGTCTTGGCACGGGGGCCACACGGGGTGCGTTTCGGCACCGCGACTTCTCATAAATTAATTAAACGAGCAGCCTCGCGCTTAGTACACTCAGCGGACAACCCTATTTTGATTTTCAGCCAAATCATAAACTAATTCATGTTTGCTTATGATGGCAGACTCGTCCGCTCACCAAAAACGCTTTCTGCTGTACCCTGCTCCTGTTCGCGGGTGAGTGCTGAACTCACAACCACTAAACCGCTCCTCAATTACAGCTGACAGCAATCAGACGATTAGTAACGGTCAAGGATAACGAAAAGCAAAATCCCGCCGTTTCCGGCTGGGTTCTGGTAATCTGTGCCTTTCTGTAAACTTCCCCGGTTGCCGTCTCATACGAGGACTATCGCGAATTTCTTCGCTCTACGAGTCAGCGACTAACACGGCGTCTATTCAGTTTAGAGCACGTCGGCTTTCTTCGAAGGATCGTCTGGCAGAACGCCGGATTCGGCTCTCTAGCCCGCGTCAGCGAGTTTCTAGAAAATATCGAGCCACGATTCGATCCCACCGTCATTCCGCTAAATAATGCTCAACCCGAGTCCGCAGTATCCACCGAGGTCCCGGCCTTGACCGATTCTCCGTCTCCATCTCCGTCCATTTCTGCTCTAGTTGAATCCGCTCCCGTGCGATACTCCGTGGCACATTATCGGTCTCTCTATATTGCTGGTAAACCTACCCCTTTGGCTGTTGCAAATGCTATAATTCCTTTGATTCGAAGAGATACTTCACCTCCCGGGAAGCACTCGACAGCGTGGATCAATTTACGGGTTGATCTAGTCATCAAAGCCGCCGAAGCATCGACGTTGCGGTACAGAGAGGGCCGTCCACTTAGACCCCTTGATGGAATCCCGGTTGCGATCAAGGATGAGTATGACGTCGAGGGTTATGCGACAACCATTGGTTCGCCTATCGTCCCTACCGATGAACAGCATGTCAAGAACGTCGTTGACAGCTGGATTGTGGAAAAGCTGAAAGAAGCTGGTGCCATCATTATGGGGAAATCGAATATGGTGGAATTTGGCATGGGTAAGAATGCATTTTCGGCTGTATAGTTTCAATTGCAGCTCGCTCACACTGGCAGACACATCTGGATCAAACCCCACGTTTGGCACCCCCCTTAATCCTTACAATCCACAATACTACACGGGTGGCAGTTCCTCAGGCTCCGCTTACGCAGTGTCGGCTGGCCTCGTCCCTGTAGCGATGGGCAGTGACGCCGGCGGTAGTATACGGATTCCCTCATCTTTCTGCTCCGTCTATGGTTTGAAGCCCACACACAACCGCTTGACATACCTACCAGCTGTGAACCACGTTAGCTCTTGTTCCGTACTGGGGCCCATAGCTGCCGACATCGACTCTCTCGCTACCATTTTTGAGGTCGTTGCCCAGCCACATCCGAGTACCGGTTTCCCTAAGACAAGCTTCCCAGCCTCAGTGAATGGTAAAAACGACCGGCCTAGAGTAATTGGTATCCCGGAAGCTTGGTTCAATCGCGCGTCTCCAGCTATCCAGAGCCTCTGTCGCGAGATGGTTGAGCGACTTGTGGCCAAAAAGAACTACAAGGTTATCCCCATCGAAATCCCGTTCGTCAAAGAGGGACAGAAGGCCCACGCTCTTACGACGCTCACGCACGCAGCTACAGCTGTACCCCCAGACAGCGGCATCTCACCCGCGATCCGTATCATGCTCGCACTAGGGCGCACGACGCGCGCCACAGACCTATTTCTCGCCCAGAAGCTGCGTCATGTACTGATGCAACATCTCTCCTGGCTCTGGCAAACACACCCGGATATGGTCATCATAACGCCGACGACGCCGTGCGCGGGCTGGCCGATCCGATCACCCGCAGAACTGAGGCACGGCGTCAGCGACGGCGACCGCACACAGGAAACTATGGAATACGTCTGGATGGCGAATTTCTGCGGGGTTCCCAGTGTTAGTGTGCCGGCGGGTTTCATAGTACCCGAGGGTCAGCCCGATCAGGGCGCGATCGCTGACGCGGAGACGCTCGGGAAAGTTCCCGTGGGACTGATGGCGATGGGTGAATGGGCGAGCGAGTCAGCTCTCTTACAGTTCGCAGCTGACGCGGAGGGTCTGTGTAAAGGAAAGGAGTGCCGGCCGCCTGGCTGGGTTGATGTCATAGAGCTTGCGAGACGGGAGATGGAGAAAACGAGCGACGCCAAGTCTATCTGAATAGAAGGTGATATGATTAGTAGAAAGAAAGATGACGATGACAGTATTATTCTCACAACATTGCACAATTAGAGATACCGACATTGTCAACCCCCTTAAGTATTCTGGTTTCAAATAACGCAATTGGAACCAGTCTCGACGGCGTTTCCTTATATAATTACGCATTCCAATGGAGTATCACGCACATAACCAATACCTCTAACGTAAGTGGCTTACGATTTTCTTTTCGGGAAGAAAAATATCACATTAACTAATGGGTTATTTAACGAAAGCCTGGCACTCATCCAAACACGATTTTTGCGATACCGTGTGCTTTTTTGGGCCGAAACCACAGCAAAGGCTGTTTGGTCGCTTCAAACGTCAACGTCCCGCGGCCCGTTCCTAGCAAAGAAATCTTCGTACTCATCCCAGGACTGGAAAGGGAACTCAGTGGGCCGGGTAATGGGCACGAAATCAAGACCCCGCTTCTCAAACTCTTCCAGTCTCGCCTTCGTCCTCTCCTTGGTCTTGTTGACGCTATATATCTTCACTCTATGCGCACTACTCGTGACGTGCAACCCCCAATTCCACGCGTTTCGCACCTCGGTCGGCTGGGTATCTACGATATGTAAGCATGTCATCATGAAATCTAAGAGCTTCCCCGGAGACGTTGGAGCCTCTGCATGACCTCGAATTGCCAAGGGTATGAACAATTTCAGACTTACTGCAAAGAAGTTAGCTTGAGATGTAGCGGAATGAGAAAATATAGGGACATAGGGGGGCGAAATGCGAGACATTTCGATACGTACCTCAGACTATTGTCCCAACATCGGACCACGAGATCAATCCACCCTTCCACATCGACCGGCATCTCCGTGTGCCAAGTTCGCCATGCGTATTTGTGCTTGGGGCTTAAATTCTCGACCGGGACCATGTACCAGGAGAAACCTCCGTTGGGGCTTACTTCGACCCTCTCGGGCCATCGACCGCCCCCTGAGTACGCCCAGCCTTTCAGCGCTATCTTACCTTCGTGAATTACCACCTGTTTATTCCAAGGGGACATCTTAGAGCAATTAATTAGTCATTCTTCACTCACAGGAGAGAGCAAAAAAACATGGGATGCATATGGAGTTGCGAAAGTGACTTACGATGGCGCTGCTGACGGGCATTTCCTGTATCTGGATACCATCCGTCCACCGCTGGTTATGCTTGCCCATCTGCTGGTTGAAGTACAGATACTCTCGACTCTGTACCGGTGCGCGCGTAGGTTCCTTCATCGCCGTGATTCGGTAGAGCCATTTCACGCTTCGCGCGCCGATGTAGCCCAAGACAACGGCACGGAGCGGGGCGCCGTGGATCTTGGGGAGCGGCTCGCCATTCATCTCCCACACCAGCATGACTTCGTTTGCTCGCACCTTGGAATACGGCACGCTGATGGCGTAGTTCATGACCTCGTTCATCTTGAAATACCTGCGAAGATGTTACTTGAATATGCTTACTACCATAGGTTTGGCGGGAAAACTCACGTGTCGGCCCCAACGAGCTCGAGATGCTTAGCGCCGTCGACGAGGCCGCCGCAGTCCTTGATCACTTTCTTCAGGGAGATGCCGACGTATCGCGCTGTTCCGATGGCGCCTTCGGCCCACGGTGCATTGATCATCTCGTCGCCCTCGCCGGCGTAGAGCGCGATCTGTTCGATTCGACGAGTACCGCTGCATTGAATCGTTACCACCCGTTCCATGCGCGGGAATCGGCTTTCGTCTTGTAAATCGGCCAATGCGAGTTTCTTAGGCTCCTTCACAAGACCCTCGAGCCTCATGAACCAAGCCTCTGGGTCTATCGACGGGATGCTGCTTATGGTTAGCGGTCCATACGTGTTTCTTGGTTCAGGCGCTGACTTACCCGCCATGGTTTCGTATGAAGTGGAGTGAATTTGGAGTAATGTCGTGCTCTGTGACAAGTTTCTTTGGTGGCTCTCCATTGTATGGGAATTGAAGGAGATGCAACATCCTCGAGTCTTTCTCTTTCAATACGATTTCCCACGATTCTTCGGGGACGTTCTTAAGACGGCCGCCGACTTCAGCATCAGAGATTAGCTTTTTAGATCGAGGTTAACGTTGAAGCAGTGTTTTATAGTCACAATATAATTCGCCAACAGATGGAAACCAGAAAGAGACAAACGTGGCGTTGTCGTTGGTCCAAAAGAAATGCAGTCACCCTTAAAATAACTTACTTGCGCGATGCCATTCTTTCCAACGGATACCTGATTTCATATCGGTTAGCCTCTGTGGAAGAGATATTCATATCGATAGACTTGCCTTCTAGAACTGGATTTCTGCCAGGAATCTGTTCAAGTTGAAATTCAGGAGGTGGAGGAAACTCCTGCGATATCATGATCTCATGGGCCGCCTTCGACTTTTCAGGGTAGTCCTCCCATTCGACATACCTATTGAAGCTATTAGAAATCATTATAAACAGTACTGATACAGCATCTTACCCTTCCCAACCAGGAAGCTCATCTTTGGCGAGCTGATCGTCGAACTTGCGTTCACGTGGCAGATCAGCTCGTTTTTTCGAGCTCGAAACACCTTTGTCATCATGGCCCTTTGTCTGATCAAGTAGGTACAGCTCTCCACCTGCTATACCTTGCTCGATTATCCATTGATCTCCCGGCTATAAGGTTAGATTAGTAAAAGAAATCTCTACGTCACGATGATACGAACTTGACCTGGTTCCCGTTGAGGAATGTCTCCCTGCATCTTCTCAAGCAAATTATCGTCTTAGTATTTTGGATTAAACACTTGATGATAACTTGGGACGGTTGAAGAGCTGTCTGTTGAGGGGTATGGTAGTGGAAAGTCTAAATGTTGCTGCGCGGGGTCCTGAGTATATACCAACCGTCGATAAAGAGCTCTATGTCAATATTACTAGATATACGAGTCATACATGATAAACTTATATCCCAACTTCATGCGCCTACTTAAACGGACAAGTAGAAAGGTGATTCTCTGTGCCATATGCATCTAAACACGCCCAGATAGCTTATTCCACGTCAAGCTCTCATCCCTGGCCTGTCACTAATGCCGACAAATCTCCAACCTGCGTCTGATAAAAGGCCGAAGCGTAAGATCTAATGCGTCTACTGGCATCGTGCGTCAAAACTTGCTTGGGTAGGTAGTCTATAATGGATGTACATATGGATAGGCCCTCCGGCGAGGCCGTCATCATATCAGAGAGCCAGGGTTATATCATATTGCTTCCGATTGGCGATAGTGAATGGAACTACGCAATCCGTCTGGTATGATGATTAATTGTCTCCACCATGAACGATACCATATGTTTAGGAGAAGGTTAATTACTCCTATCAAGACTCCATATTATTGGCACATTTCTATTTTCTTTATGCTGTATGCGCTATATAACTCTGTCGCCTTGGATTCGTAGTTCACAATCATCCATGTAGCATTCACTCCTATCATAAGAGTTGAGCCACATTTCAGCCAATCTTTGACGCGAGCTGAAGAAAGAGCACTTAATGCCATTGCTGCCCAATTTTCCTTTTTTATTGAGGCCATTCTCACTGGGATCATTCCTCCACTACCCCGCTTCGCTCACCGACCAGTAAGAAAATCGAGACGGCGCTCAGTAAGCGCTTTATCTTGGTTGGCACTAGTTAAGAAGAAACCGTTATATCGGGCGGGGTCGCGTTCGGCATAGGTTCGTCCCACAAACTCGGTATCATCCCAGGTGACCCGACCTCCGTGCGAGATCGGGAATCTTGCCGAGAAGATCCCGATGATTCCTCCATCTTTATGACAACATCATTTCGTAACCGGTTTAAATTTCCAGGGAACCTTTCGCATAAATTGGACTGTGAGCACTACAGTCGTTCATCATTTCAATTGAGTTTGCTCAGAGGCGCCCTCACAAGTCCATTTTTGTATAAAAAAAACTTCACATAGATATGAAGGCCACCAACCAAAATTATAATGCTATCAAGGGTTTTATCCGGTGAACTTGGTGCTGACTGACCTAGTCATCGACTGTTTAGGTACTCAATAATTCCGGTTTGGATTGTATTACCTAGTCCCAATAAGGCAGTCCCTTTCCAATTTCACAATACAGAGGTCCTATCACTCTCTATCACCACATACCTCTCCCCATTCGCATCTTCCATTCTGTCTATGTTTTCTTTGGCGCCTTACTTCATTTTTCTTTTAATTTCATCATTTTCTCTGCTATCCCCGTCCGGACCTATTCCATCTATATTTCTGTTCGTTTCTTCTTCTTATCTCGCCATTCACCCACCCGCCCCACCGTGCTAGTCACCATGATCTTCACTGCCATTCTTATTCCCATCGTCCTATTCGAGGACAATCGATATCTGTTCAGCAGGTAGATTGCTGACGCCTCTTCGTTCGCGAAACTAGAGTTATAGTTCGCCGAATGTATTCGTCGCTTCAAGAAGTTTCGGCGTCATGTATCGAGAAGGAGGTCGACCTATGATAAGTAAGACCCGGTGAGTATACATGTAGATGAATGTATGCTTGTGTGGTATGCCAACAATTAGAATAAAGAAATAGCATAGAACGATCACACCCAACGTTTGAATCGAACCAATTTCTCCTAAAATTTCATAAGTCTTGTGGTAGAACAGTAGTGCTTAAGCTGCCAGCACCAATCAAATAATCGTTTTAACCTTAATCAAGTTTAGCTATACTTTAGAGAGCCATATGTAATTTAGTGTAACAAGGGTTTGTGATCAGGGAGTTGGAAGTATATTCAAATTGAAATCATCTTCCAGGGTGTCAAGGGGCCATGAAGGACTTGCCCCCCTATCCAGCCAGGTAAGAGGCCTACAGACTTTATATCCGAATAACCTCGTTTCTCTTTCCATATGTGAGTCTCGGCCTCGCTCTCCTCCCATATACGTGTCTTAGTGTACCAGAGTAGGTTAGGTGAATATAGGTGAGCTTTCCCATTACTTGATGATGTTGATAGAGTAGAAGATTACAAGTTGGAAGGCAGGTAAAGCCCATCGCTACTCATAGGAGTAATATCATGTGAACTTACCGTTTAGAGTTGCATGCAAGTCCAACCTGTTGTAACGAGGGCTTGAATTCAAGGACTTGGAAGAGTGATTAAATTGTAATAGTCATCTAGGGCGTCAAGGGGGCCATAAGGGTTTTAGTCAGACGGCAACCTAAGATCCCTATATGCGAAAGCCTCGCTTGCTCTCCTTGCTCTCGCTCGCTCTCATATAGCCTGTCTTATTCGATTAGGTATATACGGGAGCAAGTCTAGCCGATCATATGATTGTATATGTCAGAGAACTAGTTACCAACTACCCTATGGTGTAGGACTAGTGAGATTTTAAATATATAAGTGACTGAACCCCCTTGTATTCGGGAGGTTCAGGAATCAATTGACTACACTATTAAGCCCTAACTGCTACCCTGGTTGCAGACAGGTCTATCTATTCACTCCGGGACACAAGCCTCTGACAGTATACACGGTATAGGAGTCCTGGCCCGAAGGGTGTCGGGTGTAGTCTTAGTCCCTTGGGTTCGTGTAACACTTTCTAAATTATTAGAGATAAGCAAACTGGATAATAGTATTTTTACTATGTCCAGCATGAATTAATGTTTCAAACTGCTAAATGATGTGTACTAGCTCGGAAGAGTATAGTGAGAAGAAAGGGGTAAAGAACGGTTAGCCATTTAAAAGTATCTAATGTCATCTAATACCATTGGATGCCATGTAAAGACAATACTCAATTAGAGCTTGTTGTCTGTGCGGTGATGGTTTACGGTGTGCGCTGCGTATATAATTGAAAGCCACAAGTCCTATCTAGGAATACTTACTGAATACAGTCTAATTGCAATTGTATTCTAATTGTTCCCTATGGTCTAAACCTGTACACTAACATCTTAACATACAAATGGACTGCCTCATTTGCAGAGACCGGTATGCTAGTCAATTCCCAATTTCGCTGCTTGCTTAGCCATACGCGCTTTCACCGATGACGACGAGGTAAAATCTGGAATGTTTGTCAAGCAATTTTTGAGCTTTGCGGATCTTCTAGACACTCCCTTACAATGCGGATGTACCGGGCTTAGTATCTCGATATCGGCCAAATCAACCGCTAATTTTGTAACGTCTGTTCGAATATTACTGGTCACAGGTAAGGGCCAGTATCCCGACGAAGCAAGTGATAATATCATAGTTCCCAGAGTCGCAGCATCGCACGCTTTCCTTTTGTGGTGTTGGATTGCACCTTCACAGACTCTAGCTAGGTCGTAGTTCATCCCACTCTGAGTAAACGCTGCTAAGGCATTATAATAGATCGCCAGCATTGTGTCAATGAACCGCAATCGGGCAGCTTTCAATGCATCTGGTACGTTTAGTACAGGGTGTGCGGTAGAGACAGTTTAGAGTGTAATTACCATAGAGTCCTGGTGGTTCGATTGTGGTGTTGAAAAGCGGGACAATTTCGTTCTCGGTATTGTTTTGCAAATCGCCACCAGCGTCAACAGAGCAGCTTTGAGCTAGGGCTCTCGAAGCTGTGCCGAAGAGAATCGGATCTCCCAACTCCCAAGCAATCCATGAAAGACGTTCGAGATCGGACGTGACAAGTTTAGTGTCAGAACGGTCCCATGAGTCGCACTTGTCCCTGGCAGAGTTTATCCAGCTGGTCGCCCAGGGACGTAAGAGGGCAGTGAGATCATACTTATCAGTCAAAACGGTCAGCTGATAAAGATCTTCGAGACTGGTGAGGTTAGTGGTCCGTGGTAGCGAGTCGAAGCGGCTGTGAATGATATTGAGAATCGTTTCCACGGCCTTCGGGTCATCGTCAGGCAGTTCCACTACCCAGTCCTCGGCTGATAAAGCGCAAGAGGGTTTTGATTCGGCAAATCCACCATAGAGGAGCTTTTTCCAGACAGGAGATGCCCTCGACAAGGCTCTAGAGCACACTACATAGATAACTGGCAGCTCGTGTTCGTGGTCGGGGTCTTCATCGTTACGGACATCACTTCGAGACCTGTATACGCACTTGGTCTCTCCGACCATGAGGCTAAGATCGCCATCAGGGTCGATGACCTTTCGAGATATTTCTGGGGGTGTGTATGAGCAAACACTTGCAGGGCCAGAATCGGCCGAGTTGAAATCCATTATGGTAGTGGGCTCTGAGAGCTGGGACAGGTAGAATTGTGGGAGTGCGGTCGACCAAGCGTGTGCGAATTATGCTGAAACAAGGTGTCTTTGCCGCGACTGCTTGGCACAGGTAGTGAACTCGAGGGCTATGACTAAGTCGCATGTATGGTATGGTGTCATTTATACCTTGGGGCCTTAAGGTTCACAATATCGCGTCCTGCTGAGAAGGCTGGTGCTAGGAGAGCCTTGAGGCTGTATGAAACTCACTCTTACCTCACTAGCAAAGACACGGGAAGGCACAGGGGACTGTAGGTACTCATACAGTCCCGAGGTCTCCTCATCGGGCATGATTCATAAAGCTAGGTATCACATTACACCTAAATCGATATACGACTCACAACAATACAGAAAAAAACCAAGTATTTAGCATACCTGCCTGCTGCAGGTATTTGAAGGTAGGTACGTCTATGAAAGTCTATTACCACCAAGTGTGACAAAACTCTCCAGGATCTAATTTTAGCTTTTGCCGAATACAGAAATGCATATTACAACCACGCTCACATAGTGTATATTGTACAAATTAAGAAATAGATTACACTGAATTAAGCTACATATTTCTCTACTAAGTGTTAGTGTTTATTAATATATATAACTATAGGTAATATATAAGTAACATACAGCTAAACTTTCGAACGAGACTTGCACGCGAAAACCTGCCCGCGAAAACCTACCTACGAAAACCTACCTACGAAAACCTACCTACGAAAACCTACGCGTACAGACTAGCAAGGGCTATACAAACCTAGCCATACAGACCAAGCTATACAGACCTACCTACACAGACCTACACGTACGGACTAGCAAAGGGACTGGCAAGGGCTATACAGACCTACTTATACAGACCAAGTTGTACAAACCTACTTGTATATCGAAATCTTTAAACCTTCTGGTCCGTGCGCATAAGTCTATACGGCTAGGTCTGTATAGCTAGGTCTCCAGAGCTCTTGCCAGTCCCTTTGCCAGTCCGTACGGCTAGGTCTGTACAGCTAGGTCTGTATAGATGGGTTTGTATACCTAGGTAGCTTAGTCTGTAGGTAGGTCTACAGACCTTTTGCTACTCTAGCTCGTACGCATATATATTGCTCCGTTAATTTTATAGCTACGAATAAAAACTTTACGTTTTTAGATTTGCTTTAAAACAAGCTCTATTTATATATTTATATATTTATTATTAGTGTTTTGTTAAACGTTGTAGAAAGCAAAAAAGGAGACTGCAAATAGTAGGTTGGGCGCGACATTTCGAATAGGAGAGACGGTATAATCCAATTTTAGAAGAAAAAAAGGTTTGTTACACTTAGTGGTAATGGCCCACCATCTACTCCGTACGTCTCTTACATATAGACTCAGTTGAACCGCTCAGCTGGCAAGAGCAGATAAGCTTATTTGCCAGCCGGCAATGGAGGGGTTCTCTTCCCAGGTGCCTATTAGTCTAGGTAGGTTAGTTACTTAGGTACATATATGTTGTAGTTAGGTCTTATCATGGGTACTTACACATGCATACCTCTATCTTCTACCCCAAGAAAATTTCACGATTTGAAGTTCACCCCAAATCTCCGTTTGGCCGCACCAGAGACGCAAATCATGCCCCCAAAGGCCGTGGATGGCTCACTCGAGAGCCTCAAAGCCCTCGTCCAGTCTGCAACCAGCCTCACTACCCAGCTCGAGCAGACCCTCAGTGCCATCTCCTACGAAAAGACCCCGCCAGACCCGTACACGCCCTCACTAGCCCACGATACTACTCCCGCTTCGGTCGACGTCCTCGCTCTCGCTCACGACTCTGCGAGCCTCGTGAGGGCGCATGCTACCAAGCTCTCTCTCCTGATCATCAATGAGCCCTTCACCCCTTCTGCCATCACCAAGGTGCTCCGTGAGCTCGTTGCTGGCCCCATCCCCGCTATCGCATCGGCCGTTCAGCTCTGCGTCGCCGACACGCACACTACCGTTGCGTGCCAGTACCTTGCTGAGAGGTGCCGCCGCATTTTGCACGAGCTCAGGCGCTTGATCGAGGCAATCCCCCTGGACGGTAAAGTGCTTCCCGCCCATCGCAAGAACGGCGTCAACGGTGATAGGGGGAGCATCGTCACCACCGGTGTCTTATGGGCCGTATGCGATGATGTTATTCTGCTCAAAAAGCTAGGGATTGCGGGACTCTTGGTGAAGAAGGTCGAGGAGCATAGGGACACCCTCCAGGATACGCTGGAAGAGCTCAAGGAATGGAATGAAATGGAAGATGAGGAAGACGGCGAAGAGAACGAGGACGTGCAGCACATCGCCAATGGTTTACAAAACACCCATATCTCTGCTCAGCAGATGATTGACGACCTCATGACATCTCGAGTGATTCCTCGAAACGACACGAACAGGATCCGTGAACGATTAGACTTATGCCTGAAGCGGTTACGACTCATCATCCTGCTTTACTCTGCTATTATCAAGAGGCGGATAAAAACTTTACCTTCTCTGCCCACCGAACAGGCAACGTCCTTTGTCCGTCGTTTAAACGAAGCGTACTCGATCTTGAAGCGCTTACCTCTCCGCTTTGACGACGTCGCCGCCGCATTTTATGACCTGGATACTGGTCCTATAGATGCGGCAATGGATTCCTGCTTCTTGGACGCTTTTGCTGCGGCAGAAATGCTGAAGGCGCCATGGACTGGCACCGAGGACGTGTTTACAGAGTGGGCGGACAAATTTCAAACCGGTATTAAAAAACTCGACTAGAAAAGCACAACCGCGCCCGTGGAATCAAACGCCAGGATACAGAGAGTATAGTTGTATTTTTGTTCTCGCCAAGTACACTACACTACACATCGGCTGATTTGCTAACCGTCTCGGCCAACTGCTATGCTTCCTGAACATTGCCCAACATACGAAGATTCATGTTCCAAACTATACCTGGAATGTAACAGAGTTGAAGTTGACCTGTTGCATGTTAGAAAATCTGCTTGCATTCCGCCAGTGTAGCCACAGTTACTCACATGACCTGTAGATGGACAGCTGTTGCTGATTGTAGGGCCCGTCGTTGATTTACCGTTGAATGTGACGGTCACAGCGCCGGTCCTTCCATTAATCGGGACTTGGTAAAAGTAGGCCTTGCCGACAGATCTGGCCGCGCCGACCGACTGGCCTGCATCGCCGCTACCAATCTTGATGTTGATGTTGGTGGCCGAATTAGCTAGCACGATGATGTTGACAACGTCGTTGGTTCCAGACGCAGCAGAGGCACTTCCACCCTGGCCCCAGACCGTGCCTATAGACCATGTCAGTTGCGTTAACGAGGCTCATCAAACTGCCCGCCAACTTACCTCCGTTACTACATATAGAGGCCGGTGTAGTCCTATACCAAACAAGAGCTCCCTGGGTCGGGACAGCGACGTTGGCGTTGCCAGCCTTGTATGCGCTAATAAAGTACGGCAATACGAATCGGAAAGCCGTATGATCAAATCCGTTGATGTAGGGTCCAGCGCCAGAGACAATTTGTGAAGCAACAGGAGCGTTGATATAGCTCGACTCGCCGTAGTCATTCCCTACGCTAGTTAGCCTCGTCAAGCTTAGACCATTGGAGGATATGACGTACAGGTGATGATCTCGATTAACTCGGGATTAATAGAGAGTACCTGACTCCAACGATCAAACCATAGCGCATCACTGGATGAATACCAGTTCTTGTTGTACTGGGGTAGATCTGTCGCACATACTGTCAGCCTAGAAACATGCCTAAGAAGGCTCAGATACGAATATCATACCAGTATAAAAGTAAGGGCTGACGCCCATCATGTACGGCTTGCCGTTCAGAACAGACTTATAGGCTACGTCATCGCCTGTTCCCATAGAGTACTGGTTTGGTTGCGGCCATGCACCCCAATTGACTGTGCTGTTAGCTACGCGTTCACCGCAAAGACCAAGGCTTGAGAAAGCTTACAAGCACCATCAATCAGAGAGCTCATCGAACCCACACCCTGGGCACCCAGAGAGGCCCAGTCGGGTATAAAGAAAATGCCACCAGTCGCAGAGCGGACACCGGGCCAGATGCCGGATTGCGAGGGCCCCTCGAACGTCGAAACTACGGGAAGATTGTTGACCTTAAGCTGGGCGGCCATGCCTTTGTAGGTATTGATGTACGAGATGATTTGGTCCGAACTCCACGACGAGGCCGCCATGTCGAAAGAAAGGAAGACAGAGAAGCCGTTCGAGGAGGCGACATCATAGGCCAGATGAAGCTGCGCGTCGTTGTAGCTATCCTGGGCCCCGACGTTAAGGGCGAAACCATCGATTCCCGACGCCTTAGCCTGTGAGACGTCGAGCTGCCACTGGTCGCGCGACTGTCCGCTCGTAAGACCGACGATGTAGTGAGCGAAGACCTGCTTGTTCACCGCCGCCACCAGGTTGGCGCACAGCCCGGCCAGGGGAAGGAGGGCACGTAGAAGCATCTTGATCGTTGCTGCTCAAGCTTCGTCTCTTTGTGTGATTGAGATTGAAGCTTATAGCTGACCGAAGCGAAACGAAGGGAAAGAACGGTTGAACTCGTTGACCTTTATAAGTTCATGACGATGTTGATGGCGCTAGCATAAGACTATATACAAGTACGAAGAATTCATGTGCTGTGATCGTGCCGAGTCAAGTCCACGATCCCTCTAATCATAACTCCACCCCCGCCCCCAGTCGTCAACAAGCTTGCATGTCAGGGTTGCATCGTGCTGGCGCCCCAACTCTTGACTCAGCCTTGCCTTATTAAGCGAAAGCGACGTATGTGCGATGGGTGGCAGTCCTTGATTGGAACCGAGATGCGACCGACCATTTGGCTCGAATCCCTCATAAGTAATATTGCAAGGGGATGTCTTGCGTACGATGTAGTTACACCACTACTAGCTTTGCTTAGAGTAGTAGGTAGTATAGAGTTGCGGGCCGACCTCCTTGCCACTTGGATCATTTACCTACCAGACTAGGCCTATAATTCCAAGTTCACTCGATCTAAATTGACTAGGAACGGGACCTATATACTGTTGGGTTCGTACGCTATTCTATATCGAGACTACTATGCGGTGCATGAAACAGACTGAACCGAGACCTTGTGGCGTGTACGAATTTTCACGAACCTTTAAACGAACAGCGAGATGTGAGTTGACGTTGTCTAGTTTGTTCACTCATCATCAGTTAGGTAATTACTGCGACTGTGCTTAACCTAGAGCTGTTAGTCGCATATTAGCAGGATTCCATTCGGGCACTGTCACTGTAACCTACCTGCACCAGATTGACGTCAGTACTCGCAGCATGTAAGACGCCTTTTATAAGATATATTCGGTCAGTGTAAAAACAACTCCTCTTTGCAGCCCTCCGGGACTCCGCAGGATTATAGATTGTTTGTCTGAGATATGTGCCGTAAATAGATATTTAATAGTGGTAAAAAAGCTATATTTACTCCAGGGTAGTATACAGTACGGTTTCCCTGCTCATGATCCTGCAACAAGGGCGTGTATGCTGTACGACATGCAGGTCTATTCCCGCTCGTTTCAGACGCCCATTGCCGAAGTTTATTCGCGGCACCTGACCTGGCCGTTAGCCGCGTATGCATCACATCGGAATCCAATCTCATTTAACTCAATTCCTGTTAGGGTGGAGGTGGCGGCTCAACTTTAGAACTTGAATACTTGCCACCTTCCTACATGTGAAAGGGCATTACTGTCACACCAATCCGCCACTATTCCCTTCACATTATGTTAGTAACGGGCCGAGTTTTTTATAACTGACGCAATGGCACTTTGCTATATGCTTATTCATGAGATGACAGATGAGTGCCGAGCCACCCGCGCCACCCTCGCCTCGAACTTCAACGCGAGCATATAACTAACCAGTAAACAGCATGAACTAGTTCCACTTTGATTTTACACTATAACACATGATCTCTGCCTTCGCCAGGATTAAGCTGTATTCAAATCACCAGACCAGGAACTAAGCATAATAGCTGTTGTATTTCCGTTGCGCCTAACCTTCCCCGCCTCCTTTATACTTGAATTAGCCCGGGTGGACTTACCTATTCCGGGGGCCTCGGCCGACGAGGTAAACAGACTTCGACGCATCAAAGGCCAGTATATATCACTAAAATCAATGGGGATCTACTTGATCAAACGGAACGCAGTTCAATTGAATTAATAAAAATAAAAACCCAACAACAGCTAAGGAGTATAGCTCGAAGTGTGTTGTACTTAGATGGCTAAGAAAGTTCCAGATCTGTCTGACGTGCCCCCCACCCCCCTATTTTACCCCCTTTGCAATTTATACATGAAAACTAGCCTCCCATTGGCCGATTTATTTGCAGCAGGCCACGAGGTAGTCTGATGATGACGTTAACCTGCCGGTAACAAGATCCGTACTAATCACTACCGGGCTACTTGATATTTTACCCATTACTGTATTAGGAAGCTACTCTATCGATGTACAGTAAAGGTAACGTATGTTACCCCCCTTTGGGCTAACCACCCCTTTGGGTCAGGCCCACTGAACTTTGAAGATTTCCCACTGATGCTAATGGTGTTAGCGGGCAAAGATCAAGATACAGTGGGCCTAGTTCGTGCTAGTTCGCTATCCTTCCAAGTTTCAGAAGTACCATGCCTTTATACTACATATATGTATCCATTTAATACTCAACTCGGCACCAACTTCCTTGCAACCTCAGATGGGTACCCACACTACGCTGCTTAGCTAGAAGTACTCTTAAATGCAATGCTTTTATTGGATGCATAGTCCTTGTGATCGGAGGTGCAAGGAAGTTGGTGCCGAGTTGAGTATTAAAGGGATACCTTGGCGCAAACCCCACCGAGTCCCCTAGTAGAGAATGGGAGAATACTATTTGAGGCAGTTCGTCCCTATACCCCGTGATTAGTTGTCCTTAGTTACTGTATTAACATGACCTCCGGACAGACCAAAACAAGAGGAAGAAAAAAGTAAGTTATAACGTTTAGATATTCAGCTTTAATTAAACAATTTTAAGGACCTAATTGTCCTCGGTCTATTCATATTACGAGCCTGTCAACATTGCTCTACGCAGAAGATCTTCCGTTTTGTCTGTTTCTGTATACGCTTCTCCAAACCCTGAGTAGCGCTTGAACTTGTGCCTGAATATCATCCATCTATCTGATACAGATCATCGTTAGAATCCCGGAACTATTGTAATATCGTAGACTGTATGATATCTTGTATAAGATGGAATCGAATCCAGGTTATCGTCGTCCCATTCAATGCTATGGCAGCACCACGACTAATTGCGTCGGATTCTATTACTTGCTAAGGGATAGGTAATTGACTATCATGCTGCTGCCACTGCTTCTCCTATCGACGCTCAGTTTTGCCTCCTCGGTGTCCGCCGCTTTCGGCTTCACCAAGTCCGGCAATAACTATGTCGTCGACGCCGGATCTTCCGAACCGCTCGTCTTCACTGTCAGCGGGTCAAGCTGCGATATCACGTCGATCAAGTACCGCAGTGTAGAGCTCCAGGGCCAGAGCAAGGGCACTCATATTTCCTCCGGCCTCGGTTCTGCTACAGTCAGCGTGACACAAGTCAGCGGGAGTGAGTCTATTCTAGACTTGAATGATTTTCTCGGGTCACGCTTCAGGAAATGTGATGATTGATTCCCCGTATAGAGTATGTCAAGGTCACATGTGCGACATCGACCCTCACCCACTACATGGTGGTCAAGAGCGGTGAGAGCACGATCTACATGGGCACTCACATCACGGCAGAGCCGAGCATCGGTGAGCTCCGCTTCATCGCTCGTCTGCAATCATCGAAACTGCCCAACGAGTACCCGTACGGCAGTGCCTCGACGACAGCAGGCTCCAGCTCGACCGTCGAAGGGTCCGACGTCTTTGTCGTCAACGGGCAGACGCGGTCCAAGTTCTACTCCAGCACGCGATTCATCGACAAGGATGCGCAGTGCGTGTACGGCGGCTCGGGCTCGGACGAGGTCCATGTGTGCATGCTGGCGCCGCAGCCCGAGTCGTCATCGGGCGGGCCTTTCTTCCGCGACATCGAATCCAACAACGCGGGCGACGACACCAACCTGTACTGGTATATGAACAGCGGACACGTGCAAACCGAGGCCTGGCGCACCAACGTCCTACACGGGCCGTACATGATGGCGTTCTCGCGGTCCGGGGTGCCCTCCGTCAAGGGCGCCGACGTTTCTTTCTTCGCTGAGCTGGACGTCAAGGGGTTCGTCCCGGCCTCATCTCGCGGGTACGTGTCCGGCACCGCATCAGGCGTTCCGAGCAACTTCCAAGCAGTCGTCCACTGGTACAATTCCGCCGCGCAGTACTGGGCCGTCGCGTCCTCCAACGGCGGCGCGTTCAAGTCCCCGCCGATGAAGACGGGCTCGTACACGATGGTGCTCTACCAGGGCGAGTACAAGGTGGCCACAGCCGCGGGCGTCAGCGTCAGCGCAGGCGGGACCACGTCCAAGAACATCGCCAGCACCCTGGCCTCGGGCCGCAGCTCGCTGTGGAAGATCGGCGAGTACGACGGGCAGCCCACGGGGTTTCTGAACGCCGACAAGTTCCTCCGCATGCACCCGTCCGACGGCCGCATGACGGCCTGGAAGCCCGTCACGTACACGGTCGGGTCCTCCTCCGCCGGCCAGTTCCCCATGGGGCTCTTCCAGAGCGTGAACAATCCCGTGACCATCAAGTTCAACCTCGCCTCGGCCCCCGCGGGAGCCGCGACGCTGCGCATCGCGACCACCTTGTCCTTCGCTGGCTCGCGGCCGCAGGCGAAGGTGAATTCCTGGTCGGGCCCCAGTCCCACGGCGCCCACCAAGATCGATAGTCGCGGAGTCACACGTGGTGCATACCGTGGGTATGGTGAGGTGTACGATGTGAACATCCCCTCGGGAACCCTTGTAGCTGGGTCCAATACCGTTACTATCTCTTCCATCTCGGGAAGTAGTGGCGATACCTTTCTCAACCCGAATATTGTGAGTTGCGTATAAACAGAAGCGAGCGTGAGATTGACCAGCTAATAAATAACTTCACAGATCTTTGATTGCGTTGAACTCTTCACTGGTTAAGCACTGAGATCGTATATAAGAACTGGCAGGGCGAGATGGCAACGGAAATATATTGATTTCGTTAGATGTCAATCACATTTCATCCGAAATGGTTTGATAGGCACCTGCCTGTGTATCCCAAACCGCTAATAGTGATGTGTAGTCTTTGCACAGTCTCATAAACACTGGAACTTGAAGTGTAAGTAATAGTAAGTAAGCATCCTGTAGTAGCCGAGAGTCTGCCGCTAAGCCTAAGCTGAGTCTCAAGCTCGGAATATGTAGCATCATATCACTACCAAGTCTTAAAGCCCCGGATCAAACGTCCTAGACAAGGTTATAAGTTTTTCTAGTTATGAGGTCCCTAAATTTCAAATTCAGCTCATCGGCTCTATTTGGATGCTTATTACGCCCTCAATGTCCAGTATAATGATACAATGTCACCATACGACTCAAGCTCTGCCGTCCTCTGTAAGGTATGACCATGCAAGAGCGCACAAGGCAACGCCAACTAAGTATAACCACCATACCAGGCCAATCACGCCCTCTTCTACCCCGAGAGCAAACACATAACCCCCAACAGCCGGCCCAACAGCGCGTGCGAGGCTAGCCAGCATGTTTCCCGCGCCGTGAACCGTACCCAGAACCGTCTTGGCGGGAGCGGCCTCGGTAAGCAGTATCACAGTACTAGGGATGGCCATCGTACGTGCCATGATCTGCGCGCAGACGACGAAGCCCAAAAACACCCATCTCGCGCCATGGTCGCCCGCCAGCAGCGAGAGGTATGGTGCCGCCACGTACGTCACGGGGAAGAGGAACAGCGCGATGCGGAACACACCCCGGGTGCCGATGCGTCTCTGGAGACGCGGGTAGATGAAAAGCTGTAGGAGGATGCCGCCTATGCCAAAGGCCGAGAGCCATAGTCCGATTGTCGCCGATCTCAGGCCTAGACCGCCCGAGAAGGCGAAGAAGGTTGCCTCGGTGTTGTCTGCTGGAGGACTACTCAAGTATACCGGAAATATGTGCATGAAGGCGGAATTATGTAAAGGTAGAAGGCCGAATGACACCAGCGCAGAGATGACTTTTCGGGTCCAGATTTCGCGGAAGGGCACTTTGGTAGGTTTGACTAGAGTAATCGAGGGCTCCGTCTTCTCCAGGCCGAGTCCGCTGTCATTTAGGAAACTAGCCTCGTCGCTGTCTAGCATCATAGTGTACTTATGGGACACCGATCCCCTATTCCATATACGCGTTGCGAGCCTTCGAACTGCTGTCCCAGCCTGAAGACCCCAGTCGTTGTGTTCTTCTTTCCCCATGAGAGTTTCTTTCAATCCCAGGACGGCGAGGATCAGCGACGTACCGAGGAGGAAGGCGTTCAATAGCGCCGGCAGCGCATAAGGATACTCAAGTGTCCACTGGACACCCTCAGGGTTACCGCTCCAGTTGAAAATCCCGTCTGGTCCGAATAGTGCCGGCAGATTGACCACCGGCTCTGCGAGGCAGCCGCCTAAAGCTAGGCTTAGTACCATGCCGGAATTGAACACCAATGGCAGGAGTAGGAACGCCTTGGTCTGGTATTTCCGCTCCCGAACAACCTCCGCTGTCACGGTCCTCATGATACTGACGTTGCCATTCGCCAAGCCCGCAAGCACCCTCCAGAACAGCAGGCACCCAAACGATTTAGATAGTCCGAATCCGATGTTGGCAATTACTGAGATGAACAGGCCTCCTATTATCGAAAACCTCCTCCCATGCTTGTCAGATAATCGGCCCCACGGAAGACTGATGACGCACTGTGCTAGCGGAAATGCCGCCACGAGAATACCTGAATACTCAGATACGCGAGCGGCTGAGTCATCGGTCGAGGTATTATCATCAGACGCGGGAAGTACGGAGCGCACGAGGTAGAATATGTAGGGTAGCAGGCAGACGTTGGATAACGGCTCGGATAATCGACATAGGGCAAGTATGAAGAGTTGGTCTTTGTTAGGTAAATCTCGCCATCGAACTTCGGTAGCTGCTTTTTCAGCAGTAGCTTCCAATGGTCGATGGGCCTCCTGTTCTTCATCTGTCAGAGGTGTTAGCCCAGAAACTAACCCACCTAGTTTCTTTAAGATGATGAATGTTCAGTCCGATTTTATACCGCTCTGGCAGCCGTCTCGTACCATGATACATTAGTCAAAGTTTCACTTACTATGCGGCGACCACGATGCGCCTCCTCTTTCAACTACATTCTGAGTCATGTTGGGACTCTGTACGTAGTCGTAAGACTCGGCCTCGAGATCCTCGTCAATCGGTTTCCTAGTACATCGACAGATTAGTATTTTCAACACTTTGAAATCCTCCGCGCGTCGACTAGCTTGGCTTGCCTCTGAAAGACGATCCCGATCTCCTGAGTAAGCCTTTTTAAAGTAAATTTAATTGGGAGTTGCGACCCAAGCGCAGTCCGCTATATAAGATCAATTCACAAAGTATCCCCTCGCCGGCCTCTTCGACTCGAGTATAGTAACGCTGCATATCCCGCTCCGTCCTTAGCATGACGACGCCTCCATCTATATGGTCTTGAGTGGCATCTTCCAATTACCCAAGCTCCGCAAAATATATTGCAAGTCTCATCCCATTTGGACGTTGCGAACGCATATAATTCTCATGCGATGACGAATCGGGCCACGCCGACGAGGACACCGTCCTAATTTAGCCGGTTGGCTGCGAGTCACTCTACTCTACTTTTCTTGTGTCTTTATTCTCGCGCCCAATCGCTCGCTTTCCTGCCTGTATATTTAATTAATCCCTGCTCATAAGGTCGTATGATGAATGCCGGTACGAAATGTGAACCTCAGATCTTTATCAAGTGTCATATACGGCTCACATGTGCGACTCGACATCTGCTTCCCACCACCCTGGAATGTACGGGACAGCGTGGCAATGCAACAAGCCGCATCGCCGTATGCGGGGGGACGGCACGAGATGGGACGTAAGTCGGAAACAAACGAATGCCGTAGTCGCATCGTACGAACACAATATCTCACTTCATATAATCTTGGAAACTCCAACACCTGGAGATAAGAGGGTCAAAACTAAGCTATCGCGTATCACTTGGGATATCGCTCGTTTCACGAGACTCTTCTGATCAGAGTCTATCCAAGTGACGTGTATTTCTTCTTCATTTTGAGTTGATATTTACTTACGCTGTGACGATGAAAACGCTGAGCAAAGCAGTCCTCAGACTCCACCTTTTGTGCCTCTTTTTCGCCCTTGGATCCTTCGTTTGGGGGTGAGTTCGTCCTTACTTTTGATGTCGAAGTTTTCACATGCCGAGATAGTCTCTTTGCATGTTTGCTACTGAGAAGAATTGTCTTTGTAACGTTCTCATTGCAATTGTATCGGTTGATACCCTTCTTTCACGATCTTACACGGCGTCCAAGCAGCGCTGGATTTCCCAGAAGTCATAGACCCCTTCTGATGATATCTGTAACTAACTAACTCACTCCTCCGCATCCGTAGGTATAATGTCGGCGTTCTTTCGTCGGTGCTCGTGCACCCTGGTTTCAGGCGCACCATGGGCTACCCGACGGCTTCGCAGAGGGGCGTGATTACCGCCATATACTATCTAGGCACATGGGCAAGCTACATATTCATATCTCACCCCGCCAGCGACCGTCTGGGCCGCCGCTATGCGGCTTTAGTCGGCATCATCATCGTCGCCTTGGGCACAGCGTTCGAGTCTGGGGCGAGCGGGCCAGGGGCCTATTCCATGATGATAGCCGGACGTATCATCTCCGGGATTGGCATTGGGATGGTGTCTACTTCCGTCCCGCTCTACCAGAGGTCGGCTCTTCTCTTTTTAATTGACTTTTCTCCCCTTCTTCAAACCCTGGGAAGTGATGTAGTTAGCAGCAAGATTCAAACTTACAAGGCGTCCACGAGGAGAAGAGAATTGTCTCTAGGCTTGCTAACAAAAACTTACGTACAGTGAAGTATCACCCGCCGGCGAGCGAGGAAAATACGTCGTCTTGAACCATGTCGGATTCGTTGTAGGATTAGCAACCGGTTTCTGGTAAGTAGTCACGAACCAACGCAACGCTCGAGCGTGACCGCCGAGTCGATGACAAAAAAGCCATTAACCTAAACTTTACCCCCAGGGTCGGCTACGGCGTAACTTTCTGGAGCAACACACCTTATGGGGAGTACATATCGTGGCGATTCTCCCTCGCCATTAACCTGATTCCGAGTCTCATCTTCGGCGTCGGCCTGCCATTTCTTCCCGAAACGTAGGTCACGATAACTATGTACTTTTTTCTCACGAGATTAGCATCATATCCATCGTCTTAGTCACATATATCTGCTGACTTCTTTTACTTCCTCAGGCCCCGATGGTTGATAGAGCACGGCCACCTTGAGAAGGCCCTCGTATCGCTCCACTGGCTGCGCGAGGAGAGTTTCACCAACGAGCAGATCCACCTCGAGCTCTCGAGCATCCACGACGATGTCGAGGAGTACAGGGACTCGGGCGCGAGCTGGCTCTCGCTCTTCAGGGACCCGAACTTGTTTAGTCGGCTGTGGAGGGCGTCTCTCCTCCAGTTCATGGCGCAGATGGTGAGTCGGTCCCACTTCCATCAGGAAAGCACAGTATTCAGCGACTACCTACCTACCCGGGTAGTTGGTAGTTGAGGCGTTACCTATTAAGATTCGAGTTCGCTAATTTGATATCGCAGTCCGGTGCCGCAGCGATGAAATACTACCTCCCCACGCTCCTCGAGAAACTCGGCCTGTCGACGCGGATAGCGCTGCTGGCAGGCGGTATCGAAGTAAGATCTACTCATCCAAATCTGATTCTCTTACGATCTTCCTTTCATAGCAAAAATCTTGGAACCCTTCACATTTCTGCTCCCATCTGAACCCTCTACTTCCCCATACTCTCCCCCCACCGCCCAACGGCATTCTGACACCGCAACGTACATAGTCCACCCTGAAAATCGGGATGACGGTCCTCGAAATGCTACTCATCGACCGCCTGGGCCGACGAACCACACTCGTCTCCGGGACGCTGGCTATGGGATTTGCCCTACTCGTATGTCGTCTTGCGTGTATCTAGGTAGTCTCGTCACTCACTAGTCACTTGACCAAAAAAACCCATGTATCATATCATACATGCTTCGCCCGCTAACAACAAACCGGTCTAAACTAGATCAACGGCGTCCTAGGCCAAGTATACCCGGACAACACGAACCGCACCGCGGACATCGTCTGCATCGTCTTCATCTTCATTTACGCGTTGGGGTATAGCATGGGCTTCGGGCCTGCGGCATGGGTATATGGGTCTGAGGTGAGAGAGAGTTCAAGTTCAAGTTCAAGTTCATTTTTTCACATACATCTGCTTGTAAAAATCATTCCCCTCATACGCCAGCCAGCCAGCCAACCCGCAACCCCAGGAATCGGCTTCCTTGAACAGCGATATATATACTAACCAAAGCCTCAAATAACTATAGATCTTCCCAACAGCCGTCCGCGCACGCGGCCTCAACTTCTCGGCTTCGGGCAGTGCGGTAGGGTCCATCGTGGCGGCGCAGGTGTGGCCGGTCGGCATCGAGTCGATCGGGTCCAACATCTACTTTTTCTTCATGGCCATCAACTTTGTCTGCATTCCCGTACGTCCCTGTCCTCCTTCCTCTCATCCATATGGCCCTTTTTCCCTTTCGCTCTCAATTTTTTCCCCTACTCTCTCTGCTTTCCCAACTTCTCTCCCTTCTTCCGGCATGCAGGGAGAGAGAGCAGGGAAAAAAACAAAAGAGGGTGACATAAGGGGGAGGGGGAAAAAACGACGTTAATTAGCAATTAAAATAAAAAAAATCTGCTAACACAAAAACCAAATACGTACAGATAATCCTCCTCTTCTACCCCGAGACTAAAGGCGTCCCACTAGAAGAGATGGACCTCTTGTTCAGAAGGAGCCAACGACGTCTTGCCGCCGCCCATGATAACGAAAGAGACGACGAGCTTGCTGCAGCTGCTATGACCGCCGAAACAGATATCCCCAAACCCCAAACCATGCAATAGGAGGTAACTGATTTATTCAATTCGAAGCGGTAGCAGAGGAAGGCATTCGGCACGAATAAATTCGTAGTGGTTTGAGGGAGGACTTGTGATATACGTATATAGGCACATATAACAAGAAAGAAGCCGAAATAAAAAATAAAACCGTAATCAAATTTGGTATCTACCGAACGCCACCTATGCCTGCCTTCCCCGACCAAAAACCGGACGACCGAACAGACAAATGATACCACAGCGCCCACCGCCAATTCCCTTCTATACTCGTCTTCATTCAAGACCCATTTGCGCGTCATCGCCGATTCCCCACTGCCCAAGATCCCGATGGTGTCCCTGAATTTCCAGCTCCAGGGCCGGATCCAGCGTGTTATCATCTTCGTGCGACCGTAGACTGGCGGTCTCACTCGCTCTCCTAGAACGCTGGCTTTCGCCCGTCGCGCGGCGGCGGAGCGAAGAACCGGGGAACCGGAGTCTCGCCGATTTGGAGGATGTGCTGAGGAGTGAGACTGCGTCGTCCTCGCCTTTTCCTTTGTCCTCCGAATTGGTGCTCGCGGCTGCGGATGTCGATAAGGGTGCGGCTGTATCGATGTTATCGGGGACTGAAGACGCCGTGGTAGGTTGTGGTCGTGCTGGCAATGCTGGTGGCGGCGGTGAAGGCAAATCCTCTTCCACGACTTCGACCAGTTCCGCGTCCCGATACCACTTCCGTCTCCTTGTCCAGCGACCCCAGCCGTCGTTACCTCTGCGACCATTCTGCCACTGCAGACAGAGAAAGGGTTAGTAATGGGAGACGTTCGCAACGAACTCGATATGAAGACTTACCTTGTTATCGTAGAAGATCCAGCCCATCCGCCCGGCTCCACCATCGTAGTCTGCCTCGTCTATATCCGGCACGCCGTCGACGCGCCACTTGCCGCTCTCAACCCACCTCCATTTAGCGCGGCTATCCTCGACTTCGGGCAGCTCAAATTCGTCCTTTGCCGGGACAGGGTTGTTCTGCTCATCGGTCCAGGCTGCACGCTCATAAGCAAACAGGCTATTCGTCCACCCCAAACCTAGCCATCGTCTTTGGTTCTCGTACAATATAAACGTGAAGCGGACCCCCGAGTCCTCGGCACCCAATTGGCTGCGTTTGAGAGCCTCCGTCAAAGCCGAGGAGGATATCTTGGCCGCCTCATGTGCTTTCTTCGGCTGCGTCATACCACTGACGGCCTGGCCGTTCATGTTCTCATTCTGCCCCTGTTCTTGCTTTGCTGGTCTTTCAAATTCCAAGCCCGTTACCCATTGGGCCAACTTCCGCACTGTCGCACTTCTCCATAGCAGCGTCCGCGTCACCCTACAGACCTTAGAATGCCAACTCAACACCAAAGTGCCAAAGACAAGAACAACCCGCTTCGTTGTGATGATGCGTAAGGGGGGTAAGGTCAATGCGATCCAAATGGGGGTGACGGCCATTATGCGTACGAAAAGTGTGGTGAGCGCCGGTCGAGTTGTCGCACTAGTAGCGGTCCGCTGAGTGGACAGGAAATCCGTCATTTCACGCAGTGGCTCAAGTAAGATATTGCAGCGCGATGTAAAGACCTTGAGGGTATCAACGATCTCATCGAGGGTCTTTTGATGCCGCGTGCTCGTAGCTTCACTGGCGTTCCTCTGGTGCCCCGGACCTGACTGGCTGCTGGCGGCGGCAGCATTGTTGCCCTTCTTCTTGTCCTTGCTGTTGGCCAGGCTGGGATGCTCGGCCCAGCCGCTGCTTGAGAGGGGACTGTAGCGACGAGCGTACATGCCAGCTATGATGCCGATGACGGCCACAATGGGCCCGGCAAAGCGTAACACGTTGTCGCCATATTGTACGATGGCCCAGAAGGCAGCGAGAAAGAGAAAGCTTTCCCAGGGGTCACCGGTAGTCCAGCTCAACAGGCCAACGAGCTTGTTCAAGGGGAGCAGGAAAGGATGGCTATAAGCGAGAGCGCGGGTGACTTGGGGGGGTGTCGCCAGGAGTAGGGGGGACTTCTGGTGAACGAGAATAGTGGATGTGCGCTTAGCAGCAGCGGCGGCGGCATTGGAGGAGAGAGTGGCAGGCGAGAAGGAGGCGTAGGTCGGAGGGGCGTACGAGGGCGGCGAGAGGTTCGAGGTAGAGGCAGAAGCAGAGGCGGAGGTCGAGATGGGGACAGCAGGACTGGCGACACTGTCGACGTCAACGTCGGGGCGGGGCGTGGACCTGGGAGTCGACATGTGCGTCATCCAGGGTATATCCTACAGTGCGCAGCAGAGAGAGGTTGCATGTCAGCTTGGCGATTGTAATTGTAATCGCAATTGGGGTCGGGGTTGGTGGGTGAGTTGGGTGAGTTGACAACGAAGGGGATGTATTCGTGTGGGTGGTTTTCTTGCATATGTTGCATGTGTGATGGGGGGTAGGAAGATACTAGTCTAAGTGATGGTGGTGGTGAAGAGGAGGATAACGAATGTGACAATGGCGATGACGACAGTTGACCGATGACGCCGAGGCTGCCAGACTTGCTTGCTTGCTTGCTTGCTTGCTCGGTCGGTCGGTCGCTGTCTCCCTGCCCGCCAGCACTCAAAACACCCCAAAACGGAAGTAGGTGGGTAGGGATGATTAAACGTGTTGTTCTTGCCGCTTGCACATATGGCTCTAACTAAATAAATGAATGGATATAACGAAATGCATCGATTTGACTTACAAGCGCAGCCATACGGGCTAGATCGCAGAGGAGAGAGAGGGAAGTTGGAGACGGTTACGGCTGCGTGGGCAGGCACCACAAGATTCCAGGCAGCAGGTAGCAGGCAGCTTTACTAGTGAGATAACTTGCACTGTAGATACAGGCCACCTTCAAGATCGCTCAGGCGCTGAGGCGGCGGAGATAGCTTAAGCAAGTCACTACTTGATAGGTAAAGTAGTCATTGCACACAGAGCCGACGTCATCCGACAACCGGTAAATGAAGTAAGTAAGTAAGTAAGTAAGTATGTAAGTATGGTAGGGTAATAGATTGTGATCCAGCGTTTAGAAAAGAAAATCAAAGACGCCACAAGTTTTGAAGCTGATATTACCCTCGCGTCGGGAATGAGACTCAAGGAACGGTTGGTTAAATAACCTCAGTTGCCAGCATACATGCCAGTCCTCACATGAAAGACTATTAGTTAGTTAGTATGCTTGCTCCAAGCCTGTCAACAAGGTATTTAACTGTACCTACTTAGTCAGTCATCTTTAAGTATAGCCAGACAATAACCTAGGCTTAAAGCTTAGTACGGGTACTGGTATGGATGTATCGTGATGAATTAATTAGTCTAGAATCCTACGTGTACACTAACTAACATACCTGTTCGTAGGGTCTTACTTAGGCCGAACATGTGGGGGATGGGGGATGCACCCCCTAATGTCGGCGCCGACCATCAAGCTTGGCATTTTCACATGCCACCAGGTTTACACTTGTCAAAAGCTAAGGTTAGTTGGTACTATCACAACAACTACACATGTGGTTAAAGGTTTAGATAAATTTTACAGCACCTTGCAGTTCATTACTTGCACTCAGTTATATCCATATTATTGACGTAGAGTAGCCCAAAGCAACTGTCTAGGTATTACCAGAATCATCGACTACCTCCCGAGGTCCTCGTAGACAAGCAAATACACGCGTCCTTTGGTTTCCATCCACGGTAACAGAGCCAGCCCAAATTCTATGGGATATCGCCATTTTTTGGTGGGTACATGTTAGGAAACCGTCAATCTTCTGGTTAGCTCATAAATCTATCTCACCGTCCCCTTCGCCCGCGAATTGTCGAGCGCTGCTATCAAGTGCAAATCGCCGACGAGCGTCCCAACCCCAGGGTACCACATCAATTAGACGCCGGTTTATGCTCTGGTTTGCTACCGTTTCCCAGTATCATTACCCGGGCAGCCCACTCCAGCAAGGACTCTATCTAGGCCGCCCTACGAAGTCGCTTGATTCGTTTCCTTTGGCTTTCGCTTAGCCTTCTAAGAGCGGGAGTGTGGGCACAACGCTCCGGATCCACCGAAGAAACTTGCGCGACTGCACTTTTCCAATATCCGCCTTGCTGCCCATAGGACGGTCGAAAACGACCTTCACTGAGGCATCACTTGGGTCTTTGCCAAATAGCGTCATAGCAACATTGCCTCTAGACTCGGGGATCTCCTCCCGCGTGATTCCCCCAAGGGTTGTTGGATCGATCACAATGTTCACTGGGGCATCTACGGTGCCGACCACTCTGTCGCCTTCTCCGTAATAGAGCCTTAGAGAAGTTTCCTCGTTCTCGCGGTTCCAAGAGATAGAGCCCTTGCTGTAAGAGGACAGCTCGAATACAGCAGGTCCCAGGGGTTCCTTGGGCTTGAATACCGGTGCAACAGGAGGCGGGGGCGAATGCTTTGGTTCTGAATGGTCATCAGTTTTAGTAATATCCCGTAAGATCGGTCCTGTCAGCGGAGGAGTCGCCTGATTCACCGCATTTGCAGTATATAGGTTTGTCACTGGTGTACCTCTCGATGACTGATTGTCGCCATCTTGTGCCGGGTTCTCTACGGTTCTTCTCGGCGGATCCGAGGCTTTAGCGTTTGGGCCTTCTTTTACTGAGTAGTCTTCGTCTTGAGTGCATGCATGTATTGAAAGGCGGCGCGCCGTCTCCGTGCCTTCCCGGACTGAAAATTCAACCTTGTTATTCACCGGGTTGTTGTCGGGTGTGGAAATAGATGACTCGGTTTTCCCGAGGTCGGTATGTGATTTTTTCCGTAATACGTACCACGCCCATGGTCGTCCGTCGGTTTCAACTTGTTCCCATTCCTTATGCTCATCGTCCAAAGTGCTATCCGCGTCCGAACCAGCATAATCACTATCGCCAGTGATTTCGCCTGCTCTGTCCCGCATTTCCTGCAGCACCTTTTCCGTAACATTAGAAGTGTAAGACTTCGCAGAGCTCTCAGTATCTGAGCCGTTTTCGGCGTCGTTGATTTCTGATAAAGGTGAAACTGATGGAGTGGAAACCCAGCGCTCTCGCTTTTCTAGATGAGTTTTAGTTAGAAAACTTATCAATCAGAAGCTACCAGCGTACCTCTACCTTTCTCTTTTTGTGCCTCCTCAAATTCTTCCCATGAAGCAAACCCCTTGTTCTTGGCAACCCAACGACGCGCCACATTAAAAGGGTGGCTTCTTTTCTTTGGGGGATCTGGTTCAAAGAGCGGAAATTTGCTCAACAGATTCGCAGAAACCCAGCTAACTCCCTTATCAGGATCACTATAGCAGTAAATCAGTTTGATTCCTCTGAACGTAAGGCGCTAGGACAAAGAAACAAAAGGAAGTGGATCGGGCTCACGACGTACAAGAACATGGCGGGGAACTTCCTCTGTTGAACCTTCGAGCCACCATCTTCGAAACCTGGTGCCCAACCAGCAATAGCTTTGTTTTTACCACTATCCGTATCTTTATAGATATAACAGTTGGGCGGGTTAGAGTTCTTGTCAAGGAGTCCGGTGCTAACGAGATCATGCTCAAGGCCACCGGGTTCCTGATTGTCCCAAGCAAGAATCATGACCGGGTATAGGCAGTGGTGGTCTTTCCAGAAGCAGTAGTAAACGTGAAAAGTCTTCGGGTTCGTGATGATATCAGTTGGGTTGCTCCAATCTTCTTTACGTCGTTTTCTGGAGGGCGACGAAGTGCTTTTGCAGCCTATGCTGGTCTGTGATGTTCCGCTCCGCTTTCGGGAGATGGTAGTAGCGCCTGTTCTATGACTGGCATTCTCCGGGATTTCTGGGTGTTGTTTTCGTTTTACCTCATTCTCCTACAGTTTGGTTTTTAGTTTTTCCAAACTGACCCAACCCGCCTACTTGCCAGCACTTACGGGGTTGATAAGACTTACAGGTTTATAGCCATGAGCGAAAGCATTATTTACCACTTCATTGTTTAGCGCGGCCAGTTCTTTAGTGCAATCAATCACTCGATAGCCAAGCATTTCAGTGGCCAAAGCCCAACTCCTATCTAGCCCGCCATGTAGTCGACCATTCAAGTGTTTCGCGGCTCCCTGAAGTGGTCTTAAGCCGAATCGTATCGTATGCTCTTCGCATTTGACAATGTACCATCGACCACTATCAGGAGGGAACTCTACAATAGTGTCTTTACTGTAAGAAATTTAGGGTTAGAGATTGCAGGTTATAGTAAGGATCCGATATAGCCAGTAGGAACTCAGTAACATGCAAAAATATTTGACAGCTGGGATAAATAATCACCGAAACAGAGAGGAAAAGAAAATAGAGAGTACACACTGTTTAGCTTGGCCGTTTTGATACACTTCGTCAAAGGTGATAGTTCTCGAAGCACCTTGTTCATTATCGGGAGTCGGTAGGGGATTGACCGACGAATTAACGGGTAAAGATTGATTGTCCCGAAGTTCCGCGATTTCTTGCAACGCTTTGCGATTTTCAGTCTTATATCGCAGGATTAATTGCTCTTTTCCATCGGCATACTCACGTTGGACGGTACAAGAGAATTGCTTTGCGGGCACTGCTGATTCATCATGCTCTCCGGGAGCCGTAATCGTAGGAATAGCATCCTGGGTAGGAAGCATCGAATCGTGAGGAGGAGATCCGGGGGATAAACTTTCTAATATCTGTGAAGCCGAAGCCGTATCTCCGCTATTCAGCGCCGTTTTATGATCGATAGTTGCAACTACAGTAGTGGTCGAATGGTTGGGTAAAATATCGTTCATGAAAGGTCTGGCAGCCAAAGCTTCATGATAAGCCTTCTCGTGGTCTGCCATCTCTTTTCGCTGAATTTCTTCAATACCCCGTATTGTTTTGTTAGATGCTTTTTCAATTGATTTCAGGTTAGTATCGAGATTCCCTTTTATCTTCCGAGCCTCATCGTCGAAGCTTGCGAGGGGAGCATCCCTGTTGCGTAAGTCTTCTAGCTGAGTCTGGGCATCTTCTCTAGCCCGTTGCTTTTTCCTGTCTGCTTCGCGCATATAGTAAAGACGTTCTTCCCAGTGCTCGTTAGCTGTCAATGTCCCCTTGTCCGTCCATATTCGACGGAACTCCTCGAGACGTGATGAACTCATGTTGCCTCTTCTTCAACCCACATACAACGTCTATAGGCGGGTAATAGGAGCATCTGGATCGGCCGTGCTCTCATAGTACGAATGGAGTTAAGGTGGGGTTGGTGTCGGTGAGAATAGATCTATCTAAAGACGGAAAGACAGAAAGTGCTTGGGTAGCGTGACAGGATGCAGTAGGTACCTGCGTGCTGGCCCATGCACCCAAGTATGATTGTTATGATGGGTAATAAAAGGTAATAATGTGTTACAAGGCACTCGAGGTGCCCGCCCTCGTATGCTAGAGATTAGGTGACTTTCAATGTTAGAAGGTTAAGGTAAGTACTTAGGAAGTTTATGTAACTCGAAACCGGGGCTCATAACACTTACCTTCCGGGTCCTGTTTATTCCGAGCTAAGGGAAGGACGCAAACGCTGGACATGCGATACAGAGATCATAGAGATATAAGCTTCGAAAGAGAGAAAGTGTTGGGGTGGGATAAAAAGAGGGAGCTGTTAGGTTAAGGATTTAGGTAGGAATTGATAGACTGAGTTAGTTTTGATTAGTGATGGTCTGGGTAAGTGCGTCCTGATGAACTCGTGCCTTCCAATGCCTCAAAATGTGTATGTAGTTGGAGGACTGGAGGTAGGTATAGACGGTGAGTAGGTAGTTCCGTTTATTAGTTAATCAATCGGGGACGAAGCTGCCATTTGAATGTCAAAATTTTTGGTTGTTGCCCATGTCAACTAAATATGGAGCTCATTCGACTTGTCATTACGGTAGGTACCTACCTCTAGTTAGTAGTACTATATCATAAAGGTAGTAACTATATGTACCTACGGGAGGGGTTTTCTATACATATTTGCTTTTTAGAGGGATTTAGTTTACACGCTTTGATCTAGACTACCTCCAAACCAGTCTATTATTCCGTTACATACTGGATTAGATGGATAGACATGCAGGTAACTAGTTTCGCGGGGAGCTACATATTCAAGCGCCAAGGTGACCCAGATGGTCTCGTACATACAGGGAACCAACAGACCGGGAACTTCACTTACAGGGATCTTATATTAGCCATCTATTCCCGTTTCGTTTCCTTTCTTCACTTTCGTAATCAACTTCACCTCTGCTTTGAGAACCTTTAAGGGGAGTAATTATATATCCACGCCCGTGCGATAAGCAAGAAATCCGCCTGGGTCATCCTGGTGATTGTTGTGGTTTAATGGTACCCAAACCCTTGCGAGTGGTTGGTCTGGTAGTTATCTCCAGTGAACTACTTATTGTCCGTAACACCACTGGTACCCCAACGTGTGTATTAAGTAGGGCGCGCTATCACTCTTCATTTTCTTATACATCCTGGTATATCAGCTCTTGGGATGTCAGACGTTTAGGCATAGTGCAGGAAATCGAAGGATTCCAGCCCCAAACTTCCCGACCAATATAAATTGCCAAGAACAGACTTTTACACTAAGTCAAGTGCGGGAGGACCCTTGCGGAACTATACCAATGCCATAAGCGAAATAGGGCCAAGATGCTACCCAACCAGCCAACCATTCTACTGACATAATCGTTATATGTAGCAAGTAGCAACCAGATATTGAGGAGAGGAAACAACAATTGTATTTTATTGTGGCCTGATTTTCTTTCTAAATATGATGAATAACAACTTTAATTGTCCCTACTTACGTATTATCACCCAATCCATACTCAGCGGTCGTCTTGATTCGCTTCAAAGCTCTTCGTTGTCAAGCAGGATACGCACACTTTAGTGCGGCTACATATGTAATCAAGTAGAATTGAGGGCAGGGATAATAGATTTGATGACCACAGTCACCCCCGATCCCGTACGTAGACACTGCCCTAGACCAAGCAGAGTAAAAGAAATTGTGAAACAATGAGACGCGCAAAACGCTTCATTCCTAGACTCACAATACCCCTCTCAATTGTACGCAGATAACGACAAAGAGCTCACTTATTTGGCCTAAAAATGAGGAGTAACACTAGACAAAGTAGGTAATAGATGACCTAAATCTACATCGCGCAAAGAAACGGGCAATCATATCCGACACAATCACCATCGTCTTCTGTGATCCAACCCAGCCTCTTCCTAGCCAAACCCATCTATATCAAGTTTGTCTGTTGCCATGTTTCCGGCACACTGCAGCACTCTAAGTTAACAATCGTCATTTCAAGCATGGTCCATGACTGCGTCGGAGCCGCAAGGTCCCTCAGGGCACGTTTTTGCTCCGAAAGGAATTCTACGACTCTAAAGGCCACCAAAACGAGAAGAACTGTGCACAGGCATTGCAATCCCAACCCCGGTATTCCTCTTCAACCCTGCTCACACCTAGTGTCCGGAACACCGCCCGAAATGGCCTCTTCCATGTGCGTGTTAGCATCGTTGCTTGTGGCTAGTTCCCGCCAGTCAGATATCACATGTCGGACGAATTGATACTGCCCCGACATTGCAGCACAAAACAGAGAGGGGCCGAGCAAGCAAATTGGCAAACCCGACAGTGACAAACGGAAATGGTAAGTACCCAACGCTGGCGCAGTCTTATGCGGGCGTTATATGGCGGCTGAAGTTATGCAAAGCAGTTGTGATTCGAGAGGATAATCGCGTGAGTGTATTATGTCCCTTATTTCGAGAATGACATGATTAGCATGACCCTATAACATAGCGAGGGCAGATGCTCCGCCTCCTTTATGCGTCGCCAACGCAGTTTCATAACCGAGCAACCCTTTCCTGAGCAATATATATCTTTTGAAGCCTTCACATACACTCCCTTACTTACAAAATTGTATTAGTTGCAGAAGCATTGGTGAACAATTTTCACATGCACCTTTCCCTAGCATCACGGCTTCCTACCGCGACACGAAGTCATCAGGCGTGTATCCCGTAGTTCATGTATATTCAAATTTTCATACGAGGGAGCAAGTATTCTTTGGAGCCTGTTAAGGTTCTCCAGTAACTCACCCAGGCCGAGTACCTTCGAGGTTCTTGAGTCACACTGTCGACTACGTATTCCTTCATCGGGAAAACTAGGCGACCACAAACTCTTACGTTAGGTGAGTACTGCACGTAAGAAAGCATCTTAACCGACTTGTGTCACCCACCTAGGGACCTTACAAACAGCGGGATGAGAGTGGCAACTACAGCACTGCAGCTGATCCCCTAATCGATCTACGTTAAATCGCGGATAGCAGCAGTAGAAACGAAACGCAAATATGTACAGATCTCCAAATGTCGAGAAGTTGTGATACATCGGCGCTCGGTAACCAGCTGCAGAACTCGTATTACCCGAGTATGACTCACCAACATGGCATGATTAATTATTGAATTCCAATTTGGCCTTCAATCCTAAATTTTCAGTTCGTCAGGAAGTTGGTGAACTAAGCAGTAGCTATCGTATAACCACAACGAAGATTGATGTGGTGGGCCACCTTAAGGTCCTAGTTTAGTTTATGCAGGTAAATCTCAGAGCTATTATCGACCAGTAGCAAAGAAGCTGGTAGAAGCCGGAGGCTTCGCCAAGTACTACGCCTCTTATCATGAATCGACATGTACTATATTTCTATTTCAACACGATACCATGCACTTGTAACAGCAAGCTAATTTGTCCTTTGAACAAACGCGAGGGAGACCTTTCTAGTCTAGCAATCAGACCTGAGAGTGGCCTAACTCGTGACCGAGCCAGTGTCATAGTCTGCTATATGGCGTATGATCGCGAATGAAAGTGAAATTTGATAATAGATATAGGTACAGTAATGGAAGTAACAAGCCGTATGCTCATCTAGAGCCTGCGCCTCGAAAAGAGGTCGCAAATGGATAGTCCGACGCAGCCACACCATTGTACATTCTTGACCGGAATCCAACATCAATGTCACTGAGATACTGTGTCCTGGTCATAACGATCGTAAGATTAATTTGCGTGGACATTGGTAGACAGAGACGACCTAGGGATCTGTAGCTACACTAGTAGAGGTTGTCTCAACAGTGACTCATCTGCAGACGCTATGATTATCTCCTCTCCGTGTTGCAGTCGTGAGAGCACGGGTGAGTAAGGCCAGTCGGCGGATACCGCGTTAAGCACATTGCGTCAGTCAATAAGTTCGCCATGGAGATAAGCCTTAAGGAGATGATTTTCAAGTCTTGTACTAGATCTCCGTACGCTGATACATCTAACCGCCTACCGATCAGTGTTTTAGAGCTGGCTGTGTTGAGGTAGGTACTCGGACTGTAAGAGGTGTATCCACGTTACGTCCAACTTAACAACGCTCAGCGGCCACTATATCTAAGTAAGTATGTTGGCTCAGATGAATCGCATTCGAAACACTCTCGCTTTCATTATACGCCTGCGTATGCCGGGCAATCCAATTATTGTCAAAGGAGGATCAAATATTAGGGGGCACTATCTCACTTAGTGCGAGGTCCACAGATGCTGTCTACTTGGTGCAAGTTGACAACGAGCGTCTCGTGGCATTATATAACGTTGTACTCATCATTACATCTCTTATAACAGCTTCGTCCGTTATGCTAGAATAAGTGAGACTTATACCTCCTGCTGGTAGCTCACTTATCACGAATGGCCTAGATCACCGCAAGGAGAAAGTTGAATGTCCGATGAAGGGTGAGTTCTTCGGCTTGGCTGTGACGAGAAACTGACTTGAGTCCAAGACTGATAATGGTTGATATAAGCTGCACTGATGTGGGCCTAACACCGCTGGGGTGGGCATTGAAGGAGGTCGCGTTGATGCATAACTGCTAGACGCTAGAGTACTCACAGAAGGCAGCCGAGAAGATGACGAAATGGAAGCAAACAGTTACATAGAACATTACATCGGGTGGAAGACGGATCTCGAATGTTTACCTCGGAACAAAGACATCTACAATAAGCTATGGCTGAGGTAGATTCTGTGGTGAGAGGATCTGATCACGCTTCGTGCTGAGCTACATTGACGACCAGCGCTGGCATCTATCGCCACAATACCGACGCCGGACTGAGTGATACTAACGCTAATGAGAGAGTGGCTGGAGTTGAAGTCCTCTACATTTACATTCCCAGGGCTGTTCCCAAGTGACAGTGGGATTCATAATGACTTAGTGTGCAGAAAGCCTAACAGGAGGCCCTTCCTGTAACAAACCACTCAGCGCCAATCGCATTGACAGAGATATGGTCGGCAAATTGTCAAGCCACAGAATCCTCGACAAGAACGGAGAAAGGAAATGGCCTACAATTTTTTGGCCTGCGTCTGGCCAGAGCTTCTAGTCGTACAGACTAAAACGTACAAATTTCTTTTGCTCGTTGTGCTACGTGCAGTGAAATGCGACGTCATAGTACTCCTGATGGTGTACAGTGAGGTGTAGCTTGTTATTAAAGGCTTCGGAATAGTTGTGGAGGAAAAGGACACCCCTATGTATTGGAAAAGACGTTCAAAAGTATACAACATGACCGCCGGAAGGTATGGCACGAGAGGGAGAAAAACGGTCAGGTTTACTATAGCCAGAGACCGATATGCTTAGAAGACTGCCTTATAGCATCATAGAGGCGACTTATCACGAATATCGATGATGTATACCACTGATATGCAACAGGACGGTACTCAACGGATCTAACAAGACCAATCTCAGATCTCTAGATTTATGGAAACGCGTCACGTAGATTCTCGACCATTCGACCAATTGTTGGTTTGAGGGTAGTTGAGCTTTTAGACCCAAGCTGCTCAACTGCTTTCCACTAGGTAAGCATGGGAAACCACTGGATATAACGACCTCATCTTATTGAACAGCGTGTCGTGTCATTTATCCCACAGGTCCAATATGACAGATCACACAGCAAGGGAATTACTGGCATTATTTGCTCGGCTTTTGGGCTCCAGGGTATTCCCAATGTAGTTAGCGTCGATTGAGAACTACACGTGTAATAAGCCTCGAGAGCTAGTCGTTATTCAGCCTGCCTCGATATCCAGACCTGCTATTCTACTTCAGAACCCCAGAGTTTTGGGATTAACTGTAAGGGGAGCGTAGGGATTTTGGTTTAAGTCTATATTCTTAATTGTTGGTCTCAGCATATAACATAGTGGATTTCTCAAGATTGCCCTACGCATGTAGTTAGTTTCTCAACATTTCCCATCTCGGAGGCTCCTATTTACGTACCTCTATAGTAGCGCGTCAACAGACATGTTCTTACCTTTTAAGGCAGTACTTACCTAGGTCGGATAACCTAACCTGAGTTTAGCGAAGCGGTAAGTACAGTACGCGTCAATATATCGGTAGCATTCTCGTAGTTCATGCAATCACTCAAAATTACAATGGCTCGTCCGTATCCCCGCGAAAAGCCACCAACCATGTAGGATGAAGATTGGACGAGAACGAAAAAGAAATGCCGGCGAAGAAGATGATCCGTACCGGCGAGCGAGGGCGGAGCCGATCATCGTGACTACAAGTACGAGAGGAGAATAAATACCTACTGGTGAAGGTCGTGTAATGGTCCCCTCGGGCTTAACGTAGTGTATTATCAATCCTCTGTCTCTCCAACATCTCGCCACGCGAGTATTGCACGAATGTAAGCTCAGCCTACCCGGTGTTTACTAATCAATAAAAAAACATCCTCAACAAACCTCGTCACGGCTTGCCAATCTGTTCTCACGCTGCCCTTCACCACTCTAACGGGATTTGACTGCTGCACTGCAGTCTACGCATCGACTTCTGGATACAACAACCTATACTAAGCCCTACCAGTGTAGACTAGGCCCCATCTGGGTCCTAGACGTCGCTATCTGGATAGTAGATAGTTACAGGATACCAGATACGACTCCTGTACGCTTCAGTGTACCTCAGCTGCTGAAAAGATCTGTCACACGCGCGCAGCCCCTTGCGCCGAGGGCGACCTCTCCTTTATTGCTTGATGCAACCATCTCACAGTACCATACCTAGTCATAGGGGTACCGGTATTGTGGCATACCTACCTAGGTACCTGTTGAATGCAACGCCAAGCAAAGACATCGGACACTATCAAGATATGTCAGATGCCTGAAAGATAGGTGATCGTGATCCCGCCTCGATAGTTGCGCGAACGGCGAAGGATAGGCAGGGGAAAAAATGCAATATGGGGGATAGCGCTATAAGCATGTACCGGTACTGATCCCGGGTCGTCTTACTATGTCATACCCTGGTAATAACGACATCAACGCGGGGCCTATTAATAATCAACCTCAACACCCTTACCATATCACTCACCTTAGACCGTATCCTCAAGCTCAAGTTCAACCCCAACCCCTTAGACATGGCCAACACCAGCCACAACACCAATACCTTGGCCAGGTTCCGCCGTTCGATAGTAACAATCACGGCAACGACAATAACAACACCAATACCTACAACAGCAATATCCCTCCTTATCAATCCATCTTTCCTATCATCCCATCGCATACCCGTTCCACTTTCGACTTCAGTGTTCCATCGTATGCTGCCACCCCTTCAGGTGCTTTAGTTAATCAAATACCCCAGAAACAGAACACTAGCCCACCAGGCGCCACAGTTTGGCCCCACAAACTTGCCTGGGATTCTCAACAGAAACACGGTCTCGCCGGGGCTGAACGTAGTCTGACAGCTGGTGCTTCATCCAGCCAATCTGCCATGCGGTACATCAAGGGCCCGTTGGATGTGCTCAATGCTGAGCAATATGAAGATGGCCGGTATCCGAGGAAGCTTGGCCTGCCTCCGTCAGAGCCTCATATATTTGCTACCGCAACCGCAACCTCTAATCCTAAAAAGCGCGCCAGGAAGACGTTACAGAACGAACGACCGGAGGAGCCTGCAGAAGAGGTGAAGAGGGCGAGGGGACGCCCTCGGCTCGAAACAGGCGATCACCTGGATATGAAAGAAGTAAGTTTGTAGGCTCATTGGCTCTCGCTCTTTTTTCCTTTTACCGGTGTTGGGGCGCTGTTGGTGCTGTAGCCGGAACATGATGGGAGTTGCAGTTGAATATTTTTGGTATCGGCATTAACGAGAACAACGAAAGACCAAAGTTAACATAGGGTTAGCGGCGGAAAGAACAGATTCGTCTTGCCCAAAGGGCATACCGGTATCGGAAAGAGACTGCTATTACTGATCTTGAAGCAAAAGTGGCAGGACTTCAAGCGAGCAACGCGGAGATCAATGCTACCTTCCAGAGCTTGCTCATGGAATACGTAGAAAAGCACTCAATAAGCGCTCGGATTCCTGAGCTTGGGAGGCGTTTGCAACAATTCCAGGCCGTGCTAGCCCAGCGTCACTCTGATGAGGCTAGTCCCACGAGTGATGAGGCAACTGCTGACGTGCAACCGCTAGTGAGCCGTGCTCTAAGACCCAACCGGTCACAATCAAAAAGCCAATCAGTTAGTGGTGGACCAGGAGAACCTACCACGCAACAATCACAACAACTTCTTGGCGGATTAATCGTGACACATGAGCCTGAGCCTCAGGCTACTAGCCAAGAATTAGTACACACTCTCGATTCTTCTCTTGAGGGCGGGAACTATACTTTTGTGAAAATGCCAAACGAGGAAAACGCCAGCTTCGGTTTCAATCTGGGCTTCATGGATAGCTCCATGCAAGCACAATGGTCCCTACCACACTGGGAGTCTCTTCCTATGCTTGCCTCGGGGGCATTCTTAGAGAGAACATTTGGTCGAAGATTACACCGTCGTACTACTGAGAAAGCCATGGTACTTCTGGCAATGGAGAACCCTCCATACGACACCATGCACCGTGTCTTCGGCTTCGTGAGAAATTATTCGGACCTTGACAATATACGCCAACGCATCAAGACCACCCTATGTCGAAGCGCCGATCAAGATTTGGATGAATATGCACAGCCATTTCATCATATTGGAGGATCTGGAACTCACTTTACAGGCGATGCGAAAACCGTTTCGTATCCTGGTGGCGCTCCGTTTCCAAACACAGGATTCGGCATGGGCCCATTTAATGAAAGAACTACAGCAGTGCGCGACGACCTTCTGGATGATTTACAGCACACAAAGTTCCCCGGGTGGCAGGGCGAGTGGTTCGACTCGTACGAAGTTGAGCAATTTCTAGCGCAAAAATCGATCAACTTGCCTCAAGGAGGAGACGGTTATGTGGAAATCCCGCCAGGAGAATTCTATGATGACCCCCTTCATGGTCCGGCATCTATGACGAAAAATAGTCCTCAAGTACCGGCTATCCTGGGGGCCACCTTGGATTTCGATATCTCACCCAACACTGCCGAGAGAACATCAATGCGGTCTACCGCGCAAACAATAACGGGAAATACCCCATATCAATCCTCCGTCTCTAGCATCGACAGCATGCCAACGATACCTGCCACGACAGACATGTGGGCTTCGGGGTCTATGAGTCCTGATTTCTTGGCAATATCCCAGACTATGTCCGGCAATATGTCTTCAATCCTTGCATACCACAACGCCTCCGCTGGCTTTCCTGATGCCTCGCATTTTGGATACTCATCCCCTACCGTGAACCTCGGAAGTGGCCAGAACCGCAACAAAAGGGTATGGTTCAGCGTCGATAAATTCATCGAAAGTGAGTGATACATTGTGTTCTTCGCGCAATGAGACCAGTGAATAGCTAACTTAACGTAGGCCTCGGCTCTAAAGGCACATGTGCCGGTCGCGGCCCTGCTTTCCGGAAGACGGATATTGTAACCGCGTTTTGGGAAGCCGCGAGGCCCGGACCCGAATGAAATTTACATATGCTGTGCATGGCTCTAATTACTTTCCTCCCGTATACGGCGCATGTTTTACCCGAAAAACTTTGACACTCTCAGTTAGGTGGCGTTATGGATAGAATGGGATAGGGATATACAAGTGAGCTACGCGAATGAACAACAAGTTAGCACTGTTAGGAATCGAACCTAACCCAATACACATATTCCACCTTATATATATAACAATAATTTTGATAGCGACATATGCAGCTGAAAAGACAAGATGCAATGGTTATAAAATCGCGGTGACTGTGCTATGCTGTCTTTGTCAAACATCACGATTTGTTAAAGTTGTTTATTTTGTAGTAATGGTACGGCATACGCATCTTTCTACGCCGGGGACCTGTATATATGCTCTTCTCGGCCACGATACTTGTATAATTCTTCCAAGTATGTACCTATTCAGGGGTATCCGCATGTAAATCTAGTGGTACAGTGTCCAGTCGCGAGAGCGTAACGTCGCGAGTCTTGCCAGCGCAGCCACCATCGCTTTCGCGGCCGATTCGGTGGGCATGCCATCTCTCCTCATCACCCCGATCTACCATGATTCCCCCCCCTCGCTCTCTTTCAGGTTCGGGAACAAATCCCGCCACGTGGCCCCGTGAAGCTCCAGCATCTTAGCCTCCCATCTCGCCCGCTTCTCCGCAGCCCGCTGCTGCTTCTCCACGTCTACTAGCGCCTTCTCCCGAATGATGAGGCGGCGCATGGCGTCCGCGCGCGCCACCAGGTCATGTCGCTCGACCGTCAAGGTCTTGTACATGACTTGGAGGCCGTGCTCGTGTATCGCGTCCGCGTGCGAGTCTTCCCGCCTCAACCGCTCTGTTACCGCGTCCGCGTCCGCGTCCCAGTCCCAGTCATTATTTCTGCGCCTCGCCCCCGTCTGCGACGACCTCTTCTTCTCCTTCTCCTCCTCCCGCATCAGCCGCGCCATGGCCGTGTCCCACTCGTCCTCGAGCACCGCGGCCGGCAGCACCTCGTCCCTGAGATAGATCACCCGCTGCGTGCGCGCGACGCGCTTCGCCAACTTCTGCCGCAGCACGCGGCTGAGCAACGGCGGCTCCGGCTTCGTGAGCCGCAGGAAGGGGAAGTCGGATGCCGCGTCCAATCGCGGGACCTGCCGGCGCCCGGTCCCGCCCAGCTCGGACCGCGGGCGCGGTCGGTGCGGCGTCGCGTATTCGGGCTTCTGGTACACGTTGTTCTTGCTGTTGAACGCGGGCCACACCTTCACGAAGAGGGGCAGGGTCCCCGGCCGCGGCGCGCCGGGCTTGGGACCTTTTGGTGGCGGTGGCCGGTGCGCGAGGCTGCGCTGTCGCTCCGCGAGACGCGATCCGAGGAATGTCACAATTTCGGCGTGGTGCGTCGAGCTGGGCGTCGTCGCGGCGTCGTGGAGCACGGAGAGCATGCGGTAGCCTGCGCTTAGGGCCGGGTGTATGATCCGCGGACTGGTGTCGGCTACATTTCGCTGGAACGCTCGCCGAATATGGATTGCGATGGGGTTCTTGCCAGGCCCCCAGCCCGCCGCGAGATTATCTGGGAGGGAGACCCGAGGCGCGAGACGCAGGAGGGCGCGGTAGAGGGCAAGGCCTGGTGGTTTGTGGGATTAGCATCGACCCATCTATTGGGGATACTTGAAGTGTTGCGGTGGGGGGGCAAATGGCTTACATGCTGTTCTATGACGTGAATTACGGGCTGGGATGAAATGCCTTCGAATCTTAGGTCCGATGAATGCCATTCGGATGAGAGGGATCTGTAGATAATTGAAGCTGTACAGCAAAAGCAAACTCAGGTCATTGGTTCATTAATTTTGAATTGGAGAACCCTGTTGGGAGCGGAATTAGCTCCGCCTTTGGTTCCCTTCGCCTTACGTACTAAAGGATATACCTCACGTGTGTTATCGTGGAAGTACATACACAATACATCCCATCCATTGTAGCCCTGTTCTTGAGTATGAATAAAACCTGTATATATGTTTACGAAGGAAGAGCGAGTAATACGTGGACTCGACGGGTACCTTCTCACAACACCCTTCTTTCGGCTCCCCTTGTACCACCCCGTAATACGGATTGTCGATCGACCAGCTAATACAAAGATGTCTGTTGCTGTCATGATACATAAAATCCGAGAATCCCTATCAGCAAACTCCTTATAAGATCTAACTCTCCTCTCGTCTGCCAACTCCTGTCCGACCCTCCTTCATCAGGTGACAATCCGTGTCTGTGACCGTAAATCATTTCTCGTAGCAACAACACTGCAACAGTAGGGCGCAAGTGCCCCCAGTCAATTTCCAGGGAACACGGAGCCCTCGGGTGGCTGCGGGAGCTTCTTGCATTGACTTGAGGCCATGTATCTGCATCCAGATCAGTGAACTTGTCTCCAAATCTTACTAGTCATCTGCGAGAGTCATACCGGCGAAGCTCGATCAAGACGGTTTCCATCGTGTTCTCTCTCTTCCAGCTGGATAGGCAGGGCAGCTGTTTCGGATCGACCGCGCCGTTTCTCGGGTTTACGCAGGGGAGGTTAACCTGGCTGATGAAATGAACCGTAGGAGGGATATCGGGGTATTGGCCACCACAGTGCATTTTAACCGAGTAGATCCGATTCTCATGAACGCTCTAGCCGTGAAGTACATTATCAGCGTCTATCATGGTTTATAGTAAGAGACGGGAAGGATGTTTGCTAACGTGGGGAGGTCCGAGGATTGTGCCGTTCCAGTCGGACATGAGAAGGTCTTCGGGGTTGTCCAAACCATATGAGCAAGCCTCTGTTACGAACCAACACGAATTAGTACGACATGTCAAGTGCTAGCTAGCGAAGTGGTCTAAGGAGTGAAGGTAGTGGGATTTTACGCACCTGCTCCTTGGCCTTTCTCTCCCTTCTCAAGCTCTTCCAGGAGGCGGAAGTTTCGCGGGACCTTGGCACCCATCTCGACTATCCAGGTTGATTGTATGTATGTGGGCCAACTCTTTGATTTAATAATGTAACGCAGTCGAACCGTGGTGCGACTTCGATAGTGCAGAGCGAAGGGTTTCCTCAGAGGTGGTTATTAAAAACTGCGCTGTGAAAATGTGTGAGTTTTGAAGTTTCGCAAAGGTTCAGCAATGAGAGAAGCTGTTAGAGGAGGGCTGACCTGAATGCGGGAGAGAGAAGCAAGTGGGATGGTGGGGTGAACCGAGGGAGCTGTACTTATGCCGTAGACTAATGGATACCTTAAGGTTTTGAGAGCCACAGTCCAGGCTAGCGTGCCGGGCAAGTGCGCGCGCTAGGGCGGTTCTTTGGGCAGACTCTGGGTGCTGTCTGGGGGTTCTATCTGCTGAGTCATCATCCCTGCCACTGTTTCGACTTGAGATGGGTTACCTAAAGTAACTAGGTACTAAATCCAATGGCTTAATCTGGCAACAAGCTTCCACCATTTCACCAAACAGACCGCTCGCTAAATCCAAGCATCTATCCTGACAACCTGCGGTTTTACTGTTCTTTGTCGAGGCGACGGGATAACACATGTTCGCCTCCATTCCAATGAGTCGAGTTCGCTAAATGGAGTGACGCTAGAAACACTGTTTGGCCCAAGATGACCACTCAGCTGCTGGCTACTGAGCTAGCAAATCTCATCCAAGAGAGCAAGCGCAAGCACAATGACCTACGACAGGTATGCAAATCTAGACTCATCATGACGAGTACTGTGTAGTGATATGATACATACTTTCTATGTCAGAACTAATCATGTTTAGGCAGCTGAGAAGTCTCTCGATGAGCTGAGAAGCATACGTGCTACCTCTGAGGCCCCGTTAGCTGCTGGTATGTTGTAGTGAGGCACTGAACTCATATAACCCTGCTGGTAGAGAGAGCCGCAAACTCACAACTTCTCAGAACTTGCCCAAAGGGTCAATTTCGTAAACCCTTTCATTATCGCCTGTGGGACTAAGAATGCCAAATTCACTGGTATCGCTATCGTCTGCCTATCACGTTTGATCCTTGTGGGCGCTTTACCATGGTCCAAGTTAAGCCCCGTGCTGGAGGCTCTTCGTGAGGCTACATCAGCTGGTTTGGACGTCCAGCTTAAGATCCTGCAAGCCCTGCCTACTTTGCTCCAAAACTATGCAAAAGACATTAAAGGTGACCTGCTAGTCACTGCTCTCAACATCTGCTTCATCTTACAGACAAGCAAGAATGGCGTTGTCGGCAATACCTCAGCTGCTACTCTCCAGCAGCTCATCATGACCGTCTTTGAAAAGGTCACAGCAGAAGACAGTAAGTCCCTCGGTCCCCACAGGCATTCGTGAGGTTAATCCACGCTAGAGTCGACGTCGGATACAGAATTAGTCGGCGAAGCACCCATCGACGATGGTAAAACTGTCCAACTTCGCGCTGCTGCTATGGACGCGCATCGTGTTTTCAAGGACATTTGTTTAATGACAGAAAATCACCGACCCGAATATCTGCGTTTCACCGGGCTCCAGCAGACGTTCGGCCTGGAATTGATAGAATCGGTCTTAAGCCAACATGCCAGCCTCTTTCTAGTACATGCTGAGCAAGCTTACACTCTCCGTACTAGGGTTATGCCGTTTATTATCAAATCACTAAGCAGTAAACCCAATTTTGCCACCTCTGTCCGGCTGGTGCGCATCTTGTATACCATGCTAAAGAAGCATCTAAGCATTCTACCTTTAGAGGGCGGAGACGCCTTAGACGCACTGATTCAGTTGCTAGATCAAGATGCCGCTATCTGGAGGCGAGCTTTGTGCATGGAGGTCTTTAGGGGTATTTTTGCCGAGCCTACTCTCATGAGGCGCATCTACACGCTCTATGACACTAAGGAAGGTGAAAGAAGTGTGCTCAAAAATTTGACTGCAATGTTTGTCCGCGTAAGCTCCGAAAGGCCAGCAGTCATCGGCCTTGGCCACCAATCCGCCATTCCTGTCGCTGACCCCTATGCTAATATGGGGGCATCTTCGGACCAAGCCATGCTAGAATCGAGCGGCGTTACGGGAATCATCGGTGGATCTGTCAACGAGGGCCACAACACCGGCATAAGCTCTCAATGGAGCACTATGAGAGTTGCTTGCATAGACCAACTAGATAAGACAGAACCTCCGGCCATTCCGGAGTCTTACGTATATGCACTCACGCTATCCTGTATAACGTCGTTGTCGGAGGGCCTGGCCAAGTTCATATTGCCACTTACGGTACCCGGCGACGCTCGATCTCGCAAGAGGGCAGCCAAGCATTCAGATACTGGCAGAGATTCTCCAGCGCCGACAGAGTCAAACAATACAGAAGATGGGAAATCGGCAGTGGAGAAGGCTATGATCATGACCTCTTTAGACAGATCTTCTTCCTTCAAGAAAAATCCGGTACCTGTTAATCCTCTTGCCCTTAAAGACCATCCTCTGTATGCTGATATCAAAACTTGCGCCGATATCATCGAGGAATGCTGGCCCGCTATTCTTGCAACATGCTCAACTTTTCTTTACGCCGCTCTGGACTCTGAGTACTATCATGGTCTTGTACGGGCTTTCCAGAAGTTCGCTCACGTTGCTGGACTTTTACAACTGAGCACCCCGCGAGATGCCTTTCTTACGACTTTGGGCAAAGCAGCTGTGCCCCCGAACGTTTTCACTGCCTGTCTCAACGCTGGCTCCTCGAAGCCCGCTATATCCAGTCCTACTGTAGAGACGCCTAACACCATCTTAAGCAATGCCAGAGGCTTGCTTAGCGTGGAGAACCTGGTAACGCCGGTAGGGGCTGCAGGGGAAAGACAAAGGCAGGCCTCAATTGACGCAAGTATGACACCGCAAACAATCAATACTCGTAATTTGTTGTGCATGCGAGCACTACTTAACCTGGGTATCGCTCTTGGGCCCACGTTGGGCTCGTCCTGGTCAATCATCTTAGAGACCCTACAACAAGCTGATTTCGTGCTGTTTACAAACGGAAAGTCCGCTGGAAAAATTCCAATAGTAACTAAAGTATCCGATTCCAAAGCAGAGGCCGAGGCAGTGGCATTGTTAGCCAGTTTTAGTACCGAGATAAGAGCAGTAGAGACTGCTGCTTCTAGGCTTCTTGAAAGCACTGTCGACTTTCCTAATGATGCGTTTGTTGAAATAGCTGGCGCTGTATGTCGTCTTCTAGAGCACCAATCGGAAATCCCATCAGAACTGCCCGTTCAGCCTGGTTCACCACTCCCGCCACCGTCACCAGGACCAGGCCTGCGAACTCCGAATACTCAGCATCGGAAACTATCTGGTCTTGCAGTGACTGCTTCTTCGGGATCTAATCAGCAAGATCAATTTGCACTTGCCAAGATCGGCGACCTGGCCATAATCAATCTTGATAGATTACTCGTATATCCCCCAAGTGTATCCGGTTGGGACCAAATCATTTCCGAGCTCATCAAAGTGCTCAGTTCCAGCGCCATATCAACACTAGTTAGAGGCCGCGGGGCAGACATTCTAGTACGGCTTATGCTAGATGCTGCGAAAGCTATAGGTGCCCAGAACGATGAGACCCGGGCAAGGGTTCAGCTACGAATACTAGAGTCTCTTCGTGCTTCCCTAAGCCCCCTGGAGGAGGAAAATCGCGTGACATCTGTTGCTACGTACGCTACTGATGTTGACATTCATAAAATCATCCTGGATGGATTAAAGGCTCTTCTTGATGAGTGTGGTGAATCACTCCTCGGTGGATGGAACGTCATTTTCGAGATTATTGGCACAATATTTATTCCGCGAAGGTTTGGTGCTGAGAACAGTTCTGATGAACGCACAACACAACAAGGCTTGACTACTCGGTCACCAAGGCTGATTCGCTCCGCATTTAGCTCTCTGCAGCTCGTGTGTTCGGACTTCTTATCTTCTTTACCCAAATCGTGTTTCCTTATTCTTGTCGATACCCTGTACAAATTTTGCTCTCAGGACGATGACCTTAATATTGCCTTGACGGTGAGTCTTTTAAGTCCTCTACGTATAACTGTTCTAACAGCTTAACTTCATAGACTGTCACATTTTTCTGGGATCTCTCCAATTTCCTCTCTAGGAAAAACAAAGCACTTCCGATCACCAATAACCTTGTCGATGATTTCAATGACGCTTCTTTAGTTGAGAAAGCGTCAAATGCCGAAAATGCATCTTCAGATGCTGCTCTGTGGATGCTTCTCCTCATTCGTCTCACGACTGTAACGACTGATAATAGACTGGATCTAAGAAATAGTAAGATGAAAAACCGTGTTTCTGCGTAGACCTGCTAACTGTTGCAGGCGCAATTCAAACGTTGTTGCGAATTTTCGATGCTTACGGCGACCAACTTAACCCCGAAGCATGGTCTGTGTGTATCAAAGTAGTGATCTTCCGCCTGATTGCGTCTATTGAAACAGAGCTGCAAGCACTTGATCATGAAGAATGTGACGAGAAAACCCGGCACGATTGGCACGATACTGCTGTTGTTATTCTTAACGGTATCTCTAGTTTACTTTCAAACTATCTTGATGTGCTCACTGCCCATCCGACCTTCAATTCGTACTGGCAGCAGCTCCTGAGTCATTTCGCGACATTACTAGACCTTCAAGTGTTGGAGATTAACACTGCGACCTACAAAGCTCTCACACAAATGCTTTCACATAGTCAGAGTGGTTCGAAACAGAATTTCAACAAAACGACTATCGATCTTGCGTGGGACCTTTGGGCTCGAGGCATACCCATAGCTAACACCGAGACCACGGATAAAACTCCAGATAACCAAAACTGCCTACTGGCTTACGTTGCAGCGTTGCGTGACGTATATCGATTGATACAGGATGACCTCACAGTTGAGCGCATCCGCCGTATGCTCACGCTCTTACGCGACGTCATGCAGACAGCGACACCTGGGGCCTTCATTGCTGATATCGACCACGCCACACCATTACAGAGTCAAGTGCTGGACGTCCTAAAGATGCTCCGAACCGATATTCCAGGCGCGCCATCCGCGCTGATCGCTCAGACTTCCGAATTTGTCTCGTTAGCTTTTACTGATGGAGGCAATGCAGCAATCCAGCGCACCACGCAGAAGCGGACCTATGTCGCCATGTCCAAAGCGAGCATGGTAATATTGCAGTCTTTGATCCAATCACATTCCGCTGACATGGACATCTATAACAATGGTGCTTTGCTGACCGCCTTGAACGCGTTATCGAAATCTATCGTGTCCAAGTATCAGTTTCCAATCATAACCAAGTCCGAACAACCCTGGAAACAGGCAACGAAGTCGACTATAGCTATTTTAGAGGCTACCCTAAGCCAGTTAGTTGCACTAGATATACCGCGAGCCATATTGCAAGATATGTGGCACATGATTGTCGTGATATCCAACGGCATAACCAACGCAGACTGCGAAGCCCCACCCGATAGGGTTAACATATCTGATGACGAGGGGTTTGACATTGCATCGTTCAATCAATTACGAGAATTGATAATTCCGTCACTGGGTGCAGAAGTCGTTCCGGATCAGACACGGAAGCTCTTTGCTGAAAGTCTTTTCCGCATGTCTATCATCCACGAACCCGCACCTGCTGAATCCTCAATTATTTACGGGAAGGACGGAGGTGATGCAGTCGGGTTATCGTCGCTTTACAAGACTCGGCGCGGCCGTACAATCGATCCCCCGCCTTCGAAACGTAGCAAAATGTCTTATGTCTGTCTGGACGAGCTCTTCTCTCTCGTTGCAAGCCATAACGAGGCAGCGACGCCACAGGCCACCGCCCAACCCTCAACAGCAAGGTATCCACCACAGATGCCGTCTTCAAGGAATGCGGCTTCGGAACCTTTGCAAATGCTCAGAATACGGCTCGCGAGGACAGCAGCACCGTACTTGATCTTAAGAGCCGCCTTAACACTAAGAACGTATATTGCCGACCAGCCTCTTCGTGGCCGCATGCCGCAACCTCTCAGCCAACGTAAGGAGTTGGCTCGAATATTGGAGCGACTAGTGGAACTCAAGAGTGAGCCAGAAGCTATCCCCGACACACCTAATGTCGAGAGCGATGGGAGGAAACACCTGCTCCGCCTCTACACGCTTATTGTCGGCGCCACCAAAGTAGCTGGTACCAGTGGTGATGCCAACATTTCGAGGCTTTTGATAGAGGCATTGGAGGTTGTCGGCACAGAATTGGGGGTTTGATTTCTACTGTTACACAAAGGGGGCACGAGAACAAAGCTCACACTTAAAAGTGGTCATTAACTAGGGTTCAAGTATATTTGGGGGAGTTTTATTTCTTCGTTTCAGACTCATCAACAGGGGAGGCTATTAGACTTCCTCGCGGCTGCTTGCCTGAATTATAGCTTCGTCCCATTACAAAAATGCACGAATTGTGAGGGTTACATAATACCATAGTGGTTATAGAAGTACATGCATGCCAAAGGGTGATTTTCTCTCCGCCATGTCGCCATGTCGCCAAACGCTATTTTCGATGCTTGGCTCTTTTTCCTTTGCTTGTTTGTTTTTAGCCCGCCAATCCCATCAATGATGCAAAGACATATGAGCTGTATTCCCTACTCTCCCTTCATATTAGTACATGGGTCTCGCTCGGCTCAAAACGAGAGCTAGTGTGGCATAGCATAAGCCTTAGTCCCGCTCAACGTCTTCGCCTGGTCCATTGAATTAGATGCAACGATGGGGGGGTCGAAGTGCGTAATTAAACCGACGACGAAGGAGTTGCTTATCTCTTAGCGGCTGTGCTGTCGAATTCGCGCACGACGGAATCGACAACGCTCTCGGAGCGCTCGCTCCTCGCTTCCCGGCCGGGGATCACGTTGTCCTTCTCGAGGAGCTGCTTGGCCATGGCGCGGCCCTGGGTATCGCCGACCTTGCCGTAGACGCTGAGGGCGGTGGCGATCATGCCGCCGATGTCGCCGACGTTGCCCGGGACGACGACGGCGGTGCTCTCGCGGGCGAGCTTGCCGAAGGCGTCGACGTACTTCTCGGCGACGCTGAGGGAGACGGCGCCCTGGGCGTGGGCGCCGCCGGCCCCGATGGAGGCGCCGACGGCGTCGATTCCGGCGGCCGTGGCCTTGGCCTTGACGAGGATGGCCTCGGCCTCGCCCTCGGCGCGGTTGATCTTCTCGGCGCGCAGGGCCTCGGAGGCGAGGATGACGCTCTGCTTCTTGCCCTCGGCGATGTTGATGGCGCTCTGGCGCTGGCCCTCGGACTCGAGGATCTCGGCGCGCTTGGACCGCTCCGCCGTGACCTGCCGGTGCATGGCCTCGACGACGCCCTCGGGCGCGTGGATGTCCCGGATCTCGTACCGCAGGCACGTCACGCCCCACGCCTGCGCGGCCTCGTTGATGGCGGCCGTGATGTTGATGTTGAGCGCCGCCCGCTCCTTGAGCACGTGGTCGAGGGAGAGCTGGCCGATCTCGCTGCGCATCGTCGTCTGCGCCAGCTGGCTGATGGCGTACTCGGCGTCTTCGACTCCGTAGCTATCGGATGATGGGTAGTGTTAGTTAAGTCTAACCTGTTTTTTTATGCTCTTTCTTTCTTCTCTCCTATATCATCCTCGCTTCTGCTCTCCTGCTCTCCTGTTCTCTTTTTTCCTTACCTTGCCTTATAAGCGTCGAAGACACGCGTGTACAGCACGCCGTCGAGCTCGAGGGTGACGTTGTCGGCGGTGATGGCGCTCTGACTGGGGATCTCGATGGCAACCTCCTTCAGGCTCTTGACGTAGGCGATGCGGTCGAGGAAGGGCACGAGGATGGCGAGGCCCGGCTCGAGGATGCGGTTGTACTTGCCCATGCGCTCGACGATCCACGCCGTCTGCTGCGGCACGAACCGCACCACCGTGTTGGCCGGCAGCGACGGCCGCTGGAAGTACGACGGCGGCACGGGTCCCATATAGCTTCCCGTCGAACCGACCGGCGCGAGGGCCCGCGCCGAGGCGTGCAGGGCGCGCTGGGCACCGAGGGCGAGGGCTGGTGTTGGCGGTGCGAGGCTTCGGAGCTGTGATGTGCGGGTGGTTGTGGATTGTTGTAGTAGCAGGCCTCGCCGTATGGCAGCAGCAGGCCGCATGACCTTCTCTGCTCTGGTCAGCGACATGGTGCGTTGCTGTAGTGCCGACGCAGGTCGCTATTGTGGGTGTGGTTGGATGTTTGTCGAGGTTGTTGAGGCAGCTCGCAGATTTCACGATCCCAATGATGACATTTCTATCGGAGCTTCCAGCAATCAACCTGCTTAAGCTAAGCTGGGGTTAGTCTAGGTTAGCCTTCTTTCTCTCAGCTCCCGGGGGCTAAAAGCGGGACCAACGAGACATCCTCAGCTACAACTAAATTCAATTGAATCAAATCGGTCTTGCATGTTTTCATTAGAGCTCAGAAATGCATTGAATAATCACGTTATCTATAGATGGTTGAGACATTTGTGTATTAGTACCTACGTTTTTCTAGAATAACCCTAAGTCCAAATAGGTACCCTAGATTAGGGAGGCAGTTTAGCACGCGGAGTTGTTAGATCATGCCGATTATATGGGATCTCCAGTGTAAGCATTGACGAAGGCTCAATCCTACCTACCTAACTAGATTTACGGCTTTTTTTATTACTTTTCCATGAAAATAATTATAGTACGTTGTTCGATTATATTACTTCGCCATTGCAGCTATTATGCTGTCTCTTGCCAGGCAGTTTCAAGCCTCTTCTGGGACAATTTGGCTGCAAATCATCTACTCCGGTGAACACTATATTAGCATGTTTATATTCCATTACCACCTTCCTTTCCCAATACAAAAAAAAACCCAAAAAAACCTGACTTCTACTCCGAGATTTGCCCCCCGAAGACACAGTGAGATGAATAGGGTTTACTTAGGTCCCTTATAGAATCTATTATAGTCGAAAGATCGTTAGGTGAGTGGGTGAGCATATGCGAAGCGCTTTGCTGCAGGTGGACGGGTCTGGTGATGTTCTATCTATAATATAATACTATTTACTGTACTTGCATATGATAACCTAATTCCTCAGGACTGAGATGTACATTTCATATTTATGTGACAAATTATTATTTGTGTTTTCTTTCTGGCATAGTCAACACTTCCAAGTTGCTTTCAGCCTGCGTGCCATTGATAGAGTACCCTGGCCCCAGTCGGTATGCTGTGGGTACAACAGGTGTTCCTGAACATGGCCGGAGCGGACATCACCTCCTGCTTGAGAGTTGTGAGTAGTCTATTTCACCGATCTGTACCGTTATCGCCCGATGTGCAATCAGGTTCAGATCTGTCGGAGGTGTATGTCTCTAAAGTGGATAGATAGACCTGTCTGTAGCCAGGGAGTAGTAGTTAGGGCTCAATAGGGTGGTCAATTGATTCCTGAACCTCCAAAATCCAGGAGGTTCGGTCACTTATATATAAAGAATCCCACTAGTCCTACACCCTAGGGTAGCTGGTAACTAGTTCCCTGACAAGATCAAACGTTGGAGGGATAGTGCGTTTTTCACTCCCTTATTTTTCAAGGATGTTGAACTAGCTACTGATTGTACTTTTGGATAAATCCTAAGAAGTACCCGCCTCGAACTATAATCGAGGTTGATCGGTTAAGTGAAGATGACATAGTTAAAGTGGAAGGGACATTTTGGCTTGGAGGGAGTAGGAAGTATGGTGAATAGTTTCAGGCAGGGGGAAGCGGATAGTTGATATGGGACCTTAGGAAGAGTAGGCATTCGATAATATGTAGCTGTTTTACTGCTGTTAGTTCTCGTTATGGATTTGGTAATAACTTTGGTATTATCTTATTGGTAGCGGAGGTAGAATGCTTGTCTAACTTACTGTTCTGGATACGCGTGCTTACTCGGTGTGTTCTGGCCAAATGATACTAGTACATTGCAGCGGCTAATTTTGTGAGGAGGCTCGTGTGAAGTGACGTGAATTGGTATTAGTTGGGTGTGCTAGAAATCGATGGTGGTGGTTATGGGCTGGATCATAGATTGGTTAGTGTTGAAATCTTTCTTTGCAACTGCAACATTCTATGTCAAATGAATGTTCCATCAGCTTCTGGCTGTTGCCCGGGCTTCCAGATTCTTGAATGTCTTCTTGGAAACTTCTTTTGGACTGCATATCACATAAACTCATGTCTTTGTTAGCAGCTTTTACATTAGTCGCGCTCGATCAGAAGCTGGGCACACTTGAACTGTCCGTTTAGAGACGCTGCGTGTAATGGAGTCACTCCGTCCTTGTCTCCTACTTTAACATGTACCCTTGTCTCGATCAGAAGCTAGCGGGAAGGCATGCAGTCCAATGACATTTTGAAATCCTTTTGGGCCTAACTGGTAGGCACACTGCTATAGCCGGGACATTTGCGAGCTTGAGAGGGCAGGTGTCAGGGGTTTGCGTCCCGGAGTGAATAAATAGACCTGTCTGTAGCCAGGGGGTAGTAGTTAGGGCTCAATAGTGTAGTCAATTGGTTCCTGAATCTCCCAAATCCAAGGAGGGTTCAGTCACTTATATATACAATATTCACTAGTTCCACACCATAGGGTAGTTGGTAACTAATTCCCTGACAGCAGGTTCGCTCTAGAAATAACCAGAAGTGCCAGTTTCTTGAGTTTATTCTCATCCTCTCACTTATTACCACTTATGAGGTTAAAAAATCAGGATGTTCATCATTAGAACCCAGCGACCTTAGATATCCCCTAGTGGATCGTTGAAGCAGCTTTATCACCGACTTCATCAGACCCCCCCTCTGCCTCGGTGAGTTGACACGAAATAGAAGATGGCTGAGGATCTTTCACTGCTGGATCTTCTTCAGCAGGCAAGGCCAATTCAGTCAAACCAAAGAAATATTCCAAAGCTTCCGAATATTGCTCTAATGAAGTCTCCGAAGCGCCACACTGTTCTTGCTGTGAAAGATCAACTTCCGAGCTACCAGTCGCCTTTTCTCTGTCTTGTGGCTGAAGGGCTTCGGCCCCACGCGGTTGTCTTATAGACTTCGCAAGCGGACCCGTCGCGAATTTTTCGGCGTGTTCTCTTGCCCATCTCCGTATCTCACTGTACATGGGACCCATTTTACGATGCTCTGCCCTGTGAACTGCCGCCTCCAGATCTTTGGCCTCGCAATCGCAGGCATGAGTAGCTGGAGCATGGCAGATTGCACAGTCAGGGACCGGAATTAAATTTTTCCGCGCCTTTCGATAACGACGAAACGCTAACGCGACTGGATCGTATGATTCTATCTCGAATCCCGAGATATTGGGATCGAATGCCCATTCGAAAATTCGATGCCCTGAACTGGTGACAGTTTGAAGCACAGCATCATCAACAAACTCCCTTGACCTATCTTCCGTGTATGAAGGAACAAGCTGTGACGGTTTGTACAGTGTATGCGAAGGCTCATCTTCGCTCTTGTCTCTTCTCGCAGCGATGTACATAAGTTCATCTCGTTCATTCCTAATAGTGCTCCTAGTTTGAGGGCTTGACGTTGTGAAACTGTTCTGTTCACTGTATGACTCGTCCAATTCCTCCATATCTTCCTCGTAGCTAGGCAACGATTTGAGAGCGAAAAAGCGTAAATGTCCAACAAGATGGTGTTCCATGCTCCCATCGACCTCCTCGATGTCACAGAGGGGACATGATTTGAACATCGGACCAATCATGCGGCCGTTCCTTTCCGCTAGGACCTTCAATTGAGCGTCCGTGAGCTTCACCGCGTGTTCTGTTTTCATATGGATAAGATATTCGCCTCTGGTATTGTAAACAAGTTCACCATGTGACTTCAGAGTACACCGCCATCTTAAGGAGTGCTCGCGCATGTGTTTCAGCCATTCATGGCTATGCTTGTACAACTTGTCGGGAGAGCTGCATTCTTCAAACATACAAACATACGGATCGAGATCATTCTTAACATGCAGGCTACAAACGTTAGTGCACTGGATGGGTGAAGTCAGGATGTCTCCTATGTTGTATGACGTACCTCCACTTCTTCTCGTCGATAACATCTCTTACTGGCAAAGCGCAGAAACAAAAAGGGCAAATTAACTCCGGTACAGCTTGAAGGCACTCTTCCCATTCGCTGGCTAATATTCTCTCGTACTTCGCTTCTATGATATGCACAAGTTGCCGAGGGGCAAGACCATCACTTTCGCCTGGGATCGAATTGAGTTCTTCTCTGTGCTCCCTTTGTCTTTTTTGTTTTAACTTCCTATACCTCCGTTGAATGCTACCACAAGGAGCAGGGGGAAACCGGAGTTCCTGGTGGTTGCTTAATGCAACGCTTTTGGATACTGAAACTACGGAGGGAGTCGACGCTTTTTGGAAGCTCTGAGGAGATAATGTGGTAGCTGTTATGACTACCGACCGCGCAGTGTTCTGAGTGGCACTAGTAGAAACTTGATGCCCGCCCTGCTCTTGCGGTTGATCTATCGTAGACCCAGCGGCGGGCGGAGCTTGAGGCTGCACTGTAGATGATTGGAACGGCACCCCCCGAGGTCGAGCATGATATTTACTGTACCTAAACCTGCGGTATAAAATCCTCTTGCGACGTTGTATCATAGTGCTAGCTAGACGGTGCCGGATGATATCGCTGGCATCGGGGAACCGATCGCGTATATGGTTGGTAAACAATGTAAGGAGGAACGGTTCAGCATCATTTCCTTCGTCATCTTCGATTTTAAATGCCTCGACCGCCCCGTGGCCCTGTGTCTCTTTGCTTGCTCGACGGATAGTATTTAAGAATTTGTGAAGGAGGCTTATTTCGTTGGCAATTCCTCGAAGGGCCTCAGAGAGTCTGTTGTCTATCGTTGCTAAAGACCTATGATTTGTGGGGCCTAGAGAATTGAGGATATGGAGGCCTAAAATGTTGTAAATGAAGAGATTAGTACGGCATATGTGGGGTGGACTTGATTAATAGCTCTTTTGGCATAGGTATAGTGTACTTACATCCTTGGATGTGGTAGTCTAATGCTTCCAAGACAGCGGATATGGCGTCCCGGACGTCAGGGGCCTCTCGTATGCGGTAGTCTAAGGATCCACGACCGGAGCTAAAGACCTTGATGTTGGAGCTCCAGAGGGAGAATCGTGCAAGTTGATCTTCCACTAATGACAATTCCCGAGAATGAATGGCCGCGGCCTGATTAAGACACTGTTTGAAAGACTCAAGACATAAGTCAGCGCACTCTGCGACCGTCGGAGAGGCAGTTTTCATATTTAAAGCAGCCGTATCAGCCATTTCGCTGACGTCGAATTCGCGGAATGAGGCCTGAGACGTGAATACTGTGTTGTATTGAAGATGGGGCTCCCACCAAACTAAGTAAAGCTAGAAATATCCTTAGGCTAGTGTGTTTTTCATGACTAAGCTTGGGTGGGGCCTTCCTCCCTCACCTGGTAGTTAGACTAGCACCCAAGTCCGAGGAAGCGGGGTTAACCCTGGTCAGACACATGGCACGGACCGTTTTTGGGTATGCCAAGCTTAATAGTATTACCAGCTCTTATGTCTCGCCCGTCTTGAAGGCTGGATTGATGTCTCATTAACATGCGGCTCACGAGAGAGCAAGATGACTCCATTCACTGCTGCCATTGACGTTAACGCTGTCCACAACGCGTACCGTACAGTACAGGAAATCGCCACCTTCTTAAGGGCGAGTGAGGAGGAGGATGAGCTCAAAGTCTTTTACGCCTATCTTACAGCTTACTGTCTCATTATCCGTGACCATTGGGGTCGTATTAGCAAAGCCACCGTCAGGATAGATTGCCAGCTGTAGGGGGGGCCACCTGCTGGAGAATCTACCTAAAGGATGCTGCAAGGAGTAGAGGGAGGAAGGGGGATGCTAGGCCAGGGTAGGACAGGCCGGGGTAGCACTTGTGGCTATACACTAGATAAATGGCAGCTGGGTAGAGGATCAAACAAATAAAAGAATTTAAGCTCGATAGATTGCCAGCTGTATACTCGGCTTTTAGAGAGACTGGACTGCATAGTTGCGCCAACTATTTTCACGATCCCCCAGGCCCCTACATTCAGCGAGACGGTCGGCGGGAAATTACGCATGCTTATCTGGTATTGGGACGAAGCTCGCAAGAAGAATAGCGTTGTAAAGCTTGAGGTTGTTCGATCGTGCTTCGACTTTGGAGGAACTCTCGAAAAGCGCAACGAGTTCACACGATCGCTAGCTATGTCTGAAGAGGAGATTAGAACGCTATATCCAGAAGACATATCGGAGTGGACGAGGGAAGATTTAACCCATCAGAGAACGATAAGAGAACCACCGTACGCGGTGTGGACCGCCGCAAAGTCGGTTTTCAATGCCTTGACAGCTTGCAAAGGCTGTCCATGCAACCCAGTGCATGATTTCAGCGCTCGGATCTGTCTGTGTCAGAGGATTGTGTCCGGAGTGAATAGATAGACCTGTCTACAGCCAGGGGGTAGTAGTTAGGGCTCAATAGTGTAGTCAATTGATTCCTGAACCTCCTAAATCAAGGGGGTTCAGTCACTTATATATACAATATTTACTAGTTCTACCCCATAGGGTAGTTGGCAACTAGTCCCCTGACAGTCTGGGCACATACCGAAAACCTGACCTAGGACCCCAAGCCAACGTGGACAATGAGCTTGATTTCGACTTGTTCCTTTCTATGATGGAGGAATGGCACGAGGCTCGTGTCCATACGGCGAGAGAGGCAGTTGTTCAGTTTGCAGTCGGCGATGGAGCGGGCCAGTCCCGATGCAATAAGAGGGAAAGGGTGATCAAGCCAATGAAGGTCAAGAGACTATGTGAGCCAATCGCGAAAATCAAGACTATGGCAGCATATCGCCTTAACTTCAAGGTCATTAGGGACCAACTTTTCAAACTACAGTCCCAGAAAAGCAACGCCCTCTTTGACACTACAATAAACTCCATATCCCTACAGCAGATCCTCGAGGGGGGGGCGCACTCTTTTACTGAAAAGGCGAGGCGAATTCTCGCCGTGATCCTCAGCTCTTCCGTCCTTCATTTGCTTGATACCCCGTGGTTGCAGCCCATGTGGAGCTCTACTCACGTTTTATTCTTCCGTACGGCCTCTGGCGCCGTACCTTTGAGACCATTCATTCAAACCCAGTTGTCAAGTTTGGAACATGGACACTCCTATGGTCGCCCTTTGCATGGAACCGTCCTAAGGGATTCCAATGACGAGGAAACGGATTCGGACGACGTCGATCCTGATGATATCGATCCTAACGACTTAATTCGTCACCAATGTCCTACTCTCATTTCATTAGCAGTTGTGTTGATGGAAGTTTATTTCGGTACCCCTTTCGAAATACTGGCCAGGAGATACGGCGTCGAAATGGGACAAAATGCAGAATTCCCCAGCTGTACTAGATATATCGACACAAATCTCGTGTTTGAAACTTGCAGGGGAGAGATTCCCGAAAATTGCTTATTCCTTCATGCCATCGACAAATGTCTGGATCCCACGATCTGGGAGGATTCAGAGGGCAACAAGCTAGACAACGAGACGCTAAGAACTAGAATATACGAAGAAGTAGTCCGGCCACTAGAGACTGAGCTGGGCCAAGCTTACAGTTTTATTCCAATTGACGACCTTGACAAGTTTGCTCAGAGTTTGGACTTTGCGAGCTGGGATCAGATCATTCAACCGTGGAACTGTCAGATGCAGTATGACACACCACAAGGGCGCTCAAATGACACCGTCCGAACCTCCAGCCCTTTCTCCGGATTATCAGCATCGTGCCACACTGAATATAGTTCCGCAGTCCAATCAAGCTTTCAATCACCCTTTCAATACCCCGAGTCCCTTGAATGAGGTCACACATCTACCCCCCCTGGTGCTCCCAGTCCCCGACGTGATGCCCCACCCTTAACAGCACATGCAATGTCCAAGTTTTTTGACGATGAGACAACCTCCGAAGCTCATACCCGAACAGCGTGAGTACATTATTATAGTTCTAAAATGGCCCCTAACATTTCTAGATGTTGAAGAAGTAATATGGTAGACGGTAGGCTCGAATAGCAGTTACTAAGGAGTCCTACTAATCGCTGTAAACTCATAGGTGTCGAAGCTATTCGACCTGGAAGTCGAAATATTGCGAAGTGTACGACAAATACATTCCATCACAGCTGGGAGGTTGTCACTTGGTACCGGTAAAGATCGCGCTTCTCGACACAGGCCTCGACCTAACACATCCCGATGTGGAGGCGCGCATAGAAAGTATAAAGGGAAAATACAATTGCCTTCAAGAGAGACGCAGGCATTCTATCCACGATCGCAACGGACATGGAACATTTACCGCTAGTCTTGTTCTCGACTATGCGCCTGATGCAGAGCTATACATCGCCAAGATTGCCGAGAACAAACCTTCCAGTCCTAAGGTTATCGCTGAGGTAGATAAACGTGACATACTCGTCAGTTCGCTGAGAATGAAGTTAACCATATGTCTAGGCTATCAATTATGCGGTCTCAGAATGGAAAGTCGACATTATCTCTATGTCGTTTGGCTTTCCAACCTGCGATGTCGAAGACTACATAGAACTAGAGCGCGCCCTGACCAATGCTTACGCGAACAAGGTACTTCTCTTCGCTGCGGCTTCAAATAACGGCGGCCGCCTCGGTCGCTCGTTCCCTGCCCGCGAGCCCACGGTCATTGCAGTACATGCAACCGACGCAAACGGCAACCGGTCCCCATTTAGCCCGACCGCTACAGACGATGATATTAGCATTGCAACAGTTGGCGAGGCTGTGGAATCTGCCTGGCCCGTACATTTGTGTGACGAAGGGGGTACAGATCAAACGTGTGTCAAATACAAATCAGGCACATCGTACGCAACGCCTATCGCCGCTGGCATTGCCGCATTTTTGTTACTGTATGCTAGGATAAATATACCGACGAAGGCTGATGCATTGAAGAGTCATCAAAGGATGAAGGCGGTGCTAAGAAAAGTAGCAGAAAAAGGAATCAATCACACACGTCGGGATGGCTACCACTTCATCGACCTGAGTTTGCACACAGATAGCCTATTTGGAAAGGAGAAGGAGCATATTGATCTGATCATGACTGATCTTCTAAGGTGATATTGTAGAGAACGGTATATTGCACAATGGATACCTGGACAATGCACATTACATCGTAGGTATCAATTATCCCAGACCAACATACTTCGTGGCCATGCTGTAAGACATGACTTGCTGGGATAGACGCCTTGAAACACCCATTGGTAACCATGCTTTCATCCTCGTTAGTCCGGTGTAAGTTGCTAATCCGGAGACATACCAAATGCCTCTACCCCTAGGGCCATATACTATGCAATATTCCCATCCAGACCAGGCACCAAAGTCGGGACGGCGCAAAGCACTAACTCATCATCATCCATCAGCTCCTCCTTCGAGAACCCCTCGACTTGGTCATTTATCTCTTCCTTTACAATATTTAGCTCGGGCTCATTCTTCTCCTCAATTGCAGCATCCAGCAATGCACCTTTGTTATAATCCTCTCCTCTCATTGCCCCAGTCCTCTTTTCCACCGTAATCTTCTGCACTCGAAACGCAAACACAAAGTCGCTAGCTGCCTCCCAGGTCATAGTCCCTCTCTTGCCTGCTTTACCCCCGACCTCAATCCCACCTCTTACCGGCAACCCACTCCAAGCTGTCGCATCGATCTCAGGGCTTACAACACCGTCTACAATACGGGTTTGAAACGACTCAACCTTTGCGCCGCTAACTGTCTTTAGGCCCGTGATGATATAAATCGGTTTACGATAGCGCGACTTTGATAGGTAGCGCTGTACAGGCTCTGCCGTAATACAGCCCTGTAGATAGCTAGCTTCTGGGTAGAACTGGGCTGTTTCAAGGGTTTCAAATGTGAATCGGGATGTGTCACTATACATAAGTGAAGGGGCTATCAGCCCACCTATACACACGACAAGGAATATAAATCGTAGACTAGAAACTAGAGAAAGACGTGAAAACGTACTTTGATTCCCAACTTACTGTGGCATCAGCCCCAAGACCTAGAGCCATAGCTAAAAACCTCGCGAATACTCCGAATCGCCCCGCTCGGAGCTTCTCCGTCGAGAACGTAACTCGAGTCTGTGACGATGAGATGGTCTCAGAGTCGAGGTTGGGGCCTCTGTACAGTGGTCGCTCCGGCGCCTTGAGTGATGTGATGACATTGCCCAGCTGAAATGGGCCAGATGGCGGAGAAGGTAGATCCCATGTTGGTGCGAGAAAGAAGTAGAGAGTGCGATTGGCCATGATCCTACTAGGGTACAAGTAATAGCGAACGAAGACAATATATCTCACCGCAAACAAAGCGCTTGTGGGTATATATATGCACCGATAAAGTTCAATAGCGAACTAACATATGGTCAAACATTGACCGCAAGAATTGAATTATCGGGAGGGGGTAGCTGCTCTACGGCAGGCTGGACATGAGAGCTAAGAACAATGAATGCAACCATCAGCCATTGATCACCAATTGATGGGCTCGCTAATACCTAACAGATGCCTATGCCGCCGCCAATTAGAACGCCCACGGATTCTACCTTGAGACGAACCTTACCGCGTTGCTCACTTCTGGAAGACCAGGCTCTAATAGTCGTGAAATGCAGTAGACCATCTATCACGAATACCGCCTCGCTTACTCTATGTTCAACGTGCCGCACGGGATCACAACGCACAACGCCCAACGTTTTCATCGGCATACCTTAACAAGCGAGCATCACGCGGCGGCATGACCAGCGAAAAGCGTCTTTTTCCTGTCCGCACCATCTCCCTTGTCAAGAACTTGTGAACATAACCTCCAATGCCTGACGAATTCGACTATCATAGACACGATACAATAACACCTTATATTCTGACTCTGGGCAAGTCACCCTCTATCGTTAAGCTGTAGGACTAGATCTGTGTAGCAGAAGAGGAATCTGCATCGTATAATACGATTTGAGTAAATGAAGCCTTCCGAGGCGAATATTCAATCTAAAGGGCACAGCATAGCACTAGACTTGCGGAGATAAAAGTGTATTAGCTGTGCTATTTCCAATCTGCTAATACGTTTTACACGTATCAGGCGCTATTTACGACAGTGTGCTTGACAGCCGAATATATACCTTGACTTTGCTTGCAAAAAACCAAACGCGAGCCTCACAAATTGCAAGCCGCGCCCGGCCTTAATCAGATCTGTATATAGTCATGGGGTGATTACGCTGATAACTTCCCGTATTTGACTCGGACGCCCTTGGCAGTGGCTGAGGTCTCACCAACGAAGAAGTCCCGAGTGAAATCAACGTCTCGCTCCCGTACGGTATCATGCAACTCAAACTCTCTATGCCGAAATAGCGACGCAATGGCGATGTACAGCTCGGCATGAGCCAAACTAGTGTGTTATTGTCAGACGGACTTCTCGATTGGTGTGCGAGAGGGGGAAATTCTAAAATGGATGTTGTTTAGACTTACTTGATGCCGAGACACATACGACTCCCTCGGCTGAAAGCCACGAGGTAGCGGTTGCACTGATCCAGGTTGGGGTTGCTGGGTAGCCAACGCTCTGGCTGAAATTCCGTTGGCGAGGGAAAGATCTCTGGGTCGAATGATATCTCGCGGGGTGTCATGCTCACGGCCGTCTGCGCAAATTGTTGTTAGTCTCATCTTTGAATCACTTATCACTCCCCAATGAAGGAGAGCTCTTGAAGGGAATCAAGTGTCTTACCCCTGCTGGCATTACCCAATCCTTATACTGAAGTGCCTCATCCGGGGCGACGCGAGTCAATCTCGCCGTCAATGTGCTGATTCGCAAAGCTTCTTTAATTATAGCCGTCTATTATATGTTTAATTAGTAAACGAAGTTATCAATCATAATCTCATTAGGGATTCTTTTGGATGAACGTACCAGCCACGGCAAAGACTCGAGATCAGCAATTGATGGTCTAGAAACTCCAGTGGGTGTGACTGAATCGACTTCCTCTCTTAACCTTGGGAGCATGTTCTCCTTATCGGTAAGGATGAAATAGACTGCTGTCATTAGTGTGCTGGCCGTAGTCTCGGCCCCTGCTGCCAACAGAGTAACGGCCTCATGAGATATCCGGTTGTAGAGCTTCTCGTGTGGGGGCAATTCATTGTTTTGCAGCAAGGTACGAAAAACTGCAAACCTCTCCGTAGGATTGCTATGAAATGGTAGTTCTGAATTAATCTTCTGGTCCTGTTCGTGTTCTCTGACGGCCTGTGAGGCTTGAGCTTCCATATCCTGACAACGATCGGTCAAACTGAGACTTGCGACGGTACAAATATAGACATAGATATACGTATGTATACGTACGTAAATGTGTGTATGTGTGCTGAGAGAGAAGAGAAATAGGCAGGCAGACTGATAGAGAAGGATGAGAAAGAGAAGGGGAGGGGGGGAACTTACATGATGCATCCCTGCTACTCTAGCTAGGTCTGGAGAAACTGCTCTCATGAAAGAGATAGGTATCTTCTGTGAAAGAGGTATGATCCAATTGAACTGCCTGGTATACGGGATTGTCTTTGCTAAAGCTCTTATAGAGTTGTACCACTCCTTCCCTTCTGTCTCGCCTTGGAGTAGTCCAAAAGACCTCCCAAGACAATATTCTGATACTATGTCTGTTGCGAAGCACATGAAAGCTATGCGCATATCGGTATATCCATCACGGGCGATTTGGGTGTTTATGCGTTGAATGAGTAAATCCAATTTGTCGTATATCAGTCCCTCAGCACTGGCCGCGCATGACTTAGAGAACAGAGGATTCAGGGCAGCACGGCGTCGTCGATGGGTATTATGAGCGGAGGTTCCGAACACTGATTACGATTAGGCTACTGTTTCTTGACAATACGGGATTCTTTTCATTACACACCTCCTTGTGGGGTACCTGCTTGGCTGGCCGCCGGGACATATTTATCGCGAGTTCCCTATGGCCGGTCAGTTATTTGAATGGCGCTTGTTAGCCGATAGAGTACGTACTTGAGCTGAACTGACTAAAAGCGTGTCTACCCAGGCTGTATCGCTGATATGAATCTCGTCTGGGCTTAGCCGTACTATGGGACCTATTTCTTTGTCTTAGCTTTTGGTGATGAATGCTTCCATGCTCATCATACCGTAGGTTTTGTGAAGCTTGTTCAACCGGTACACAAACTGCCCTCCAGGACTCTTGAGGTCATGAAACGTTTCGTACCAGCCTGTTGCAGCGCCTAACCTTGGTCCAGGAAATTTAGCTAGAGGATGGAAATACAGACGGTAGACAACAAGACCGATAGAATAAAGTAATGCGGCTAAAGATGCCAACGCCCAGATACTCAAGCTCGCCATCTTAGGTTGATATTGGCCACCCAGCTAAAGCTAATGTTCTAAACAAATGGGAAGATTGTTGCAGTGTAGCATGCCGTTGTTTTATAGCGTTACAGGAGAGACCATGATGTTCTACCATCTTGCGGCACGGGGCCATATCCAGTTGCCTTCCTGGACCTCAGCGCAGCGCACTGCGTATATGATAAGGATGATGTTGGTCACCAACAGTTAACATCGCGCAACACCAATCAAAATAACTGTCGCCCGCCATCTTCTAGGATCAACAAATCACCGTAAGACCAACATACCATCGTATCAACTGAACACATTCCACCATTATCTGTACCATTATGGGATCGCAGATACATAGTAACATGCAGCCACAGCCTCACTATCCTTACACATTCCTACCAACCAGCGCGTGAATCTGGGTTGGGGTAACCCTTCTTCACATTGCTTGCATCATGAACTGTACACACCATCACACTTCGATCTAGGGCAAATTACTTGTAATACTGACACACCCTCTGTGCCAGATGTAACCCTTTTCGTGGAAAGGGTCTTTGTCTTCGATTGGCCCACGTACAGATCCCCACAGAGACGCGAGAAGCCTCTTACGTCACGTGGTAAATATAAATGTTCAAAATGCTTTTTCTATACAAAACGGGTATTAATGACGCAAATTGTTCCAAAATACATTCAGCTTTTTTAGGAAAGAGCTGCAGAAATGGGACTGCTTACCCGATATGTATGATGCCAAGAAACATACCGAATTGGATCAGAATTGAGACATAAAGATGTGAGTTATCGCCAAGATAGTCAGACAGTGCCGCTCGTTCTGGGTCTCATAGTAAAATGGGCAAATACGGACATAAAGCTAGTATTGGCACCGAAGTAATCTAGATGCGAACAGTACCATAAATCTTCACATTGTGGAAGACTTCGGCTTTACCCGTTATGCTAGGGGCTCGTGTGAAGTTAGTCAAGTGACTCTTAGTGCTTTGATCCTTTGGCTTCCTTCCAAGGCAATCGTGCGGCATATATGCCCCCCACGGTTTCGAATGTTTATCTTCAAGACTCAGGTGGCCATCGAGCGGGTCACGCGGCAAGACGGCTAAACGAGAAGTCTAAAGCGGTGGACGGTGGGACTCCAGATATGTGCTTACAGTACGCTCGCTGGAAATTGTGTGATGGGTCAATAGTGGGTTAAATAGTCCGCGCTTAAGTAGATACCAACTGATGCTGTCACGAACGGAACTGAAAACTTGAGGACCAAAAAGTTCGTTGGAGGAAAATTTAGGTACGGTGACATTGTGAGTGGCATACAGTAGCGATCAAGCGCCGCATTTCAACCCCAACAGGAGCCGTGGCTTGGCAAGTAACGTAACCTAGAATCTAATTCGTTTGGAGGCATTTAAAAGCCGTGTTGGTTAGAGTGTCCGATACCATCTTAGAGCTCAAAGCTGCAAAGCCAAAACGGTTCCTTTCAGCTACTTATATATATTGATGGAGGAATTAATTGAACGACTTTTTACTATCAATAAATTGAATAGCCAAGATCACATACCTATTGTCCAGATAAAATGGAAAAAAAGTAATACAATAATTATAGTTGCGGATCGAGCTTAGTGGACAGACGTAGAACTCTTGATCAGAAAATCCGGATTCTTTTTCATGCTCTTATTTTGCGATAGAACAGTGTTTCTGTGAATAATATTTCACAATTGAATCTCTGATAACCACCAAACACGTTAGGCATATTGTTAATCCCAACGTACATACGGTGGTATCCTATGAAATTTCCCGGGATACGAAGCTTGCTTCTTTTCGCTTTCTTTACGATCTATACAAAAGAATGTTTATAGTCATAGGAGCCTGGGAACGTTGTTTAGAGACCTAGCCATGAACCAGAAAGGTATTTTTCGGGAACACATTATGCTCTCATATCACGGGGTGTTGGCTGCAGAGTGAAGAGGGGTTACGGGTAGGTCGCTGCTGAATAGAAATATAGGGGTAAGGACTCAACATTCTTGATTCCTAGTTACTCGTGACCAGTTTGGATGACTTAGATCTTCTAATAGCTAGCCTTTATGTTGTTCCCGCTATAGGGATATCTGCTAGCTGTCAAAGGTAGTTCTAAGTTTGTTAAATTCACGCGTCCTCCCTGTTACCTATAATGCTCGCCCGAGCCTCTTCGGATTGATCTTCTAAAAGAAGCATAACGTCAAGGCCGTGAGGAAGAGCTCAGAACAATCGCGATTATACCATTCATTAGTGAAGTCTTCAATTCATATGCCTTAGACTAACTGGAGTTATTGGGCTGAAATCATTGATTATTCAACCTGTGGACGCTACAGATGTGATAGGCTGGCAATTGGTGCTCATTGCGAAGACGAGGGACTGGAGACTTGACAATCCTCTCGAGTCTCATGAAATGGTCTCGGGGAAGTGCGGAGTAGCGATCATGTATAGGAAGTGAGTCAGTGCACTCCCTAGAGGCGATCACCGGGAGTGTATTCAGATGATCTCGACGACTAAGTTCTAAGTCCAAATAAGATTATGCAAGGGATATTAGTTCACCCGATCTATCCCTAAGTGGGAGCAGTCCAGATCCACTTATCCGTGACAAATGGTGACTGTGATTCTGATGTGCCAGATGAGTGGTTAATTACTAATCCTCGCGTCCGGCCAGTTTGCCATCTTCTTATAATGGGTATAGCACATGCGCATGAAGGTCATATATGTTTTTTTTTTTTTTTCTTAAATGCTAATGTCGATAATAGTCGCTGTCTTCTTCCCGATGCGGGGATATAATTGTCCTCGCATTTTGTTGCTCCATACAGGGATCCCTCAGACCCAGATCCAAAGAAAAGCAATCATGTTTCCTGATTGTGTTTTACCGAATGCAACTGTGTCGAGACACCATTCCGTTTCACTGGAGTCATTCTGACCTCCTTTTCTGCGGACGCATCGCTTCGGTCTTTCACGGCGAATTACAAGTCATCTACTCCATCAAGTTTATAACATCAATGTTACTATCAACTCCAACATCGTCATTGGATACGCTAGTTCATATATTACCAACGCATCATGGAGCCGGGTTTTGTCTTCAGAAGTTGGACTTTCCGCTGCGTCGAGCGTCATACTATTACCAGTATTCCTCTATCCACTTCTGTATCTATTTGACGCCCACAGGTTGCATCACGCGTGAGGTTCGGCTCGCTTCTACAGTGTTCTCCACCAATGTTGGCCGTATAGCCACGATGTTGCTTCCCTAGAGGCTGTTTCGATGTAAGTCGGACAGTTTGATAAGTCGGGTTAGCTGTAGCCGTGGCGGCCATGTCGCTGCTCTCGTCGTTTCGTTACAGCAGCCGTCAAGTTCGCAACCTTGGCCCTGTTGCTCGGTCGATGCGCCCTTCACAATAGCTGAGAGCCTACCTTAGGTACTGGTGCTAGGATTCCTCAAGCTGTATACAGCTGCGCTCAGACTGGTTTCTTTTTCTGTGGGACTGCTAGGCTTTGCCGTAGCGAGATCAACTACTGCACCGGCCAGCAGGTCTGACGGAACCCAGTAGATCTCGGATAATCAAGTGCCCGAGTACTCTGGTAGTCGATTGAGATGCAACGAGCTAATCACAAGACTGCGCAGTCACGCGACCTGATTCCATGGATCTGGGATCTTAGCAGAGCTGACGGCCTGCGCTACCCGCACAACATTCCCAGGTGCTTGGCCGCAGCGTCATAGAGAAGCTCAAAAAAGCACGTTGTTTCTCGAGTAGTAGCCGTTGGAGCCTAGTGTCTCCAATGAATCTCGCACGGTCTTAAGGGTCGCTTTGCCTTGAAGCGCTTCGCCGCTTACAGTACCGGCGTCTTTCTAGATATGCTGCCAGGTCAGGCACTAGCCTCACTTGTAGTGAAGGCTGATCTCTTGGGCCATTCCTAGCCTGTCAGTTTTGACGTTGGTGCCCGATATTTTGCTGCGTATGTGGGTGGACCTGACAGGGACACCCCTCCCTTGGCTCAATACCGCCGTGATAGAGAACGAGTGGACTTTTAACAACACGAACGATGCTGGCGTATAGATCGCGAGGCATAACGTAAGGAGGAACGCCCAACAGGGAGGGACGGGAGAACAAAGTCGATCGAGATAGTATCCATGTTCAAGGTCGAGCTCGACAGCAAATTCCGCCAATAACCTTGAAGGACAGATGTCGGCGCTCGTAAAGCAGAGGTGTGTTCCTGGTTTAGACTGCTTCACGCGGCTGATCGTATCCTTGTTTAGAGTCGGGCCCTCTTTCTCAAGCTTGACCAAACTCGTGGTCTCGAGTTTGATAGTGTCAGGCAATACATTCAGCATCTCGGCCGCATATGAGAACTTCTCTGGCCCTATTGAACGTGATCAACCATCTAGCCATAATGACACACCGCCCGTCGATCAAGTTCAACCAGACCATGAGAAGATGGGCTGGATGGCTTGTCTGGAAGCAGCTCATCTCGACTGGCAAGGGGAACGCCGTGTGCCTCAACTGTAACTGGTTTGGGTCTAGCTTGATGTTCGGTGTCCGAAGCAGAGGGTCGAAGATCGTCAACATAATGCTCACCCCTGAGTCCGCCTCGTAATCGAGGGTCATGTGCGCCACGAGAGGTACTCCCTCATCTATAGCAGCGAATATATTCACCAAGCTGAATCTCCAGCCGAGCCTCCCCATAGGTACGGCTACGCTGCTGACGCTGCTCACTCTGTTCGGGAACGGGTCCAAGCAGTTGTGCAGCTCCTCAAACGATATTGAGGGTATATACTCACCCAGGTTGGAGTCCGTGGCAGTCATGAGGTCGGGACCGGCCCTGTTGTTGGAGACGATGAGAAGGGCAGACGTACCCGTCTTGTAGATTGCCCCCGCGCTGAAAAGCGACACGTGTCGTTCACAAGGCTGCAGCAGAACTCCAGCTCGATGGTCATCGGCTCGGTCTTGTTCTCCGATCTACGTCGCTCAAACTCTTCGCATCCCTCTGACTTCCTATAGGTCTTAGGACATATAAAGCATCGAACGCGCGCTTGGTTGTGGTAATAATGAGCCTTTGTCGCACCCAAAATTGCGCTCGCTTGCTACTTATACAACTGCTCGGCCAACACGTCGTTCATAGTAGGGCCGCGATTTTCTTCGCGGACACGGACTACTTGATAGACATGTAGGAGCGCATGGTCTCGATCTCGGCCATGTACATAGTCACATTGACCGTCATGTCAGGCATCCTCAAATTGATCATGTTCGTACTCCTGACTGCGATCAAGGATAGCATCGAGTTCGCCTCCGTGGACATGTTCACGTCCGGATACCCGGCGCTATCTCTTATCACCTTCTTTATCTACCTTATGTCCGAGCACATGAACGAGGTGTACAAATCCTAGGGGTAGCCTGTGATTTTGCACGGAATATGGCCGGCCGTAGACAGGTGGTTAAAGTGGCTTGAATGCTCCATGATGTATAAAACCTTCATATACGCTAAGTTGATTAAAAGCTTGGCATCTCGCGTGTCAGGGGTGTTAGTGATAGACTCTAGATGGGGCTCCAAACATTAATCAATCTTAGACTGATAGCAATGAAGCAGTATGAAAGTGCAACGGTTGTCTTGAATCATAATTGAGTCTGCGAAGGGGGAAAAAGTATAATATAGCTGCATTTCCCCCTTTCGCTTCCTACGAAACAAATGCGCCAAAGAAAATTCGTCACTATATTCTTCGAATTAGAGACAACCTGGACCTGGTTGGCCATCACTATATGTATTATTCAGAGATGGGGTACCGTCAAAACCCATGAAGGGGACTGGTACGCTGACTCAGGCAACCTCCGCAGCGACACCAATGCCTCACCAACCAGATAGACTCGAGCAACAACATACAGCGAACCCCCAATAAAGCAGAGGATATATATAACGACGTGGCTGTTTCTGCGCTTCGTAGTTGCAAGGATATCGTACCAGTACCACCACACAGAGCCGGAGAGGTGACCCATCGTGTTGAGCAGCGACCACAGCACGCCGCTGAAGACGATGTAGGCTGCTGATGCTCTCCAAAACCACGTTTCGATGGAGGTGGGAAACTGTTCATTCCACCCTGCGAGATGAACGGCGCCGTATACCGTGCTAGCGCTCCATAGAATGATCCCCATCAAATGGCCTTGCATGTGGCGAACAAGGTCGTCTCCCGGCCAATTCCGAGGCCGGTCGACGACCAACTCTTCAGATATGCACACGAAACTCTCAGTCTCGTCTGATTTCCTAGGCTCATTAGGTTGGTTTGCCCGCTTGAATTTGTTTCTCACTTTCGGTGGCATTTCAGGGTACAGTCGAAGTGCTTCGCGATATCTTATCTCGTCTATATCGGACTCTGGATACTCCAAACGTTGTTGGATTGCTGGGAACCGCTCAATGGCATCGCATGCCAGTGTCCATCTTAAAAGCCGCATTTCTTCTTCGGGCGTATCTGTATGACTTCCATCTTGAGATTTTAGTGACTGGTCCATTGCAACCCCTGGAAGGTCGTTACGTAGCCTCATGAAGCCTGACTTTGAAGATTTTCTCTCTCCATTTTGTGACGTTGATATACCATTGGGGAGCACATCAGTAACCGCTTCAACATCGGCCTTCGCCTTCGTTTGTTTTACATTTGATACCCCTTGTTCTTTTGGACCGCCGGATACATATATAACTTCCGACATTTCGGGGTGCACCCCGAAGTCACGTAAAAGGTCTCGGTCCCTTCTAGACTTTGCGCTTACCTGGCTGGACATATACATGAACGCACACATTGCTCGGGTCCAGTCGCCCCTCAATATCGTCGGCTCTTTAATCATCCTGGGCTTATGCCACCAGAGCGCGTAGTTAATAAGGGCAGTGAGAACGTGACCGATGGTGTTCGTCTCGAGTGGCGTTACGGCTAAGCCGAGGGCGAGTCGAGAAAGGGCTTGGACGAGCATCCAAAGAACTTGAAAGCAAGCGATAAGCTTAGCAGTCCCGTCCGTCTTACTTTTATCGGCGATTTCTGACTCTGATACTTTGGGCAACAGACCACATGTCGCCAGAACTTGAACACCGCGGGGTGTAACGTGAAGACGTCGTAGATAGGGGATAAACTGCGGCTCGTTTGCCATATTGTTAGTGGCTAGGTCGAAGGCAAAGCCACCCATTCCTGCATAGAAGCTGTGTACCATCGTCCATTGTTTCGCACGCTTCTCGTCGTCGTCGAGATAGCCGCCCTTAAAGTAGCAGTTAGCATCAAGGTTATTGCGAAGCACATATTTAAATGCTACCTTATTAATTATCTTCGTCAGTGCCCGAGCGGATATGAACTGTCGCCAGGCCGCCCAAATCACCAATTCCGGTCCAAAAACACCCAGAATACTCCATTTCAAGTACCGATATAGGTAGTGAACATCCGATTCGTTGTACTCTGGCAAATTCAAGTGGACGGCTGACCAAACGCAGAGGGCTAGCGTTAAGAGACAAGAGAACAAAAGTGAAAGAGTTCCACGTCCGTCAGGATCAGAAACGAACCCCACAAGGGTCGAGTTTATCGCAGTCGGCCCTTGGAGGCCTAAAGACATGGTCTCGACGAGCTATCATGCAATGAGGACATAAGGACAACAGTCCAAGCGCAACATAAACGAACCTATTCAAAAAGACACTATAGAATGATGCCTGGCCAGATATTCGATGGAATGGAATCTCATACATATACTTTGAAAGCTGGAAGCGGAAACCTGAAAGGGAATGATCAGCTCGCAAGTACGTGAGGCGTGCTTGGATGTCTGCTATCATTGCTGCCCTTGGGGGCCAAATGGCTGACGGCGCACATCACAACCAAATCTGATCGATTGCATGTCCCGAAACTGTCTACCATCCTTAATTCACCAGACCTGACCTTGACTTTTAACAAAACGCTCAGTTCGTAAAGGGGTAGACTTCCTAGTCGCACGAGCCCGACGCTACCTATGTGCATTCTTATTAGCACCAGGTCAAGTAAAGAGTCCATCAGAGGCTAAGTATTAATGGCTTTCTATGCACGTAAAAACATCCTGAGGGGGCATGGCTTGGTGTAAAAGACTTCCAATACCAAGTATCAAGTGAGCGATAACGTGCAGGATTGCCCACATCAATATTCCCTGCGTCGATCGTACGCCGCTAGCGCCACATTACTAATAGTTTTTATGCTGAAAATCAGCTGCAACATTTTAATAAGCTCTCTAGGCGCCCGACCCCGAAATAGAATATCGCAGTTTGATCCTTCCACCCACCCTCGTTTCGTCACAGCTTTGAAACGCTATTCATATCTGGTGAAATGGAAGTTATATGGGCGTACTATTCAGCTACTCGAATACTCTGTGAGAGGGGAGGGAAAACCTGCTTATGTCCATGACGGGAAGCCTTGTGCCCTTGTACAGTACGTGTGGTGACTCGTTAATATTCACGGCGTCAAGCCTACGACATTTTTCGATTTACGATGGCGTCCAGGCGACCACCTTTCAGCTCTCGTAGCCATGTGGTTGGTGCGGCCGAGATAACACCTCTCAGCGACGTAGTCAACAAGGCGGATGATCATGAGTCTTTTCAGGACTTCCCGAAGTTACTTTTCTTCCACGAGATACCAGCATGGCAGCAAGATAACGAATACATTCTTTCGGGATACAGGTGAGCTTTTTAGCGCGTCATTCCAATATTCTACAATTTCAATCTTTAACCTGTGATGCAGGCCAACTTCTGGGTCTGCTTGGACATCATTTACAAGCCTATGCTACCTTCACAACCAAACAATTAATGCCTATTCACATTTACTTGGTGCTGTTCTATTCTTGGCACTTCCTTTCCATTTCTATCGAAATGAATATTTGCGGCAACAGAACACCCAAGTTGGGGACATGTATGTCATAACCGTTTATTGCTTGGGCGTAGCGGTCTGTTTTATACTCTCTGCAACGTAAGTACTCGCGTACATCCAACTGAAGACTCCCGTATAATTACAGGTAATCTGACTATACTGAAGTTTCCATGTCATGTGGAATCACAGTCATTCCTTGACATCATTTTGCAACAAACTTGATTACCTTGGAATCCTCGTCTTGATGTGGGGAGCTGGAATTCCAACCATTTACTATGGATTTCTCTGCAACAACGCTTTACGACTGCTTTACTGGACAATGGTATGTACGCCCACCTTTCTAGTTGACCCGTGTGGCTGATGAAGATAGACAACTACCACTGCTTTGTGCTGCACGATTTTTACCTTGAACCCTCACTTCAGTTCACCAAAGTTTAGGCATTGGCGTGCTTGTCTGTATGCTGGATTCGGGTTAAGCTCTATCATCTTCATCATCCATGGATTGCTTATCTACGGATGGGAGCTACAAAAGCTACGTATGTCTTTGGTATGGATGAGCTGGATGGCTACTTCTAATTTAGTGGGCGCCGGTATTTATGCTGCTAGGGTGAGAACTTTTATACTTAATTACCAAGAGTCTACTTGGAAACTTGCTGATGTGCGTATATATCTAGATACCTGAGAGATGGGCGCCATATCGGTTCGACATATATGGCGCTAGTCATCAAATCTTTCATGTTGCCGTGTTGATCGCAGCGTGGATTCATTTCTGTGGTCTTGTCGAGGCATTTCACGGACTTCGGTCCAGCAATGATACATGCATTACCGACTAGCTATAGAAGTAACCTCTAGAATCATTTTTAGCTTTCTGACTGTCCATAAGATTTATGTTTAGGCTTAGTAATATTACGACAATGGTAAGACGGGAGATGTGTTATTATCCCTTACGTATAATGACAAATTAGATTATATAGATTATTTCTTGACCATTCAACAAATAGTAGTGAGTTAGGATCTCCTAGTATAAGTAGAGCTGACTCTCATTGTTACGGGGAGGTCTATTATGCAAAAGCCCATGATCTGTTACTAGAAGCCCCTTAGCAAGCGTCACGCAAGCCTTTGCACGCAACCTTGTGCGCCCCACACAGCAAGATCTACGATATACAACCTTGGCAGCTGGCTCCAGATCATTTAAATCTCTGGCTTGACGTAAGTGAATTGTGGCATTGATGTAACACATATATAAATGATCGTAGTATATTTACTCGTGCGACACTTTATTGCCGAACAGTTTGTTGGGTACTCTCACTCATTTACATGCGCGCTCAGTTGCACCCATAGGCGGGCAGGCCGAACAACGAGCATAAGCAGTGTGGCCTTGCTCAGGTTGTCAGTCGCTTGCCGGTGGTTCGGTTCGTGCCCCCAGTTTTACAAGCAAGTCCAAAACGCAAATGTCAATCCTTCTGCCTCGTAATACTCATTATACGCAAAGTGAATAACTCAGCCTAGGTGACATATACGAGCGTCAAGTATACCTTGATAGCTGACATCCTCTGCATGACTACGAAGATCTCGCCAGTCCATCCCCTTAAATCGACTTCGCAAGCGTTGCGTACAGCCGTATTCAGCACTGTCAAAATGAAATTTGCTCACCGACTAGCCGCTAGGGAAGTTGCCCCTAACACGATGCATAGCGCCCTTATAAACGACGAGGCGCACGATTGGCTTTTCCACTGCAAGCGTCAGCCGGGAGCAGGTTCGGACCCGATAGAGCATTATCCATCCAACAATACCAGTGTTGTTCTCTGGCACGGCCATATTTTTCAGGTGCAGCTTCCAATCCCGCGGTGCCGGTAAGCCTAGAGGCTATGCAGGCGATATATCAAGACATCCCCCGGCTCTTCGAAAACTCGAAAATCCGAAAACCCCTATCGGCACGCTCAATTTGATGAACGTGACTCCTGGGCATCAGGAAGTCAGGTATATCGCATTAGTGAGTATTTAGCAAATCTTCCTCCAAGACCCTTCGAGATTGTTGGGGATATGGAAGGCAAGGATGAGCTCGCTTTGTTTGATTTCTGATATACGGTCTTATGTATCAGCGGGATTATGGGGTCAGCATAGCTCTTCGCGACCGCTCCAAAATTCTTCAGCGAAAAATCAGATGTAGTTTCGAAGGGTATACATGCCGATCTTTGGCCGACTGTTTGCATTGAGAGGGCTGAGCATACTAAAGCTTAGGATGCCATCATGTTGAAGTGACAGGGTGGCTGCATGTTGTGTGGATGCATACGTGAATGTAAGATTGGGTATCATGGTTGAAATTTGGCGGGATTGCTGGGTATCAGTTTCCTCAAAACCTCAATCTGCCGGGCCTGAGCCTTGTTCTTCAAGTCTGTCACGCCACGTTTATCCATCCGTCTCGTGCCGTTTGAGTAAACCACGGTGAAGTCAGGTACCACCTCTCCGGGCTGTATCACACTCTTCGGTGTCAGGATGCAATGCTGCGATACGCATGGTTAACCCTGGAGCTAGAACCAAACCCTTGGAAAGCGATCAACCTACCTTCCCTAGCTTTGCGCCTTTACCAACCCGGCTCCCCACACCTACACGGCACCCTTCGCCTATTATGGTACCACCGGACTCGATGACCACGCCGACCTCGACTGTAGCGTAGTCGCTGATGAAGACGCCGTCACGCGATTCGCTCGATGTCGGGTCAACAGAGGCTGCTCCTATACTCGTCCGCTCCTGCACTATGCATCTCCGGCCGATCGTAACTCTCCCCTTGGTGGAATCGAGCTTTGCGCGCGGATGAACTACCGACTCGGAACTAATGTTTATGGTGTGATGACCGGTCAATTGCGCAGAGTCGGCGATAGTGATGGATGAGGAGAAGTTGACAGGGGCCTTAGGACCAGCCGGTGTCCGTGGGAGAACCGATTGTCGCTTGGATGAGGACGACGCCATGATTTTGCATTCCCCGGTAGAGGCGTAGGTTTACGTGAGGTGAGAAGGGGCGCTCATAGCTACCGCGATTCTCTCGACTGCATTGACGAACCAGTTGGAATTACCTTATTCCAGGTTGTTATAGCAGGTGGTATCAAGCTCCCTGTAGCAGGTTAATCGATAAGGAATTAACCCGTACCTATTGATAGGTACCTAGGAAGAAACGATGTCAGTGGCCCAAGCTCTACTTGCCACAGGGCTCCACTCCCAGCTGCTCCGGGCCAATGATAGTGCAGCCATTGATTTCAAGTGCCTCATCACTCGACATCGTCCAAAACCTACACAACACTCCCGTTGCCACTGGACTCTCCCCTCTTCCAGCTCAATTGAGCGCCAAACACACCATCACGATGCTGTCTAGGACCACCACGCCGTCGGCGGCCTCCGTGAAGGCCCTGACGCGCGTCACCCTGCCCGCCGGCTCGCAGAACCGATCTTTCGCGACTGTCCAAGAGGGCGCCCCCCCGAAGCGCACCTATGGCGGCCTACGAGACCAGGACCGCATTTTCCAGAACCTCTACGGCCGCTTTCCCGCCGATCTTAAGTCCGCCAAGAAGATGGGTGACTGGCACAAGACGAAGGAGATTATATTAAAGGGCCACGACTGGATCATCGGCGAGATGAAGGTCTCGGGCCTGCGAGGCAGAGGAGGAGCCGGCTTTCCCTCTGGTCTGAAATGGGTTCGTTTCTTCGATTCGCCTATTATATATCAGCTTTAGGGGAAGGGATGTACTGATGATCCTGCCGATCTAGTCGTTTATGAACTTCAAGGACTGGGACAAGGACACTAAGCCGAGATATCTCGTCGTCAACGCCGATGAGGGCGAGCCCGGAACATGCAAGGATCGAGAAATCATGCGAAAGGACCCCCACAAGCTCATTGAAGGCTGTCTCGTCGCTGGCAGGGCCATGAACGCAACCGCCGCCTACATCTACATCCGTGGCGAGTTCATCCACGAAGCTGCCGTCCTCCAGCACGCCATCAATGAGGCCTACGCTGACGGATTGATCGGAAAGAATGCCTGCGGCTCAGGCTACGACTACGACGTCTACATTCACCGCGGTGCTGGTGCCTACGTTTGCGGCGAGGAAACCTCCTTGATCGAGTCCCTCGAGGGCAAGCCCGGCAAGCCCCGTCTTAAGCCCCCATTCCCTGCCGCTGTTGGTCTATTCGGTTGCCCCTCAACCGTTGCCAACGTCGAAACAGTGGCCGTCGCCCCTACGATTTGCAGGAGAGGAGGAAGCTGGTTCGCTGGCTTCGGTCGAGAGCGGAACCAGGGAACAAAGCTCTTTGGTATTTCGGGCGCCGTCAACAACCCGGCTACCGTTGAGGAAGAAATGAGTATCCCCCTGCGGGAGCTCATTGAAAAGCATTGCGGTGGCGTCAAGGGCGGCTGGGACAACCTTCTCGCCATTATTCCCGGTGGTTCCTCAACACCTATCCTTCCCAAGCATGTCTGCGATGACCAGCTGATGGATTTCGACGCGCTAAAAGACAGCCAGTCTGGCCTGGGCACTGCGGCCGTTATTGTTTTAGACAAGAGCGCCGACGTTGTCCGAGCTATCTCTCGGTTATCCCACTTCTACCGTCACGAATCTTGCGGCCAATGCACACCATGTCGTGAAGGTAGCAAGTGGACGGAGCAGATCATGAGCCGGTTCGAGAAGGGACAAGGCCGTGAACGAGAGATTGACATGTTACAAGAACTCACAAAACAGGTCGAGGGCCATACCATTTGCGGTAAGTCAATATTCATACCCAGGCTCAAATATACTTGCGTCCTACTGACAGTAATGCAGCTCTTGGCGAAGCCTTTGCCTGGCCTATCCAGGGTTTGATCCGACACTTCAGACCCGAGCTAGAGGCCAGGATGCAGAAGTATGCTGCCGAGAACGGTGGCCAACAAACATATGGCGGTGGATGGCACCCTGGTGCGCGGGCGGAGGGCAACCTGATCTCTCCTGGTCAATAAACAGTCCCAAAGATGATCCAGACAACAAAAGCAGCTGGCGTAGACTTGGGGTTTAGAAGAGGGATAATATCGACTTGTACACTTTGCCTAACCTATCCGCCACTATGTATATATTCACCAAGCCGTTTCCTCAGGCAAGTCTGTTCCTAATAGTTACCAGAATTGCTCCATACTATGACCATATGTATGTTCAAAACCACCGTGCAAGGAACATATCCCACAATTTGCATCGGGCGACAGAACATTTCGGGCCAGCATTGGGTATAATTGCTCGAAACAAACTACAAGTACTTACCTTTTACGAAAACAACAATAGCGGTATTCATTGCTGAAAGAGAAGCAAGTTAGGGATACTATGATTTTCCATTTCACATTCGATGTTGTCATCAATCTGACGACGCTCCGGCTTCTTAGGCTCTGGATCTTATCAATGTCGACCATTCGATATGCGTCTCCGCTTACAAACCCCACCGCCCATTGGGGTTTGAACCGGATAACTACCGGCTGGACTTGGCTGGACTCGTCTATAACGTGCAGAGGTATCTCCCATCCACCGTCTCTAAATTATTTAGAACTGCCGTATATCGTCGCACTAGTAGTCTCTCGCTAACCGGCATCTTACCTATAGGCAAATAGGTCGTCTACTCCTACCTAGTATCTACGTGCAGATATATATATTTATACACTAGCTCCCTTCGTCTCCAGTTTTTCGAAGGGTCATCGCGTTCGGTTCGGTGTTAGAAAATCGTTGCTCTCAATAAAATTAGTCTCTGTTTCTGTTACGCGGTCTCGGGCTCGGGCCTCCCTTTGTGACCTTGACACCCGCCTACGAGTTCCGTATCAAGCTACCGGTACCAAGAACACAACCACCGGGAGCATACCTACCCATCTACCTAGGGAGCACAACATTTATACGGTGGTAGTCATGTCTCACACATTTGAACAGTTCGTGAGGTTCACAACCGATGCGGGTATGAAAAAGGTCATTTCACTTATTGAGAATTCTCCCTTCCTTAGCCCGTATACCGGCATGGGAGGTATACGACATGAGCGCAGTCAAAGTTGGATAGGATGAGACAAGACGTCTTCAAGGAAGCCGCTTTATTAGCATATCGTTCGGATCCGCAAACTCTTCCTTTTTTTTCGCTTTCCCTCTCTCATTTCGATCCTCTTATACTCTATATCATCAATGAGAAGAAGCATGGCACATTTAAACTTCACTTCTTCATGGCCTTTCCTTCTGCACCGTATAGGACCAATCACCTCAAGCCCTCACTAACGCGACGCAAAGCCGGTCTCGAACGAACCTTGCGCCTATTCCAAGCTATATCCCAGATTCTATCCTCCTATACGCTCCCTTTCAACATACTCCTCATTCTCCTATCCTATCTCCCAACATCAGCACCGCCCTCACTCAAAAGGAATGAGGCGGGTCCAGACCCAGCAACAACGTACGCCGCCCTTTTAGGACTGAAAAGCCAGCTCGCCCTCGCAAGACGGTACTTCCGCCTCTTCCGATTCCTGGAATCCTTCCACGCGGCGCAGAAAATCTACCTATCTCTCACCTCCTCCTCCTCCTCCACCGGCGGTAAGGAGAAGGGGAGTAAAGGAGGGAGGGAGAACGTGGCCCTCTGGCTCGACGTCTTCGGCCGCACCTTCAACGGCATGTACCTCCTCCTCGAGGCGTCGACCATCGCCGACGTCCAGGGGATCCCCGGGCTCGCGGTCTGGGGACCCGAGCTCGAGCGCGCCGTCGCCGTCGAGGGCCAGCGCTTCTGGCTGTTCTCCCTCGTCTGTGGCGTCTTGGCCGGCGCGGTGAGGATTGCCGATGTCGTGGCGAGCGCGTCGTCTGAGAATGTGGCTGCTTCGGGTGCGAAGATGGGAGGAGATGAAAAGAAGGAGGGGATTACGGATGATAAGACGGGCGATGGGGATGGTACGTCTGAGAAGGTATCCTCCTCCACGCAAGAGCAGATCGACCATCTAGCCCGGAGCCGGGAAGTGCGCGCTAAGATTTCCAACCTCGGCCGCCGTGTCGTGTCTGACGCCCTCGATATCACGTTGCCAGGGAGCATGGTGGGCTGGGTGCCGGTGAGTACGGGCACGGTCGGGTTGGCTATGTTCGTCACGACGGTGTTGACGAGCATGGATATCTGGGACAGATGTGGACGTGAGGTCGCCGCTGGTAAAAAGTAACCTGAGAAGGCCATGTGTCCATCCTTCAAAATAAAACGGAGCACTCATTTCAGATTATGTCAGCATTGGTTAGAAGGCCGTGTGGTTATCTAAAAGATATATCAATATTCGTATCTATGTCAAACAACGCTTTCTAAGGTTATATTTGTTTCCTAGATTCCTCCTACATGGCGGTTTAATATATACAAAATGCGCCCCTCAAACCCATTTCTAGATGTTGTTCTAGTAAGTCTATCGAATGTGTCGTATCATATCTCATGAACAGTATTTCAGCTAGGTGTCTATGCACATGGTGAAGATATCGTTAAGTATAACAGTTGTCGCGGGCGTGACTATATAAATGCCGTTAATTCTTGATGGATTAAAGGCGTCGTTTTTCTGTCACAACAGTCGAGTCGGCTTAGGCGTAAGCTAGAACGTGCGGTTTAATGACGCTTGGAGTACGCCTCATACCAAAACACCTGACTCTTTTCTGATTGCTGTGCGAGATCAAAAGATTGTTCCGTTAAGGTAGATGATATACCACGATGTATGCGATGACTCCGATCCGTTTAACAGAGTGCCAGTAGTATTTAGTAAATGCTCGTAGATCCATTGTAAATGACGCCGTGGTTTATTGGACAATGGTAGATAAGTCCTTCCCTACAACGCCGCGGCTGGAACCTCCTGGGGTATTGAGATGAAAGCAAAGGGAAAAGTCCGACCCTGATTTGCCTCCCATGCTCATCATAGTGGGTCGATAATTTAAGGGGGACCGAATGATGCACCGCGCATCGTAGGTGTAGTGGGCGAGGACTCTTCCGGTTCAGCTGAGACTACAATCTTTGGTGGGCCTTCTGTATCCAAACCCGAAGTTGAAGAGTGTATATGCGACGTTGAGCCGTGTTGAAGGTGAACATGCGCTGGTCTGGGGCGGCTCGGAACCTCGAGCGTATCCCGTCTCGACCGCCTGCTCGGACCAGCTACAGGGGATGTTGTCATCCTATCAAGCTCTGGAGACGGACATTCGCTTTGCTCGGCTGGGGTCGTATTTGAGCGGGACGGGGACCTAGGCGGCCGTGACGGCGACGTATCACGATCAGGTATCCGGATGGACGAGGAGCTCTCAGCTCTGGATAGTCCGGGGATAACGCTCCCCCCATCCTCTGGCTGGTGGGTGTTTCTATACCAATCTTGGAATTCTTTGAAGTTTGGAACTCGCCCGGCTTCCCCGGGAATCTCGGGGAACTCTGTCTTTCCCTCCTCGAATACGGAATTGTCATAGCGGTCTGGTGCTGCCGTTCCAAGGTACTCCCCGAACTTGTTCAGCAAGGTGGCTACATTGTTCCGGTGTTTATTCGATATTGGTGGCAGAATTGGCTCGTGGTTTGTGTTTGTAGTAATAGTTGTAAGTTCGATGCAATCTCTATTCAGCTCATCAGGCTGCGCGATCTCAGGAATTTCGCGACGTATACTGCTACTATCCACCACATGGTCTGTGTGTATTCCAGATGGGGTCCCCGAAACACTGCTATTTATACTCTCGTGATCTCTATTACTATGCGGGGTGTGGTTTGGCGCCGGACTTTTGCTATTATGGGAGTAGCCGGAGCTTATACCCTCCTCGCCATTACTCTCGCCTTCATGTCGGACATAAAATAATGAACCAAGCACGACGAGCGCAGTGGCAACAACGTTAGCCCATTGTCCTACACTGGTAAAAGGCTCTGTTTGGTAGATGACCTGCGGGCTCCAAAAGTTGAGTTCACCAATGACGAGGAGTACAACAACAATACCGCTAAATATCGGTATCTGTATGCCGCTTAGAAAGGTCCGGATTGCGTCGTTGATGATGGTTATCATCTTAGGGGTGGCTCCATTGGTTCCTTCGATAGGAACATTGTTGTCGGCCTCTTCTCGAGCAAATCGTCGCTTCCAATTGATTTCCAAGATTTTCTCCCAAGTAAATATCTGTGCGGAAAGCCAAGTGTTAGCCCAGAGTCGAGAACACGAGGTTCAGTTTCTAGACAAAATCTTTGAATGAAGTGTGTAATAGTTGTATAATTTCCAGTGGTATTAGTAGTATATCCGCCTTAATACACGCCGACATATATAGTAGAGATCAACGTACGAGTGTAAGAACAGGAGGGATAGAACTGGCAGCAGCAAGAAGGGTGACTGCGTTAAACGTGAGCCGCGTTGGTGCAGGGATAACTGCGGGTGCATTTGTGGGATCTCGGCGAATTGGAGAGAATGGGCCACTGGAATTGAAAAAGCAGTGAAGATTGCAGTCTGCACTCATGTAGGGGAACGCAGCCAAGTTAGAAGGGTCGATCGGGGCTCCCATATCATCAAAGGAGCAGCTATGGGCTTCAGAACGGAAGAATTCGACCGCCAGACTTAACATCCCTACATTTCATTTAGACAGGTTCCACAGCAAGATAATTGATATTGCTTACCGGCAAACAGCAGACCCGTCCATACGAAAATAATATTTCTCTGGGGATCATTGAAGTATGTTGTGGACTGGTACACTGTGATGGGTGCTGCTAATATGCCTATGGAACAAATCTGAAAAGCGCCGTAGATATCCATATCAACTGCAGCTGTAGATACAGGTATCAGGAAGTGTGGAACGGGATGGCGAAGTATCAGTACTTACTGTCTACACTAGAACATACGTCAGTTAATAAGATGAACGCCGCGGAGCATGTATTCCAAACAGAACACTGTGAGCATTCGAACTAGCTTAACCAAGAAAAGCAGAATATACGGTGACTTACTGTACGGCCGCCAATACTACCGCATGAATAGCAGCAGCAGCCGGTAAAAGCAAGGCGGCGGCAAGACAAGCATTTCTCAGCCATTCTTTTCTTCGGGCTAAGACACAAGTAGCCACCAGGACATAGTAACTAGGAGAGGACTCAGGTAAGGAGACGTTCTATCGATAGGAAATTTGAAGTGCAGTTCTATAGGCTTACAGAATTCTCGTTCCGAACCCATATTGCCCTGACACTGCCCAGGCGCATACGACTTGAACTACAGGCTGATGAACGGTAGTATTTGAAGCGTTGACGATGGTATCTCGGTCAATTAGAGAGTGCACGAATGGAGTTGCGGTGAGAGGGGGCATGTAGGCGGGTGAGAAGGCCGTGAGACACGCAAAGATGGCCAGGCAGACTTGACTGCCGGTGATAAACTACGGTACAGACTGCTTAGGTGGATATGTAGAAGCACGACTGCGGAGTTGAGAGGCTTAGAGGCACCACAGGTGTATATATGTATGGTGAGATCTGGCGACCGCCAATGTGTGGCATGCAACAAGGCCCTGGAATCATTGGCCACGAGATATAACTATTCGTTCTGATGAGTTTACACAGACGCGAGGAAGAAAAAGTGATAAAGCTGCCGAAGGGATAAAACATAAAAACTTATCAGCTTCAACTTGGAGGAAGTGGATTTAAGTGGATTTATAAAAAGAGAAGTCGAGGGGCGACGTGTAGACTACCTAACGATGAGGCTCTGGTCAGATCACGAGTCCTACGACTACGGGCGAAAAGAAATGATTGACGCTGGGACCCGGCTTCTACCATAGGGGCATGGAAGGAAGTAAGATGCATTTCAATTTGTCAGAAGCACGGGCCATGTCTTCTTTGAGCTGAGAAACTGGTGTGTTATTCCAGTGTACGGAATACGTGTTCGAGTCACGGTGTGATCGAGATTGAAAGATGCCTGGACATGAATTACCTGCATGTAAGAAGTACTAGAGGATCCACACATAGTGCACCCTCTTCGCTGACGCTCAGAGGGCGTCAAAACTATGGATCAGGTCAAAACCTATAAATCACTTGGACAGCTAAAATAAGCGTAAATAACAGCTTTAAAGCTAAATAACTAGCATAACGTACATAGTTCAAAAGTTCTAGGTTTGCATATATGTTTAAAATATATGCTAAAGTAGTATTATATTTTTTTTTATTTTTTTAAACAATATTTTAAAATAAATAGTATATTTTTAAAAAATTTAAGCGTTAGCTTAAATAATATATTATTATATTCTAAAAAACAAGCAAAAAAAAACAAAAATAATGTATACTTGCTAACCTTTATAATACATATATTGCATAAGTTATTTAGCTGTAAAAGTATAAAAAAACAAGCAAATACGCAGTTAATAACCCGATCTATAGTTTTGACCTAATCTATAGTTTTGACGCCCTTTGAGCGTCAGCGAAAAGGGTGCACTATGTGTGGATCCTCTAGTAAGTACCTATATTGAACTTAGCACTTCAAAAGTTGGTCTGGCCTGGGGAATTGCACCCAGTTCGTCGGGAGTCCCCGCCCTGCCACTTCCCAAAGTACATAAGTGCCTAGGTAAGCGCATCCCCGCACCTCCCCGCACCTCCAGCCCTACTGACCGAAGGCTACTTAAGGCAGCTCCCGAGAATACATATGCTACGGCAGACAACATCATTGCAAGGAACTACGGAGTACATATAGTGTAATTTTAAGCACCTGAGGCTTTATTATGTATGTACATACCTAAGGTATGTACTACTAGTAGGTGTATTGCTACTTCACTGAAAGGCATATTTTAGTTCGCCGATTTGGAACTTGTCTTTCAAGTGTTTCACCATCATATCAGTCCTCATCATAAGCTTACTTAAGTACATTACCTCATGGTACAGGAGTGATGCCCCATGTTGCACAGGCTCGACAGGCCATTCCGCGTGTTTTTCTTCTCCTTCTCGAAGTCTGCAGTATGGGCAAACAGCTTCGATCTTCATCCAATAAAACATCAATCCGCCTCACCGCCGTCAAGGGCACAGCCACCACACTGCCAGCATTCGGTTAGTTGTAGCCAATAGAACTCGCCCTCGTAGCCCCCCCAGGTCTGCAGATGCGCTACACTCCAACATCCCTTTGCTCGTTCTTCGGTAGGTGCGACGACCACTGGAGTTCCAAAAAGGCTAGGATGCTCTCTATCGCCGCTCGCCTCATCAATCCAGCCGAGCCAGCTTCGCTCGTGTTATCTTACAGACCACGAATGATCTTAGTAGGTAGTGTGTTAATATCTGGGCACCGCCGTCTCTATCGAGCCTTACCCAGACAGGATAGATCCGTCCCACACGTGCTTCACTACGGTGCATTCTTCGGGGGGCACCATTTCCGTTGCCAAGACTCCAAGCCTATGAGTTGCTACCAAGCCTCCTCTGGCTTGATCCCCTCTAGCCGCATGCCCTGTACAGATATCAGGTCCAGACACGGCTCTTCTTATTAACATCTTTTCACGCCCAATTTCCTCTAAGAAAATAATACCCCGCCATGCTCGAACAAGGGCGTTGAGGCTTGCGGGGAATCGAGACTTGATCAGCCTTCATTTCACTACTTCTGCAATCATGTCTGATATCGCCGATGAACCAGTCGACCTCGATACCACCAAGATAAACCATTGGCGGTCAATTTTGATGCTCGTGGTTTTCGTTATAGCCAGTAGGTAGCATATTCAACAGCCAATTGTGTTTAGTATCCCGCGCAGTAACCTCGCTCACTATCTTAGACATCACCGTGCTCTTTCCAACCCACATTCACATTCCAGTACCTCTTGTACTGTATGAGGCTGGGTTAAAAGGGTTAGTACGCCTGCGTGTGATCCCCGCGAGGCAGCATTATGACCGAAGGACATTCGATCCTAGCTCGACTCATAAAGTGGGTTGGGATAGCAGCTCTGCTAAGCCATATGTATGGTTTTACTTTCCCGTCAATTTTGTCACGGGGCCGCTCATAGCAGATCTCTTCCTGTTGGCTATCGGTGCGATAGGTCGGAGAGAAGTGGAGGGTGGCATCGGCGGCTCAGACAATATTGTACCATACGACATCTTACTCTTCTTTTTCTCCCTCGCTTATATTGCTATATCGATCGACGCGTCGGGTCTTATTAGATATCTCGCTTTCAAAGTCCTTCAATTGGGTGGAAGAGTGGGACACCGCTTGTTTTTCTTCCTCTATGCATTCTTCTTCGGCTTGGGCAGCTTCATTGGAAATGACCCCATCATCTTATCTGGCACTGCATTTCTGGCGTATATGACCCGTGTGTCAAGCAATATTGTCCATCCTCGAGCATGGATTCATACTCAGTTTGCCGTTGCCAATATCGCCTCAGCTATCCTTGTCTCCTCAAATCCGACGAACCTCGTGCTTGCTGGAGCGTTCAAGATCAAGTTCATTGATTATACCAGGGACATGGTTGTCCCCGTGGTTATTACCGCTATTCTGTTATTCCCGTTCCTGCTCTACATTGTTTTCGCGAACGAATCTCTGATTCCAAGCTCTATAAAAATGCATGAACTGGATGAGGAGGCGAGGGCCAGAAAGCCCGTGAACCCGAATATTCCGTATAGCCGGGGCACTGCAGGCGAAGAAGAGAGAGAACTTGCAGACAACGACGCGGGCCAGCAGTTATCCCTCGAGGAAATCATGAATCCTTTCCTTGATAAAGCTGGCGCTGCATTTGGGGGTGTTATCATGGCTGCTACACTAATCACCATTCTCGTGCTCAACGAGGTCCAATCAAGCCATGATAAGGAGACCCGCGTCTTTTACGTCACCCTACCAGCTGCAACCGTTATGCTTACCTTCGACCTGGTTTGGGGTTGGATCCATCGGAAAGAGACACGCAAGATCGCTCATGACGGCAGGCAACAAGTTGCTGAAGCCGCAGAAAGAAAGAAAAGACAATTAGCCGCAGAGGCCGGCACTCTTGAACAAGCCGATGATACTGCTATATCACTCGAAAGAATACCCGAAATACACGACACGGACAGCCGTGGCAGTCATGATGAAAAAAATGGTCAGCTGAATTTGTCAGATGACAATATAGACCATCTCACAGGCGATAACACAGATTCAAGTTCATCACCTACCATGCCGCCAGAGCAGCGTACCGACGGAGGGCCATCGCCCTCAAGACTTGCTGGGTCAGAAGAACAGGGTCTTCATCAACATCAGTCAACAACACCCCCACTTCCTCCTCGGGAAAAGGAAGACCTTGAGGTAACAATTGCCACGTCACAGAAACGGACAGACACAGAGTCAACCGAAGGAATAGAGGAAGGAAAGAGGAAGGGTGCCGAAGGTATGGCAGTCAATGAGAAGCACGTGTCTGCGACGCCGGCTTGCAGCAACCCGAGCAACCTCGTGTCTATTAGTGCGGACACGTACAGATGGCTGCAGGATACATTTCCCACAGTCATTGCGGTCTTCAGTCATCTTCCGTTTGCTTTATTACCATTTTCATTTGAAATGTTTATCCTTGTACAGGGTCTGGTAACTAACGGCTGGGTCCCCGTTTTTGCTTACGGTTGGGACCATTGGGTGAATAAAACAGGCACCATTGGAGCCATTGGCGGCATGGGTTTCCTTTCTGTCATTTTGTGCAATGTGAGTTTCTTTGCCAACATGCGACTTGACAGCGGACTAATATCGTTTGGAATCCAGTTTGCCGGCACAAATATTGGCACTACCATCTTGCTTTCGCGCGTCATACAGGCATGGGAAGAAATACATAGAAGAAACATGCAACCTTTAGGAGATCGGACTAAATGGGCGACGATATACGCCATGGCACTTGGCGTCAATTACGGCGCCTTCAGCATCGCGTTCAGCGCATCGCTAGCTGGCTTACTCTGGCGAGACATTCTCGCACGAAAACTTATCCGTGTGCGCGGGCTTGAGTTTGCTCGCGTCAACCTGCCCATCATAAGCGTTGCCATGACTATTGGCTTAGCCGTCCTGACCGGAGAGGTATATAGATTCAGACGCGATTGAATGACATTTCACGACATATTTCCAACTAGTATAGATATCATATGCACTTACGCATTTACGTTGTCTCTGAAAGCGAGAAGAGAGATTTGGCGTTGTCCGGTTCGCGCCACGGAGCTGTGGCGAGGTTGAGTGTTTTGAATGATATGAAGGCCATATCAACTTGACAACAGAGTTAGGGCCGAGCAACATGGCCGTATGTGGTCATACATGCTAAGTCTGCGGATGAGTTACATCCGGGCTACACGTACATATATAGCGATTGTATTCTGCGAAGAGTTTCATTGCATCCTATCCAATCAATAGGCTCAACAATATTGCGTGAACAGTCGCTGTCGAAGGCAGTCAGTATCCCATGGCATATCAGGTCTTCGGAGAAGATCTCAGCTAATCTCTAAGCGGTCCATACCAGCAGCATTCGATAAGCAAGATCGGTCTGTAACTAAGCACCCCAACCGGACTTATCACTGGGGTAAGGCGCTCACGCCGTCTGCCTCGATGGGCGGTACATCACGATTTGCGAATTCACTACTGTTATATGCGCAGTATCTTGGTTTGAATCGGAACGGACCTTGCTCGATATGAGCCACGCGACTTCCGAGTGTGATATTTTGAGGTAGTTCTGATAACAGTATTGTATCTATTATCAGCTGAATATTGAATAAAGCATGAACCGTCTCGGTACAGTATTAGAGATAATGCGGATGGTTTCTCGAGACATCGATATGGTACATATGTATTATCGACATTGCACGACGAACAGATTATGTAGCCACGTCTTCGCACTGCGCCTCCTGGGTAGGACAGCAGGAGCCAAAATGTTAGCTAGCGATTTCGTGCTGGAGCGCTAGTTATGTATTCCTGCCTCAGGTAGGTAAATATTACTGTCCAAAAAGGATTGTGCATCGCCCATAGTAATGTAGATTTTCCACACTTACCTAGTCAAGCGCGATCTTCAGATGGTAATACAACAAGTAGGCGGTGAAATTTTAGGTACTGGCAGAAAATAGGGTGGACCCTGAAACTTCCTTATCGAGCTTTATCTCCCTCGCAATCCACCAATTTTTCTAATCGACTGGTAAGAAGCAGGAACGTATGCTCGTAGCATCGGCAACAGTCGCGATCGTTGCGCTCTAGCAACCGACGTTCGCTCTTTTCCCTCTCCGCCTTGTTTCGAGAGTCTTGCTTGTTCATTTATTTCTGCCTGAGCTCTCTTCAATTAAACTGGCTTCCCCGGGCCATGTCGAAGGGCTCCAAACTTAGCAGTACAATTACATCTTCGGCATCTTCAAGACCGCCTGCGTGGCTATTCAGCAACAACTCTACCGAGTCCCCCTCAACCCAATTGGTTACCACTATCACGCCAGACACAATGGCTAAGAAGGACAAGAAAGCCCAGAAGGCTGAGAAGCCTGCGAAGCAGCAGCAGTCCGACGCTGTCGCCAAACCCTCGACCACCTCGACATCAGCTACCCAGAAGCCCCCTGCTCAGCTGATGGACCTTGTCGAGTCTTTCCTCTCCGATCAAGGTTTCAACGACGCCCACCGCGAGTTCCAGAAACAGCGAGCTACCAAGCCTTGGAAGGGTCACAGTGCTGGGAAGGCTGGTACCAAGGAACACCACTCATTGGTCAGTGTCTTCCAAACCTGGGAGACCTTTGCGAGCAAGGATGGTTCCCCCAACGCCATGGCACAGGTCACTAGTGTTAGTAGTAAAAGCGATCAATCCGACAACTCTTCGAGCGACAGCTCTAGCGGTGACGAGTCTTCGGATGAAGATGATGTTGCAATGGCAGACGTTCCTGCAGCTGAGTCGTCTTCTTCCGAGTCCTCGAGCAGCGACAGTTCCAGTGAAAGCGAAAGCGATAGCGACAGCGACGAGAAACAAGCTACTGACTCAAAACCCCCTGCTTCTAAGACTACTTCTGCCACGAAGTCTTTAAAGCGCAAAGCTGAATCGGACACTGATAGCTCGTCTTCCGATTCCGACTCAGATGAAGAAATGACTAGCGCAAACTCGAAGGGCGACAAAAAAAAACCCAAAGCCAAGAAGGTCAAGACAGAGGATAGCTCGGACGAGAGCTCTGCATCTGAATCCGATTCCTCTTCCGACGATAGCTCAAGCGACGAAGAAGCTAAGCCAAAAGAAACGAAGAAGATCGAATCCGATAGTGATAGTGATAGTTCTTCCGAGTCTAACTCTGATAGCTCGTCCAGCTCTGAGTCCGAGTCTGAATCTGAGGATGAGGTAGAGACTGCCGCCAAGGTCCCGCTCCCCGACTCTGATTCTGACTCTTCGAGCGAATCAAGCGAGTCCGAGTCTGAGTCCAAGAAAAAGAAACTAAAGATTAAGACTGAAGGCAAAGCTGTAAATGCCTCAGCTTCAGACAGCTCAGCGACTCTAGAGAAGGCTTCGCCCGAATTTGCTCCGCTCCCACCTAATCCTACCACATTCAAGGCGAACAACAGGGGTAGCGGGTCAAATTCCAAAAAGACACAAAATCAGCCTTTCTCTCGCATCGCTAAAGATGTGGTAGTTGATCCTCGTCTATCCTCGAACGCCTATGTTACTCACGGATATGGCGAACAGGCTCACCGAGACTTGATTGTGACAAAGGGCAAAGGATTCACCAAAGAGAAAAACAAGAAGAAGCGGGGAAGCTATAAAGGAGGGCCCTTAGATGTTCACATGAGCCGAAGCTTCAAGTTCGATGATTAGGAGTATGAGAACCCCGGTTCCGACGATTGGGAGTTTGAGGATCTCGGTTCAGAGGGAAGCGGTTCTCGCGTGACGTATATCCCAATCAAAGCCACGCCAGCCGCACCAAGGAAACCGAGAAATAACAGCTTTTCATTCACCGCCAAGAGAGCGAACAATGTTAAGAAGCCAAGCCGTCTAAAGTTCAACTGAGAGTGTTGGCTCGACCCCATGATTTTTGGCATCTTGGGACGATTCGTATGCAGAGTTGGTTGGTGCCGCCTCCTGTATTGTCGGGCTCTAGACTCATCCAAACAAGGCAATCGGGGAAAACAGCCTTGCGTTCTTGATGGGTAATATGCACAAAGTTCAGCCTTAGGATGAAGACCAGCATCACTTAGGTAATCAATACATAATTAACCAGTGATTTTAAACGCGATGGTTTTAGTCCGGTCGTTCTTGGTGAATATTCCAAGGCATTTACTCTAAAGATCTTTTCGAGGTAAAATGCAGATATGATACCATTGTAGATCAAACCTTTATGAACAAGCATGGAACTTGATGATGTTAGATACATCCTAGAATTTATAATTTTACCTGAACCCTACGGGCATACAGATAGGTGTCTACTGAACTAGGGGGAGTGGTCTTATCCTTGCGCAGGGGGATAACGTTAGTTGTAGGCACAAGCATGGCGGTTTCTCGCTTGGTACACCAAAGAATCGGGCGCTTGATAAAACTCTCTTCGATATATATCCTGGGCCCGTGCAAGCGGGTGTGTAACGAGTTGGTTGCATGTGTGAGAACTGTGTTATTTCCTAAAGTAGCTCCTAAACCACTTGCGCTGCTCGCAATATTGAGGTCAATAGTGAATACTTTGTTCTCATGGGGATTCTGGGGCGTTGTTAGTATCTCGTTGTATCGACTATAGGTATAGGTGCAGATCATCGTTGCTACGCAATAGGTTCCGGTACACCTTCGTTGGGGAGTTCACAGGTTGTGTTGTTTGTCTTATTCATCAGACTAGGGCAAGAAAAGGACTCGGTAACAACGTCTAAAGATTTAGAAATATAAGCAAATAGTATTCTTAAACTCGTAGAGTAAGAAGGCCATAGAGTCACGGTGCCATCTCTTGAGACAGACCCATTCTTTGATCTTTGAGTAGATATTTTCCATCAGGCTGTCGGTAACGTTTTGCTTTAATCGATTGAGACTCAATCATTGCTCCAGCAAAGTCTCGAAACATAATCCCCCCCCCCCCCTCTCGTAGCCTGCAATGTCATCCTAGCAGAGATGAAACTTGCACCATTTGCTCATCCAGGGGAAGGCTACATGAGTTTATTAATTCGACAGCTATTCACTTTCACATGGGAGACTTCGGCTGATTGTAAATTACACGACGCACTGAAAAACGCCCTGCATAGTGCAAAGGAAGTAAATCAGCCTGCTTGTTAAAGGCACCATTGGACGTACTCGGAGCGATTCTTCCTAGGCATGGCAGCACATATAGGGTTTCTTGCATTCTTGCGAGCAGGGTTAACGGCCCGACTAGAAATGGTCATATCAAGTATCACAGGTCGACCACTACTAGATTATGCACTATGTAACAAGGGCTTGGAAGAGTGTTCATATTGCAATAATCATCCAGGGCGTCAAGGGGGCCATGAAGGTCTAGTCCTTCTCCTTTGGTCAGGCGGCGACCTTCATCTCGATATGTAAAAGCCTCGCTTTCGTTTCCTGGTCCTCGCTCTCGTATAGCCTGTATCGGGAGCGATCAGGTTATCACGAGAATGAGCGGAACGGGTACGGGAACCAGCCTTGCCGCTCATATGATTATATACATGACATGGGAGATTTTGGCCCGAAGGGCTTCGGGTGCCTGAGGCAGCACAAATCCCTCGGGTAGTCCGTGTGACACCACCTATGAAAGAGATACGTTAGAACGGCACAATGAAATTATGGACCTATTCGTATGAATTTGATTGCAGCAACTCTGATATGTTATTTCAAAAATTAGAACGGCTTGGTGACTACGAAATGTTACCTGGGACTTACGCTTACCGTCGTTGCCACCGCCGGAACACCGTGTTCCCTCTCCCCAAGCAATATATGCAACACAACCAACATAAATCTCCCACGATATTGTTCCCTCATTAAGATCCAACATCTTAAGTATGGAATATGGCTTGAAGATACTCTATTTGAGATCGGTCCCAGAACACCTACATAGATTTGAACACTCTATGTGCGTAATATTCGTTGTTCTACATTGACATTCAATGCCTGGAAGAGCCTACTATGGGTTCAGCTTCATTTTGAGCTAGGCAAGGAGGCCTTTTGATATATAGTTGTCTCTGGCATGGGGTATGATCGACCTATTTGCGCAAGAGCTATTACGCGAGGTATGACCACACAAGAAGTTTACGGCATCAGCTGTATGAAAACCCAAGATCAGCCTAACAGCGGTGAGGATATCCAGACTATCTTCCAAATTCTAGGGCCGTTAAATTCTCGGTTGTGAGTCTGGAATAGATGGCATAAGCGGCTAACATTCCGTCTGACTGCAGCACTGCCGTCTTGGCGTGCGACTTTCGCTCGAGACTTATAACTAGAAAGGATTGAGATCATCACTCTTAAACTCCACCACTGTAAGCTGATGAATGGCACATATTGTCGCTACATACTCTACTTTTACCTCTATCGTAAAATTGCTCCTCTCATTAGCCTTGTTGAAACCAAATCATGGGAGAAAGATTTAGTATCGTATCTACGCTAAAATCGACTTAAGTGTGGTCTGTTGTTGACGTGTTAATTAGCATTTGATGCAGGGTTCCTAGCCAATGCGGCTGCCGTACTCCTGGTCAGCATTGGTTTCGGGATTCAGATCATTGCTTAACCTTAACTAGCTCGAGGCGACCACGTTAACCTCGCCATAGGGCCAAGACCAAAACATAAATACATTTCTCGTGTTGGATGAGATCACCAACCCTGGAAATAGTACTATGGCAACTGGGTAGAAACACCAACGAAAATAGAGCAGGATTAGTGGTTCGAAAGATACGGTCTTAATTAGAACTCGATATTCAATCAGGGCAAGTATAAATTTACTTCGATTCCCCTCAATTGAAAAGAGTTCCAAGTAGCAGTATCGGCAACTACAACAAACTCAATTGTTACAACTTCTCACTTATTTTCACAACACATAAATCAGTTACAATCAACCGACTCCCAAAATGCGCGCCACAGTCTTGACTCTTCTTTCAGCAGCCTCTGTTGCCAAGGCCGCGTTCAATCCCGCGATTATCGTCGTTGAGAAATCGCTCGGCAACGCATACCAGAACACGACTGTTGAGGTGCATCCCGAATATGACTTCTCTGATCCTGAAATCCTAAACCAGGTGTCGTCGCTTTACCAGTAAGAAATCATCGGAGCCATTCTTTTTCTGCCCTGTATACTTTTACAGTCAAAAGCCCCCTTTTCGGGTCGAGATCGTACTTACAAGCTTTCGACCGCCTCATGAGTGCTACTTCAAATAAAAATAACTGACCTTGAGTGTCCAGGATTGGCCCTGAGTACACTTACTTCTGTTTCGCCTACAAGCCCGACGGAACATTCTACAGCGACGAATGGTTCGGTCTTGGCAAGCCCCTCCGCCTATCCACCAACAATGTTGTTGTTCAGGCCATCACCTGCAGAGTTGAATAGGGCTGCCCATCGAAGATATAGGAATGCGGCTTGTATCCGAATCTCGATTTGGTCTCAATTTTAACTACGGATTCTTACAACTGAGATGACGAAATTGTTATCAGGCACCAAAGTTGTATGGGGGTAGCTAGTACACCTGGCTATATTTTTAGGAATTATAGTTATATAAGATCGAACGTCTCGGGAAAGACTTAGGAACCAATAATGTCGAGCCCTTACCTTCCCACTTCTGCTTGCTAGTGACCCGGCGGTGATTCATTCACTAAATTTACACCTTTTGACAGTTCTTATAATCAATTTTCTTCGTCGATCGTTGATCACCGCATAGCACCTGGCTTAGATTTAGCTTTAGGGGATATGCAGCAGAGGAACAGCATTCTCGATTTACCTTCGTTTTATTTTGATATCTAAGTTTTTAGTTTACAAACGAAGGCAAAAATAACGTCGACTAAAATCTCTTCATTTTGCTCTATTCGAAAATTCGTAGATTTAAAATGATGGTATAGATTTATTGGCTTGCTTACTACGAAGTACTTTTACGGCCTTGTGACTAATTTGCTATATGCTCCTTTTGTCTGTTATTCTAGACCAACTGAATACTTCTGGTGGCATAATGACCTCGTTCTTTTGGAAGACGAATATCTAAAATCTTACCCAGCCTTTTAAAACAGGCGCTCGATCCTTGAACCGAGACAAGTACGAGCCCTGGACCATTAATACCGCATAGAATATAGGCATTCATAGGTTGCTCCGGACCACAGGTGACTTCTGTTGGGACATCCAGGACCCACGATACCTCAGTCATATCATCCGCCACTAGTCGTCGATGAGAATCGAGGTAATCATGTTCGCTATTTTGACGGCTCCAAACACGGGCCTCGATAAATATCCCATGGAGGGTGAGGGACTTTGTTGAGATGTCTGCCAAGGACCCTAATTTCGTCAATTTCGTCGGTTCAAACGATATCTCGACTACTTCCAAGCCTTCTATATCAGCGTCCGGGTTCATTTTGACTGGGCAGGTCACAGATGCCCATGACCACGAGGGCATGGACGTATCTTCCAGGCGCCGTACCGTGATTTGGTAGTAATCTACTAATAACCAATTGTGTTCCCAGAAGAGGTCCCGAAGGAAGGTAGACTCCCAGAGGCCGTTTAAATAACGACCTAAGCCTTTCACGGAGAAGAGATATGTGATTCCAGCCAGTGCGGGCAATTTGTCCTTGGCATATGTCATATCCTTTAGTGAATAGCGGTCGATTATGTCCATCCACAACCCATGCAGCTCACGTAGAGAGCCGCTGCGAATGATTCTGTCGAACTGGATCTTGAGATCACTTTCGGGGTTGATGTCGCGTGTGTCTCTGCTGATCTCCCCGCAATTACATTCCCTCCGGGTAGGGCACACCCAGAGAATTTCCCAGTTTGTGAATAACAGAACCCTTGGGGACAGCAGATATTCTGCACGCTATAGTCAGATCCGGCGACTAAGTGAACACAACAGTGTTTCAGAGTGTGGAATACAATGTGACATACCCTGAAAACACCACGCTCGTCCCAAGAGCCTTGCCTCAGTGCCTAGCGGGAAACCGTAAGGGCTGCTATCATAGTAGGGTGTGTGTTCTAGTGTTGGCCGCACATCCACTATCACATCTCTACCAGATTCGCCAACACGTCTAATTGTATGTTTAACCGCTGATGCTTCATGCTTGGAAAACAGACCACCGTTGCTATCTGCCGACGCGACGGCTGCCAATGTCACATACGCATTGCCGTAGACATCAGCCATTCGAGTGGCCTCCCGTGCCCAGTCGTCTCTGTTATCTTGGATGATGCAGAGTGAATCAACCCACAAGTATTGACACTCTAACAACCTCGTCATAAATACTGCATCGCGGAAGGTTCGCGGCAGTGAATCGAGACGAATCCCATCCTTGAAAAGGTTGAGCGTCCCAGTAGTCGTTCGGATTGGTACTTCACCACCCCAGACGTGACTAAGTGCGACATACGAACCCATCTGTGTCTCCTCCGGTTCACATAAGAAGACGGAGTCCTCCTGGCGCGCAACATCCAACACCCTGGTTGGTAAGGCGGCGCTCAATCGGTCTTTGCAGTATTCGTGCGTCTCACAACAACTATCAACCCAACTCTTAGCCTGCGCCAAGTATTTACCACATGCTGTGTCAGGCTCAAGATCGCTGCTCGGTTCGAAGATATCCGACAAAGGGGACTCGGCTGTTGTCAGAGAGTAAGTCGCCACGAGTTACTTTTGGCTGTAGTCCATACGCACCATTTCTAGTGTAGAAATGAAGACCCATCCATATCTTGTCCGCCGAATGTTTATATTGGAGTCGGAAAGCATTCTGGTTTTGTTTCAGAGCATACCATTGCACCCCTTCGGGATTTCGAATGCACAGGGTCGAGAGCCCCTCCCATAGTATGGAGCAAGTCTGGCAGTTGGACGCCGAATTTGCGAGATCAATTCCATCACCACCCGTGATAAATCCGCCAGATGGTCCAGGTAGTGGAACGAGACTACGACACACCGGGCACGATTCCATATCTTCTGAGCTATTCACGCAATCTTTAGAGTCACGCTGCGGTTCATCGTGGTTCACCGCCGCTGCGATGCACGCAGGCGGACCGCAAGTTAAGCAGCAAGTAACTCACCAGGAATAAAACAGTGCTGATTGGCTGTATGGTAACGGGGGGCTGCCATGAAGCCACGTGACGCCAGGAAGTGTTGCATCCGACTTGTCATAGGTGGTGATAGAACATGCAAAGACTCTGCGACACTAATTTATTCATTTATTAGAACGTAGAGATTATCTTCCTTTATCACTCATCATAAGTATCAAGAAACGCAACAAAGATCTATTTTAACCTAATCAACTCTGAAGATCTTGCTACTGCCCAGCTGTTACCTGACAAGAATCGATTCTGAAACCGGCCTAAATAAGCTGTCTCAATTCAAAGTAAGATCAAAATGCCATTTTCTTCTTCTATTACAGCTATGACATAGTTGACGCATAATCTGACTCTAGTAGGGGGAAAAAGAGCATAACCTGTGACAAGGGCTTAAGTCAAGGGCTTGGAACATAGTCTATTCAGCTAATAAATCTTTAGGGTCTCTCAAGGTCCATCATTCTCCTTCCTTTCAGTCAGAGACTTGACCTGCTATTTATGCTTAAGATCTATAGAGCCCAACGACTATGTTGGGCTTCCTTTCCTTATTGTTGGTCCTTTGCAGGCAGTAGCGTAGGCGGCAACCTGCCCTCGTGACTTATCGCCGACCAATGGTCTGTATCTCGAACTGCACAAGTAACTGCACAAGTTACCAACAGGGGCTTGGCAGGCTTGGCAGGTAAGTACCGTGTGATATTACCTTCGTGAGACTATTCTAAGACATTCGTAATTAAGTTAACTTAAAACTCACTCATCGCCAAGGCATAACTCCGTCAATGGGTCCCGTGCGGCAGATGCTAAGGGTTGTCGGAGACTGTTATCTAGGTCCTAACAACGTTTTGAGGCGCACATGTACGTACTGATGTACGGGTATTCTTGACCCATGCACCAAGTTAGATGCACAAGATTTCCGGGTTATGCAGTCAGAACCCCTTACTCACGGCGTTGAGTTTGCAAGCTCCGAAGAACCGGACCGGCACCGAGCTCGATGTTGTCTGACTGAACTGGGACTGATTAGAGAGAACAATCCTGTTATACCTAACCAAGGCGAACCTTCATTCAAAGCCAGGTGCCATTATATATTGGCCACAGGGTTGACGTGCCGCCTTGTTGCTGGATCAAAATCCACTCTATAGCCCTGAGGACTGTAGGCTCATTACGACAGTTAAGAAATGATAGAGGCAGAAACACGACTACTGCACTCCAATTGTGCCGAACCAGCAGGTGTCTTCGCGCTAAGTTTTCCACATTGCGTGATCCACGTCAGTGGCTATGCTGAGAGCCATAAGGTTTCAAACCGCCTAAGGCAGAAGCCATCTTCTAGTAAGATTGATGATTTTAGACATAAGCACTATTACAGCTTCTAATGGAGTTTTTGTAACCCCCTAGGTTAGTAGTCCTCCAATTTAAAGAAAAGCGCATATTTGAAGATCACGAGCCGGAATCCGGTGGGTTCACTCAATACGGCGTATCGAACGCCTTACTCCCTGCTTTTTCCACAATTTTAAAGGAATTGCCATTGCTTATGGTTCTTCCCAAGTTGATGGACCTGGTATGATGGAGCTAACGAGAAATATTCGCTTCCTATATCCAATATGTCAGGATCCCTGTATCCGAGACAAGTTTAGAACCCCTGTATTCACGCGAAGGCTGAATCTGGGGGTATACAGACAGATCTCTCTTGCGCTGTTTTAAATCTTGTGTGGTTGAGGTTCGACATGAGGATGTAACTACCCTAAAGGGACATAGCCCCAATGCCATCCATTGGTTAAAGCCATTAAAACTCTAGTCTTATGGTGAACCTTCAAATAGTTTTACCTTCGCTTTATTTCAAGGCTCCAAGTTTGTGTTATGGATTATAGGGTAGAGGTGTGCGAATTGGACAGAAAACTGCTCCCATCAAAAAGTGAGTAAAATATTATATGTTTCACGGATTCAAAGGTAGCTATACTATGCTAACATAAGCGGAGAGCATGAAGGTCATATACGAGACATAATGAGATCTGGCACAAGTTCACGGTGAGCTGCTAAAGGAGATGAAGAGGTATGAGCAGTGTTGGCGGCGTTTGGTCTGACTCACATGGCTGCATCATCTTACCGAAAATGCCAATTTTAATAACACTGATGTTTGTGCCGTTCGTGCTGCTCTGCTGAGTGGTATAGCCGAAATCTGGGTCTTTAGCGTATGACCTTTAGTTCTTCATGTAGTTATCTTGTCTAAAATGATATTTACAGACCTGAACACCTATTGCATTGGATGTGTTTAAACCAACTTGACTATAACTTTTGGGATCATAATCATAGTCAAGTTTGCCTAATTCAACAAAATATAAGCTGATGACCCACGGAGAATGCCTTCGTTGAACTGAAAATACAGTCTTGCTTTGAGATATCGTGACCTAGGATTGCGGCTCTATAATGGGGATTGATGGTTTTACATGCAGATAGATTCCCAAGAAAATACCACAGAAATAGATCGGGAGAGAGCTAAAGGAGCTAGACATGATCGGACGGGTTAAATCTAGTTTAGTAGCTTTAATTAGTATAACGAATGTGAGTTTCAGAATGACTGCGACTGTGCGAAGCCATTCTCCAGCGATGAAAATGGCTGTTGATACTAAGAGCGTTAATACTCGAGGATTGTACACTTCCTCGATATACTATGTAAGAGTGGCGGTACGGGCCCCACATAGATAAAAGGGGCTGAGCAAAAGGATGAAGAAGCCAAGCTGTTGATTAGCTTATCTAAAGGAACACGGGTTCTTATCATTTCACGACTGTAGAGAAGCAAACTACGGATTATCAGCTGACTTAAGTACTACACAAATCATTCAGCCAATGAATGTGATCAGGTCCCGTGAGAGGCATTCCAACCTAGTAGACCGTATTTATTGTTGGCTATTCGCAAACCTAAGAGTGTATGGAAACGGTCAGCATTCAGGTGAGGAATTCTATTCGCGAGTTTACGTGCAAGTAATGACAGGTCCTCAAGGGAGAAGATGATTAACGAATACATTAGAGTCTGTATTACGGAACCGAAACGCGACCTTGCTAGTATTTAAGGATTGAAGATTCTTGTCTACACAGCCTGGGTCAAATTATCGTAGGGCGAGTTGGTGCATGCTCTTAAACGCTTAGGTACGTGCAACGGTCCACACGGCGTTGGAACAAAGGGTGGTGTAATTACACTTGGAAGCTGCAAGGAGTATTTAGGGATTCCTCGTCAGCCCAACGTGGATACATGTAAGGAGTGGGCTCAGTCGCAATAAATATCCTACCTAGGGAGACTCGGATATAGGGATAAACAGGTACCTAGGTAAGGTAACGTCCATTTCTCTCCAGCCACAAAGCCCCGCCTCTACGAGGTGGGGTTGAAGCGCCATCGGTCCCTTAGCTCCGACTCCAGTGGCAAGGCGAACAGCAGCAGAGATCCAAGGGCGAATAGCCTAGCTCGGGCGCGCTACACTAGGCTCTACAGTAGGTAGACTATCTACCTACTACACCAGGCTCCACGAGATCGCTTCCATGAGACAATCAGTCCCACACCATCTCATCTTCATCTCTCTCCATATTCATGATCAAACAACTAGCCATTTCCCGACTCGATTAGTCCTGTGATCATTTGGTATTTATTGCCTAAATAGTCGTCGGCGGATGAATGAATTCCAATGCCCGCTTGCTCATTGTCTCACGACGGCTACAGTCAGACTGGTGAATCACGCACGCACAAGGGTGTCCATACCCACCCTCCCATTCATTCATCATCCATTCTTTTAAGAAGCCATTGCCCGCCTAGGCCGTTAGCACTAATACATAAACCAACAACCAACAATAAACTGCCCCATTCTCTTTGTTCTCCCTTGGTACAACCCACCCGAATGCGCTCATGGGGACGACCATCTGTAGCCTCATGGGGAACCTTTGCGGCATAAATAGGGCTGCTGAGACGGACGAGCATGGCAAGGACTTGGACGACTCCCCTTCCCACAACTCTAATGCGATACCTTCGCGGCAACCCAATATGACAGCCGGTAATTCCGAAGCCAATCCACGGAGACGGGGCTCGCGACAGGATGAGTTTGTGTTCCAATTCCAGCACGACATGGCCGGCCGCGCAAATGATGGCGCAAACTCAGGGGAAGCGCGAGGCAAGGAAACAAAAGCCAATGCATTGATTGCGCGCATGAAGGTGCAAGATGACGCTATCTTCGAAGCAAATTCTCTCTCATCAGGCCAGCATTTTCTTCACATACGTGATCTCCTCGAGGAGACTCTATTATTTCACGTGGCGCGCATGGTGCCCAAAGGCGCGCATCTGCATCTCCACTTCAATTCTACGCTCTTGCCAGGTGTTCTTCTTGGCTATGCGAAAGATATGGCGAATATGTATATTTGGAGTGACCACCGACTCCTTACGGACAGTGACCTTAGAAATTGCAAGCTTGAGTTCAGCCTACGCAATCTCAAGCAGGTTCGGACGGAGATGCACGCAAAAGCCCTCGGATCCCACGACCCTTGGTTGCAAGATAGACTTGCGAAGGCGGAAAGACTATCGGATGAAGCCGAAAAAATTCGTGCATACGACCTGCTAGGTCCAGATATTTTCAGCCCTGGGTATAAGCATGGACCAAAAGACAAGAATCAACAAGTCGAAGAAATGCGCTATCAATACTTCCGAGAGCGTTGGAATGAGAAAGATTGGGGTAACTGTGATGAATGGCTTATCCGGAAGCTCACCTTCAGCAAGGAGGAAGTCGATTCTTTCTTTGCAGAGGCGGAGGATGTAACGTCCCAAGTCGAACCGGACTTGGAAACTAAACGTGCGCCAGTGGATTTAATGCAACTTGACGTGGAGAAACCCACCTCGAATGGCATAAAGACGAAAGAGTTTGATGAACAGGAGTGGATTACAGAGACCAGGAAGAAAATCTCGGACAGTGACTATAAGCGCAACCGCGGCAGTGCACGCAAGTAAGGCAAGTCCAGGAACTTTGGCGGACCGAGCTGATTACTTTTAGGGCTTGGATAACATTCAATGGACGCACTAAAATGATGAAAGGTCTATTCAACTACGAGACGGCTTTCCGGCGATATACGCGGGAGTGCTTGGAAGAATTTGTCAAAGACAATGTGCAATATGCTGAGATACGGCCAAATTTTATGCAAACTAACCAGATCCTCCATGATACTGCGGAAACTAAAATCGACAATTTTGGCACAATGGAGTTGATTGTCGAAGAGTACGAGAAGTTCATGAAAGATATTGGCGATATGGGACACGATGGTAAGATAGTCGATGACGAGAAGCACCGGCCAACCTTCAGTGGACTGAAGGTCATCTATTGCACACCCCGTTCTTTCAAACGCGACGCTGTTGAGAAAGCCCTGGATGAGTGCATTGAAATGAAGAAGAGATGGCCAGACTATATCGCGGGCTTTGACCTGGTAGGCGAGGAGGCTTTTGCGGAGCTACACCCATTGAAATACTTCGAGGAGGAGTTTTTAAACTTCAAGAAACGATGCGCGACGGAGAGTCTTGAGATACCGTTCCTGTTCCATTGCGGCGAAACCCCAGACGACCTTGAAGGGAATTTGGAAACAGCACTCTACCTCGGCTCCAAGCGGATCGGTCATGGCTATGCCTTACCCCAGAAGAAAGAGATCCTTAATGAAATGAGGAGTAAGAATGTCTGTGTGGAAACTTGCCCAATTTCCAACATGGTTTTAGGACTAGCAAAGCGCATGGATGAGCATAGCGTATATCGACTGCTCGAAGAAAAGATGCAGTGCGCAGTAAGCAGCGACAATGGGACTCTGTTTAAGTAAGTCATAACGAACTCCCAGATCTACTCTACTGGTCTAACTTCAACTTAGCTCTACTCTTTCCCACGATTTTTACGAAGTCATGGCGGGTCATCGGAACATCAATTTGTACGGGTGGAAGCAGCTCGCTAGATGGAGTATTGAGCACTCCTGCCTGAGCGCAGAAGAGCGTAGAAGAGCGCTGACCGAGTGGGAGAAACGCTGGCAAGATTTTATCGATGCTCTCACCACAGTTTCGAACACTGGGCTGCACTCTGCGGACATTCTAGAGCTAGAAAAGGCAAGAAAACGGGTAGAGTCGACAAGACTTGCCAAGTTAGAAATAGCAGCAAAGGCGAAACGAGCACGGCTATACTAGGCAACTCTTGGACTAATGCGATGTTCTACGATGGAGTTCAGGTCATGATGGGGAAAAGATTTACCTATTTGTACTGAAAGCGATGTAATTCTGGGCTTCGGTTTACGCAGGTGTTACGGGGGAATGATGTGATTGCTTGCATTGCGGCATGGGTTCTTGATACCAAAGATTACACGGTCGGAAGGGAAGGGTTAAGAGTATACTGGGCTACGGGTTCAGATTGAGCCGAGCTGTTGGTCCAATTCAGGCTTCTTGGCGCAAGCCGAATCGTCGGGTATTACGATGGATGCTAAAGTGGCGCATCAGGTTTGGTATTTCAACAATGGATTCTCACTTTTCTTATTGTCTCTATCAATGAGTAGATTTACATGTTCATGTTCCTACGGCCGAGCGAGATCTGCAGATATTAAGCGCTTGAGGCGGAGAAATGCTGGGTTAGTCTAGAAAACATTGGCTGCGGCACAAAGGGGGCAGTGTATCTAGTGTACACATGCAGCCACAGGTGTCTGAGCCGCTCTTGGCAACCCGATTCTTCTCTCCCCTCTTTCTTTATTCTTTATTTTTTTTTTTGTTGGTGAGGAGATGAGGAGAGTCTGCTTGTGCCATTAGGTGCTGTAGGGCCATGCGGCTGGCCACTTGAGCAACAAATCATTCGTAATAGTGACAGGCTCCTGTGGTTTTGTTGTTGGCCTTTTATAACGTACATAACAACAAAACACCTGGATTAATTAACCAGTTCTTGTTTAACTGGCGTCACCTTCCGTGAGATATGCTTACCTTACGTATGTAGTGTGATCGAACGTATTATTTGATTTATTTGCGACGAAGGGGGAGGTAAGGCATATACATGTATTATGTATATGTCAGTGCTGTGGGCACTAACTACGTGTCGCCAGCGCTAAACCCTGTAGATACGCAAAGCGCAGCGGATGAGGCAAAGCTGAGAGCCTTACAGCATGTGCGGCCTCCCAGCTTGCGCGAACAATCGTCATATTTTGGGGCGGGTTAGCGTAAGGGACTTGGCACCCACACTGCTGACCCCTCAGTTCTCAGTTCTCAGTTCATTGATCGGCGGCTCTGCGTGTGGAGAACCACGCAGTCCAAGGTCCAGTAGTTATATTTCAGGGACTAGACTAAGGTTAGTCTAGCGTTCGTCTAAATAGGAAGTCCATGAACCGGGTTCACACCTCTGCGACTGTGCCTTTACTCCATCCCAGTTCCAATAAATACCCTATCCCCATCAGCTCAAGCTTTTGCTACGATAGTACGACCAGCTGTGCCCATTTTTACCCGTACCCATCAACTTGTACATGCTTCTTTTTGAGCTTCACCAGACCACCTGCTTGCCTAGTCTGCTTATCTATGGTCCCATTAGACACTTAATTTAGTCCTTTCTTTATTGGTGTTTCTCTTTCATCTCCTCGATACATACAATATGAATTCCGACCAATAACCCCCTTCATCCAAACTGCCAATTTAGTGCTGTTCATGTACAGAATTGTTTAGCGGTCTTCTCGACCCTCCACCGATTTCGCGAGGCTATCGAAAGACGAGACGATAGGCAAAACGAAATAGACGACGGAACATCTTGCCTCACATTAGCCCTAAACTCAAATCGCCGCTAACGCTCGACCGTCGAGAACTCTATCGCTGCCCGACCTCCACATACGATGGATGGGCCTCCTTATTTCGGTGCAAAGGCATGGTTCGCTTCAGACGGTCCCGATGGTGAGGGCCCTGCAGGCTGGCGTCTCGATGTCGTCACGCTACTGGCCGTCATTGGCGAGTCCTCCATTGCAGAACACGGTCAAATCATCACGGCGAGCGTCCTCTGTCTCCTACCGCGTATCATCCCTGCACCCCAGGCCCTATTGAAGCCCTCCCGTCCTCAGCGTCTTCCTGAGACTACTGCCAGAATGACGGGCGTCTACAGTGGTGTCGTTCTCGATACCGTAGGGTTCTTCGCCAATATCATTCATCCGCTTGACGAGCTGCAACCCTTTGCCTTCAAGGTCCTTGAGATAAAACATACCGATAAGAATACTGCCGGCGGCATTGCAGTTCCCAAGCCCGCATGGAACGGAAACAACTCAGTTTTCGGGAAATGGCGACTGAACGGGAGGACCAACACGAATCTCTCAATGGCAAGGTCTATTAAGGGCCCTCCTCTTGACGCCTTAGATGAGGAGCAGGGGATTCCACGAGGACGGGCCACTGGTCTCAGCCTTGCGTCTTCTGATGCACAGGCTAGCCTCGACCCTCCCATACCAGGAGTGGTCCGACGACAGACAATGAGAGACAGAGTGCAGGATTTTGTAGCCAACCCGACCCTCGCAAACAATGCAGACCGGCCTGCCATTCCCGCTACTCTATACTCACCAATGCATATTTTAGAAATTTTCTCCGCGCTTCTCACTTTCGGCATTATTGGGTTTGCTATCTATGGCCACGACGGCACTGCTATTATCGCCGTCACCTTGATGGCTACCACTAGCACGGTTGTCGGATGGGCATCCTGGTGGCGGCCTATCTTGATGAACCGGTCCCACAACAACCAAGTGCCTGCAGGTGACGTGATCATACGGACTCGTGAAGGCGCTTTTCTTCTTGTTAAGTGTACCGAAGAAGTAGCCCGTGAGCTGTACTCGGGTACGGAAGAATGCCAGTATCGTGTTAGTGGTCAAGCTTACCGTGTGCTCATGGGGCTGGGCACCTTTTTGCTTATGGTTTCAGTCATCTTGTTGGGCAACTGCAAGTGGCATACACAAATCTTCATCGGCGGTAGCTACATTATTCTGAACGGGATTTACTGGACCATGGGCTTGTTGCCAAAGCGATTATTTTGGGATCTCAGCCGCTACGATTGTAAGGATGTCACGCCGAAGGAAGCACAGAACGCCGATCAGACAACAAACCCCAATGACCCGCGTGAAGGAGTCAAGAGCTTCACACGAACGCTTTGGTATGCAATTCGCGAGACTAAACGCACTGCCTGGGTGCGAAGGAGCGGTGCTGCGCCGGGCACCCCGCAATGGCAAATGTGGCTCAACGAAGCTGAGGCCGCTGCCAAAGCTGGCTACACAAATTGGCCTGCCGTTGCCCGTAAGGATGACATTATGAAGATGGGGGAGGACGACATAAGCAGGAGTCCCGTCACAGGACCCAAACATAAGTTCGATTCTGCCGAGCAGGCTGCCCCTGCGGTCCAAGTCCAGCCTGTCGATAGGAATCAAGGACAAGGCGGGGCTTTATAGTCGATCATCCTGGATATGAGATCGTGGAATTTTTAACTTTAAGCGTGTTGGATACCCATAAAGAGCAAGTTAAACGACCTGTTCGCTGGTTTTCAGGTTTGCTCCTTTTAAATTGTCACGCGGCCATTAGGTCGAAAGATTGTTATCAGCTACATGGATGAGTCAGGGGACCAGTGAATCCCTTAAACGACGGTCATGAACGGCGTTGGGCGCCCTCCTATTCTGTATTATACCACTACGAGCATTATTATCATACGTGCCCTGGAGCAAGGGCCTAGAGGCGTCGGGGGGCGTTTGCATTTACCGAGACTGGCAATTTGGAAACCATGTCTCGATCTGAATATTGGATATTATAGGTTCTCGGCGGACGAAATCTTGGGTCTGCATTTATTTAGATCTTTGAAACACCTAGCCTGAAGTTCCATGCTTTAGTTGACAAGGTGCCACAAGTGGAGCATACTGGGTCAAGATCAATATAGATTGATAATTTGACTAAATTCATCTTTCCAAAGCCACTTAGCCTCAACGACACCAGTTGTCTAATTGACTCAATTATCCGCTCAACCCATATGACCTCGATCATTGCGACAACCCAAGGCTATTGGGGGTAGAGCTACTACCAAAACGCATTCACAACGACGATCGATTATTGATATATCGTGTTCTTCGGAGCGCAGCTACACGCAAAAGACATCTAATCATCTCAAATCGACACATTCTATTCACCAATCCTTAAACTCTTCCAGATAAGGACTAGGACACTGTTCTCGGAACACAGCCATCGTCTCATCCCATAACTTCTTCTGGACTGCCTTGCCTTCCGGCGACGCTACAAACTTCGAAATCCTAGGAATCAATAGATCCCGCCGTTAGCAAAATGACTCCAACGTTCAACGCCTCGCGCGTAAGAAATGTTAAGAGGGAAGATAGGGAAGGAGGACGGACGGACAGGCAGAGTGAGAGAAAAGGGGCGGCAAAAGAGAAAACATAAGGGAAATCGATCTGCTGCACTCACGGCCGAATCTGCTGCTCGCTCAAGTACATGCCGTGACTATCAGGGTGCATGACGAGAGCATCGGTGAGATGAAAGCCGCCCTGCTGCGCGGTCCACGCGATGTAGCGCCCCAGACCATCCGCGCCGGCGGCGGGGTCCGCGCGGTGGAACTCGCTCATGCAATAGCCCGGATTGAAGACGTTGACGACGACGGCATCGTCATCGCCGCTCACGTGGGCGGCCAGCTCGCGCGCCCATAGCACGCATAACAGCTTCGACAGACTGTATCGTCCCCCGCCGCCGGGCTCCGGCTTCGCGAACGACGCCGGGTCGTCGAGCCACGCGAGCAACCCGCCTGCGGCCTCGGGCCGGAGGACCTCGTGGGGAGATACCCAGGCGTATACGCTCGACGATGTGATGCTTAGTCGCCCGGGGCCGAGACCTGCCTGTCGCCGGACCGTGCGTGTCGTTCTCCGTAGCGGGGCGAGGAGAAGGAGAGATAATAAGGCTGTCCCGAGGTGGTTGACTTGAACATGCGCCTCGTGGCCCGTTTCCGGGACGATGTGTCGCTCCGTTAGTTTCAGGCCCGCGTTCAGGAGGACCAAGTCCAATCTTTCGAGGTCCGCGCTGGCGCGCGAGGCGAAAGCCAGGATGCTGGGGTAGGATTCCTGATCTAAGGGCCAGACCTCGATCGCGCATGGCGATGCCTCCTTCTGGGGGGTGTGTGGTTGGGACGACGTGAGATGGGAGAGGATCCGGGCCTTCGCGGCTTCGCCTTTGGATATGTTCCGCACGGCGAGGATGAGTCGCGATACCCCGTGCTCCGCGAGCTCCTGCGCTGCTTCGTAGCCGAGGCCCACGTTCGACCCTGTCACGATTGCCGTCTGCCCGTCTAGACGCACTTCGGAGGGTAAGGGGTGGGGCTTGAAGAATGTCTGGTACCATATCAAATCGAAGAATCCGGAGATGGACATCGTTACGGTGGTAGTTGTGAGAATACCTACTCAGTTGCGGGTTTAGGGGGGAGGTTTCTGAACTAAACAGGTCTTTGGAGAGTCACTTGTTCACAATCAAGTCATACAATACGTAGATATAATATAATAATGTCATGAATTATATATAATATCATATACTCACATACTGGTTCCGTAGTCGTCATGCAACCAGGCAACAATAACATGTAAGAGGTGGGATGGTTAAGTCCACCGGAAGTAGGAGATAAGGATTGCTCGATTTGGTCAATTGCGGGTGCGAAAGTCCACCGACATATCTCAGCCGTTCCAATAGTGGAAACGGTGCGTCGTGTACGTTGAGACCTCAACTTGGCCTTGAGCTTGGTTATCAGAAGCGCGAAAAGGGTGTTAGTGCATAGTTGCTCAACAAATTCCCCCATTTCCGCTTGACTATCATATACTTACACTGAGCCGACTCAAGTTCAATGGAAGTCCAGACTCATGCAAGTATGAGGGCGAGGAGCCAGGACTCAAGGGAGGCACAGAAGGCTGGACAGATCGCACTGCGAGCATAGCGTCTTTTGCTAATGATTTTTACGGTCTTGCAAACATACGAGAACATCCTGTAGCATATAATTTCCATATGGACCTTAACGGTCGTTCACGCTTAGATAATATGCTTATACAAGCATAAAGAGCTGTCTTCGACATAAGACACTGTGCCCACTTGTTGCATTTTACTACGAACTGGAATGTGACCGTAACTTGCTATTTTTTTCCAACTTCTGCTTCTGGTAGTCTACCAGTCGTAATTAATCCCCTTCTATTATCTTCACAAATCCTGCATCAAAATAATAATAATAACTCTCCTCTTAAGTTAATATGAATTAGGAATGCTGTTCAATTTTTGATGAATTACCAACTAGACAAACAAGTTGGGCAGTGAATTTTATCAACTTCCTGGGGGGTTTTATTCAGTTTTGTTTCAATCAAAGCGCACTTATTCAGCAACATTTGACTCGTAACATTTTCCAAGGTATTATACAAGTGAAGCGATTCATAACAGGATATTCGAAGAGAAATGGATATCAATTTCCTGACTTTTCTGTTTTGCTTTTCTACGGCAACTCACTGCGCGGTACTTCAGCTGCTAGCTCTCTGGGCTGTGAAAGCACCTCTTGATTATATGGCGAATCCAGAAAGTCGCCCGGTTTTTGTGTCGTCTCTTTAGGTCCACGTTGTTCACCGTCTGCCGCAAGCTCTTGCCTTGGGATAACGCCCGTAGGAGCTGGGACTGGTAGCTCATATTTTGGCCCGACTATGGATGTCTCATGCCCCGAAACTTTTGCAGTTTGAACAGCCTGCCTTTCAGTATTTGCGCCATTATAATTGGTGTAGCCGTTTGCAATTTGAGATTCTGCTTTCGCTCGTTGACTCCTCTTTAACCATATAAGTCCCACTACGAGCGCGAGGAGTATAATTACCCCGAACACCGCTCCAACCACTATTCCAGCAATTTCGCCAGCATTAGGATGCTTCGGCGGTACGCCTTGAGATGTTGCCGCCGGTTGTGATGGGTTGGACGTAGTTCCTGGCGTTGAAGACGTGCTGCTGAAGAGCAGTGACTCATCTGTTTCCTGCCAACGAACCTGAATGCCATATCCATTGATGGTAGGAGTCGTCAATATAGGGTTTCCGGAGACGTCACGAGAAGACCCTGTCAGTTTCGAGCTGGGAACGGCTCCAATGATAGATAAGTCAACCTCCAGTGTCGAAGTCGTCGTGGTGCAATCACCGATTACGCCCCAGTCGCCACCAACCGATTGAGAGTTGCATTCCAGAGCGTAGGGTGCCCTGAGAACCGTTAGTCCCGGCTCTTACTTCTCGAAGGTGAAATGCGGCTGACATCGGGCAGCACGTTACTGTCGTCTCAGTAGCATTGCCCACAGAATTTCCGCCAGTTTGTGAGCATGCTGCGGAATAGCCGGAAGGGCATCTTCCCGGAGAGTAATAGCTTCCATATGACGGGAATTGACTCGATGGAAAGCATGAATTGGCGGTCGGCCCGGCTAACAGATAATAGTCGTAGCCTTCCGTTGTGACCGAGCTGTACCTTACTACCGCAAGGCCTTGGCTGATGCAAGCTGCAGCTGGTATGAATTCAGTTGTAAGCGGACCAACCGACATGACGGATGACTTTGACTTTCAAGAAACAGCGGGCTTAGATATATCGAAATTGAAATGTGGAGAAAGCATTGAACAGTTGGAAAAGGAGGAGGATAACGTCAGTCGAGTTGTGAATATTATACAACATGTCACAGAGCTGAGGCAGCGCTCATGAGCTGCCTAAATTAGATCTCTTCATGCCGATCCGGACATGCGCCTCAGGCTGACCACCAATTCGTTCACCAATCAAAACACCAGGTTCCCTACTTCTGTAACATAACCTCGCACCATCATCTGTCTCGCAGATTTAACAGGTGGTAGAGCACCTACCACCTAAGATCGCCCCCAAGGCGAACAGGCGAACCTAAATTAGCAAGGGCTCGATGCGACTACTACGATTAGGTGTAAAAATCAGAAATACTTCGAGTGCTTCAGTACTGACAACTAGACTTATGAGAAACTCCTGTATAGTCTATTGCCAGCTATGACGTAACTTCCGAGCGGAAGCCCAGCCAGAGAGGCGGCTCTTCAGTCTCCACCAGAGCGAGAGTCAAGGCTGACGAAATAAGTCTCGTCGGTGATATTGCTTGTCCTCACTCGTGTCAAAGTTTAGGCGGATCTTTCGCCTCCATAGACATGAGGGCGCTCTTCCTAGAAATTTGGAGACTTTTACCGGCTTCAAGATCACATGGGCGGCCAATTTTTTTTGAGTTGCACAGATCCCAATTGCCAACAATTTAGTCGAACTGTCTATTTTCTTAGTAAAATAGCCAAAACGTGAAAACAGAAGAGAAGAACAAGTTTCAAGCTGAGCTATGTGCTCTCTTCTTAATAAGCACTGATGTAGTATGAGGTAACCTTTGTCCTCCTTCAGCCAAGGAACTAGAAAAGATTGAATCTAATCTGACTCAACAGATACATTTGCTGTAATAGTCAAGTTTTTGGGCCATTCACTCCAATGTAAATGAAAACGGGCTTAATCTCAACGTTCCAAGGGAAGTAGTCGGAATAAAAAGTAAACATATACCCAGAGCTTCTTTATTTTGCTGGGGCAAAGATACTAGCATTAAAGCTGATTATAGTTGTAAACCTCTGGGGATCGGAAAAACCTAATGTAGTAGAGGACGGCGCTGTTAAGACGTGTACGACGCTTGTTGCCTATGACTGCCGTTAGATTATATGGCGGACAGCATCGGATTACGTACCCCACGGACTAACGGAACTTGAACAGTGTTGCAGGGTACTAGCGACGCCGATGGCGAGCAGCCCAGCCTATCATGAATGCCCAAGGAGTTGCTTTCGGGAATTTCATGTTACCTTACTTGTCTCTAATTGCGCAGGGTCGTATAGTCATAAACTTATCTCTTTAGCTGCCTCTTCAGTATCAGTCTTCGGTAAGCATCGTCAATGACTAAGTTTAACTATACACCCGGTCGAAAATTATATCAAAAGTGTTTCTAATCAGGCAATGCCATGATGATAGTAAAATAGGCCAATAATCGCTGGGGTGATTTGAGGACCCTCGATCTCGTACTTATATCGGTCTTAGGGACCGGAGAGACTAAGATACTTCACCTTACTACTCGAGGACTCAGTGCGCTCCCGTAATACCCTTAAAGAGGTGTTAGGGTTCTTCAAAATAATTAGCAGACCCCGCGGTTATGGGAGGCTATACTAAAAGCTGTAGAAGGCTATCTAGAGGGAAAGGGGTTTGTCTAAGTATGGAAGAAAAGGATTGACGGGGTTGGGGTCAGCAATGGCATTTCGGATCGCAATCTATATTTGTTTTTCTTTTTTTCTTTTGGTATATATCGCGCGAAAAAGACTGCTATCTTTTTCTGTACTATTAGCTAGGTACTACCCTTACTCGGAAAAGGCACGATTTGGTGTAGAGGCCTTTATCTATTGCCCTTAAGACTCAACTTGGGTAGGTTTTATATGTTAGCATAGTGAAAGTCTAGATCAACACGTCCCCACTCCTCATACGAAAGCTCTGTGGAGGACTGCAACGCCGTTTTTCTTGGCGCTCAATATAACAATGGTTCATGTAATCTACTTAACCAGTAACCATATAATGAAACTCAAGTGGCTCTTCTTTAATCGCATTCTCAACTTGGAGCAATAGACAGTAGCGTCGCAGACTTTAAGGGATAAGGAAGTTTATAGCAAATACCTTCCCCTACAAGGCATCTAGTCCCACCCCTGAGCCGCGTATTCTGCGTGACGTAAACCTATGGGCTACGTTTTCCTCTGCCACTAACCTCCACGACAACGGTCTAGATAAACTTAAATCAGAAACTTCATATCTAAATTAAATGCGACAAGTAGATTGTGGGCTACGTGGTTGGCAACTATTTGAGGTTGTAGGTGTCGCCAGCTTCAACATATAAACTAGACTAGTAAGTATCTTAGTGTGCTATCCGCTACGCCTAGCATCATAGTCGCAACTCTGGTGTTGTAATAGTAGAGTTATGTCCTATTAAGCCCTCATTGTATTAGAAACAACGAAAATGGGAAGCAAATAAGTCACCTTCAATGGATGAAGGAATTGAAAAATCATTGCGCAAGGCATCTCGTTGAGCTATGCCCATGCAAAGCCACAGCTCTAGCGACTAACTAATTTAGGCTAGCTAACGGGCCACTTGTCGCCGCTGGTCCCACATAGGTTCCCCTCTGATTCGTTTCAGTATGTAACGATGAGAGCAATGAATTACCTTCGAATCCTTAGACACAAATGCTTTAACATGATGTGCCTCTTAAGCTGACTCTGCAGAAGACTTTGTGCGCAAAGCGAAAGCGCTTGAGACCCCGAGAGGCTAGAGAAAAGATGTTGACGTTTATATTTTACTGTATAAGTGAGGTTTTTTTCTACCTAGCTACTGTGTAGTAATACCTATTCATCCCACAGGCAAGATGAAAGGGAAGTCGACCGACAATTGAGCCATTCTAGGGGTGAATGAGGCTCTGCATAATGTAAACTGTACAAAACATGTAATTCTGGTTGTCTGTTGTTGAACCTGGGGATATTCAGGCGCCGGAATATGAGGTTGATGGAAACAGACGATAGTTATGTCATTGAGATGTTATTTAAGCCTCGGTTTCTGCCTCGGTAACTTGCAAGGTAGCCCCATTGCCGTATACTGTAATGAGCCTTAGTGTACCGTTACAGTGAGAACTCATCGATCCCGGCCCGCCAATGCATCTGGCGTTATCACGAAGCCCCTAGCCTACCTCCCTAGTGTAGCTCATGTTGATCATCTCCCGAGAGGGAGCTAGCTTCTGTCAATTATTTCCCTAATTGTTGAACCTGTCCACGTTTGGACAACGGTCAGAAACGAAGATGAAAGAGAAGGGCGAAAGGATTTTAAGTAACCCTGAGAATTGTGAAACAATGGAACAATTGAAAGGCAGATGTCGAAAAATCAGTTGCTTCTACACAGAGCTCAGTAGAAAATATTCATCATCCTCGCAGCTGTGCATTAGATAAGGTACACGTACAGCGGAGAGTTGCATTATGTCCAACTTGATTGGGTATAGCATAGGGCTCGGGATCGCCGTGAAGACAATCAATCATTTGCAGAAGGCTTCCAGAACACTCGGATTTATGGAAGCCAAGCTCCCCGGTATTTTCGGCTGTCTTCCGCGCTCTTCGCGCGAGGGAAAAGGAATCGTAGCGCGTGTAAGCAGACAGTGTATTTTGTTTTTAGTTTCATCTCATGCCAGAAGCTCTGCGATGTCGATCCTAGCTTCACATCGGACGGCTCCCGTTCCGCTAGGGTCCCAGCTCCGTTATACCAAAATTGGCGATCCGTGCGTGGACCTCTGTCTCTTAAGCATCTGGGTATCTGGTATGGTGCGCGGTTAAATCTTAACGGAATTAAAATTTTCGCAATTGGAATTGGATCCTACACTAGAGTTTTCAATCAAATAAATCCAGAGTCACTGGTCTCAGTGCTGCTTTCGATTGTCTTTCTCACTTTTGCATCGCACTCGCTCGCTAACTTCCTCGCGATCTCAGGAAGGCCCTAAAATATCTACTTAATTATATTTTTGGAAGGCTGGCCCTTCGTTAATTTAATTCGCACCATTTCCAAGATGGTTTCTTATCCTTTAATCGGGGTATTGACCAACCCATACCAACTTGTGACCCTACTGCTGGGTATCTCTGCCTGCCTCCTTACGTTGACGACACTTCCGCCTTCCTCGGTTATATTTCTAATCCGAGCGGACTACCGCAGCAATAGCGGAAATGCCGCGACCCAGACAGCCTGGTTTGGCACCCTGGGCTACTGTGCGACTGATGCCAGCAATGATATGTTGTGAGTACCCCAGATGGGAAGTTAACCCGTATGACTAGCTATTGACGCGTTTGCAATCCTAGACACTCAAAAATCAAATGCTCCGACACGATTGTTGGTTACGACATGAAGAAGGTTCTAGAACAAATGGGAGGGGAAGTTAATACCGTCCCTGAGGCATCTACCTCATCAATATCCCTAACAAGAGGATCTGTCGTGCTGAATCCGATTGCAATCGCTCTCTGCTTGCTCAGCATTGCGGCCTTTCAGGCCATCCTACGCAGACCTAAGGGGGCAATTTATGCCGTTGCAATGGGAGGTAACATGCTAGCACTTCTCGTCTCGGGTATCGCATTCATTTTCGAATACTCACTCATACCATTTGTTGCCGGGAGCTATCTCGCAACAGACGCCACCCTCACCACAACTAGTGGGCCTCTGGCTCAGGCCATCATATTAGCTTTAGGTTTTCAACTAGCAGCGTGCGTGGTAGGATTCTACACCTGTATAGGGGGCAAATACGACTGTGAAGGCGGCATACAGTTGGAGGAAGAGGGGTCGGATCTGGATTTTGGTCAGACCACGATCAATTGTCAGTCACCACTAGATAGAAAATGCCCTCTATAGGGCAGCGTGGTCAATAAAGTTAACAATCAATTGCTACGGTTCCCCGAATCACATTATACGTGTTGTTGCCCAAGCGAAATCTGGAACTTGGTAGCGGTACGTATCACTAACCTCTGTCCCAATAGGATGTCATTTCAATGTAAGGATGTCCTTCCGTACTCTGATGAAATTCGTCTTCCGGTATTCGATCGATTTAAGTGGAGTTTAACATCCATATTGATAATATAATATGCCCTGAAACCTATTCTATATGTAACTAGTACTCCCACTCTTTTGGCGATTAGACGTTGTGCTCTTTTCCACCAAATTCTAATGGGATAATACGCTCTTTCCGTCCTCAGCGGATACAAATTCTCCTACATCCACAGGCAGTAGCATAGCTCCCGATTGTAGCTTTCTCTGAGCTAACGTAAGATCTACTTTTGTTGGTCTCTCGACTTCGTCTCCAGTCTTTTGAAAGTCGACGCTTGATGAATTCAAGTACAATGTGTCTATCCGAATTTAGCCGTAGTATCTCGAAAGTTGGAGCAAGGCGAGGCTTACTCTTAGTCGAATCCAGATCAGTCTCCTCAGTCGCAACTATGTGATGCCGAGCGTACTCTAGCTGCATATATTACCAGGGAATTCGATCTACTAGTAACCGTGTCCGCATGCAATCTTTGTAGGCTCAGTAAAGTAGGGAGACAAATTATGAGCACGAAACCTAGAATAAAATAATGAAAATATAACAAGGAGAATAACCAATTGTAATCAAAGATTCATTAGAGACCTGAAATCAGTCTTGTAATCCAGCAACGTCTTCTCCGCGTGAATTAAAATATTTTTTAATTTTGTCAGCATTGTGGCGGTGATATGGAAAACATCCGTGTATTGACCTATCAGCATCTATTACGGACAATAAAATTGCATTAGACATAAGCTAATGGAAAATGATACTGATCTCCATCAACGGCACGCTATAAGGGTATGGAAGCTGGAGACAATAACTTGAAATTTGTTCGCTGGAAGGATATGACACACGAAAAGGCCAGTAGGACTGTCTGAACACTTCCATCCCTTATCAACCTAGAGTCGTATAATAAATGAGCTGTACGAAAAATAGCAGAATGAGAAAATGAGCTGAGGCGTATTGACAAGCAGGAGCGTGCCAATATAGCCAGGGCTGTTAGTTTTGAACCCAATACTAAGATGGGCCTCCGGGTGGTCTAGAGAGATGGTACAATAATAATTTTAGTTATTAACAGAGCTTTCTCACGCGTTGCTCGCGCGAAGACGAAAGTAATTACTTGATAATCATTCCGACTAGCCGACAACGAATCCGTCAGGCCGGCTATGAGTACACTCAGTTCAGTCAAAATTATGGCATATGGTCGGACCCAGGTCGCCTAATCAGTTATCGAGTAGAGGTGCCGTCTTTTCTGTTCCATTTACGAGGCTGCACAATCGTTTCTAGGTCGGAGTTCTCATCTGCATCAATATCATAAGCGGGTGCAAAGTCATTATGGGGCTATGATGTCGGCCTCGCCAGCAAGGACTGCAAACTATTGCATATTTGCCACATGGATCCAAGGGATTGGGACTGCACCGGCACCCGAGACCCCAATACCATGAATATAATCATATGAGCGGCAAGGCTTGTTCCCGTACCCGTTCGATGAGCTGGGCTTGCTCCCGTATATGCCTGATCGAGTGAGACAGGCTATACGAGAGCGAGCGAGCCAGAAGCGAAAGCGAGGCTTTCGCATATTGGGGCCTTAGGTCGCCGCCTGGCTAACTAAAGGAGAGAACTGGGCCTTACGGCCCCCTTGGCGCCCCAGATGATTAGTGCAATCTGAACACTCTTCGAAGCCCTTGTTACAGTATTGCTGCCCAAAACCCTTTAAAAGTGATGTGCTAATGCGTTCTACACTAGTTCGGGCGACCATCCGGGGCAAGAAGTACCTAGGTCTATAGTAGCTCTGTCTCATATATGTAGGTACCCGGCCGGCATAATCCGTTTGTGCTATAATGTGCACGGTACTATAGGAAGATCATGGCGCCGCGATACCGTGTCAATCCATGTGTACGTACTGTAGCTCGTTTGCTGCTGGTCCACCATTTAATTCTCACATCATCGTTCGCTGGCTCAAACCCCACTCAGAACCTACACCTCAATCATAGATCTTAGTCACCCGAATTTCCATCATCAAGTAAGCTACCTAGCGTGATATTAGATGCCTTTCACCGTCGAATCAATTTATGTGCTAACTACCCGCATATTAAAGCATGACTTGGAGACCCGAGGCCTTGCTGGACATGCTCGCTGCTGGCGGGGACGTCGATGATGATCCAGGAGACTTGAACTCATGGGACCATGAAGCCTTCATCAAGCAGATGAACCCATCCGTGCACATGGCAACTCCAACGGAAGTTCGTAAAGAGGCTCAGATGAGGTCAAAGAATGTTTTTGCGAATTACGAGACTCTACATGCGATTTTATCTCGCCACGAATTGACCATTCATAAGCGTTGGTCCAAGAAGACACGACAGCAGAGACAGAAAATCTTATTGAACGCTTGGCCGGGCATGCCAGCAGCTCATCGTCCTGATTTTGATGCTTTCCGCCGAACTAATAGGACGCAAGGACTGCCAGTATCAGGACATCTGTTCAAGAGTCACTACACATGGCCGCATATTAACCAAGACGACCTCCTCAAACCCAAGACCCTACTTTTACTGTTGAACGCGCGAGGACGCAACCCGCCTAACTGTTTCGCTGCTGCTGATTTTGAAGGGATGCACTTGGGACTAGTGTCGAAGAATCTAACCCCTGTGTTTTTGAATTGTTATACCATGGTCCTACATGGCGCCCGAGAGGCCGGCGAATACGGTAGGCTGCTATTATGGGATGATCACCCTGATGCCTTCGACTGGATGGTATCACGCAAGCAATACCTTCCAGGCGAGGGTCTAGTCGTCCTCGAAGCACAGGAGAAACTCTTGCAATTTTTAGTCGACTGCTGTTCCCAACTCCTAGCCGAAATTCCAGCCGAAGATCTTACGGCACCTACCTTTCCGGTTCAACCCGAGCCACGTCTTAAGACAGAGAAGGAGTCTACTGGCTTCGACTCATTGGTCGTCATGGCTGCGGAAGCGCCCTATCGAGTACCTGCTGAGTTAGATCTAAAGCGTATTGAGTCAATCCTCGGTAGCAGACTGGTCGCCGCCGAAGACCATCAATGGGCGTTAAGGGAAGATCCTGCATATTTCGTGGAACAGCTTATCGAGGTCAAAGAACACCGACAAGAACTACTCAAGGACACCCTTGGTGCCAATCATCCTGCATTGAAGACAATTGATCAAAAGTCATTGTGGGCTCGCGTATGTGGCACAATTGCTTTCGAGGCTTACGTGCAGCTTGAATCCTTTACAGAGTTGCATCAACAAGCTCAGGCATTGCGACTGCTCCATGACGAGTATAAAGACATTATTTCGCCGACCGAGGACTTGCCCGAAAAATTGACGAGCGCCATTCTTAAGTTTCGGCACTACTTATACCAAGCGGCGAAGGGCTTGATGTCTATGCTCCGAGAGTCCGTCGTTGCTTCACCTCCGTGGCGTTCATACTTTGTTCGCCAGCCACCACCAGACTCCACTACTACTAAGATCATCGCGATGTCTAAGCCTGGTGTGAAGATGAACGACATCGAGAACCAACTCCTCTACCTTCTTCGCCTCCTGTGGGAAAATGGCCAAGATCTTTTCTTTATAGGCCTCCCGCTGGTAGTAGACGAGCTAGGAAGATTGCTAGAGATAGAACCTTGTGCCCAAGATCTCTTATCGGCACGTATTTCTAGCGTGATTGGCGACCTGGCTATCGTCTCACAGTGCATAGCGCAGCTTAACCTTTACTTGCCATGGGCTCGAGGCTTTGAGAACGCCTTAGTCGACCGGGAGGAAAACATCAAGAAAGAGTTTGCCGAGCGAACTAAATCCTGGGGCGCGGTCATGGCAGCTCTAAACGAAAGAAACACTGCCCAAGTAGTTCGACTCGGCAACCCGTCCGATAAAAGATTCGCCTACCCAGTGGAAAAGCGGCGGACCAAACAGAACGTAGAAGCGCTACGACGAGCCGAACAGAATCTCGACGAGTTTTGGACCGCTGTAGACCGTGTCGTATACGTAAAATGCGGACAATCGGCAGGTCCGACTCATCGCCGCGTCATGCAACGTACACCGGAGTGGGTTGAGCCGGCAACGACTACGACCAACTCAGGTAGAGAAGCTGTTTTGGATCCAGATCTGGCTGACCTTTACAAACCTCTTTCTACAATTTACATTGGTGAATCGACGGGGGACAAAGCCCCTATAACCTCGGCGACCAAGTTGAAAACCAAGACGCATGTTTCGCTTCAGCCGGTCGATAGCTTACCTGTTACCGTCCAAAATGAGGAACCACTCGAGGAAACGGCCACGCCAGTTTGTATTCCCGTAGATTCCCGCTCGCTCAAGGTTTTCCGCACTCTGTTCTTCAACCCAGCCGTGACCTCCTCACCTGGCGAGATATCCTGGAACGACTTCTTACATGCGATGACGTCTACTGGGCTGTTCATGGCTGAGAAGTTGTACGGCTCCGTCTGGCAGTTTGGGAGGCTCGAGGGTGATCAGAGCAGAATCCAATTCCACGAACCGCACCCTCGTGGCAAAATTCCGTTCACGACGGCAAGGAGACACGGCAGGAGGCTAAACAAGGCCTTTGGATGGACCGGAAATGTGTTCGTTTTGAAGGCAAAGTAAGGAAGCCAAGCCTCATTTCTTTTACTTGTGTTTAGTCTTCTAAGTAGACTACGAGGTAACTAGCCCCTCCCGTATTTTTTGGTTAGAGAATACGTATTAGAAGCGCGACAGTTGTAGCGGAAATCAAGGGACAACTAAAAGGAACATAACTTAGAAATAGTATTGAGAGATTAGAATGAAAAGAGCTCTTGCCGTTTAGCTAGTTCTATTTTAAAGTAGGGGGAGGTCTGTCACAGTATTTCCTATTTGCCATAATGTAAGAATATCTCATGGATGCCAGGGTTAGGATCCAAGTTCTAAGACAGATAAGCTAATCATGTTGCTGACTTCAAATTGTTGCGCCAAACCAGCCGCAAGCATACAAGCTAGAGCGGGAGGGACGGATAACTAAGTTATTATTGTAACCAACTTTAGTAAAGTACACACTCCCAGATCTGATTCCTAGCTTAGGATAAACTGGGTCTGCGGCAATGCTAGTATTGTGAGTGATATGTCCAAATTGGTAATTAGTAAAAGAGAGCCTACGCCAAACGATGCACACAGGTTTTGTATCCAATCTAGCTGAACATTTGCATTCGCAACATATAAAAATAGTACTTATAACTATACTTTGGTTTCATTGCAGCAACCATCATCAACAACGCAGTCACTGGCAAGCGGCGCTCCTTTGAGCTGGAAAAGAGATATTGCAAACCTTGTATAGCTGAATGCAGCGCCAAAAGTGTTTCCTCATTCGCCAATCCCATATCTAGCCCCAACTCTATGGTGTGGATGGTGATTGTATTCTATAGTGATTATGAGTTCACTGGCTCGATTGTTTAAAGCCGATTAAGTACAAAGTAGCTTGACTGCCTCTTTCAATAGGGCTAAATAGCTAACCTGTTATAGCCGTCACCCCTAAGTTTCGCGTTAGCCCGCTTGTTAATTACTATGAGTAGCCAAACCAGGTGGTCGGTTACTACTACGATAGGCCGCAGCATGTTGACGCTATGGATGGTGTGGATCAATTGACATGACTACTACCGCACAAGTTCTATGGTACGTAACGAACAAGGTCATAATATTCATAAGACAGGACTAAGAGACACACTATCCAGACAAATAATAAAACCGAAGAATAAACAAGTTCCCGTTGAGGACCAGCCTAAATCGACGATAAGCACCGAGTCGAACCCAACGAGGCTCTCAGTCTAATTCAGCTCATTGGAGACGCCGTAAGCCTGAGCCAACATCCACAGCCATAGAAACTGCCGTAGCTTTTCATCTTGCCCCTTGTCCCCAAAGAAGTAGTGTTCAAAGCATTTGTCCATTTCAACCTCGAATCGCATTGGATAACTTCGGGAAAAGGGACTGAAACGATGTGTTTGGGCGACCCTGGCACCTTTGATACCGACGGGAATTTCCCACCTGTAATCCAGGTTGGGAACCAACCAAGAAGGGCATTTTCCATCCCAAGCCACTTCAAGTGGGTCGGGTGTGGTTTGTAGCTTGATGGCAAGAAACTCCTGTTCGATTTTTGGATTAAACTTCTTGCCATACTGCTCTAGTCTCCGTGCCATTCGCTTGAGGTATTCCTCGTATCTGTATGTGGCGATCCCTTAGCCTTTTATTCGATTTCTTTTGCCTACAAGTTTAAAAGTGTGCACGTACCTGATCATGCTGGTATTTGCCTCAAATGTGCCAAACACTAAATTCTCCACCGTTTGGGAGGAATCGGGCCGGACTTTATCAATCCCTAGGCCACCATAAGAGTATGCGGATCGATGAAGCCACTGTTCCGGATATTAGAGTGTGTGAGAAACCATCGTACGACTTGCCCGGATTGGTGCTTTCATACCTCTGCGACCCGTGTGTACTTGATGTTGGGCCATAACTTTTTGGCAACCTTTATAACATTCAGTATCTGGGCGACATTGTGACCGCTGATGAATGTCCAGTGACTTACCTCAGTGGCACTAACGCCTCCCATCACCGCAGCTTGGGTTTTGCAGCGCGGGAAATTCCCCGCAGATTCGATTCGCCTCTGTGTGATGCAAGTAATCGTTGAGGCCGGCCTACCCTCAGTTGGGACCTTTTTCTTGTCATATTTATCTATAGAGTCCTGGATGATACTTCTGGGGAACTCTCGGAAATCGTTGAACGTAAAGTGGTTTGCTTCCAATAACCTCTCGTGTTCTTTCTTGATCCAGATGGTGAAGAAATGCTGTGGATGGGAACCCAAGCGAGTGTGTTTGGCTTCCCACTCCTCTTTACCAATTTTGGGGTCTCTAAATTCGCTTCTAGGAGACGGAGGCTCGCCGTTCACCTGCCCCTCAGTTACCGACTTCGCCAATGTCATCCCGGCATTCTTCTTTGTTTGATTGTGTGCAGCTGTGACAGCGGCTTTCCAGATTTCTTCGGGGTTGAGTGCAGGGAATTTGATCTCGTCAAATTCCGTAGTACGCGTCTCCGTCATGATATTTTTGATACAATCTATAATGCCCTTAGGCTTATCATAGATAAACGTGATCTGGGGTCCCAAAGTTTCAGGGCAATTCCAAAACCGGGCGCTCACGGAATAGGGCTCTTTCGGCAGGACAGCTGCACCGTATGCCACAGCTGTTGAATGTTGATAAGCAATATGATACAAAGTAATGTGTGTTTGTCTATTAGGATATACGCACCGCACCATCTTCTGAAGATGAATATTGGCAAGTTATCGCATCGATCAAGTGCATGTGGTTCGAGAAGAGTGCTGAGAAATTTTCGTGTCTCCTCGGGGGTGTAAGCGCCCGTGGTATCTCTTGCTTTCAGATGGCTTCCATTGAATCCCAGCCGATAATCTGTGTTTTCGTGATTGTTCACATTATAAAACCCGGAGGTTGGAGCCCTAAAATTTATGAAGCCCTGTTCCGGCTTCTTTTTGTCAAGAGCATAGTTGCAGAACGTAATCCAGTCCTGCGTGTAAGCGATCAGACGTTCCTTTCTCGTCCCATTCAGACGAATTCTAAGCGCTTCGAGTGGCACAAAAATGTTCTTTGCGACGTAAGACCCATTTCTGGTATCGGCATTTCCAGTGAAGACGAACTTCTCGCTCGCGTAGGGCGATTCCTCGGGCAGCCCTACACGTTGATATACAAAAGCAGAGTAAGAGGGCTTGGGATCCTTTATAACGTTAAGTAACAGAAGTGCAGGATAATAGTGGGCTCATACCTGATTGCCTGCTGTCACACCACTACTCTCATATCCCTGCAATAGATCGGTTCTTTTCTCTGTTTTACCATCGTGAACAACTGATTGCACCCATGGTGTCTTAGCCTTCATGGTTCCGCTGGGGTTTCTGGGATGTTGACCGTAATTGAAATATAGTTCTTCAGAGCCAGAAGGTGCCTTAACTTCTATCAATTCGTGATCTTCGAGCACAGAAAAGCCGCCTAATGATCGCAAGAGTAAGCCTCAACCATATGTCTTGACCGTGTCAACATACCATCAGAGTTGTCATATGTGGATGCCAGCCTTCCAGTTTCGAAACCATAGCTTATCAGAGGCCGTTTCTTGTCATCTACGCCACGTGGCCCAGCGTTAAAGTCGATGTCAGTGCTCAACAATCTCTCTTCGCCGGCGAGTGTTTCGACAGGAACTGCATATGCGTGAGCTGTCTACTTCGAAAACAAAGCAGCCTGTTCTTACTTTGTATGGGATCCTCAGGGCGTGGCATTGTAACGCGTGGCATTGTAACCAACTCAGTGATGCTAACAGTAACAGCTTCAGGGATAGGGGGGGTTTGTAAACGCAAGACCTTGGTTGAGAACAATCTGATGGGTAATACTGTCCAAGGAAGCTCACATGGGCCACACTTGAACATATATGCACAATCAACCACCTCCTCTCTTGCGCACTGATAGGGGCGGTCGGATCCCATTTTGGCTAGGATTCCAGAGAACAAAACGAAGCATCAGCTTGTTCTCGTGGCGGGCTGAATGTGGAGCATGGGCGCTGAGAAGCTGAAGACCTAGCACATTGATGCAGGGACCTGAGCCCATTCTGGACTATTCAGGAACTAGGCCTTTCCAAAATGAGAAAACGGGTGTTCGAGACGAGCCTACGATCATTTAAGATATCTATGTAGTAGCCATCGACCTAACGCGCATGGGGCTTGAACACGGGGTCGCCGGTTTGCTACGGACAAATGCACAGATATGGAACTTAATTGATTCCCGGTTCGAAGGTTAGCCATGAATTATGCAGCTGATACGGGAAAATCATGGCAGAAGCTTGTTCCTAAAAGCGCCATAAGGAAAGGCCTAATATGAGGTAAGACTTTTGGATAAGTGTGCGCTCGAGCTATTGATTGTGACCGGAGTTCGTGCTGTGACGTCCCAAATAAGGCATGGCCCCTGATTTCAGGCAGGATAACAACACTAGTTGAAGTCGTAAATAAGAGCTACATCTTGGATGATGATACATCATAGATCATGGGAGAAAGCGCGGGTAATACTCCCTACACAAGGTCTTTAGCATATCAACGAGACTCGGCGAATAATCAGAAAGGAAGAGAAAGTACGAAGGAAGATCAGAAACGCGTAAAAGTGACAAAGGACAGAATTCCTAGAAATCCTCCGTCAGAAATCGCGTCGTCGCCTCTCAGAGTAGAATCCAGCTTGAGCTTCTGTGCCACATCGCCTACACGATCGGCCAGGCATTATTTTAGCAGGTCTTCGCTTGCCTCTTTAGGACAAACCCGTTGGTGGTGTTATTATTAGCGCTCAAACGGCTTAGAGAGCTGAACGTCTACATAACACGAAACTTGTAATAGTCGCGGGCGACTCTCTTTATGGCTTAAGCCTGTGACGATAACCATAACAGGTGGGGCTAGAGCCTGCCTGAGACTCGAGGGGGAAAGTATTGCTTGCGAAGGAATGACAACGGAGTCAGAAGCAGGAAAGGTTCGCAACTTGGCAATACTTTAAGAAGGTAGAAGAACTGAAAGGATGGGTGCAAATAGATAGTATAGACCATCGATAACTTTCATAGCATTCATCCTTAGAGGTCTGGCTAACGGTTGCTACATTATTCTTATAATTGTTGTGATACCCCAAACAAGAGTAACACAGCGGTAAGGCTCATGATCAATGATACCAATTCCAGGGTATTTTCACCTTCTTTCGAAGTACCTATTTGCCACACCTACAAAGCTGAAATGTCCAACCCCTGAACCTTTCCCAGGAAATCGCCATTGGCGCCTTTAAGGAGCTCATCGATATCGACGAGACCATTCACAATGTATTTCTCGCTCACGCCAGCATTGACGCGCCTGGAGAGTAGATCGCGAAGTTCGGCGCGCATGGCGCCCAACTCAGCTTTGGTCATGGCTCTAGCCTCCTGCATCTTCTTCTTGCGGCCGCCACCGCGACCACCCCAGTTGCCGGCCTCCTCAAGTTCGTCGCTGTCATACTCAACGCCGAGCTCCTCAGCCGCGTTGCGCATCCATTCGTCGTCCTTGCTGCCCTTCTCCTTCGCTAGCCCCGCGTCTGCGATCTTTTTCGCCAACGTGACGCGTGGCTTTAAACGACCAACTAATTTCCGGTCCACGTCCAGCGTCTGCACCAAGAAGTTCTTCCGCGAGACTTTTCGTTCTGAATGCACCTTGACGATGAGGCGTCGTGTGGGGATTACTTCCTCCGGGGCGCAGAGCAAGATACTTAGACCTGTTTTGGCTGCACGTGCCGTACGTCCAGAGCGATGCACGTACCCGGCAGCGTCGCGGGGCACGTGGTAGTGCACGACGAGATCAACGTTAGGTATATCGAGACCACGAGCAGCAACATCTGTGGCAATTAAAATAGAAGACTGGCCAGCAGGTGTACTGGTAAAGCGTTCAATGGACCGTAATCGCGCTTTCTGTGCCATTTGTGAATGCAGCGCGTGTGAAGTTAGATTTAGGTTCTGTAGCATTGGGGAGATGCGTCGCGCCGAGCTGATAGAATTAGTGAACACCAATGTACGCACATTGGGGTATAAAAGTAGTAAAGCGTAAAGATATAAATCCTGCACTTTTTGTTAGTACATTTGCTGCTCACTGCTATAGAGACTGGTGTTGCACTCACCTTTTCCATCGCACCGCATTCCACCAACCCCTCTTTAAGTCCATCAGCCATCTGGGACACAGGGTTGACATCGATGAACTTCGGCTTCTCTTCACGGAAGTTCAATTTCTTTAGCAGATACTCCATTGAGTCCTCCTGGCTCATCAGGTTGGATTTCCCTTTACCAGCAAGCTTCTGTTGAAGGCCTTTGTGGAAAGTTGCTGAAAAGACAAGTGTCTGCCTGGGAGAGGGTTCGGCCTCTTCTTCCTCCTCATCCACTTCCACTCGATCTAAGGCGGTTAAGATGTCCTCGGCCTCTTTGAAATGGCCTTCTGTCAAAAGCCTATCCGCTTCATCCACCACTAGGTAACTGATTCCCCTGAAAGAGCGCATGGTTTCAGCGCTCGAGCTTAATACTTCCCATAATCGACCAGGTGTTCCGATGACAATGTCAGCTTTAGCCAATTGGCGTTGCTGCTTTTGCACGGAAAGTCCTCCGGTGATAGAGCATATGTACGGAGAGTTCGGCAGACCGTTACAAAGATTCTTTATGTGGTCTGTAAGCTGATGGGCAAGTTCTCTGGTAGGTGAGAGAATCAAAGCTAGAGGGGTTTTGGTGTTCGACTCGGGGCTGTCTTCCTCTGCTAGCTCTAGCCATTTCTCGACTATGGGTATTCCGAACGCCAAGGTCTTGCCGGAACCGGTGGAAGCTTTCCCTATCACATCATGACCAGCCAAAATATGCGGTATAGTTGCGGCCTGGATCGCCGTGGGTTTGGAGAACTTTAACTTGGCCAACGAGGACAGAATCCCGGCAGAAATATCCAACTTTACCCACTCGGATAAGTCGATGTCGTCTTGAGATTCGTCCACATCATCTAATCCGGCAAACACATTGGTTTCTAATTCGCTATCTTCTTTCGTGTTTGATTTCTTCTTCTGTTTCTTCTTTGGTTCCTTTTTGGGCTTTTCAGGTTCTATTTTAGAGGCGGTCTCAACCGCTCTAGCTTTCGGTATCTCTTGAGAAGCAGCATTGCCAGACTCGGCCGAGGCGGATGGCTCCTCGTCAAATCCCTCGAAATCGTCGCTCTCGGGCTTGTCCGCCTCGTTGGTTCCTTCGGTCTCATTGTCGCTTGGAACAACTGCTCTCTTACAACCCGCTGTTAGTACGAGAAAAGGTGATGGAAGACGGTGTTAACCTACAAACTCGACAATATTGCCCTCGCCTCTCACGACCTCAACGCCTTCTACTTCTTCTAGCCCGTAAAACCCCTCGGCATCGTCGAACATGTCGGGGAGGTTGGCCTTACTCCATGGCAGGGAATTGATGCCGACAGATCGTTTACTTCGTTTCTTTGATTTTTGGGAGAGAGACGCGGTTTTCGTTCTTTTTGCCGATAGTGAGGCGCCTCCGGCCACCAGCTTCCTCTTCTTGGCCCCGTTCATTTTGAGAGAATTGCGTGGTCGAACTTGGTCGGTTGTACGTCCCGTTCGTATTGTTGCGGAGGGAGTGCGAAAGTCTTCAAAATTTCAGATTCCAGGCCAGTATCGGGAAGACCCTTGCGACCCCACCATTGGCGCATTGGCGCCTTGACGTAACTGGTCACTTGGTACGCTACAGCTGTAACCTGGCCAAGTCTGGCACAGCTGTTGCACTAACTGCACCTTAGGTCAGCCCACTAAGAGAAGCACTTTGATTCGCTCGTCGAAAATTCAGTGCACCTCTCTTCTCACTTGACGGTCCCCTCTTCGGCGTTGCCCATCTCAACGCGATATTTTATTCTGAGCCTATAAATATTCAAAATGGGCAAATCGTCCAAGGACAAGCGGGATGCATATTACAGACTCGCAAAAGAGCAGGGCTGGCGAGCAAGAAGTGCCTTCAAACTCTTGCAGCTCGATGAAGGTTGTTCTACCCCTCCACCGCCAAGATAAAAATGTTGTCGAATTCAATATAGAATTCCGAGGCTGACTAAATAAATGCATAGAATTTGACTTGTTCGCCAATGTGACGCGGGTGGTTGATCTGTGCGCTGCGCCTGGCAGTTGGTCCCAGGTGCTTTCCAGGGTCCTGATCAAGGGCGAGAAATTCGGCCGCACGGCATGGGAGCACCGGGAGGCTAAGTTCCGGCAGCAGATGCTTGGAGTCTTCAGCTCCACGAAGCCTCCCGTCGTGTCGTCGGTCACGGAGATCGAACCTGGCACCGAAGAGCCGAAGCCGCGGGAAAATGTCAAGATTGTATCCATTGATCTACAGCCAATCAGTCCCCTACCCGGCATTATCACTCTCAGGGCCGACATCACCCATCCTGCGACAGTGCCGCTGCTGCTAAAGGCCCTGGATTCTGACTACGATGCAAAGACCATGCCACAACAGGCCGTTCATCCCGTTGACTTGGTGCTCAGCGATGGCGCCCCTGATGTCACCGGATTACACGATCTCGACATCTACGTGCAGTCGCAGCTTCTCTTCGCTGCACTGAATCTGGCTCTCTGCGTTCTCAAGCCAGGCGGCAAGTTCGTGGCTAAGATATTCAGGGGCAAGAATGTCGATGTGCTATATGCTCAGCTCAAGATATTCTTTGAGCAAGTCCATGTTGCCAAGCCTAGGTCGTCACGGGCAAGCAGTGTTGAGGCGTTCATAGTGTGTCTGAACTTCCAGCCCCCGAAAGGATTCTCTGCGAGTCTCGAGGAGCCCCTGGGTGTTGGATTCCGGCTGAGTAAGATGACCGAGCAAAATCTGAGGAGTCTTCCTATAACCGCGCCTACTACAATGCAGAACCAGACAACGGGGGCTTGGGACAGTGCTCCTCACTACGTCGAAGTAACTGATGAGCACGGTATTACCGAAGTTGAGCCCGAGGACCATCGCCAGCACAAAGAGACAGATATCAGGTGGATTGCACCATTCATTGCATGCGGTGATCTATCTGCGTTCGACTCAGATGCTTCTTACCGCCTACCACCAGACCACGTAGCACTCGATCCTATACAACCGCCCACCGCGCCTCCCTACAAACGCGCACTAGAGCTGCGGCGAGCCCACGGAGGCGCGTATGGAAAGACTGGCTCGAAGGTGTGAACCTCCTACCGCTAAGTACTCTATTCGTGCTGTCGATGTGGAACTGCCGGCCCATCAACCGCCCCTATAATCAGTTTCTCTTGATTGCGCTCGCTCCAATTCTTCGCGCCAAGGGCCTTCTTATAAAAGTCAATTGTGCCAGGAGAGGTCAAGAACATCAAGCGGCGCAGATGCGGCCAAGCTTTGATAACCTCATCCAGACATGCCAACATCCAGCGTCCCAGTCCCTTGCCCTGGTACTCGGGCAAAACATATACATCAGTGAGGTAGGCGAAGGTCACATCATCCGTAATGACCCTCATCAACCCGATCTGCGTCGGGCCGGCCTGGCCTGGGATTGTGAGTGTAAGCCGAGCGCGGAATGCCGGGGTAGAGGACTAGGGAAGAGCGAGCATACCTGCGATTTGAGAGGTGGACTGAGGAAGCTCGTATAACCCGAAACACAGCGAATTATTCAGAGCCTTCCGCAAAATATCTGTTGGTGGTGCCTGTGCCCACCACATGAGCTCTGGGCTCATCGCCGAGCGGACCGCATCGACCTGGAGGAGACGGTGCTCCGTCGATACGAGGAACTCATCACGGTACCAATTTCTAGGCTCGATTTCGAGAACCATGATGAATGAAGTTCGTTTACGATGTCTTGAGACTGGTTACTGCAACTCTACCGGGACGATTTCGAGCACTAATGCCTGTTGTTCATTAGAACGTAGAATTCGTCTAGTGAACGCTATAAATAAGTAAGCATGTGTAACCAGGAAGAATGTACATATTATGAGTCATGTGAATGCGTCTACTCCTGGTGTAGACGATACATGCCATGACAACATAAGTACATAGCTCCCCGCAATACAACCCCACCTGATCTCGGTCACCAAACAACCCGCAATACCTATTACAAAATATATGAAAGACGTAGCTTACATCGTATTTGGCGAGCAATATGGACCTGGCTTACACAAACTTGGCGTGTAGCACCAAAAGGCATGAATGTGCCCCTGGCAATCCAAATTCACAAGAGCATACAAAACGCTTAGCTGACACCCTTTCTACTCTATCATCCACGTGATCCCAACCACTACCTCACCAAGCCAGATGTCTCTTCGCTTGCTCTATCCAGACGAGCCCGCCAACATTCCTCGAAACCATAAATACATATTACATCTGGGATAAACCCAGTGTATTTTGAAACATATCGGTAGCAGGCAAAAACAAAGGATTACAATGCGACAGTATATATACAACACTCCTTCGGTAGAGTGGTATTATCTCGTCTGGGTTTAAGGAATTTGAGAGACTCCGGTTGCGGACGAATTTGTTGATGCAAAAATAATGAAAAGCCTGCACGAGAAGTATCGTAAGGTAAAGACGAAACTCCGTCAAGATTTCTCGCGCGCGATCGGGCGAGATATAGTTAAGCATGTTACCCATGCATTAAAAGTCGGGGCAGACGCAAGAACACATCAAATGCCATCATTGCAGCCTTGTATGTACAACCGCCCTACAATCCCCGTCATGAATGAACGATGCGCTAGCTCGTCCATACTATATAGATGCCGACGGAAGACTCTGTAGCAAACCTTGCCCAGCTTCATTATTGAAATTCAATGTCAATTCAGCCCCTATACTCTCCTTCTCCAAGAAGACGCAACCGCAAGTTTGTATCTATACCTAAGCATGTAGGAGCAGAGACGGCGGTTTAAAGAAAAAGCAACGGGGAAATGAAATACTTCGAAATCAAGAAAGTAGCTACATTTTCTGAAAATTAAAAGTGCTAGTACATTCCATGTCCTACTCCAAGACTCTTGCTTTATCTCTGTCTTTCAATTTTTTTTTGTCTAACATATTATTATGAGTTAAAATGCTTTCACTTGCAATGGAAGCTGCTTTTTTCGTTTCTCTTAGTCAGTTACTTAGATGTTTCGACTGACAGTGGTTGGTGCATCTGACCAAATTGAGATATGGGCTGTGTTATGGCGACCTTTGAACGATAATCCCTGTCAAGAAGATCTCGATTGGTCTAGTGGTAAGGATACCTGCTTGTCAAGAACAATTCGCAGGTGGCCGGGGTTCGATTCCCCGATCGAGAGATTTCTTTTTTGTTATTTATCAATCATCTTTACTTTCTTACTTTTGGCTTTTGCTCTCCGTGTTTCTCCTAACTTTCATGTATCAATCACCCTTTACATTAACAAGATTGAGTGCGTTTATTATTGTAAACCATGTAGCCAGTGGTTATACTTTGCAAAAACAATGAAGAACCTAAACTCGCCAATGCAATGTCCTTGGCCCCGTCCGTAGGGTATATATATATTTTTTGCCAATATCCCCTACATAATAGTCGTTACTCGTTTTCCACACGTAAACTTCCCTGATTGATCTCTTATGCATATTCGCCCATCCTGTTCAAGATATCACTGAGTTCTATAAAGTTGACCACATGTCCCATTGAAGCTCCCTGTGTCATCCCGGCTATGTGCCCCGCCTCCTTCAACCTTAACCCACCATCGCGATGATCCCTAGTCCAGCTGTCGTATTCTGATGATGACGACCGAATCGCGACTCGGCAAGAATTCAGGAAGTTAGTTTCATCCGCGCCGTCTGTTCCATTAGTTACTGTCTCTCCGCTAGTAACTCATCTCTCCATTTCCACACCCTCGCCCGTATGGTCATAGCCCTGAGACAGCAGTCAATAATAAACTTCATGTCCGCAACCGCCTTCTTGATCTCTTGCTCCACATCGGCGATGTCGGGGTCAGCCTCGACCATGTCTAAAAGTTCCAGCAGGATCTCCGCGCAGTAGAGGATGTAATGGATAAATAAACCTTTAGAGCTGGCGGAATAGTTATACATATACTCCTTTCAAATAAGGTTCGACCTTTATCTGATGAGAACGCGAGTAAACTTTCTCACACGACCAACCTCATGACTCGATAATGATGCACTTGCGTGATGTTTCGGACTGATATCTGATATTTTCATCTGTAGATACATAGTACCGAGGTTCGAATTTGAAGGCATCAGTATAGCATTCGCTTTGAGAAGTAATAGCCATATAGTAAACTGCATAGAGCGATCATTCTAAGTCCAGCATACGAATTATGCTTTCTCACGACGATGAGCATGATGCGTAAGCTGAACAAGAGAGGCGCATTTCGACTGAGCCGCTGCTATACTCTTCAAACCTACTTGTGATCGAGATCCTTGACCTCAATTATGATCCTCTTCTGGCTTACCTGTATAGTACTACAACACCGATAATTTTCGATTGTCAGCCACCTTGGAAAAACCCTTAGCAATTGATTCGGGAGTAATTTCTTGTGCCTGACTAAAATGCAGCGGGCTGTGCGACCGGAGTTGTTGGTCTGTGAAACAAATAGCACAGCAATTATATAGGTAGGGCTAGCTAACGGATATGCTCCGGGCCCCTTTATGAAACGAAGACAGCGTTAATTTTTGCCTATAGTTCACTTCCAAGCAATGTTTGAACTCATCTTTGCAGAGTGAGACTGAGGATCAGAAAATTATGAGAGCCCGTACAGATGAGAGCCGAAAATTGAGGCCGGACAGAAAGTAGATGAAGATATTCCAGGAAGAAGCTTCTAATCATACTACTATTTACTATGTAGTACATAATTAGGGTCCTATATCACTAATACCAACTATAGCATGAGATCGAAAGGAGATATACCGGGGGTCTGACCTTGTTAGTGACATGGGTGGGTATAGCTTCATCCAACACACACCAACGTCATGATGAGTCAGCAGCAGACCACCTGTGCCATGGCACGTGTGATCTGCGTACACACCTATATCTTCTCCAGCACGTTAGGGATATGTCATTCACGATCTTTGCCAACGAGTTTCGTCAGTAAGAAAAGTCGAAGACACGCTTATTGCTTCCGCGTTCCTTACTCCATCCTGCCTTGTAAGTAAGCAGCCAGAACGACCTTTCTCTCTAACTAGACAATTGATACTATGATATCTGTTCTAGGAATAACTCTAACACCAGGCCACCGACAGGTTCCGTCTCTAACTCGAGATCAACAAGAAAAACAAAAACATAAACAAAAGGGGTAGAAAATGGCTTGCAGCTCCTCCTCAGACTCAGCCCTCGTCAACCGTAACAACGGTCCCGGCAGTGCGGCATCCTCGACATTTGAGAGCATCGTCAAACCGGCAGATGCAACGGGCAAGACGCGATGCATTGACTGCGGCGACTGTGAGTGCTGCTGCATCCCGATTCCTTGCACCGTGATGTGATGTGAAAAGCAAACACGTGTGGGGAGTATGCTTGGGTTTTGTTAGTTACGAAAAGACGCGGCGGAGAGCTTTGATACGAAGGGTCAGGGAAGCAGAAAACAACTGGTTAATGCGGACACGGACGACTTCGAGATTCTCCTCAGGAATAGGGTGGGCTTAAGAGATAACAGCTAGGGACAGCTTTGGTGGGAATTACGTGCACTTCTAGTAGCAGCTACCCCCCAGATGCACAAAGATACTTTTGCATCACAATGTATTGCGTCTTCGCTTTCTACTTCTCGCCAATTGGGCAAGTCTAAAGGGTATCATAAAGCGTTTGTTTCCCCATGCCATGCGCCAAATTAAATCCAAACCAACCAGCATATCTGCCAACAACGCCTCAAAAATGGGTTGTCCAAGCTATTTCGCTCGTAAAGAGTCTTGTCTCTCGCTCGCGTGCGCTAATCCGCCAGCATGTTCCAAGCCTCTATATCTGGCTTAAACGGGTCCTCGTTGTCGATGATCTTGTAGTCAGGCGGTTCCTCGATCGTTATGCTACCCAACCCTTCGAGCACGCGCTCGGCATGGTCTTTCGCATCACGAATAGCATTTGTCTCGGCCCGCGTCCTGTCTAACTGCGACTGCATTAAGGCAATGAGGGATTCGCGGGCTTGGTGCGGGCGATACTCGTTGATGAGGTGGTGAAAATTAATAAACAAATCTCGGACGTCCGTGACCTTATCCTCGGCCTGTTGTTGTTCCACGTTAGTTAAAGGAACCTATAACTTCATAACAGCTTAGAATAAGTGGAAGAGAGGCTCGTTGGCGACATACCGCCTCGGGGTTGGTGGCCAGCAGGCCGGTGAGTTCGAGAAAGTTGAGCAGCAGCGACTTGGCCAATCGCTTAAGGATGGTGGCACGGTCGAAGTGCTTGCCATCCTGGTCCCTCTCCTCGGGGTTCGGGAACAGCCGGCGAATCTCGCCATCTTCAAGCTGTGGAAGTTCGTCTCTCAGGGCGTATTTGTCGCCGAAGACTCGCCATTCTCCATCCTCGGGTTCGGGCGGAGGCTGTAGATTGCACAGTTCGCGGGGTAGGCTGTCGATGCGGACGCTCGAAATGTCTTGTGTGCCTAAACGATCGGTTGTCTCTTTCCGTAGCTCTTCGATTCGCACGATGTTTTCCGGGGTAAAGGCTTTCCAGAAAGGAGGTGGCGGTGGCCACGTGGAGGCTGTCTGTTGCTGTTCCTCATCCATAGTGATGTGATTGATAATGTGGAAGCTGAGTCTCAGTGCAAGCTTCCTCGAGATAGTTAATTGTCGTACCCGGGTTGTATTTTACATATCATAGGGAATGTATCGAATAGGTAACCCGTCTTGTGCCATGGCCGACGGCATCCGGAATAAAATGTCAAAAGGCCAATAAGCCGGCAGAAGCGTCGCGGAGGTGTGGAGGGGAGAAAGGAGGATCGATCCCGATGTACGCGCCGAGGTCTCCTCCTTGTGGAGACTATCCTAAACCTACCCCTACCGGGCCTAAGTTACCCACTACCAGCGCGGGGCATTTCTCCAAGTCCCCAGGTCAACCCAGTTAGCAATTGTGGCTGACGGCAGATCTCGCTCAGCTTTACCTAATACAGTACATACATGCCTACTGTATCTATCCCACCGCTTCATCATGATCATTGCAATCAAACCTTCAAAATAATAACCACAACTCAGCTCTTGTGCATTGCTATCCGCCTCGACGTTGAGCTCCAAAGTTGGAAACCCGTTTTCCATCAGCAACTCATCTTATAGTTTAGTATTTCATCCGCAATGGCGGACGCCCGTGCCCTCCTACGCGCCCATCGGGCTGAGAATCGCATCAAACACCCTCACGCTACGTACTCAGATGCCGGGAAGTTGCTCTGCAAACTATGTCACGATGTAGTAAAGACGGAGTCCTTATGGAATACGCACGTTCGTAGCCAAATCCACAGACAGAGGCTACAAGCGTTACAAAAACAGTCGAGCCCTCCTACTCAAGGCATGGACGAGAGCACAAACAAGCGGAAACGAGGCGAGGACGCGGACGAGGTCATGTCAGACGGTGACGACGACCCCGACACGATACACTCGAAACGAAGCAAGACCGATGCCACCGCCAGTCACGTACCCACATCGAACGGCACGAACGACACGGGGGAAGGCTTTAAAGAGAAGGACAAAGAGAAGACGCAGACACCCCCTGGCTTGGCACGCAGAACCTCGGGAACACCCGTGCAGGGCGTTGAGATTGCCATACCGTCCCGGCCTGCAACGCCTCTTGCCGGTTCCAATTCTGCCGTTTCAACACCAAAGGCGACGTCGATAGGCCGCGCTGCCCTATTCAGTGCAGACACGACTTCCACCCCTGGAGCCTCAACAGCAGCACTATCACAACGGAAAGCAGCGATATCAATACCCATATTAAATGAAACGCCCGCCACACCAACCCGAAATACCACGCAGGCATCACCTACCAGCAATAACACCACCACTAGAACAGCACAAGCCTCATCAGGAGCCATCGACGAGACGGAATGGGCCGCCTTCGAAGCGGAGATGGCAGTTCTCGACGCACCGGCCCCGCCAACAACAGCCGGGTACGCGGACGCGATCATATCGGCGCCGGCGCTGACGAAGGCACAGGTCGCCGCCAAGTCGCAGGAGGAGGAGAACGAGCGGCGGAAGCGGGCGGCGGAGGCCGAGATGGCCGACGACCGCGAGGACGCGACGCGCGCGCTCGAGGACGAGTTTGACGAGATGGCCGAGCTCGAGGGCCGCGTCCGCAGGCTCAAGCAGCGCCGCGAGGAGCTGCGCAAGGAAAGCGTCATGATCTTCCGGGCCGCCGCCGGCGGCGGCACGGCGCGGAAGACGACCGGGGGTCCTGGCACTCGCGGGAAGGAGAACGTCCGTGCCGGCGATGACCCCGACGAAGAAGATGATGAGGAGGAGGAGGAGGATGAATGGGATGATGGCTTTCGGTTCCGCGTATAGCCATTGCATGGCAGTCGCCGAGAGATGCCATCTACCCACTTGTCGATACGCGCAACCGAAAGCCATCATCCCATTCATCCTCCTCCTGGTCGCTGCGGTACGCTCGGCCCGATTC